>CM063498.1:11304132-11651632 GCA_032207245.1 Pardosa pseudoannulata
TTAGTTTCAATTTCTAAATGGATCTAGAAATGTATTTATTTATATTTGAACGCTTTTTGGTATGCGTATTATGTAAGTATGCGTGTGTGTGAGAGAGAGTGTGTGTGTATTGCCAAATTAGTTATTAAATGAGAAATTAATGAAATTAATGAGTGTGATTATTAAACTGAGATTTCTTTTTTTCTCTAAATTCAGCACTAAAAGTTATTTATAGTCAAAAAGACGTAACGCTCAAACAATTTGCAATGCTTTTAATTAACCTAGGCTTGTAGTTTTGAACGCCTGTTTTGATGTAAAAGTAAATATTAATTAATACAAGAGCTAACTTTTATAAAGACCGCACAAGAAGCTGACGGAATTTGCAGGTTCCTACCTGCATAATATACTCTATAACTCGGTTAATATGAGGGTTGAAACTTTAATAGTGGCAACTATTTATTTACATCAAATACAAAATTGAATCATGTCACCACATTTTATAATTCTTCAGTATAATCGCCAGCATTGTATATAATCCGTTTTCATCGATGTAGAAGTCGCAGAACACCTGTAGTAGCCCCTGTTCGGTTGATAGTTCTAATAGTCTATTGAAGCAAGAATCTCTGGAGAAATTCTGAAGTGAATACCCCCAAGGGGTTTCTCAAAGTCACAAGGGGCTTAGACTAAGGAGTATGGTGGATGGTAAAGACGTCAGATGGCGTCGATCACTATCTATTAGTACGGTAACAGCATGCACTTCTGCTTCGCTGACACTAGGACGACCTGGTCGATGCATGTCTGCCACAATTTGGCGTCCTTCATCAAAGGATTTTACCCATCTTTCTACTGTAAGGTAATGCAGATTCCCCGTAAGCCTCTTGAAATCCTAGATAACATTGTCGTCCTGTACGACATTCAATTATTTCCAACTTTATTGTTCTTGTTTTGACATCCTGACAACACTTACTTTAGACCGCAAGCTAATACATGGATCAGTTCTTCGGGTCACTCCACATGCGCGTGACGTAAGAAGGGGGGAGTCTTTTTTTCTGAGAGGTAAGGTAGATATGTAGCTCACGTGTGATATAAGCGACATTCTTTGGTTTGGTTGCGTAGCATTTTTACAGCAGTGTTGCCACTATTAAAGGTCCAACCCTTCTATTTCAGGTTCTACAAGGGATTTTTTTCAATGCAGTTATGTATAATAATTGAGAATTAACTGAAGAAAAATAATTTGTTATAAAAAAATGTCGATTTCTTGCACACTTAAGTATTTTGACACCTATAAAATATAGCCATATCTATTTTAATGATGATATACTATTTTAATGATTTCATGAAGAAATTAATTAATGCTTACATAGACTGGTGCAGCGTATGAAGGTCCGTAGGCAGGTACTCCATAAGGAAGGCTAGCTGCCGCTAAGCATACAAGACTTAAGAAAACAACCTGAAAAAAGACAGATATTTTTATAAAAACATTTTAATTAAAGATAAATTTTTAATTTTATTATACCTTAAAGGTAATTTATGATATCTGTATTTACTACAATATTTTAAATTACTAATTGCCTAATTGCCAACTTTTAGGCTTCTAAATCTGTTTTATGTACTGGATTTAACATGTCGAAGTGATGTATAAATTGATCGAAGAGAAAAGTATGTAGACATTTTAAATCATATTTAATGTTTGATAAGATAAAAACTGTTTAAAGGGACTTAGTACTTTTCGAGACTTAAAATTTTTGTCGCAAAAAACTGTAGGCTGTTATCCGATTCATTATAAAATAAAAAATTTTGCTCATTTTAGAACGAGATATTTACTAGTTCTTTAATAACACTCTATCTTTACAAAAATTATTTAACTTTGTTATTTCAAGTAGTATAAAGTTTACACCAAATCTAAAAAATTAAATTTACTTTCGCACAAGATGACTTTTGAAATATGTATGCTAGAAACTGATTTTTTTATATGAAATTGAAGCAAAATATCTGTTTTATTCAGCAAACCAAGCCTTTAAAAGTATCTGACTTTTAGAATTTTTAAAAATTAAAAACTTATGACATTAAAAATTTTAAGACAATTAGCCTTTATTAAGCTACGAAATAAAATCTATCGTTCGTATTAATATAATTAATAATTACAAAATAAAAATAATAATTAGCTTCTATTTGATGCAAAAATTTCTTTCTAATTTATAAATTTAACTTTTTTGGAAGTTACTAAATTTTTTTATTTTCCTCATATATATGTTATATTTTTTACATAGATAGCTTAATATCGTAAAACTAAATATATTTTATAAAATTAGACTTATTAATGATCTAAGAAACATTTTATTCTAATCAAAGCAAAATTTTTCTTTTATATTGAATCAAAAATGAGCTGATTTAAATTTAGAGTTGTCAGGACAAAAAGTAGTTTTTTCCCTTAAGGTATCCGTCTACGTTGAAAACGTCATTTTTTGCCAAATATCATAATTCTTTTTATATTTCTCTATTGTAAAAATTCAACTTTTAGGCTTCTAAATCTGTTTTTGTTTTGTCTCCACGGCATTTTAAACAAAGTTACAGCTATCAAAACAAAACGGAAGTAGCGACTTCGGAACCGGAAGTTGTGAATTTAAAGCCTTTTAAAGAGCATTTTTTGGACGAAACTTTTTATATTTTCATGAAGATTAGTTTAAACATTTTTCTAGTATTTTTAATAATTACCAACTTGGCAATTAGACAGTTTTGAAGAAAGAAAGTGTGGGAAATTTTAAACATGTATTTTAATTTTTTAATAGTTAAAGTTGCTTTCATAAACTTCAAATGCATTTTTCTCAGAACGGTGTTTTTAAGAAAATGTTGAAACTTGAAATGTGATTTCTCAAAAAGTTCTTAAAATATTTTGTTGAAAATTATTATGAATGCTTTTGATAGTATTTACTAGTAAATGACCTAAAAGCTTTAAATTTGGATAATTTTTAATGATGTTACACTCATAGTTAAATATAAAGGTAATGAAAATTCGTTAAAAATTTAATGTGTATGATTTTGAAGGACTAAAATTTTTTACCAAATGTAAATTATGCAAATATTTTAGGTGATTAACTATTCCAGTGTATAAGAAATGTGTTGCTTCAAAAAATATTGAAATAATTTAATTTATTAAAAAATTAGAAAAAAAACGATTTTTTACTAAATTTTCTTCATTTATTAGAAATTTTATAAAAATTTCTCCAGGAATAATTTTTAAGTGCAATTCTCTATGATAATATAAAAAATAAATCTAAAAATGTAAAAACATGAACTAGTTTCTACGTTTAAATAAAAAAGTTCTCCGAACGTAGACAGATATCTTAAAGCAAAAAATTTCTTTAAACATTGCAACTACCTACCATTTTCTTTATGAAAAAGTTATGCGCAGTTGCATTATAATATTGCTTTTGAAATCATATAAATATAAAAATAATCCACTTAACACATTATTTTAAAGAAAAGTTATATCCTTCTATTTAATTATAACATGAGAAAAAAATCTCTGAAATTTTCTTACCTGGGAAATCATGTTGATGATTGCTTTAAGTGGAGAGCTTCCAACCAATGGCTTTGAGAAAGGTAAGAGAAGACGGATATGTTTGTGGTTCTCCAACGAATTTCTCTTGCTTAAATACTGTGTCTGTGTTCCCATTTCAATGGGCGGACGAAATTAAACCAGTACGACATCAAATAAAACAAAAATATCCAATAACTACATTTTGTTGTCACATGATCGTGTTTGGATCAGTCGACCTCTTAAAAGTATCTCACCTTGGCACTACTTCTGGTCTGGTCAATCAAGCTCTGTAATGAATTAATCTTCGGCTGAAGAGGAGTATTAAAGAATTAATTGTCTGTTAAAATATGCTAATGCAATTGCTGTTATTGTTTCGCAACGGCTGCAGACGCCGGCTACCTTATTTGACCTCTAGTAGCTTTGACGAACTTGAACTAGGGAGGGACGGCTGATGTAACTTACGACGGTAGTGCAATCAGATGTAGATCACTAAGAGAAAAAGAAAGAGAGCCTTACAGTTTTGGACTACCTGATAAACAATTGCGATTTTACGCTGATTAATTTAAACAGCTTTAATTTTTTAAAGTTAAGTTCAAAATTTTTATTTTTCACGCTGTCATGAAACCACATTATAGCGAGCCCAGCATTTAATGAACAAAAATGTTGCCCCTGTAGTTTTACTATTGTTTTTCATACAATTCAGCACATTATAGTAAACCTCCAAAATCTTAGAAATTGGATAAAACAAACATTTTATTCAGTCATCCATTGAATTTTTAATTTTTTTTCTTGTGTTTTGAAATTTTTACGTAGTTGTGAAAACAATATTTGAACCACTTGATTTAGAAGAGAACTTCTACAGTCTTTGCTGAAAGTGATTTTTTTTTCGTTTAAGACTCTATGAACGAAAATGCATCTTTTGGTATTAAAATTGGATTTCCGTTATTTCCTGTCATGTTGTAGTTTAAACTACATAGTTTCCCCATGATATTAAAAGGAGACGTCTGTACAGAAAACTCTTTTGAACATAAGTTTTGCTGTTCACCAGTACAATAGTAACAATTTCCCACTTCCATTAATCATCATTCAAATGGTCATTCATAATTTATACAAATGATTTAAAAGTTAAAATAGGGCATTTAATGATAAATTTAAATCATTAAATGACTTTTTTTCAGTGATTTGAATCTATATGCCTCTTGATTATGGCTCTTGATAGATTATTCCTGGAGAGTAAACATTTTCCGTACATTGACAGAGGTTAGGTTTTGGAACGCTACGGTCTACTATTTTGCTACACGAGGGCTAATGAGACCTGTCTGAGGCAATTTAGATCATTAATATTATTGATAATTAATATAATCGATATAATTAATATGATTGATTAATTAATATAATTGCTATAAATAAAACGAGAAGTGAATTTCCTGGAATCTAAATCTGACTTCATCACATCTTTTGTAAACAGAAGAGGACCATAAAATTATATTCAATGGATTTTTTTCATCGTGTGCGGTATTCTCGGGCGAGGTTCTGATCCCAGTCCCAGATTAGAATCACGTCTCCGTACATGACACTACATAAGAATGTACCTTTTTGGAATCCCTAAGGGACAGTGCCCAATTTGAAGGGGCAAGGTTTTCCCATGTTTCCAGTTTCAAGGCGGGGTAGAGGAGACCAATAGATTTAGACAACTCTTCCGATTGGAGGAAAAGAAGTAAGAAAGGACAGAGATGAAAATAATATAAAAAAAAAGAAAAGTCAAGAGGGAAGGGGTGTTCGACATTCGAGTCGAGGAGAGAAGTCCGACTGTCAATGTTTGGCCATCGAGGAAAGAAGTTCGACTGTCAGAGTTTGGAGGTCGAGAGTTCGATGGCAAGTGTTCAGGACTCGAGAACGGGGACCAAAGGAGATTTGGGTCCAAGAAATACTACGACATCGCAAACAGGCCAGAAGTATTCCAGCGCATCCGCCTTACAGAATCACCCCAATTCATTTAGAAGGCCTCGTACCAGAGGTGAGACTGGAGTCCACATTATTATATCATCAATCGAAGTAACACGCAAGGTATCTACAAGAGCTCCCAAGAGTACAGCCTTGGCACACCAGATAGATCCACAAAGGTACTCATTATAAATATTTGAATTTGAGATTGGATCCTCTCTCTTACATATATAGTTACGTAAGAGTTAGAAAATTATTATTGTCAAATCTTAATTAGTGTGACACCTAATTGAACTTGTTAAAAGTAAGTTTTATGAAACTTGATCAAATTTTTGTATATTAGTCATGTGCATATCATTATAATAAATTTGCTTATTTTTATTTTAAGCTGATTTCAGTTACTCTTAATTTAGCTTATTAGTTTATATTTTATTTTAAGTCTGTAGTCTCTCAGAACCTGTGGTTGAATTTACACTTTAATAGTCTACACAACGCAACCCAAATAATATTTAGTCTACACAACGCAACCCAAATAATATTTAGTCTTTGTGACTAACAAAAATAACCTTTATAAATTTAATCATAGGTAAATACCAAAAATTAAACGAGAGCTACACGACAACCCGGTCCCATTGCTTAAAGCCGATTCTGAAAGGCTACGAACATTCATGCCATGAGCGGGATTCGAACCCACAAACTCCGATACCGATAAGCACCATTTGTCCTGACAGAGCCTTACTCCTCAAAAACAATTTTAAGAATTAAAAAAGAAAAAATCTACTAAAATATTACACTTTTTTTAACCAAGTAAATGGGGCTGATCTCGAGACAATTTAGGATATGTTTTAAAGATTTGCGTTTTGAATGCTCGAATGCTCTTTTATTTCAAGAAGTTGAAAGCAACTAACTAGAGCACATTTGCTAAGGAAATATCCATTGGAATGGAGAAAGGTTCTTTGGAATTCTTCGCTCACCAGCGACTGTAATTTCAAAAGAAGAAGAAGAAGAAGAATGAGTCCTGACTTATGAGGGATCAATAACAATGAACAATGAATATGAGCGAACACTAGGCATTAATGAATTAATGTTTCTGAATAGGCAATGCGTAAGAGCAGGAGCCTCTGTACTTTCTCTTATTCACACACATTAGCAATTATTGGCCATTTATTTTAACACTTACAAGACAGCTTCGAGATCTTTATCACAGACAAAAACAAAAACTTCAGGTGGCTAATGAAAGAACTCTCGGACAATGCTAATCTCGGAGTGTTGTCTCAGATAAAGAGATCTGCATACGTGTACGGGAAACTAATCAATAATATCCAGAGGGAAATCCACTTCACACTGTTGCTATCACTTTACTATGCTATGTGCTCTAGCGAGAGATGATACAACATGAAACAACAAGCATAAATATTTTTTTTTCAGAATAATACATACTGAAAGACTTATTAGATTCTAAAATGTACATGATTTTGTAACATGTATGTACCATTTGAAATTAAATATTTTAAACTAGTTTTCCTATACATATTTTTCATTTTTCCTTTTACGTACATATGCATATGAAAACACACACACATATGTACACACACATATATATGTATATATATATATATATATATATATATATATATATATTATATATATATATATATATATATATAATATATATATATATATATATATATATATATATATATATATATATATATATATAAATATATATATATATATATATATATGTATATATATATATATATATGTATATATATATATATATTTTTATATATATATATATATATATATATATATATGTATATATATGTATATATATTTATATAAATATATATTTATATATATATGTATATATATGTATATATATATATATGTATATATATATATATATATATATATATATATATATATATATATATATATATATATATATATATATTTATATATATGTATATATATATATATATATTTATATATATATATATATTTATATATATATATATATTTATATATATATATATATGTATATATATGTATATATATTTATATATGTATATATATATATTTATATTTATATATATATATGTATATGTGTATATATATATATATATATAAATATATATATATATATATATATATATATATATAAATATATATATATATATATATATATATGTATATATATATATATATATATATATATATATATATATATATATATATATATATATGTATATATATGTATGTATGTATGTATATATATATATATATATATATATATATATATATATTTATGTATATTGTAACTTCTCCAAATGCCCCTGTATTACTCAGTGGATCTATATAAAGAGTAACAAAGAACTTTGGTTCAACTTCCAATGGCCACAAAGGGGTAACGGTGAGTTACTAATGAAGTGTGAAAAATCGATTCGGCACGGAGCATTTTCCAGACTTCATGTCTTGCACATTTCTATCAAGCGGTGACTCAAGATATTTTCATTTGTTTATTACACTATTTGTTTATTAAATATATTTGTAATAATAGTTCTATATCCAGAAATGTTGATACTCTTCCTGTGCTCATTGTAAATTACAGCATGTTATATGGCAACGTTAAGTTTTGCACATTAATTTGAATCAAGAAGTCCTAGTTAAATTCTACACTATCAACGTCACTACTGTAAAAAAAAATCGATACATTTTTATTTATTTGTATATTACACACAGTTATCCAATAGAAAAGTAAACTATCTGATTTATAAATCTTTCAAAACAGATATTAAATTATATATATATATATATAAACAAGTCAAAAACCATTTTCCCCTAATAGTTTCTTTATTGTCAAATTTTGCATTCTTTAAAATCGATGAAATCGATGAAATCTCTAAATATATCTTGACAGTTTAAAGATAATCCGATTTTCTATTTCATTATTCTAGAGTATAAATATGTTTATAAATCTCGTGGGTATTCATGAGAAGGGTGTGGTACAGTGAATGTATGTGTATAGATTGTGGATAATGCTTGAGGAAAAATTTCTGTTCCTATGGATAATGTTTCCAGAAATAATTAACGCTTCTCCTTCTCTCAAAATCAATGATTAATAAATGAAATCAACCGTAAAGAATTTAAATATCTTAGTAACTGTAAATTTTATTGCTACATGATAATAATAGATACGAATTTTGAAAATAAAGTTAACACCTGTTGTTGAAATATTCATTTATAATCCGATTAAAAAATCTCCGACGGATATCAAACCCGGTTGGTCCATGTGGAGGCCAAACAATCTGCCACCGAGATACCAACGCATTGGTAGTGAGATAAAAAGAAATGGGTTTAGTTTGGTTTTGAAACGATACAATCTACTGTTTTGCTACTAAAGTGCTAATCTGACCAGGACCTACTTCTTAAAGTCGATTCCAAACAGCTGTGAAAGGCTTCATGCCATCAGTGGGATTCAAACCCACGAACTCCGGTAACGAAGAGCAGCTCCCTACCATTCAGCCATCGTTCGTCAACAAGAAAGAGGAGAGCTGTGGTTAGGTTTAGTTTGATTTGGTGCTCTATGGTCTACTGTTTTGCTAACGAGGGCTAATCAGACTGGGACCTACTGTTTAAAGCCGATTTCGAATGGCTACGAACATCCATGGCAGAAGCGGGATTCAAATCCATGAACTCCGATAACGAAGAGCACCTTCCTACCATTCGGCCATCTTTCGCCAACAAGGGAGAGGAGAGCTGTGGTTAGGTTTAGTTTCGTTTCGTGCTCTATGGTCTAACAATGAACACATATTATTACAAGAAGCATCTTTATCATGAGCTAAAGTTTCAACGCCTTTCATACACTACTTTTACAGGATTATCCAAAACATATTCGTTTTTCTTTAATTTGTTGACGGTCTTCTATGGAATTTCGGGAAAATTCTTTGCTAAAATATATGACGTTTACCATCCTTTTTACACGCCTGAGTTTTCAGGATAATTCCTCTTGTATTTTTCTAGATATTCAACAAAATGTCTAAAATCGCAAGTGACCGGTCATCATTACCAATGTAGTGTATAATTACTGCCCTCTTCAGTATTGTTCAAAGACGAACAACTCTCGTAGTGGGAAAACTTTAAAAGGATGTATAATGTGCATTTCGATTTTCTTATAAACAATGTAATGATAAACATGTTCGTTACTATTTTGACTGACGTTTAAAGAAAGATATTTTTAAAAATTCCTTTACATTTAAACTAAGAGTTTTCCTTTCCCCCTGAGAGTGATTTAACGTCTACCAAAATTACGTCAGCCGCAGAAAAGAAACAGCAATCAACTATCTATACAGAGTAAAGTCAGGTCAAGAAACTAGATCTTATCCTCATCAATGCCGAGACGCCATGTTTGCCGTCATAAAGTTTAATATGCTAATTATTGGCGGAAAGTAAAACCTATTCTACAAGATTGGGCGAAAGTAAAGTTGAACACCCAAGGTAATAGCTGGCCGGAACTCAAAGGTTAAGGTTAACAAAGGGAGAATATGATGACAGAATCGGTAAAAGTTACGTGCGAATGGATAATCACGTGGAGAGACGCTGTTCGCTTTTTACTTCGTTGCTGTGAACGTTCTAGTTTAGATATATATTAACTGCTTTCGTACTACAAGAAACCTGAACGAATGGGGACATTATTCTTATATATAAACTTCTGAAATGCATATCTGCGTGACACGAAAGTTCGACTTCCAGCCTCCATGCAGCGAAAGAGCAAAACTTCTTCAGTGATTTAGTGACAGAATGATTTTTAAGGTATTACTTTGCTATTTTTAATCTTTTAGTGATTATGCTTTTAGAAAATTTCTTATATCAATGTTATCCACATAAGTTTGGAATAATTTCATTAAAGTAGACGTTTTGACTTAAAACAAACCATAAATATAACCATAGATTATGTTTGCTCGGAAATTTTTTTTAGCAATTTTGTTTTATTTCCAGTTTTATTCTCTCTCCCCCCCCTTTCTTTTGTCTCTTAACTTTTAAAAATGCAAGGAACTTAGAAAATTTTATTTTTCTCAATATTGTAAAGTGTATGAATGTATCTCAAACCCTTTATAACTTCAGATGAAATAAAATGTTCGTATCTTATACACAAATAAATAATATTTGAAGAAAAACTTTTAAAATAAATTGCTTCGGATTAAAGGCGGCCGAACGATGGCCGAATGGTTAGGGTGCTGGCCTTCGGATCCGGAGTTCGTGGGTTCGAATCCCACTATGGCATGGATGTTCGTAGCCGTTCGGAATCGGCGTTAAGCAGTAGGTCCCGGTCTCATTAGCCCTCGTGTTGCAAAAAGTAGACCGTAGCACTCCAAACCAAACCAAACCAATCGGATTAAAGGCAATGATTCAAGAAAAATTTAGTGCTTCAGCACCTTTAGAAAGGCATTATTCTACATCATTTTAAATAATTATATATCAATACATATGTAAAGAATCTGTATATGTGTGTAATTATCATTTATTTATTTATTACACGTTATGAATATATTTCATTCCGCTGAAAAAAATTATGTGTTTTCCAAACAAATGCTCTCTTGTAAGGGGGGTGAAGGAAGTAGTCTGTTATCTCATGTTTTCATGAACAAGGTAAATGTAACAGCAGGGTACAACTCCGTTTTGTATCCTGCTTTGAATGTCTTATGAGAGGATCCATTGTCTCTTGAAAGGAAAATTCTTTTAAGTATCTTACAATATTTCATTTGCCTCATCGAGTTGGATAGATGCGTCAAGTCGAAATAATGTTTCTTCAACTACGCTACGTCTATAGTAAGACGATCAGTCAAAATAATAATTCTTTAATCTCAAAACACTAAGAGCAAAACTTTCTTTTGCACCCTTGACCTTCTTTCAGGGAGGAGGAAAGAAGGAAGGGCCTTTCTATTTTCTGAAAATGGCTTTTGTTTTGGGATCTCTGTGACAGCTTCAATACTCGCCCTACGTCAAACTTTCAAAAAGTTCATCCTCTATCTTTTTATGCATTAATAACATATTGTCTGTCCAAACTTCTGTTGGCTTCTGTGAAAAATCAGGAAATATCTTTCTTGCTAAAAGTAGGCACTCAACTAAAACCGGTTTTTTTTTCTTTTTTGTGGGATTCCATAGCTGTTTAGCCCTGTAAATTTAAAAGTTATGTATGTCAAAAGTTAAGGTCAAATATGCAGTTTTAAAAAAGAAATTAATCTTTGAAAATGTACTTTTATTTCAATGTTACAATGCAATACAGAAACTAGAACTTTTATGAGGAGAGCTCCTCCTCTGATTACGGCCTTGGAATCATCTACAGCGGCTATTGAAATATAACACATTTTGATGCTTAATAAACCATAAAATAATGACAATTTTTATGAATTATTCGACATCTAAATTAACAGTTAGAAAATTCACAAAATAATAATTATTTTACACACAGACTCCCCTGCGAAAACTCTGGAGTTTAATGAATCACATTTTAAAATGGAAGTAAAAGTACATATTCAAATGCAATTTTTTAAAACTATAGCTTAATCAAAGCTTAATTTTTAAATAAAAATTTTAGTTTTTAAAATTTTTATCTACTTAATTTAGTTTTAATATTTTTCTTAATTTTTAAACGCTTTTATTTAACTTCATTTGCGTGTCAGGTGATATTTTGAAATCAAGTTTTAATTACCTTTCTGACTATCTAGAGATCTGAAATTTTGCAAATAAGTTCAATCCCTCTGACCCTACAATATACAATCACAAAAAATTAGATCCAGGAAAAAAAATAAAATCAGTTTGGTAAATGTAAAAAGCTGCTTAGCATACTTGGAATCTCAATTGCAGACATTTTAAACAAGTATCGCCATCTGTTTACAAGCGTCATAACTAAAAACTCAAATTTTTGCTTTCTAGTGCATTTTTACTACTTTTCTTGTTAAATAAAAGCAATTTTTTTAATACTTTATGTTTATAACTTATTTTATACATCTACTGAAGAATGTTAATTGATTCAGTATTGTTTGAGTCCTCGAGTTCCCGTCCCCCCCCTTGAAGCAAAATCTTGTCTACGACCCTGGTCTAAAGAATCAATACTTCTCTTATTTGCATCTCTACTACTGCAGAATAAAGTAGCGTTATCTATGTATACTTACCTATTCTTATTCTTTTCGTCGTGTCTAATAAAAATGAAAACATAAAACAGTTGAGAAATACTAGCGTTGAAATAAATGTTCGAAAACTAAAGAAACCTCCTGATAATATAAAATTGCTATGCCTAAATAAATGGTATGTGCTAAAACAAGGGACCTTTGGTATTTGGATATTTTACTTTCTTACTCCTGACAGATAAACGTAAAACATTGGGTACAATTCAAACTTTTAGTTAATGTTTCTTCTATATATAAAAAATTACAATTTTAATACACTTTTGTTAAATTTTGCACTATTCATCTACAATCCAAATAATCAACTTTAATCTATATATAACATGAAACCCTATCTTTACCAGAGCACCGCCAGGTACTTCAGTTAGTTCATTTTAATTTAACTACATTAAAGTTTTTATCTCTATATTAAAGGATGTATTTTATATGCATTTATAATATATAAACATTAATCTATAAACATCATCATTCCTTTTTGCAGCTTACTTTTCTGTTAGTTGTATCTTGGGCATCTGGAAGTTCTCTATACCGGGCAGCACCAGTCTATAGTCCATCATACGTAAGTATGAAATAAAATTATTAATGGAATAAACTTTGTTTTGTTGAAATCTTATATTCTACAATTAAATTTACTAATCCTGTTTGAAACAATATATATTCAAATAAATTAAAATATTTTAACCTTGATTGTAAAATCGATTTTTCTTTCGGTAATCATCTCTTTAATCATCTGCTTGAAATGACTAAGACAGTAATATAGCATAGTCTCTATAATTCGAATCTCGATTGTTTGAATTTCTCCCATTAATCCGAGTTCAATCCGACATATAAAAAAATAATAATAAATGATAGATAAAGGAATTTAGAATAATATAAAAATAAATGAAGATAGAATAGAATATAGAATAAAATGAAGAAATTTAGAGTAATAAATCTCTAGATGCAAGTAGAACAACAAACTCCAGCAGATGTGATATGGCTGCTCGTAAAAGGAACAATGTATTTAAACAAAAATAATTGAAAATCACTTCAAGATGTAATTAATTTATTTTCAGTAATTAATGTAATAATATTATGTAAATACATTTTTTTTCTTACTGAAATAAACTTTGAAATTTAAAAATTGTGTTTCTAGTTTATTAAATTAATCATTTTCGATAATTTGAGTCTTCAAAAATTCGAACTAGGTCATGTCTCGTCCACTTCGAATTACCGAAATATCCCCCCCCCCCACCCCCCCCCCCTTTTTTTTTCAAATCACCACTTAACACCCCTTTTTTAGTATGGGGGGTTTTTTTTTATTTATTTTTTTTTTATTTTTTTTTTTTATTTTTTTTTGTTTTTTTTTTTTAAACTAGTGCTTTTTTTTTTTTTTTTTAAGAGTAAAACCAAACGGGATTAAGGCGCAAAATTAAGAAAAAATATGTAGCAAAAATACTTCATAGATACAAAAAAGATACAAACTTCTTAATTCTGCTTCGGCCAATCAAATCTTGCTTTCTTCCACACGGATAGTTTAAATTTGGCTACGATTTTTTTCTCTGTATTTTCTTAACACGAGGAATTATTGGACTGGAATTTACTGCTTAATATCTCTTTCGTATGACTGCGAACATCCATGCCATCGACGGGATTCGAACTCCTGCGATGAAAGGCAGAACGCTGTCCATTAGGTTATTTGCCTACTTCCCGCATTCTGAGGAGAACTCATCTTCTTGTTTCCGGCTCGCCCTGAGCTGTGGGTGAACATCAATTACAACTTAATTTTTGAAGATCTAGCCTCCGATCTGATATTTTTAGCCTCTCCAGGAATCTTTTCACGCTGAAATTTCCACCCGTCTGGAATCCTCTTGTCTTTTCACTGTTTTGAAATTCATTATACAATTATTTTTATTAGAAAAACTGTGTCTATGATCTTTGAGTTTCCGTGACATCTATGCACTATCAAGAATAGAGGAACCCCGAGACACCAAAATACTGTTACGAACTTCAAAACTGGGTTCGGGGATTTAAAAGACTTTAGTCGTCTGTAATTAAAATCCCGCCAACAAAGACAAAATGAGACTCTCCAGGATTAGGTGTCAGAGAGTAGGATTGAATGATGAAGATAAGTGCGATGGCTGAGATGGAAATACTTTTTGCACTTATGCAAAATGTGAAAAATGGCCAGAAAGAAATAAAGGCAAGCCTGAGAGATCAAGCAGAAAAGAAATGAAGGCTAACATCGTAAGCGTGATAAACACTAAAGTAGAAGTTATTTCACAGAAAGTGGAAAAAAATGAGGAAAATCTTGGCGAAAATGAAAAAGAAATCTAGAAGAATGAGGGTAGATTTGTCAAAATTGAAAAGAAAATGGAACGAGAAATATCAATAAATGTTGGGCTTTCTTCGGAAAAATTCAAATTTTCCATAGAAGATATTCGGTAACCAGAAATCAGCCAAGATCAACCCATTCTCGCCAAGCCGAATATCAAGCTCTCCACATATGATGGGAAAACATCTTGGCAGGTATATAAAACTCGGTTCGCAATTGTAGCCGATGGAAATGGCTGGGATCCTGTTACCAAAGCTTGCCAATTTCATCCTTACGAGCGGATGCTGCAGATGTCTTAAAAACAATCCCGGAGGAACAGCAAGTAAATTTTGTAGCACTTAGAGCTACATTTCAGCAAAAAATGTTTAAAGTCCATTCAATCCCTGAACCCAGTTTTGAAGTTCGTAACAATACTAATGCATCTTCGATGACAATACATGACATCTATTATAAAAATTACATCATTATAGATAAATATATTTTAATGAACATCCATTTTTTGTAACCTCTCTCGTTGTTACGTCTTTCTTTAACTCTTGACAGTTGCATTGGTGTGACTCTTTGGTAAAATGCTTAGTTTTTAAACTGATGGCTGACCATTAAAGAAAGTTTAATTCATTTTAATAAACATCAACTTTCTAAAGAGAAAGGGGACATCCTGATATCACATCACGTGATAATGTGGTGGGAAAATGTGTATCATAATTTGACTACTAATATATCTTCGATGACAATATATAAATCAAATATAGAAAAGTGTTTTTCAAAAAGATTTTTTTACTTATTACTAACATTTTTTTTTCGTCCAAAATATCTAAAAATTAATTCATGTTTTTAATTTTTCAGTCTGATAACCCGCGGCCTTACGGTTTTGATTTCAATGTCGTAGACGAATATGGTACCACGCTCATTCGTAAAGAACATGGCGATGAGCTTGGCAACAAACAAGGTACATATGGTTACATAGATGCCTCCGGCCTCACCAGGCAAGTGGACTATATAGCAGATGACAAAGGATTCCGCGCTGTGGTGAGGACGAATGAACCTGGAACGGAAAATCAAAATCCTGCTGATGTTCAGATCCAATCTGATCCTGTGCAACCCAAACTATCACCTGCCTACAGTACGTCTGTCCCTGCAACTTCTTATGGCAGGGCGTCACCTTCATCTTATGGTCTTATTCCAGAAATCGGACGACCTACTCGCCAAATCTCTGCAGTCTCTCCGAAATCATACAGCCTTTTCAGAAACCAACCCATCACATCTCTTTACTAATTCGGGAATCTTTCAAAGCAAAAGAATTTTGAAAAAACTAATAGGAACACTTGTGCATATACATAGATATTTATTTTAGTAGAGTTGTTCTAAATAATATGACATCTCTTTATCGGTTGAAAATTTATGGTATTTGAACCTCGAAACTATCCTCTGGCGATATGAACCCGTCAGAGGATTTTTTCAAGCTTGTACCAGGAATTTTGACCAATGTAAGGCGGATCAAGTTGTTGAGTTCAACCGACTTGAAAGGAAGCCATTTTTAGGCAGCTGAAAGCATTTATCGCAATAGTTCATGAAAATAAGTAAACAGTTTTTTAAAAATATAAAAAATAATGTGAAATTGTTTTAGAAGGAAATAGAAAAATGTTATGAAATTGTACAATAACATGTAGTAGTGAAACCATGATTTAATTTTATATATTGTGACTTGAAAATTATATAAAAAATTACGTACCTGTATATTTTTTATAAGTATTATTTTATTTTTCACCTGGAAGCTGCCTAAATAAAGATTTTCTATAAAAATACCTGCATACTTCTTTACATTATAGAATGTATAATAATCAAATTTATCTGTTAATATATTTTACTTTGATAGTCTGGAATGAAATAACACAAATGCGAAGGAAACGTATTCGTAAAGAAACAAAGAATATTTTTTTAATTATGTTGTTGGTCTGGTTTAAAATAGATACAAATAATATACAATACAATAATCCCAATTAAAGTGCAGCTGCTTATTTACTTTTTAAAATTGAAAGTAACTTTAATAATAGTTCTAATCAGCTTCATATAAAGTATTTTACTGATTTGATAAAGTAATACAAATTTTTAGCCACTTTCTTATAAGTTTTAAGCATTCATTTATATAACATGATGATCAATCCTCTATATAATAATAGCCTAAGTAATCTGTCCCTCTCTCCTCGAATTTATGAAGCGGTTGGACTTGGAATGGATAGAGACATCCCTATTGGATTCTTATGAGTTAGAGTTAGCTAAATTCAAAGTTAGTTCAAAAACGTTCGAAATCCACCCCTTCTTCCCTTTTCGATCGTTTAATGCCATTATTTCAAGCCATATTTTCCCTGGTTAGGAGCAGGCGATTTAATTTATCAATTTATCACATAATAAATAGGTAAAAATAACATTTTTTTCTAGCATTGTGTCGTCATTCCTTTAACCATCTCCTTTGATAATTTCTTATTTTAAATTATTTAAATATCGTCTGCATTATTTTCATACGTTTTATCACTGAACATAGATGTTATGTAAATAATTCTTTTATATTGGGCTTAAATAATAAATAAGGTACATACGTAATAATTTTAAATTTAATCATCGATTATTTTTTGTTGCAATGAAAATTTTATCACCGGTATTAACACCGGAATTACGGAGTCTATTTAGCGGATTAATAAATATCTAGTTTTTAAGTTATATATCAGTTACATAAAAAAAAATCTTTGAAAAATAAGAAGTTTGTTCGTTTGTGTGTTTGTTTTTTGTACATAACATGGTTCGCAATGGATCCGCTAAATTTTAGACATCATTCATATAGAGCAATTTATCGCCACTTCACGAACTTCTATAATGCCCTTCCCATTCATTTTTATGTTTACAACAGCCAATAGACAAACAATAAACTGCCTTTCCATTTGAAATTAATGTCAGAATCATAAGTTGAGATGTGCCCTGATGCGTGAAATCGCCTAATATACCGCTAAGTAATCACTGTCAATATTAAAAACTCTTCTGTCCACCCTATCACGTAATATGAAAAGATAAATTAAAGTTGGCCACTAACATGCAGTCAGTGATGTAAACAAATTATTGGGCGTGTACCAGATAATTCTCAGCCAAAAAACAAACCATTTTTTTACCTGCCTTACAGGGTACTTTGCAATTCTGTAGAATTAAAAATTTTAATGATTCCATCATATGAGGGCTATATGCTAGTAAATTGATAATTAAATGGGGATCATAAAGAAATAGCTGGAATAAATTCGGTTTCCTATGGAAAAAAAGGTATGTGTAGTATGTTACATTTTACCCTGGAAAATATAATACATTACTTTACATTAATAGTTGTTGTTACTGCTAATACCACTTGGAAGAGCCAAGTACGTGGGTCAGAGGCCACACGAATTAAGGCGAAGGAATTTGTCTTTCGTTTGACGATCACCACTATGATGAAAGAATGTTTCAGCTCAAGTACAGAGGCGTACCCAAGATTTTTTCTCGAAACTGAAAAAAAGGAGGGAAAAAAATTTTTAATTTTGTCTTCCGTTTGTTTTTAAGTTTAGAAATGTCGTAATACTACAATAAGAAAATTATCTTGAAATATTTCGGTTTGGGGTAAAAGATCTTGGGGGGGGTTAACTACTATAGAAAAGTGCAATGTAAAAATTTTCTCGAACATCCATAAATTTTAAAAATGTTAGTCACTTTACCAGTTACGACAGGCACAGCTGAAAGGTCGTTTTCAAGTATGAAATAAGTAAAAAATTATTTAAGAAACAGTACATCAGAAATGCATTTAAATGGACTGTGCTTGTTGTATATCCATAAAAATATTTCTGTAACTGAAGATGAAGTTTTAAATATTTTACAAAAACAAAAGCGGAGAATAAATATAAATTTGTAAAAACTAATATGAATAGATTTTTTTCATTGCATTGTAATCGAATATTTTTAACCTTTTAAAAAAATTGCAACTGCTTTTTACAATCATTAAATGGTATTTTATCAATTTTCAATGTATGAAGGATTCTATCAATTCTGGTAAGTAAAAAAATTTTGTTTTCATACTACAGTCGAACTTCGATAACTCGACTTCCTATAAGTCGAATAATCCGCTAACTCGAACTTTTAATCAAGTCCCGAATCATTTCTATAGTTTTCTTTAAAAAACTGTCTCGATAACTCGAAGTGAACATCTTCTAAGTCGAAGTTTTTGTGATAGATTTCCCCTGTAAAAAACACAATTCTGTTCAAAACTTCGAGTGCCAGTCCATTCGTGACCTTCGAAAACCTTTGTTCTCGAAGGTCACGAGCAAGTACAGGATGCTATTCATATCTTACAACAATACCTGGAGACCACCGAAGGTACAGACAACACCCTATTTAACTGTGTTCAAAATTTAGGTGACTTTGTGAATGCCAACAACTTTGAAAATTTTTTCAAATGAGATTTACATGGTATGTATAATAATTAATATGTATAGACTATATTTCTTGAGTTCTAAACCTTTTGAACCCATTCTTCTCTTGTTATTTACATAGGCTATTAAAAAATTTAAATGCGTACAACTATAGTATTATGGCACATATCAAACCATTTAAACCATGTCGACCCATCTTAAGTGCCAGTTGAGAGGAATGGTAGGTAACTTCGATAACTCGAACTTCGGATAAGTCGAATATTTTTGGTGGTCCCCTGGCACTTCGAGTTATAGAAGTTCGACTGTATCTCTATGATTTTTCTTAAATGGTCGTATTTTTTTAATTTTTATAACGCGGTAAAAATTATATCAGTTTATGAATAGTTATATAACGGAGAAATTAGATTGATATAATCTATTCTTTAGTTTTTACATAAAAATACTAAATTAAAGAAGTCATGGCAATTTTTTCTTTGCAATTATAGGCGCCTATCTGAGAGCGCCTATAATTGCCCTAATTATAATACTTAGGAGTGGGGGTCGGAGATAAGACTGTGTATGCATGTGTTGTATTTGCATATTTAAGTTTTAAATTTAGTTTAACCTCTTGCATTATGAATCGAGTGACGATTGTGTGTGCCACTTTCGATAAAAGCTTTTCTCATACGTCCTGACCAGAAGCAGTTTCATCACTAACTAAATTTTGCACACGTTTTTTTTTACAGGACAAACTCCAATGCTATCTTCAGATGTATCCAAATCGGTATCTGTTTCAGTTTTTAAGGTGGAATCAGGACACTTTCCAGCACCGTTATTAGTATCCATTTTCCTTTTTACCATTAGGTTAAATTTTTAGATTTTCTTAAGAACTTTTTACTGCATATAATATAATACTCTATTGCAATTACGCCTAAGAATAAACGACCAACTCTTATAGTGCAACTGTAACAAACAATAACGCAAAAACAAAAACTTTACCGCCTAAAAACAATAACGTGTCTGATACGAGCTTTTCACTTTTGGCCAGAAAGAATCATCACGTGTCTGATACTAGGTTCTCATTTTAGGTACAGCAGTACTGTCACGTCTCCCATACGTTGTTTTAAGGCAAAGGGTTAAAGAAATGCCTTTACAACATGGGTGACGGGGAGCTCAAACCCCTTCTGCACTTTCCATATATTTCTGGGTACACCACTGATCAAGTAGGTTCTCATAATTTAGAATCAGGGACCAAGAAGGAAGCCCCCAGGCTTCACCTGCCCCACCCAGAGGAATCGCTCACCAATTTGGAGGACATTGTGACCATGAACACATTTTCCGTTCCCCATTCTCCATAACGAACATAGCGGATCTTAGGGATCGACTTGAGAACCTGCAACCCTCCAAATACGATATCTATAGAAAAGTATTTTTAAAAAATATGTACTTAATCGCAATGTTATGTACTGAAAAATGGATTTTTCTTTACAGAGACTTACATAACTTTTTTTAATAACTGTCATATTATACTTAAAGTTTGACATGGCTACATAAATTTCGATTAAACCTCAGAGGCCATTTTATTCTTCAAAAATTTAACCGTAAATATTTACAGCTTAGGATAAAAAGGACTTTTAAAGTAGTAAAACTCAAAAAAAAAATATATAAAAATAAAATATAAATATATATATATATATATATATATATATATATATATATATATATATATATATATATATATATATATACATATATATATATAAATATATCAAAATTATTTAACTCTAATATTTCCTTACAAACCTCCTCTCTTCCATTCTAATTCCTTAAAATCTTTTTCCCAGCCTCTAAATGTTTTAATCAAAGGAGTGTCCTCGACTTAAAATTCTTTCCAGACATTTCCCAAAGCTTTCTGTCCTATAGATATAAATTTTCTGTCTATTCAACACGTTTTTCAGCTGTCATCTGCAAATGGCTTCTGATCTTAACAGTTTAATTCGCTGACTAAGTTTCTTGTCCCTTGGGAAAACTCTGTCTTCGCTCTTGGGTGCACATCTGTTCGAGCAGAGTAATTTTTGTGTTTTTCTTTTGTCTGTCTTTGACTAATAAAGATGTCCGTTTAGCAGCTATAAAATGAAGTTTTAATTAGACTTGTACCGTTCTCTTCAATGTGGTCCGACTGCATCGTTATTACTGCTAGCTGATTAGGCTCCTTCTTGTCCAGTAGGCCGGGCAAGTAAAAATAATAAGGGCTACATAATTATTGTGATTAGAGGAAATAATTATTACATATATATATATATATATATATATATATATATATATATAGTGTTGTAAATGTCTCTCTGCTTAAAAAAAAACAGACGTTGTACTTGAATGGACAGTAATTTATTCAGTCAGGTTAAATGTCTTGGCATTGAAGTGTAGGCCTGACAAACTTTTAAACACAATATACAGCATTTGACATTAAGTAAAACAGCTCACTAATAAAATTCCATAAACTGTAAAACACATGAACTTGATAAACTTGGATAAAACTCGATAAAGAACAAACTCAGCCTTTCAGAAAGGCTCTTTATCAACACGGTAACTCAGAAGGCTGAAATTTCTTCATGCCATCAAACTGTAGTCACTTGAAACACCGCTCGAACGCAACGACTCTTCTCAACGTAGACAAAAATACTGACTAACAACACCTGTCGCTGTATTCCAGAAATTTCGACCAGGATCTCCATCTATCGAAAAAAACTAAACAAAACTCGAACATATATATTCCATTCGCATCAATAGTTGTAATGTTATCTCTAATTGGGAGTGGCATATGAAATTAAAAAAGAAGGGTTTGAATGTATTTTTAATAGTAATATTTAAATCTCGGTAAAGACAAAATCTCATTTAGTAACTTTGAAATATTTTATGAGTGTCCATTCAAAAAGTATCCAACTATTAACAGAAAAAAAATATTCGCCAGACCTTCTAAAT
Source organism: Pardosa pseudoannulata (assembly GCA_032207245.1). Classification (NCBI taxonomy): domain Eukaryota; kingdom Metazoa; phylum Arthropoda; class Arachnida; order Araneae; family Lycosidae; genus Pardosa; species Pardosa pseudoannulata. The sequence continues at coordinate 11,326,504 of CM063498.1, forward strand.
CCTTAATCACCTTACAATAGGGACCAGGAAATTCACATACTTTCCCCTTCGTAGTACTACAATAATTCAAAACATTTTTGGAAAACTCTTTTGACGTGGTATGCTTTCAATCTGTCATGTTCTTTATAATGTCTTTAGGGGCACAATTTGGTGGATATGTTTCAATAATGTTTTAAAGCTAAAATTGTAGCGTACGGTCAACTTTTTTGGTACACTAAGAATAGTACGAAAGCTACTTTTTTTTAAGCCAATTCCGAACGCTTACAAATCAAGCTAGCAGCTGGATTTTAATAATAAATTCCAGTATCGAAAGGTAGCGGCCTACCATTCGGTCATTTTCAAGTCCTAGTGCTTAGTTTGAATAATTGACAAATTTGGCTTATATGGTCAAGCACAAAATTCTTTTGTTTCACCAGTCACTTTACTCAGGCGTGATATACTTTATATATCACACCTTGTAATTTTAGATCCCTTGCTTTAACACTTTCAACAATAATTTCCATCTAAGAATTACGATTTACAAGAGCAAAATAGATTGCTAAGAAATTTTCTGAATGGTCTGTTTGTAACAGTACAGTCCATTTTCAGTAACACAAGGGCTAATGTAAATTGGACTTACTGCTTAAATTTGGCTCTGGACATCCATGATAGCACGTAGTTTCGGACACATGGATTCTAGTACCGAAAAATAACTTCCTTACATTTCTGCTATTAAAAATCACTAAGCTCCTCGGCACAATAGCCCCTAGGAGGGCAGGACCTACGGTGTCAAACTCTGTTTCCAAGACCAAGGGCCTGGGGTGCGAAGAATATGTTTCGGTTAGGAGGTCAACCTTATGAGGAACCCCCACTGTTTAGTTCCCAAGCATACTTGATCCTCAATTTTTCTACCCAATTAAGGGATGAAAGGATGAGTTAGCTTTGCCCAGCCCGGGGATCGAACCTTGAACCTATGTCGTAGCAGCGGGAAACGCTACCCCAATGAACATTTCTGCTATTATTCGTCTAATATCTAGAAAATTTTTGGTTCAGTTGTTGAATCCTGTTTAGAATTTCCCAAGAGTATGGTAGTTTTTTTTTTAAACTCCTACCGCCATATTTTTTTTTACATCCTGACGAACAGTTTGCTGTCATACAAGAAGGATGTTTAGATAGACAAAGAGAGAGAAGGAGTCCAACTCCCCTTTAAAACCCGGACAAGTCATAATAATAGCAAAACTTGGATAAAAGGGAAATTCCACAATGCCTATATATTCATTTTTCCTTCCTTTTCAAACTTTATCCAAAACTTATACGTGTATCTTTATTACCTAATCCATTAATTGTTCTAAATTAAACCCCTCTTAACAGATGATGCATTGCGTAACCCTTCTCTTTCATGTTATCAGTGTTAACAGAGGTACTCTGTGATAAGTATAGAGTATATTATCCACTTTATACAAATTCATATGTGTTAATATGAAGGATATAAAAGCTAATTAGAAACATAAGAGAACAAAAAATCCCTTTCTCTCTTTAACCACTTAGAAAGACAAAAAAGGTGAAAAGCTATCAAATCTAATACGGCCTCAAAAATCACAGGTGTGAGAGATTTAGATACGTTAGACAGAGACAATTACATTTATAGAAAGTGATGAATATATTTTTGAAGTGGACAAAGTTATCATAAGAATATTGGCATTTAGCGATGAGTTCTATATTAGCTCTCAAATATTTAAAAACAGTAGGCTGTTTAGATCCAATATGTATACATTTAGTTTTAGGAGAAGAAGTAATAGTAGCTGTAGTAGGACTGTTAGTTTTACATTTAGAATCCTCTATTTCAGTACAATCACATGTATTTAAGTTCCGAGACATAAAAAAGGTACATTTCGTAAAGCATCATAAATACCTGCTGAATATAAATTTTTAGAAGTAACTACAGTAGCAGGATAATCAGAAGGGAATAGCAAATTTAGTAATATAATATGAAAATTAAACTTTACATATCTGTATACCTTCTTATAATCAGTAAATAGTGAAGAACCAAGAGTACTTAAGGTTGTTGTTATTCCAAATGGGTGAGCCTGTAAAACATAGTAGTCAATATCTTTAACAGCCACTCTTACATTCTCGAGATTCCAGTTTTTTAGGTGCTTTTCCTACCGGCCTTCGCCACCCATGACCACGCCGACTCATCAATAAACAAATTTATTTCCCACAATCTCTTCATTGTAGACCTAATTTGTTGTTTTTCTTGTTTTCAGTTATTATCGCTTAAATGCTATATGAAGTTTAGATTTTTAATTTGGTGTAAAATTTTGTTTATACTAAAATTATAGATGGACGAAATTAGAAAGAAACATATTTATTCGCGAGTTTTTGCCTGAATATGCTTTTCCCAACCGCTTAAGTAATTTAATTTTATAGCTTTATCTCATAACTTTTTTTAATATCTTAGAATACTTAAATAATCTGAAATATAATGTGAAAAAACTTATTATATAACAAAAAGAAATAACGAAACAGGTTTCAGGAACAGAAATATCGTTAGAAAACAGGCCTTTACTTTTATTATTATTTTGCTTTGTTTCGTTCATTCCGGGCAGCCTGATCTATCTCATTTGCGGTGCAAAATATTAAATGTTAGAAGTGGGTGGATATCAGCTAGTTAAAATGTGGCATCTATGATTTTAACCTCATCTTTCCTATTCGTAACGGTATGTAAAGCAACATTATAGTTAAAGATACTATTCTGCTTATAAATCTTTTCACTTTATCCATTATCCTGTATTCATATCTTCTACAAATATTTCAATGATGACGTGAGTTTTACGAGATGAGAAATTGACATCTTTGTAAATAAAAAAAAAAGCTTTTACATGTTACTTTATTTTTGTGACTAAAATTATATTGGTTAACATTAGGATATAATTGAAATTGATAGGGAAAAGTTCGTTTCCTTTAGATTTAATGAAATTCTTGAATTAGTGTGATTTGGTAATCGTACGATGGTTTTTAACAGTTTTTAAATCTTTTCCTATAGCTATTAGTACTTCTAAAATTACTAATTTCCGATCATTTATATTTACCATTTTCTCATTTCTTGTAGTATTCATTCTGGAATTCTTCTGGATTAGCTCTTTTTCTGAAATTTATATAATTTGCATCAGCCGGTTTGCATTGCGAAAGTTACTCAAATACTGTTGTATTAAATTAATTTCATGCAAATAGTTAGAAAGATGTTTACGTAATCGTTACAAAGAATTAATCTTATGATTATAAATAATTCATTTACTCATTTTGTTTATTACTCAGAATCTTCACAAATTCACTAAAGCTACACCATTATTTCAAATTCTTTTAGGCGTAAATATTTTACAACTATGCTTATATCAAGCATAGTTGTTCATTTAGTTCTATGCTGTATAGGAAGGGTCAGAGTTTTTAAATCCTGTGGGAAAATGTACCAACCACCCATAGTATTATAAAAATATTTAAATATATTAAGGCCTTAGAATATTTCTACTATTAATTGAAATAACATGTTTCAGTTTGAACATAAAAGCTCTCATATCATACATGTTAACAAAACAAAAAATGTGCAACTAGATGTACATAGATTATCTAATAATTTAATATGGATAAAATCAGCACAATTAAGTTATTTTTTTAGTTACTTTAATTTTAGGTGTGCTTATTCATACAGTATTACAAATTATTCATCTAGGATTTAAAGGGAAACAGTAAATAAAATTCCACATTTAAGCCTAGTTAACAGCTTTTACATCAAAAGCTTGTTTTGACGTGCTCAGGAACATACCTAAGTATAAATCCATTAGGTAGTACAGGAAATACTCAAAATATTTTTATAATTATAAACAAAAACTTTGATACTGATAAAGTTATAGCATCTAAGCACATAAAAAAATTATGTCAAGCTGAAATTTAAAACTAGAGCATGTGGTAATAAGTAAACATTTATATAAATGTAAACATTTATTTATAATGTAACTCCTCTAATTAAATGTTTTAGTGTTTGAATACATACATGTACGTTTATTCTTTAACTCAAAAATCGTTCACATTCAAAATTATTTCACAAAAAATTCCAAATGGAGGGGGAAATCTCTCAAACCATTATTTTGCTATCTCTTGATTATCAATATCTTAAAGTAGTTTTGTTTGATATGCTGATAAATTGTTATTACTTCATTAAGATTAACCTTTATCAAAAGCATGACTTGCATTAGTGTTCATAGCCATTAACCCTTTAACGGACAGTGGTTTCGTAGCAAAACCACCTATTAAACATCTTTTTTTTTTTTTTTAACTTTTTGGATTACTTTACTTTATTTTTTTATAATTATTTACGGCTCCAATCTCATACATCTGTGATATATGGAAGCCAATGATGTAGAATTAAGAGCTTTTGCAATTTAAAAAAAAAAACCTTTTTGGAGACATGAGTTTTCGATTTATATATATATATATATATATATATATATATATATATATATATATATATATATATGTACATTTTATATATATATATATATTATACACTTTATACATATATTTTTGATATTTTAAGTATAAAACAGATGATAGTTATACATTTAACTTATTTCTTTTTCTATTGAAATATATGTATTTAAACTTTCTGTACTTGAGAGGTCAGATTCAATTTATCTTACTTATGACCTCAAATAAAAGTATCTATACAAACAACACTTATAAGTTGTTAAGCTATTATATCAGTTTAAGGATTATCATTTATTGTTCTTCCAGTATAGTTAAACTTTTAAAAAGGCATAATGTTCAAGCTGTTCAGGGGTAGGGGTTAGTCAGTTAAACCACTTCTCAAATCCTAATTTGGTATCCTTTAAGGCAAACCCTTCTAAGGAATGTAAAAAAAAAAAATTATATATTTTACATATACAAGGCTTATAGATAACATTTATAAAAAAATTACATTAAATTCCCATGAATTTATTTTGGTGACATTTAAAGGGTTATAATTAGCTTAAAATTGCTTTGATCTAGTTAACTATTATAGCAAAAAATTTTGTACTACATAGAACTTATCTATTAATATATTTATAAATCTCAAAATTGCTTCATTCTGATTGTTAGACTGTTTTTATATAATTTAGATGTAAAAAAAGTAAATCCAACTAAAATAAGTGTGAATGTAGTAGAAATTTAAGGTGAATAGCTCTAAAAAATTATAGCTTCAGTTGATTTCTATATCAATACAGAAGCACAGAATAATAGTTAATAAAATTCTTGTTTGCTTTTATATTTATTATAATTTTGCTCAATAGTTTTATCCTGTATAAACTAATACTGTTAAAGTAATTTTCAATTCAATTATTATGTACCTATATTTTAGTTCAGATATTCTTTCAAATGTTTGCTGTAAATATAACTTTTCGAAACTGATAAAAAATTTCTAATTTCATAATTCAGTTTACATATTTATATATATGAGGGGAGCTTATTTTACTAGAAATAGGAGGAGGGTTAGGTGTTAGAAGAGCTTTTTTGCAAAAAAAAAAAAAAAAATTTAGTAAATGGATTTTTTTTTTTTTTTTAATCTTTGTTGAGCTCTTGATATTAATGCTATTTATCGATAAGTCTGTCTAGAAATATATAAAAATATCTAATTTTGAGTTTTATTAGAAATATGCTGAATCTTTTAACAGTAATCTGATAACTGAACTAACCATTAGTGATATTCCTATCCTTCTGCTACTAAAATACTGAGAGTTCTAAGTGGTATGAGCTCCAAATTATCTTATGTAAGAACCGAACATTAAAATGGAGGTACAAAACTATCAATAAAACTAAATTCCTGTCAAAGAGGGAAAGAAAATCTGTAATTTTCATCTATCTTTATGGTATTTAAAATGTTGAATGATAAACCTGCCATTTGTCAAAGTATAGCCTTTTCATATTTAATTTTGTTTTGTGTCTAGAAAAAAATCTGTTAAAAAAGAGCTGGAATTATGAATTTTGCATACTTGTGTTGGCTATTTTCAATGTATTTTTACATTTTAAATGTATTCACTACATATATTCTGAAATTGCATTTTTAAGAGCTAAAATATAAAATGTGCAGTTACGAGAAGTTCAGATCATTAAATTTGTAAATTACATTCATGAAATAGCTTGTTGCATACATAAAAAACTACTCAGCAAATATATTATGCTAATTTACTCTGTTTAGTCAATGATACTTGGATTATTGAAAATCTTCCTGTTTAGTATGTTTAAGTATTTTATAAGTATTCTTCATGATGTAGTTGCCCATAAATAATCCAATGTATGCAAAATGTTATAAATTAAATAATACAAGAGGTATAATAATTGATGAGGCTTGAACATTGGAATACAAAAAAAAAAAATCTTTATTTTCCAAAATATAAAACATGAAATCCCTTAGAATTCAAACATAGCTTCTTGGCTATTTTCAAATGTGACACAGAGTGTGGTGAAGTTGTGTTCATGTATTGCAACTTTGCACAAATAAAAAAAGAGCGAGAATGAATTCTCATAGGTCCAGGATGTTTAAACCAAAATTGCAGATGTTACAATTCTCTACACAAATGCATTTGTACCCACAAGTGAAGGTTAAAGTATTCCAGAATTTTCATGCATTATCTGTTTTCATTTCTGAATAAATTTCTACATGAATTAAAATTTAAAAAAAAATGTTTTTTTTTTCCCATTACATGTATTTATTTGTAAAATCAGTCAAGGTACAAAGCAAACTTTTATTATTTAGATTGGAACATTTAAGACATTTTTGTCATGCATCTAAAATCATATAAACCAAACTTCTTTTATAGAATCCAGACCTTCATGTAGTCAAACTAAATTCCTACTTTTAAAAGTAATTTTTTTCAAACTATGTTAGTTTCTAAGCCTGACCAAAACATTAATTCCTTTGAGTACCAAAAGTGTGTTAAATAAACATCCTCAATAGTAGAACTAGATTTGTTTTGTAATTGCTAATATTTTTGCATTCATGACTAAAAGAGGTCTATCATTCTTTTCATAACACATGTTTCATAAGGCTCAATAAATTTCAGTCTATCAATGAGTGTTTTGTATTCTTTTCTATAAATAAACTAAAGGAAATCTGGTTTGAATAATAAGTAAAGTTAAATCTCTAGTTGACAAAGTTGTTAAATCCCTAAAAAGTATTTGTTATATAAAAAAAATTGTTAGATTCATTTTTTAAGTACATAAATTTTTTAATTTATAAACATGAAATATTATTTGAAAAATAATCATACTTTTTGTACTTTTTTTTTTTTTCCCTCATTTTAACCCATTGAAATTAAATCTTAGAGGAGGAAAATTAGGATAAAGTGAAACATTGCTCAGAAATACATTGTATTTTCAGTTTAAAAATATTTTATATTAAAATTAATCTATAGAAATTATATTTATAACAAATAATTTTAAGCATATATTACCACATATACCTTCATTTTAATAACTGATAAAATGATGATTTTTTGAGTTTTTGGTTTAAAAATATTTTTTTGTTATAAATCTCATGGTTGAAATGCCGTGACTGCAATTTTACTGCTCTTGGTGAGTTAAATGCCTGGTAAAATCAGTTCAAAATCATTAGTCATAATAAAATGTGTTAAAAGTTTGAAGTGTCCAGAAATCTTTTGAGAAATAGTTAGTGACCAATAAGTTCCAGTAAAAACAATAGTTAGTATTAGTCATGTTGAAAATTAAGAGGAAACTGAGTTAACTTTGTTTTTGCAGTTATCTGAGCGGTTACTGCAAAAGAGGATATGTTCACTCAAGCCTGAGAACGAAAGAATTACGAACACAAACTGCAAAATTTATTGTTTAGTTATATCACATGGGAAAAACTGCAGAGTTTAACTGATAATGTATGGGTTGCTTAATATTTAAGTTTCTGATATAAGAGAACTTTTTGTCAGAAAATGTTACTGTAATTAAATTTATAATTTGTGTTAATAGTTAATCTCACAAGTTTGGTAGGGGATTCAAATTACTATATTTAACATCTTTATATTAATGTACATATTCTTTATTTTTAAAAAACTGAAGCAAATTTCCCATCTTATCAGAAGAAAATGGAGAAAAAATATAACTTGTCCATATTAAAATAAAATTTTTTAGTTTTTGATAAAATATTCTATTTTTTTTTAAATGTAGAAATCCATGTGAACTTTTTAAAGAAAGTTTTCAAGCTGTGCTGTGTTTAAAAAAATTTAGTATAACTGTAGTTAATTTTAAATAAACATTGTTACAGTTGTTTTATTATTAGTAAATTTATAAAGTTTGTTAAAAATTAACATGCAACTATTTTAAAACATATATATTTTCTTTTTAGGATTATTGAGGCAAAATGATTGGAGGGTTGTTTATTTATAACCACAAAGGTGAAGTACTTGTTTCACGAGTATTCAGAGATGATATTGGAAGGAATGCTGTAGATGCTTTCAGAGTTAATGTTATTCATGCCCGTCAACAAGTACGAAGCCCAGTTACTAACATTGCTCGTACGAGCTTTTTCCATATAAAGCGGAGTAATATATGGTTAGCTGCAGTAACAAAGCAAAATGTCAATGCTGCTATGGTCTTTGAATTCCTCTTGAAGATGGTTGAAGTCATGCAGTCTTACTTTGGTAAAATTAGCGAAGAAAATGTAAAAAATAATTTTGTTCTGATTTATGAGCTTTTGGATGAAATTCTTGATTTTGGATACCCACAAAATACTGATACTGGAATTCTGAAAACATTCATCACACAACAAGGAGTAAAATCTCAAACCAAAGAAGAGCAGACACAAATTACCACTCAGGTAACTGGGCAGATTGGTTGGCGTCGGGAAGGAATTAAATATCGTAGAAATGAGTTGTTTTTGGATGTATTAGAATATGTTAATCTCTTAATGTCACCTCAAGGTCAAGTGTTGAGTGCACATGTAGCAGGAAGGGTAGTTATGAAATCATATCTTAGTGGTATGCCGGAATGCAAATTTGGAATTAATGATAAAATTACAATGGAAAGTAAAGGTAAGAGTAGCACTTTGGATGATCCCAGTCGTAGTTCTGGTAAAACTTCCATTGCTATTGATGATTGCCAGTTCCATCAATGTGTCAAATTAAGTAAGTTTGAGAGTGAGCATAGCATTAGCTTTATTCCTCCTGATGGTGAGTTTGAATTGATGCGTTACAGAATAACTAAGGATATAAGTTTTCCATTCCGTATAATTCCACTAGTAAGAGAGGTAGGCCGTACTAAAATGGAGGTGAAAGTAGTTCTGAAGTCAAATTTCAAATCATCTCTCATTGGACAAAAAATAGAAGTTCGCATTCCAACTCCATTAAATACCAGTGGTGTTCAACTAATATGCATGAAAGGAAAAGCTAAATATAAAGCCAGCGAAAATGCTATTGTATGGAAAATTAAGCGCATGGCTGGAATGAAAGAAACACAACTTAGTGCGGAAATTGAACTTTTACAAACTGATACAAAGAAAAAATGGAATCGCCCTCCAATATCGATGAATTTTGAAGTACCTTTTGCTCCTTCTGGGCTTAAAGTTCGTTATCTGAAAGTATTCGAACCTAAACTTAACTACAGTGATCACGATGTTATAAAATGGGTCCGTTACATTGGAAGAAGTGGTTTATATGAAACCCGTTGCTAACATTTACATTTTGTAATGCATGCTAACTGGATGTGTAATAGCTTGAGTGTTACGTTATGGAGAAGTAAACATATTGATATATATGCTCTTAAGCATTACTGTTCTAAATGGTGTATTGTATTCTGTTATTGATAAACAAATTTTTTTCAGCCTGTTATGATGTAAGCACATATTTAATGTTAGCTCCACTATTGTTATAGCAATAAAACAAGGAGTATGTGTAATTTTGTCTTTTCTATAAATATTCAGATTATATTGGGTTTCATCAAACATTGTTCATGTTTACAGTAAGATATTTAAACTATTAGAATTTAGCAACTGTTTTATTTTGAAATTTTTTAAACATCAAAATTATTATTTTTGTATAAAAAAAAACACTAGAAACATATAACCAACAGTATAGAACATAGTTGAAATGGGAGAAGATCCCTTTACTAAGTACAAGACCTATAACAGGTCTGAAGAATTAGACATAGCATTTTCTCCTTTTATAGCTTATATTAGTGATCTCATTTAGCTCACACCATAAAGAACTTTTTTAAAAACATGTCAAGAGTTGAGCATAAAAAAAAAATAAAATGCTATTAAAGAGTCTTAACAAGCTGCATAAGCTTAACAATAGTTAATTAGCTTGAAAAACTATCTTATAAATTTTCAGAGATAACTAATTTATCAATGGTATGTTTTGATACTGTGTAATATATTTTAAAAATGTAAATGTTTATAATTTATAGCATAAGTTTTAGAGGTCTAATTAAAATTTTGAATTGGATTTTTATAAAAAAAGAATTGCTTTGTTTCATTGAATGGTAGGTCATCAATAGGAAGTAATTAAATAATTATTTTACAGTTCTGTTATTCTGATTATTGTTGAGCAGATATTTTGCTTTAAAATGTAAATATTCACTGTTAAATGCAAGAACAAAAATCTTGCATTTAAAGTCAATATTTTAAGTGTGCCCTGGAACTTTGCAAGATTAGAAAATTCTTATCAAGAGAAAAATCTATATTTTTAAAAGATAGCTGTATACATATTTTAAAAAATATAAATTCTTTAAATTTCTATCATTAGTGTTAAGTTTGTTTTAATTGTTATATTTATTGCAATGAATTAACCTTACAGAGTTATACAAATCAAGATTTTAGTTATATTTTTGATTATTTGGTTGGGAACACTATCCAAGGTATTGGATACTAGTATGCCCTATCCAATACCTTAGATAAGACATTCTAACATTTATCTTAGTTGACCAATAATTAAAATGAAATAGAAAAATGTATATAACTTCATATGAAGTATTTTAAGCTGGTCCTGATATTTATTAGATGAAAATTTCTACAGAGCTACATCATTACAGTGCACTACATTTGTAGACCAAATGATGTGCAATCATTGTCCATAATAAAGCAATTTCCTAGTTACAAAAATTTATATTTTGTAATTGTAATTCTTGTGATGTTTAGCAAACTATTTATTTCAGCTATTGCAGAAAGTAGTCAAAACTTCAAATGCAGTTCTTGGTTTCTGTACTTGTATATTTATCACTTGTGGGGAAGTTTTATTTGTTGGAAATATTGTATAATTTATATATTTTTTTACTCTTATCATTAATCTTAAACTGTGTGCATGTGTGTAAGTTAAACTGAAGTGATTGTGAATTTGAATTTTGGAGTTATGATTTATGTGTTGAGTCTAAAATATCTTTTTACATTTTCAAAAGCTTGTTATTTGTCTTTTACTGTAAACTGCATATTTCAAACTGTATCAAAAACCCACTTGTTTCCTAGACTATTTTCTTTGTATTTGAATTAAATGTTTGTATTTATATACTAAATTCTAAAATTGTATGATTGGTGCACATTGGAATACATAGTTTAAACTAAAGCATGTGTATAGTGTTTTCTTTTTGATTTTTTAAGTGAAATAGAAAAAAAAAATGAAATTTCAAAGTAATTCATTTGTCTTATAAATATATCACCCGAGTTGAATAAATCAAATAACATAACCTTTAATTTAGTAATACATTTACAGTTAGATAAATGCATTATTTTATTTCCTCCCCTCCCCCTCCAAAAAAAAATTATTTGAGGTACAGTGTTTAGTCACTAACCAGTAATGATTTGTTGGAGAATTGAAATTTGTTTAGCGGAGTTTACCTTCCCTCTGTATTATTCAGAATACTAAAAACCGAATATGTTAAAAATTTCTAATCTTGGCCAAATGGTTAGAGCACTGATCTTTGGTACCAGAGTTCGTGGGTTCTAATCACACTGTGGCATGATTGTTTGCAGCTGTTTGAAATCTGCTCTAAGCAGTAGGTCCAGGTCTCATTAGCCAAGCCTTAAGTGTTAGAAAATACGAATTTTTTAAGTATGGGATAATTTACAAAGTAGGAGAGAAAATTTCTCTTTTTAATGCTTGTTATACGGTTGAAAAAAAGACTAAAATGTTTTTATCTTCCAAAAGTACAAATAAAACCAATATCAATGTTGCCTGATTGTTCCCTCGCCGAACGATGGCTGAGTGTTTAGGGCACTGACCTTCGGAACTGGAGTTCATGGTTTCGAATCCCATTGGGGCATGGATGTTCGTAGCCGTTCGGAATCGGCTTTAAGCAGTAGGTCCCGGTCTCATTAGCCCTGGTGTTGCAAAAAAGTAGACCATAGTGCTCCCAACTAACCTAAATGTTCCCTTATTGTAAATCTACTTCTGTGTTCTTCAGGTGATCAAATATGTATAGCTTTGAAAACACTTGTTTTCCCTTCCTACTTCAATACATTATTGATGTTGGTTACCTCAACAGAATTTTTTTCCTGTACAGTATAAATCTCAGTATCTCCTTAATCACTTCAATAACTATACAGCTGAAGCCTGTAAAACATTCAGAAATATTTCTTAAAGGGCATGTAAATCTATTGATAGAAGTCTTCATGGACTGTTGAAAGAATTTGATTTATTTTCTAGTAACCTCAGATTAAACAAATGTCACTAAATTTAATTTCATGATGCAGGAACAAACAATTTCACATGCATATTTGATATTTTATTCTAATTTAACACATTGCAATATGAAGACTAAAATTATACATAAATATTTTCTGTTTTATCCACAATTGATTTAATTTGAACACTATTCAATATACAAAATTTGTGTGTGAATTAACTACTTCAGCATGTTTTTATATCTGCATGTTTTGCATGCAGTATCAAAAGATTTTCACTAGTTGAGTTAACTTCCTTTTAAAATTAAGTGTAGTTTTTTAAATGATTCCTTTAAAAATACATTGATGTTTTTTAGTATAATATTTGAAACATAGATATTTAATATCAGTGAAGGAGTTACTTCTTTTTGAAGAAAGATGAAATACTTTTCATTCCAGTTTTGTCTACTTTCATCAGTTGTTTCTGGGCAGCAGTTAATTTCTTTTTCTACAAATTATAAAAAAAAAAATCACAATTTGAATATTATTTCCAAGACCAGAAAAATGTATTTGTATATCATAGTAGGAACAATTTTTAGAATATAAAAAAACTACAAAACACATGATATACTTAATGAAATTTTAAAAAAAAATCTGAAAATGTCAGAACAGAAAAAAAAGCTTTTTTACTCTTTAAAACAGGGAATTTTTTTTTATAATTTTGCATAGTTTAGACTTATGTTAACTTTTAATTTTACCAGATACGTTGAACCCTACTAAAATGAAGCAAACAACAAATTGCTACCAAAATCATATTTTTCCTATTGCTCATAATATTACAATTAATATATTGTGCAGTGCAGCAGCCTGTAACATTAAATTTAAATTCATTAAATGTTAAGGAGTTTTTATCAGAACATTTTGATATGAAGGTAAATATTTTTTTTTAATTGATCTTCAGCTTAATAAATCATTCACAGCGATTTTTTTATTTTTATTTTATTTTATTTTTTTTTTTTTTTTTGTAAGTTTAATCAGAAGAGAAAATGTGTTTAAAAATTAGCTTGACCAAAAGGATATTTGATCTAATAATCTTTAAAAAAAATTAAACAAAACTGATTAGATTAATAAATTTAAAACTCTTACTTGTTTTTCTTGCAATGCATTCATATTAAACTGTGCACTGTAGTCATCTTCAGGCTTTATTGCTGTATTCTGTTTCTAAAATAACAAATAGGAAAAATTTTTAATTTGTCTACAAAAATTCAAAATTCTGAATTTACTTAATATGATGAAGTTATAAAGAAAATTACAATTTAGTTACATAAGAGGAGGGTAAATTTAAAAGCTACAAAATATTTTTTTTTCTTTTGAGATATGTAAGAATATTTACTTTAGATTTTTCTTCACACGTATTTTCTTTTTCTTTTATTTCCGTCTTCTGTAAGCTAAAATAAAAGATGTTGCTTTTAATATAGTATGATTTATTACATTAGGCAATTATGTTTTCGTGAGATACAATTTAGTAGTTAAAAAATTATAAGATTAAAATCTCAAATTAGTAAATAAAATGTTTTACATGAATAATAAAAAATTAGAAATAACATTAAATTTAGTATTTCTGGATAAATTAGTAAATAAAATTTTCTTTAGTGAAGTTTATACAGTTATTAAGTTTCAAACATAAATTCTATGTTATTTAAATAATATCAGTGTCACCACCAAAAATATTTTATATTCTTTGATTATTGAGAAACTTGCAAACAGATAAATTGGGCATTTTTTATCATAACGGTAATAAATGTGTTGCAATTACATATTTAGATGTATAAAAATATTCCATTACATGAACTAAAATTTCACTCCAAGTCAAAGAATGAATTTTAACTAAAGATTGTTTGGATGTTAAAGGTGTTTGTTATATTTAATCCACCAACATTAGTTTTAGGATCTGAAATTCACTTACCCTAATACTGAAAATAAATCTTCGCTTAATTCATCTGAGAGATATTCAGACACTAAGTGACAGGAATACAGTAAGCATTGTTCTGCTTAAAAAGAAATGCAAACATATTAAGAGGTTAATATTTCTAAATTTAAGTTTTAATTTTAAAAATTAGACAAATTCATAATGAAAACTCTATATTATAGTTGCTATTTGCTGTGTAATAAGTAATATTAATAATAAAAAAAGGGTGGGTAATATGTTTGAATTCCCAGGTCAGCCATGCAAAAACAGAAAGTAATGTTAACGAAATTATTATAATCAGTATCAACAATCAAATTAGATTAACATATTGTCTATGCTACAATCTAATTAAAGAACATAAAATTTTAGCATATAAAATTAATTTAATGATAATTAGATTAAATTGGGGTTAAAGTGCTATTGAAACTACTGATGTCCCTAAAATTAAAACTTATCCCATTAATGTATCATTGCCAGACAGTATAATTTAAGTTGGTTTCCTATCATATAAAATATGTTTAAAATTTATTTTGTATTAAACATGCTTTTATGTATAAACAGAACCTATAGCTAAAACTAAGAGATAATTCTTTAAATGTTTATGAATTTTATATATACAGTTAAAAGAAACAAGATCTCACTTTTTCAGTACAATAATTATTACAACAAAGGGGAATTTTTGAACAAAATGATATAAGGCATTTTTATTTAAATAATAAACTTTTAGTTTAATTATGTTGAGTTTTATAAACATTTTTATTCAAATATTAAACTTAGCATATGTAACTGTCAATGGTATTGCACATACTTTTTAGTGTATTTAGGCTAATGTCCAGACAATGATATGTGTATGCTTTTATGATTTTTTTTTAAAGTATCTTAATATCTAACACTATACTGTCCTAAAAAAATCTTAAAACAGTTCAACTACTTTAAGTACATCTAAAAAGACCTTTTTATTCATTTATTAAATTTAACATTTGGTGGTCAATGAGTATTTATTTAGAGATTAGTAAACAAGTGCACTAAAGAAACAGGATAATTAAAAAACTTATTCAAATATTATATAATTTAAAATATATTTAGGAAAACTCAATGAAAAAATTTTTTCAATTCTGTAGATATTTGAACATTTTATGAATTCCTTTCACTCTGTTAAACATAAAAAATAACTTTTAAATATTACCTTCATTTTTTGAGACATCGGTTTTCAAACATGCAGCTTTAGATCCATCAGATAAATCAATATCATTGCTTTCAAGCCTCTTTGCTAATTTCTTGGCTTTTTGCTGAAGCCAGTGTAATGCTTTCTTTTTGTTGAAGCTAAATACAGTATACCCAGCAGATTCTAAAACAGAAGTTTGGGTTTCACTCTTTTGTTATTAAAAGATACACTTTATATCCAGCCTGTATATAACAATTTTTTTACTGCTCTCCTCTACATGGTTCGTACACTGTTTTAATGGAAAAAATTAAGCACCTCTTACCAGAAACATATCAGATAAAATAACGGTTATTACATTAGGTTCAACAAAAACATGAACAAAAGAGAGTGTGTATAAGTGAGAAATCATTGTATTTCACAGACACAGAAGTCAAAATTTTTTGGGGAAAAGAGGGAAGAAAGCAGAAAAATGCAAAAAAAGAGGTAGTTGAATAATTATTTAAAATTAATGTTCTGATTTACTTTAATACAAATAACAAGTGCTTAAATATGAAATATGAAAGTATCTAAATAATTTTTATCAATATAAACAAGTACTTAAGTTTCCTAGTAAAAAATAATTTAAAACAGATTCAAATCAGATGCTTCTTCAATTTGCTAAATTAAAAAATAAATTCACCAATACAGTTGAACTTTACTATATTAAACTTTGAGGAACCACATTGTTTGTTGGACTTAACTTTATAGAAGAAACCTTAGAAGAAAGATTCTTAAAGAACCTTTAAAAGCCTTTTCTACTTTTTAATGTTAGATCTCAGAAAATTATAACTTGTATAAGATTTACATAAGATTACATATTATATAAGATTTACATATATAAGATCTTAATTGACTAAAACCAAACAACTGATGGATTGCCTATGACCAAAAATGTAGACAAATGCAAAACTAGTTATTGCTTACTATTTTAATACTGAATTAATTTATAATCTTCTATAGACGTGATGTCAGTATCAAGATAGTGTAAGGAATTTCTTTGTCTTACACAACGAAAAACATTTTCTTTCCTTGAGTAGGTGAACAAGATGTTATTAATTTCATGCACTTTGTTTTTAAATCTAGACACATATATTTAAATCTTTTCATAACTGCAAAAAAGTTTTATAAAAATTGAAGAAAAAAAAACTTAGTAAATGACTGAAAAAAAAAGGATCCTTCTACCTCATTCCTAAGATTCACTATAAATGTATAAAATGGACCTTCACTATTTATGGATAAATTAGCATGCAAACAAAAGGAAAATCATGAGATCAAAATTTTCATTTGTTATAAGCTGGTTTGTTAAAATAGGGATTTCAACAGTACACCAATAATTTAAAAGTCTTTTCAAATAGCAAAGCTTTAAAATGCACTTCTAAACAAAACTTAAAAATTTTGTAACATTAAAATTTGTTTTTAACTAGTTTGTAAAATTCTATTATTTTTTCTTAGATTGATTTATAATTAATGTTTAAAAACTACAGTATAAGTCTAATTTTTTTAAATGGACAATTTCAAAAAATTTTCAATAAAAGTAGCAGACCCAGATGTTAAATATTAGAAGGAAAAAAAGGAGGAAAATGAAGAAGGAAAAACGGAAATTAAAAAACAATTTTAAAATATTTGATTTACACAATGCAAAAACAAGTACCTAAGTATCAAATATACCAGAAACTAAATAATTTTTACTAATATAAACAATCACTCGAGTCTCCTAATCAAAAAATGTTGAAAACATTCAAATCAAAAGTTTCTCAAATATCCTAATCAAAAAAAAAAAAAATAATAATATAAATGCGCATTTTAGATATCAAATTTTTAGAAGACATTTCTATAAACAAATTTTTAATTTTGTGACTGCAGAATTTTTTAAATAGCAATAAAATCTATACCTTATTAGTTTGGAAAGATACAATAATTACACAGGCCTGCGATGAAAAAAATACAAGGGATGTGACATCTAAACTTAACGTATTTTTTAGTACTGATTTTGAAAATAATCATTAAAAATGTCTATCACGTCACATTTTTTGGAAAAATTGAATTTTATGTGGTTTTTTATGAATATTTCTCACGTGTTTTGCTTTCATACTTTCCTTCGTGTTTTGACATTTTACCGTGATGAAACCCTCAAAATTACCCTTCAGTGGTAAACTACAACAGCGCAGTTAGTATTTTAGGGCTTTTAAAGCTTCAATGTTGATCCAGATCACCAATTAGACAGTTTCCTGGAAGCGCGCGAGCCTGGGAAGAGCCTAGGAACGCGCAATGTCCCTCTTCATCATCCCTCCCTCCCGTCGCAATCGCTGTTAACCTGTAGCGACGCTCTAATTCTTATCAGTGACCTCATGTAAGCACCAGTACTTAGTCTGTAAAAGAGGCAATTCATTTATTAGGCTCCAGATTGAAAGAAAAAAACATATTGGCCAAAGGAACCACTTTTTATTGGTACAGGAATCGTGAAAAGGAATTTATTCAGTATTTTGATGAAGACGAGAACCTCATTTATTGCTCAGATGTTCCTGGATTGATGAGAAAATTTAAGATTCCCTACAATAAAGATGAATAGAGGCTTTTTATAGATTCTTGAAAAAGGAACCTTAAAGCTGTCGTACTTCATCAAGGAAACCAATGGGCGTCTGTGCCAGTTGAATACTCGGTGCATTTAAAAGAAAGGTATGAAAACCTAACTCTCGTTCTCAACAAAATAAAATATGAAAACCACTGCTGGATCATTTGCAGTGATTTAAAAATCATCACCATGCTTCTCGATCAACAAAACGGGTATACAAAATTTCCGTGTTTTATTTGTGAGTGATTTGTGTTTGACAGCTGTGACAAAACACAATATTGGGTCAGAAAAGATTGGCTCAAAAGGCAAAATCTTGCGCCAGACACCAAAAATGTAATTCGAGAAAGCTTAGTTGTTCAAAAAAAAATATTACTACCCCCCTGCACATAAAATTAGGTGTTATGAAGCAGTTTGTTAAGGCTCTTCCAAAAGATGGTGAGTGCTTAAAATATATGTGTAAAAAGTTTCCTGGATTTTCTAAAGCCAAATTGAAAGAGGGAGTCTTCGTATGACCAGACATCCGAAAACTTATTAGGAATAACAAATTTGAGACAACTATGACATTAAAGGAAAGAGAAGCTTGGGTTGCCTTCAAAGTTTACCCGAAAATTTAGGATCCGTCAGCGAAGAACAGGTAGAAGGTTCCATCAAGACATGAAGGATATGGAGAGAAAATATCAAGGTAGGTGGAATAAGAATATGCTTGCCGATTATTGTTGGATGTTAGCAAGAGACGAAGATAAGATTGAACATAAAAGAAGAACGTCAAAAAGAAATTTTAACGGAAAAAATGTACGTAACTAAATTTAAACGTCTTTGTTTCGTATTGAGTTTCAAATATATTTCAAACTTACATTTATTATATATAAACCTTAATAAAACGTAAAAACAGGTAGTTGGGGTTTTTCTAGGACTGTTTTTCTTATAAAATTAATGAAAAACATTTAATAACGAGGGAACTTTTTGTCTAGCCCTGGTGCAGCTCATGCGTTCTGGTTGCGATGGTTTTCATTCTTTATATACAAAATGTATACATTTTTAATATTAATTGTTGTTTAAAAATTAATATGCCTAATCATAAACAGATTAAATAAAATCACATGAATAGATAAAACCCACTGTTGCCAGTCAGTACAAGCTAACAGTTCGAGAGCATTTTTTACATATAGGATATTACCAGTAATATGTACATCAATTTTACAAAAAATGCTGACGTGATGGAAAAAAATGGAGGTCATTTTCGAAATCAGCATACCAAATAACTTAAAAATAAGAAAAAACTTCTCTTGTATTTCTCAAAAATTTCAATTTCGCAGGCCTGTGTTATCATTAGATTTAATTTAAATCAATGTGTAAAAACTCATGATTTAAATAATATATGCACTGTATAAGGCTATTTTTTTAAGTGGAAAAATTTAAAAAAAAAATTTTTTAAATAGTAATATTTCGGGACGATGATCGAATTGGGATTTTTTTCGGTATCTGAGCCAGGGGGTTCGAATTGTACTTTAGACTAACAGATTTGTAACCATTTAGTTTGATGTGAGAGCGCTAGAGTTTTATTTTATGTTACCCGACGGCTAAAAACATCGGAATTTACTAATTACTACGATTCTGAATGGCTACGAACAAAGAGCGGGATTCGAACCCGTGGCCGCGTCCTACCGATTCAGCTATAGGGCTGATTTTTATCGGGATTGCCGTTAAAAGTTATGATTTTTCATCAACTTCAATGCACACACAAAACTTAACAAAAAGAAAAGGTGCAGATTTTTCAACAATAAACTTCCGTGCATATCCAAAATTTCGTAAGTTTTTTGCAACAGTGTCATTTTCTCACAGACACTGCCCATAGCAGAAAATTCAGTCAATAAGATAAAGTACCGCTTGAAATAACTATAGGAGGGATTGGAATCTCAATACTGTTACCGCGATATTAAAAATATACAGATATATGAAACAGTTTTACGATCGGTCTATATGCACGTGAGTTCGGGAGATATCTATAAAGAAAGTATGTAGGTTGTTAAAACATAATTCTACCGTATGAGAGCCCCATATTATGATCGCACTATTAACTATAATGGTCCATTAAAAATGCGCATTTTCTGGAATCGAAATCCAGAAAACGGTTGTTTTTTACCAAAAACATAGAATTACGGCATAATTATACTTTTATAACTAGAACCACAGAAGTCCTATATGTTTCATTTATACCGCATCACACGGCTTTTTGACCTTGAAGCACGCGTTGCGAGTATCGACTGATAACACTTTCCTACTCTTTGCCAGAAAAAAAAATTGTGGACGCAGCAAAGAGAAAAAGGATGAGAAAAAGAAAACTTTCAGATTATCGTCAAAATTTATACATATGTGAAATAAATAAATGGCTTCTTCCCCTTTTTTTTCCGAAAAAAAGTCTGTTTTTTTAGAACAAACCCACAAAAACATTCGGATCAGAATCATCCCTGAATTCAATATTCGATATGTCAGTCCATTTTTAAGCACACAAGCTTGGAGTAACGGTTTCCCCCCCCCTTGGAGTTCAGAAACGGGTTAAACAGATTTCTCGACACTACAATCGAAAAATACGGGTCCCCCTTAATTTTGACACTTTGATCGTTATTTGTTATTGGCTTTCAAACACCTGTACCGCCAATAAATAGCCTAAGTTTTTTTCGAGGGGGGGGAGGTGAATATACCACAGAAAGAAAATGTTAGAAAAACAAAGATGTTATCAAAACATGGGAAAGACGATGTGTGTAATAGGTTCCACCATTACATAATTCTGTAAATGTTGAGAAGAAAAAAACGAATTAAAGGAGTGAATGGCCCAAAGAAAAAAGGAATAAAAGGCGGGAATAGCCGAAAAAAAGGAGGAATGCCGTAAAATAAGGAATAAAGGACAGATTTCTAGAAAAAAAGAAAATGAGGAAAAAATGGAACGCTGCAGTGTCTGATTTCATTCACACTGAATAATTAATCCCGAGCGATCTTTTACGATTTTCATAGACGATTTCGAAACATTCAAATAAAAACTGTCGGTAAGGGGAAAATTAAGCACTTTTAAGCACCGTACGAACCTTGCTCTATACATATGGTTTTTATATATGGCTGGGTTCAGAATGTATAGTGTGATTCTAATAAAATATCTAATGGGACAAACTTTGAAAGGTGGTAAAGACCATTAAAGCAATCATTTTCAGCAAAGGAAAACATAGCAGAAGTAATTCATATAGGCACAGACACTGAAAAATGATAAAGGAGAAAAAACAATTTTACATTCTTACAGTGGGCTTCACTACAGTGTTTGCAATAAATGCTCAAAATTATAACTGTCCACATTAATACAAGCTTGGCGAGATAAATGCAGTGATTGACAGGAACTTTTGTTACAAATACCAGGTTTTCAAAGTACTTATGCAGTCACAACACATAGTTGAGTTCCTGAGAAGATTCAGTTGGAGTTTAATAAACAATAGTTTTCAAATGTCCCAATAAAATTAGATAATAGCACAATAAATCTGACAATTTGGGTAGACATTTAATTGGTCCATCAAACCCTAAACATGATACTTAGGTAATATGTGAATATCCAAATTGAAACAGATTGATGGCCAATTTTACTGGAACCACTTTTAATTATGTATTTTAATTGGAATATTTGGTGTTTTTACTTTTAATTATGAACTATAATTGGAATGTCTTGTAACAATTCTCTTAAAACTTCCTTGAGAAAAATAACATCAGCCATTAAGCTGCATTGGCAGGAAACAAAGGCTATAAAATAACTGACTTCCAATAGCTTTTGTACTTTTATGGAAAGTTTCCTCAACAAGGTACATAATAGTTTCTTCTATGTAGGAATGTTGCACATTTCTAAAAGAACTCTTCTCCTCCTTACAAATAATGAAAGAAGCAATTTCACACAGTTGCAGACATGCTAACATTCAGGCACCTCTGTCAAGAGCAACATTATTTTAGGATTTAAAATTTAACATGCTACCTACAAAGTACATGTATATGCAATTTACTTATACAATAAACAAAACAAAATAATCTAAACAAATTAAAAATAATTGAATGTTTAATTGGTTTCTAAATTAAACAGAGCAAATTAAATTAAGCACAAAGTAGTAAATTATAAAGAGTAAATTAAAACTTACGTATTTAATAATGAATACATAACTTCTTTACCTTTAACAATTCTTTTTTAAAAAAGCTTATCTTGTAACAACATGGACTCTGATTAAAATATTTCATCATTTTTTTTTTTCTCCATCAGGAATTCTAGAGTTTTTCTGCGCAAATTTGACTTAAATTTAGTTTGGTTTTTCTGTGCAGTACTGTAAACTTTTTAACATGCTGCATTGCTGTGTGGAAAGAGTAGTATATTTGGCATTATTTTTTTGCAAGACTTTGTATTAGATTGCTGAATTATAATATTTTAATTGTTCAAAATTTCTGTTATTTCCCGGAGAAGTTTGAGGGGTTTCTGGAGTTATCAAATTTGCTCACTTCTCCGGAGAATCCAGAGTAATTGACATGTCTGCAGTTGTCCATGAAAGATTTGGGGGTTCAGAATACATGTACTTGGAAAGTGTCCAGACACAGATGTAATGCTTCATTGTCAGTAACATGATTAACAGAATCACAGGTTAGACAAATGAGTAAAGTCCTATATCATGACTTAAAATATAAGTGCAAACAATTTAAATTGGCTAATGCTAATTTCCCACAAATAAACCAAACCACAGGTACCACAACATCTACTGCCCTTTACGAATAACTCCATTTTTTTTATTATTATTATTTACACTTGTAAAAGGTATCTATTATACACATTAGCTTTATTGTTAACATTACTTTAAATAAGCACTATATATAACAATATAAATAAACCAGGTTTTTTCCAGTACTGTTTCTTTTAACCTTTGTAGCTTACAGTGTATCACTTCTAGCCCTGGATTCAATAAGCTAAAATGTTCATTTTATTGAACTCTGTCACATCTAGAAGTTTGTTCCCATTATTTTATACTAATCCAGAATAAAAATTATAACCAAAAAAGTTTTTTTAGACTAAGAAAAAATAACAAATGAGAAAAAATAATCCAATTTTTTAAAATTTAATGCTTTTTAAATATTTTTAAAAATATTTTTCTATTATTCTTATGGATTAGTAAGAATGAAGTAATACATAGGGTGAAACAAAAATTAATAAAATTAGCTACTACTCTGGGAAATGCTTGTAAGTTTGCACTAAGTAGGGCATGCAAATGAGTGAGGATACTTTTATGGATTACAAAATCAAAATGAAAACATAGGAATACAAATTTTCACAAGAAGACCAGTGATATTTTAATTCTTGTTGAAAATGATAGATTTATAAAAGAATGAAAAAAAATGAGGACAAACTCTTTTGCATCCCCATACTACCTTTGGAATCAAAAATATTTTTTAATTCTTCTTTAGAACAACATTTCGATAAATAATGAGTATCGGGATAATTTTCATCCATGAGTAAATCTTCTATAGGACAGAACTTTCCAGGTTGCTGAAAGAAAAACTTGAATAATTAAAACTGAAAGCAAGTTTAACTGTAAATAGCAAATTTAGTTTGAACAGATTATCAAATAAAATATGGAATTACTATTAAATGAATCACTGGAACAGCATATTCAAAATAATCAGTCATTATTCTACATAAAAATCAAAATTACTAGATAAAAAATTTGAAGTTTTTTCATATTTTAAATTGTAAATACCCTTTAAACAATAAAAAATATATTAAAACAATCAATGGTATTTAACAAATTTATTTTCTTGTGTATCTCAATCATACCATGTAAATTTTATGTCTTATGTTTATATCAAAATTAAGATATTATTTTGTCTAAAAATTAATGCCTAGGGAATATTAATATAAGAGGATCAAAAAGTTATATCATTTCTTACAAGTCAATAGTCATCAGTCATTTATTAGCTCATTGTGTACTTCAAAGTTATATTAAATACATTTTAAGGTTAGAGTGACTTGTTTACTCATGAATAATAAAATCTGAAAAAAAAATTCTGCAGTTTATGGTGAAATAGCAAGTTTAATACTAGAAGAGGTACATATCTAGAAGTGTGTGCTTTTTGAGTTTCACAAAGTTAGTACTGCAATGGTTGCTACTAAAAACATTTGCGATGTTTATTCAAACATTTAGACATTTCTAAATGTCAAAGATGGTTTTCTAAGTGCAGATGTGATAATTTCAATTTTTCTCACTGATACTGATCAGTAAGATCAACAACTTTAGACAATGACATGTTACGGAAAGAAGTGGAAGTAAATCTGTATGAGACAATCGAGGAACTGTCAAACACTCGTATCCAACTTTGATCGACCATCCAAGAACATATGTGGCAGATTCGTTAAGTAAGCAGCGCAGGTGTTTGGGTACCACATAATTTGAGCCTGTGAAACATAATTTGTCCACAGAAAACAAAGCTAACCAATTCACCACATACAACTTATTGCTCAATACAGAATTTATACAGGGCATAATACACATAATACAGAAGCATCTTTTGATTGCTTGATCACTGGAGATGAAAAGTAGGTCCTCCATGATAATCCAAAACCCAAAATGCAATGGCTTTCTCTGAATGAATTGCCACAATGTACAGCCAAGCCAGGTTTGTGCCCCATAAGGCGCTTTTTTGTGTTATGTGGAACATTCAGAGGGTCTTTCATTTTGAAATACTGTAACATGAACAAATTGTGAATGCAGACCTTAATTGTGAACTGGATGGAGTCAATCCATCTTTAATTGAAAAGCATCCAGCAATTGCCAATAGAAAAAGTTTTATTCTTTAACACAATAATACAAGACTGCACTGAGCAAAAGACAAACCCTGGAAAAAATTAAACTGGGATGGGAGGCATTGCTTCACCCACCATACTCATCTCATATTTCACAATCAGATTTCTCTTTATTCTGATTGGTACAATATTTTATAAGTGACAAAAAAATGAAAAATTTAGATGAAGACCAAAATATTATCGTCATATATTTGGCACAGAAACCAAATGAATTTTTTCGATCTAGCATTGAAAATTTGTACACTAGATGGCAAAAGGTTGCTGATAACAAGATTGATTACATTATTCATTAAAAATAAAAATAATTAGTCAAAGTTTATCTGTTTGAATTTATTATAGAAAAATGACATTACTTTTGTATGTGAATGATCACAGAAATTTCTAAACATATAATTTTCAGGTTTTTATATGTAAAAAGTAAGTGTTAAAAAAAGATGCACTTTGATGTATTTCTATTAAAACAGTACAATATTTATGCTGATTGATAATTACATACTATTTTCAAGTATAATACTATAATTACATATCTGCATATTGAAAAATAACACCGTAAACATTTTATATTATGACGTAACAAGACTATGCTTTTCTAAAGCCTGTGAAACATTTAGGATTAAATTACGTTAGGTAAACAGACAAAAGTTAAGAATAAGATGGGCTCAAGCTTCCACACAATCCTATCCAAAATTCTGGAGATTACTGAAATGCAGTAATCTCCAGAAACATTTAAATTACAGTACTTTTTAAACATAAAACCTTAAGCAAAGACAGCACATTTAGAATGCTTTTTGTGCTTCATTAGTCCTGGTGACCATACAATAAGTCATCACTGGAATTATTTATATTATTAATAAAATTATTAAAACTTTTACATAACTTAATTCATATGATAGTGTTTAAAATGTGGTTTAAGATAACCAAGTTTTTCTGTTTTTTTGACTAGATTTAATTTAGTTATTTAATTTTATCTAACTTCATTTGGCTCAATTCTTTCTTTTAAAACTTTGTTACTTTTTTCCTGTGACAATCTATTTGGTTGCTGTGAATAATAATAGCATAATTCTTTGCAAAATTAATATTTTGTTTATGCCACATGCTGAATTTTTTTTTATGTACCTTGGTTCTTTTTTAAATGTAGCTATTTTTCTTTAAAAAAGAATTTCAATTTGTGCAAAAGATTTTGTTTTATGAATATGGGTTGTTTTATTTTCAAAATTATTTTTATTGCTGGTGTGTTATATAATCTAAAAACGTAAATTTTGGAATACATATAACCTTAATTACCCCAAGCAGCTAGAACATATGTAATGATATTGCAACTAAACTAACCAACTTAATTATAAATATATTTTTAAATAAATTTTTAGCAATTCAATACCTAAAATGAATCAACAATTTACCAAATTACAATTTCTTAATCACCCCAAACATTCAAGATTAGATTATTTACTAAAATATATATGTTGATTAGAAAAGAAAACCTATGCATCTGCATTAAGTTGCAATGCTTAATTTGGTAAAATATGCCTCAAAAGATGCAAAATCGATATTTTTTAGCCCTGATACATAATTTAATAATTACTTTATTTTCCATAACAGCTGGAAGACATTAAAGTGAAAATTTCTCGCAAAATGAGATTTAATTACTATCTATCAAAACTTATTTACAACATAAAAGAAATTATTAGAAGCATACAAAATGAATAATTTTGATAACACTCACCTGTTTTGCATATGATAAAATAAAGAATAATGGATCAGCTACAGTCAGAATGTATAAACTGCCATCTAAGGGTGAGTGAAAGAAATAAATATATACCATGTCTCTTGAAAGACATTCTTAAAACAGTAAAACCTTTTAAGAATTTATTTATTTTAATGAATCTAATCAGTAAACAGGACGAACAAAAACATTTTATCTTACTTTTATATGATTGCAATATTTAAATCCCTACTGATTTAAATTTGCTTTTCAAAACAAGAATAAATAAGAAAGATGTTATAACATGAAGTACAGAATGAATATTATAATAGACATTACAAACACAAAAATTTGCAAAAACTTATTCACCTCTGCTAAAATGTGCATAAGTTTGTGTCTGAAAATAAGGGATGACTTTAGAGACTGTATAGATTACATGACTTTAAAAAAATAATGTAATTATATTTATTCATGGAAATTATCGAAATTTCAAATATACTTCAAATTTCTGCAATATTAAATTGGGCTTTACAAATTAAAAAAAAAATTAAGCCATTACCATCTGATACTGATTGATCAATAAACCATGAAGATATATCGTCACCATACTGAACTATTTCATACAACTTATTCGAAGAATCAACAGCACACATAGCACCAGAATCTGAAATAAAAAAGGTATTCAAAAATTTCCATTCATATTTGACATAATTACAGTATAAATGTACATACAGGCATTGACTAGTTTCTTGTTTAACTGAAAGATTTTGAAACACCTACAGATCTAAATGAAATGTATATAAATGTCACATCGTCTGTTAAAATTGATGCTCTACTCGCATATTATCTTTTTTATTTTATTTTTTCTCTGTAAGTTGCAAGTGGCAACGAACGGGTTTTTTTAGTACAAACATGGTTGTTTTTTTGTATGCGAGAAAAAATGGCTCTTGAGTTGCTTTTGTATTTTGATATATTAATATTATTTACACCATAAATTCTTCTATATGACATTTTCTGTGTTTTAAAGATCTTGCATACGTAAATATAATAAAAGGTGTTTTATATTAAAAGGGTGTTGTTTTTGAGCAATTAATTAACGCCATTGAAAACATTCTTCAGTATCATACTTCTGATTTCGAAACCCAAACGGGACAATAATTGTGTATTATATAAAAATGATAAACCAAAAAATATTCAAGCACAAATTAAAATGGTGAGAAAAAAAAACCAATTTTACAATCATAGAACACATAATGAAGAGCTTATATAAAAGGAAGAACCAATATTGATAGTTAAAATTGAAACTCTTGACTACGTCATTTTTTTTTTTTTTTTCAAATTATACTCTAAAAGTACCATGTATATACATTATATAATGACTAAAAAATATACAATGTTCACTCATTTCCTCAAATTATTCTTAATTTTATATTTAACAATCCATATAAGTTTAGACCAAAGTATCAATGACATGATATATATGGATAACAAACATTTATTGAATTCAAAATTATATAGCTCAACATTTAGTATCAAACTACTTAAAATACAGAATTAATATACTTAGATTGGGCTTACACAATGCTTCCAATGAAAAATTATTCAAACTGAAAATCTGCTTTTCTCTAAATAATCACTGTTAATGCAATTAATGAGTATTACATACTGAGGGAAATTTTCTTATGCTATCAATGGTAATAAAAAAAATTTAAAGTGTATATAAATCTATCTATATTATGACTTTCTCACCATGACTGCTAGATCTTAATTACATTGACAAGCATGCCCTGGCAATTAAAAATATGGGCCATTTTCCTGGTTTACAGATTTTTCCATTAAAAAATTTGATTTTTATTTAAATCAGATTTTTTTTTTTCTAAAAGAAACTTTAGATATTCTAAATATTAATTAGTTTATAAATGTAATATAATTGTAAACAAAATGAAAAACCATTTTAAGATATTTTCATGACAGTAGTATTTTTTTAATAGGAATAGATTATAAATTTTAATACAAATGTATACAATTCAAATTAAACTTAACATTCAAGACAGTAAAAAGTATAGTACACTCTACAATGTCTATGTACAAAATAATTATTTAACTTGAATTCTCTTTTACTATCCACAGATGAAAATAAATCAAACAATTGTATCATGTTATTAAAGCATTTACTCAAAAATTTTTCAATTTTATAAATATGATATTACAAATTTTATAACTTACCCATCTAATGAAATGTATGTTCACTGCATTACTAAAATTGGTAACTTTTCATTTTAATCAAATATCTTTATGGAAAACTCCAAAGTGTGAAAGATGGAAATATTTTATATTAAAAATAATCTTCAAGGTATTATGGATGAAATATTTCTATTATGGATGTATATCCTAATTTCTATAAAATGTTCTTTTAAGCATTAACATTAGAAAAACTGTGAAAAAAAAGTTATGTGAATTTCCTTACAATTTACTATTAAAATTAGGATCATTTCCCTAAATATTGTATAAATATCAGATTCAGAAATATGTTATAACATTTAGATGTGTTTTTGTTTTGAAAGACTTGTTTGAAAATTAGAAGTTCCTACTTGTTAATGATCATATATTTTTATGGAGTAATACTTAGCAATGAACAAGAGAGCGCTCAGCATGTGGGCAGAAAAATTTAAGGGCGGTGAAATGATTATTAACCAACATGTAACCAAGCATACGGTTTTTAAAAAAGAAGCAGCAATTATAATTTGCATGCGAGTGACCAATAGTTTATGATCAGTACTGTGAAACCCTATATTGACCTTTCATAGTTATGTTAATGTGTAAAAAATTCCTTTTTTTCAGTTCTGAAGAATAAAAGAAATATTGCAAGTGTTTAAAAAAGTAATTGGTTCTAAAATGCTGAAATATGTAACACAGAGACAATTATGTAGCTTTGTATTGAAGCTGATATTGTAAAGGCAACACATTTTATATTTAGAACACATTCAAAAACAGAAAAAATAATTGAGCAATGATTTTTTTTTTAAGAATCACTTAATTTCCTCACAATTTACTATTAAAATTAGGATAATTTCTCTAAATATTGTATAAATATTAAATACAGAAATATAACGTTTAAACGTGTTTTTGTTTTGGATGACTTGTTTAAAAATTTCAATAGTTCAATAAATAAATGATTTTTATAAATCCGTTGATTTAAATTGTGATTTTAGTCAAGCTAATTTAAATCAATGAACTCTGCTATTACTTTGATAATCAGTGAATACAATTTTTTACTGATTATATATATATATATATATATATATATACATACACAATACTAATGCAAAATATCAGCACTATGATTGTAATTAATAACTAAATTCAAAACTTAAAGAAAATATAATATTCATACTAGTTCTGGGATGCTTCAACTTTATTACAAGGAGATTACTCTTTTTCAAGCCATCTGAAAAATAAAATAACTTATGTATAACTGAGAAGAATCTAACAGATGAAACTACTGAAATATTCAATGAATTTTAAAAGTAATGTAATTACAAAAAAAATTACTAATAAATAAAAAAATTACAATATAAATAAATTAGTATGCTGTTTCGTTTTCTTAGAAATTTCTTTTTGTACAGAAACAAAAACTTAAAAGGTTTTTAAATGAACAAAAATTTATCATCACACTAATGAAACACGAAAAATAAGGCAAAGCTTATTTTAAAAAGATTACAAGAAAATACCTTCTTAAAATTATAAGTAAAATAATTGCCTTTACCCTACTTCAAACTTTTTAATATTGTTCTTGAATTATAAAACATTATATAATATCATTCATATATGAGGAGTTAACCAAAGTGAAGCAAGTTTATTTGAAATAATGTAAAGAAACTGAATACCAAAGTTCCTGCCTAATAATGAATTAATGGAAATTTAGATTAATATTAAAAAATTATTAATAAATAGGGTACTTTCTACCCATATATGCATGTTTAATGAAATAAGTTATTAATTCTAATAAACAGTTTCATTTTGCAAAAGATTAAGTGGACTTCATGCCCTCTGATTGTAAACCCCCTCATACATATATGGCTTATTCAAGAGAATAAATAATAATAATAATAATTTAAAAATTCCTTATCATAAATAACTATTGAAATAGCTACCAACTAGATAGTTTATTATTAATGTCTTAAGTTGTGACTAAAAGGTTGTGAAAAATTCTGACTAAAAGGCTACTCACTACTAAGTTGTGACCACAGGGGAAATAAAAATATAATCAATGTTTAGTTAAATCAATTTATGATCTTATATAAAATCTAATCAGAACTTATTTGAATAAAATGTCTTAAAAAATTCATAAAGTACACTTATAATACTGTTAAACAGCCAATAAATTTTAGAATTTAAAATGTGTTAACTCCTTTAACTGTGCTATAAATGCATTACAGGATGAACATCTTAAATCTCTATAATGAAGCTATTCTGTAGTTTGAGCACATCTTGAAATTTAGTTTAGGATAAATATTTAAAATAAAATAAGAAAATTGTTAACATTTCCCTTTTAAAATAAGTACATACATTAAAAGATTGAAATATCTTATGAAAATACATTGAAGATCATTTAGAGTATACTTGGTAATACTTTTTATGGCTAATCTGAATATTCTTTACTAATGTTTTGATACCTTCTGTATAAGTATGAATATGCAACTAGATCCAAATTTTATTACCTATAGTTCAAATAAGCTCATTTTAAAGTTTGAAAATATTTATTAAAAAGGTAAGATGTAAATACATTTCCTTATCAGTACATAACTTCTTGTGCCATACTCCAGAAATTATTTAAACTTATAAGTATGCACATTTTAATTTCTATATATTGTACACATGTATGAACAAATTTGGTAAATGCATACATATTGATGTCTACACATCAAATTATTTTTGTTTGCATGAGTATATTAATTGCTATATCTTCTAATTCAATAAAATTAATCAGGCAAGATTTAGGGGAAGACAGACGGGGCTGCACTAAAAAAAGCATCAACCAAGGCAAAAAGTTTATGAAACAGTGTTATTTTTTTTTAATAAGTAGAAAGAGCACCCATTAGTTTCTTGTCCAGACACACCCATCAACAAAAATCCAACTTAGAAAAGTAAGTACCATTAAAACATTTGAACTATATTACATAGTCTGTTATTTTCATTAGAACGATAATTGCTTTAGGGAGAAATAACAAAGACAACAGCTAAAATAGACCTCATTTTAATAAATACTTTAAGCAAAATATTTACATAATTAATTACTAAGCTACCTTAAGCAATTATTATCTTTGTAAGATCATATCAGTAAAATACTAACACATTTAGCATATGATCAAAATCATCTATATATTTAAAGAAAAGACAAAACTGAAACATGTATTATATAATCTATTCATTGTATCAATATCAGCTTACATTTTGTCATAATCCTAATAAAAATAATAGAAAGGACATGTAAATTCATATTAGTCCTTATAGTGTATAAACAATTATTTTAGAAAACAGCAAATATATATTAAAAATTTTACTTGATAAAACGGCAATGCATTGTTATATTGTAAGAAACATGAAATGTAAATAATTAATATAATTTAATTTAATTGCAAAAGAAAAAGAATTTACTTACCAGGCATTAAAAAAACTTTCTGAATTAAACTGTTACTCATTTTGTGAAGATTTATTAAATATATTAATCAATATTAAAACAACTTTCGCGGTTATTTCGTCCGTCTTTACAAATAAATAAAAAAATCAAGGATAAATTTAATAATTAAGAAAATAATGAAAAAACATAGATAATGTTTTAATTTATACAATCCTATTGATAAATATTTTAGATATACGAAATAGATATATCAAATCAATAAAAGTAAGACACTCCGTTCCTCTGTTGTGAGCGTTCAAACATTTGTGAACATTTAATTGTAAATAAAATCGCTATACTCCCGCCAAATTTATCAACAAAGTCACGTGATTAGTAGCAGTAGTAGTAATAGTGCATCAACTTGTACAAGGAGAAAAGAAAACGTAGTAACCACAGACTCTATGCGTAGTAACTAGGTAGGCCTTTCGTAGAACCATTAAGCAATTAAGGTGACTAAACGTCCCAATTTTGAAAAGAACAGTTTGCCACTTTTCGACTCTTTTCCCCAAAAAATATATTTGGCTCTTTGTCTCATTATTTCAAATTGTGTCTGCACTTTTAAATAAAATTAGTATAACATTAGAAGTGTCTCCTAAATGTCTACATGACTTTTAATTACTTAGGATTTCACGTGTCTTTTTCTATTTCTTAATAAAAAGAATTTTAGTTTTATATAATTTGGTTTTCTAGAAATGTTCTAATATATATATATATATATATATATATATATATATATATATATATAAATGTGTGTTTATTCTAATTACATCCAGATATATTTTAATTTTAAACTGTTGTATTTTAAAGATTATCTATATATTTAAATTTAAGGAATATTACAGTAATGTATTCATGCCAATTTCAAGGATATATAAATAAATAGTGTAGTATTATTTATAAATATTTAATATAAATGCATCCAACTTTATAAACTGAACCCATAATATATATATATAAATAATAACCTTAAAAACTTAATGTGTATTTGTTTAACAGTTTAGAAATGTACTTTCATACATTATGTAACAACTCAATATATCCTATATATATACTTTGAAATGCAATCTGAATTACTTAATTAGCAGAATGGTGTTCTCGCATTGTAGAAAAAAGTGGAAACACGTCTACATTTTGATCCATTTTTTGCATTTGAAAATTTGGTGACTATACATAGAGCAAAGAAAAATTAAACAAGACCATGGGGAAGATTTTCTCAGTATAATTCAAGTGTTTGAAATTTTTAAGCGCTAAGTGCTGTTTTGGCTTCCCGTTACAGTGTCATCTCATGTGGCCGCCTCTTTGAATTTTTCTTTCCTTTGCGCGGCATTGGCACAGAGTCATCGAACCAAGAACATAAAATAAGCTGATTGTGCATAAAAGACCCACGAGGAGAAGATCAAAAGTCCTGTGATTAAACATTTATTCCCAACGACAGAACCTTAGGGTGTCTCACACGTAAATCCCCGTGATTTTTCTAAGTGTAGTTAGTTTAATTTTCATTATACTACACTTTTTTTTATTTTGTAAACAATAAAATGAAATTTTAAAAACATTCCTGAAAAATGAATGTTTTAAAAAAGAAAGGTACAATCTAAAGAAAATTTTTATTTAAAATTTCTTTTTTTTTTCACTTGATTTTAACAGAAGAGTTAGTTTAATGAGTTCAGAATTCTTTAATTCTCTTTTGCTGGTCCTACATAGCTTGCTTATATTCCTCTGCTACATGACCTATGATTTCATTGGAATTTTGAGTTTTCTTCATTAATAATTTTTTTTACAGGTGATGATTTTGCTACCAGGTATGTTTGTAAAAAAGCAATGACGTTTAATCACCCCAAAACTTTAATTGGCTAACAAACAACTCCTATGCATTTTAATCTGAATTAATTGCATTTCAAGATTAATTTTGGCGAGACAAAATAAATGATCAGATGAAAAGCCACAGGATTTGCCAAATTGTGTAGTTCGTTGTGTCGATGTTAGGAAAAATTACAATATATAAACTACTGAGAGACTTCAAAATTCTTCGCATATACTTTCTATTCTGACTTCACAAGAGCTTGAATAAAATATATGAAACTGCGTGTTGGAGATCCTAAACAGGAATAAATAAATATTAAACAATATAGTCTTATTTTCTACAAAGAAATAATTTGCTGTATTCAATAAAAAAATTTCTACCTGTCTGCTTTTACTACATAAAACTGTTCTTTTGATTTTATCTGTAGTTTATTTGATAAGAAATTCTCGTTTTATAGTTAATACAGCAGTAAAGAAGATACACATCTGTATCTCTTGTTCATAGAACTATACCAAGCATTAAAGAATTAGTTATTTATATTCCTTTAATTTTATCTGTAATTTGCTTGACAAGAAATCACCATTTTTCAATCAGCATACGTAAAATTAGTAAATTTTAATTTGTCTACTATATACAGTTGTAAAGCACCTGACTTCTTGCATCTAAAACTATTCGAAACATTCATTTATTTATTGCACCACAACATTTCTTTATTTACACTCTGCTAGCGAAGAGAAAGTTTTTGAATGAATTACTCGCAACCAGGTGATAGAACCCAGAGCCCCTCGAATTTACCATTAATAGTTTTAGATGCCACTATCTCAAATTTCAAGATAGATTTGTACGAATCATTGTATATTTGGATATCTAAGGATGTTTATTGTATTTTTTTCTTTTCTTGTAATGCAAAGGTTAATTTTATCGGGATAAAATGCTAAAAGCCGGTTTTGAGAGCGGCTTTTTGGAGACCCATGCTACGGCTGGAATTCGAGCCCAGAGGCCTCGGCACCGAAAGGTAAAGCAATACCTGCTAGGACTTCGGACTGGATTATCATCTTCAGCAGAGTTATTTTTACTGCTATTTCCAATGCGGGAGCATTTGCCATAGCATTCTCCACTTTTAAGCCGTAGATATTTGTTGGCGATTTTATTGTGGGGGCACCATATAATCGACCAACAATACTCCTTAGGATAACGCGAACAAACAAAGTGGTCCTTGTAATTTAGAAGCAGGGACCAAGCAGAAGATCTCCCTTCAGCTCCAGAGATATCGTTTGGGAACTTGAAGGACATTGCGACGGTAAACCGATTTTACATGCCTCAACCCCAATTAATGAACACGGCAGATCTTTAGCCGGCTCGAGCCTCGAGCTCGCAATCGTCTGGTTATGATCAACAGAGTTATCGATAAAACTGTTCATTTTTAATACAACATTTAATTATCCCCTTTAGCTATAATGATCAAATAAAAAATGTATATTTATGAGAAACATAATTTTTTAATTATTTAATAGCGTACAAGTTTCCACGTTAGCACTTTCATTCCCATTTTACTTTACACTTTATTAAATAATAACAATAAGCACTCAACACTTGTTATTTAACTTTAGCAGCATAACACCACTGTATAGGTCATATAAATCTGAATAAGTGGCCTCTTTCCAAATAGTTCAATTGAAGTATTAAATTTATCCTATCATAGTGTGATAATAATATGACAGACTTTGATCATACATGAGTATAATAATACAAAAATAACTCGGGGATATGTGCACCACATTATAAATGCATCTATAATAAATGTATCTGAATTTTTTAAAGAAACTAGTTTTAAAGAAATGTCATAAATATGTATTGAATAACTTAATTTTGTGAAAACACTCATTTCTAAATTGTAAATGAAAAAAACGAATAGATTAAATAACGAGCTTAAGTCTAGAAAAATTAATCTACCTGTTATTTCGTGAAGATAGTAGATTTCATCGTCGTCATTCCTTTCAATAAGTAAGCCTTTGTTTAGTTCCAAATGTAACCACTTCTGGTCTTTCAACAAATCCTAATATTCAGTAAATGTGAAATCTTGGAATATATCATGAAAACACTTTTAATACTGATTAACTTTAACTCATGTAGAATACATTAAGCATTTTGTTTGAAGGAAGAATGAATACATGAAATATATATATATATATATATATATATATATATATATATATATATATATATATATATATATATATATATATAGAGAGAGAGAGAGAGAGAGAGAGAGATAAATATAGATATATACATATAAATAGTGCTGTATGTCGGTGGAAGACAAGTTCCCCATTATTACCCAGATCTTTTTTCTGCATTCAGTAGTAAGTATTTTAAACAAAATTCATAATAAAATGGTAACGGTAAAAATTTAGTTCCATGATTTCATCACTCATTTTCCTGATGAAAGTTAGTATAAATATAGCATAGTCATATAGTCTCTCTCTCTCACACACACACTAATAAGTCAATTAGGTTTTATTATTTTCATTAAGAAAACAATATACTGAACTGAAAATAATTCTTTATGACGACGGTTGCCGCAGTAGTAAAAATTAACTAAAAAACATTAAATAGCGTTTGCAGCATTTTGATGCCAGTAAAAATAAAAACGTCTTTCAGATGATTCATAAGAGTTCTGTAAATCCTCTAAGAAGTGAAAAGAAAACCCATTAACGTTCTAAAATCGTTGCTATGGGAAATATAACAGAGCCGGAGGAGAGATTCCCTAGTCTAGAGAAAGGAGTCTCCATATGAAAATGAAACTAAGGAAAATACATGTTACAGCTTAGTCAAAAACTGCAAACAAACACACTGAACTTATTAAAATAAATTTCACAATGCATTACTTTTAAATTCTTATCTCTTGAAAAACGTATCCCTTGTTTTTAAAAGTATAAAGGTCGGTCTCACCAAAGTCGTTTAACGGCTAACCGTGATTAATCTCTGTTTAAACAGAGAATTGCGTCCCACCATTGTTTGCCGCCATGGTTTAATCGTTGTTAGCTGTTAAACCATGTTGTTATGACTTTGGTGAGACCGGCCCTAATAGTAAATGGCAATCTTTGGTTAAATCTTTACGATATGTC
This sequence comes from Pardosa pseudoannulata, assembly GCA_032207245.1. NCBI lineage: Eukaryota > Metazoa > Arthropoda > Arachnida > Araneae > Lycosidae > Pardosa > Pardosa pseudoannulata. Next base: position 11,364,041 of record CM063498.1, read on the forward strand.
CTAAGATCGTAACAATTCACGACGAAACATTTTCAGCACATCATACTGATAACTTAATTTCGTTAAAAATAATCTGCCATTTGTTTTAACAAATAAACGGTTTAACTGAGCTTCTATGAACTACCCCACTAAGTCATAAACCTATCTTTCGACAGCTAACTGTTAAGGTGAGCAGCGTTCATAAAGCTTCATGATAAGTAAATCTAGCTATTAGATTTTCCTTACAAAAATATTTGATTAAGCCAGCACGATATTTCTTATAATTTTATGTTTTTAATAACATCGTTAAGTTTAACAAAAAAATGAAATAAAATAATTACTTTTGAACATTGAAGGTAGTTTCTAGTTTACCATATTGAAATATCGAAGGTAACTAATGTTTACGTGTTTTATTAGCTAAGAGCAGTTCTATGGTCACCCCTCCCTTTAATGCCTAGTATATCTGCTAAAAAATAGCTTATTGAATATTTGTATTTTCCTTTTGAGAATAGGGAGAGGGCAATCTTATAAACAATCTACAAAATTTTCAAGCTATTTCTGTTATTTATAAATTTTCCATTTGGACCGACATTTTAAAATTTTTTTGAACTGCGCAAATAAATTTACTTTGTCGACAGGTACATATACTGAAACCCTGATTAATTGCTTTATCTATTATAAAACTCCAGTTTTACAGTACTTATTTTTCATGTAATACCAAAGAGAGTCTTTTTCACGGAGTTTTTCTTTTTCATAAATAGAACCGTATGATGTTTAAAACGATAGCTAATCATTAATGTGGCCTCCAAACTATGGCCAATTGTTCACCACTGAAGTAGTGGTCCTGATGAAATATAACGACCTTGGACTATGGTTCACGGGGTTGCATCCACACACTGGGCCACTAAATCATCAGAGCGTGGAAGCGTCCATAGAGTCTACTGCGCACTTTGGTAACGTATGCTAATTGCCTCTGATGTTTGGAGAAAATCCGCTTCCGAAGCCATTCTCATCCGAGGCCATTTTATGGTGTAACGAATTCTCGTTACATTAAATTTCCAGATACCGACCTATCTACGACCTTGAGAAAAACCGGCATAACATAGAAAAATAGCAAACGTGCTTTTTGTGAGCACTTGAACTGAGCTCATCTTTACGTAGGGAAAGGACGTTGTTTCGCGCAGAATAGGATGCCGAATAGAGGATTGTTAACACCGAGGACCATCTCAATCATTCTGTCTGAGAAATTCATTAGGATGCTGGCGAAGTGTTTCCAGTGTTCGTTTCAATGGCATACCGAAGAAAAAGTCTCACAAGACAGAAATCCTTTACATTGTAAGGGAAGCAGCAATACTTTCCGACCTTGTTCTCCAAAGGTTTGTCCAGAGACATCGATTAATGATTTGCGAGATTACTGCAAACTTTCATTGGCTCGCACCTGCTCTACATACGGTTCTCCTCACTACGTCATTAACCAGATGTCCGATCAGCTGAGATGGACATTTCTGCTGTCAGACGACGATATAAAAGACCTGAGTTCATGGCCCAGACGGAGAATTTTCTGACCAATCTAGTCTCCTGTGAACTCATCGGCCGAGAACGTCCAGGCGAGAGACTGAGTGTCCTCACCCCTTTTTTTTTCTCTCCAACGACTAGGAAGCTTATTCCTGCAACGATCATCATTTTCATTTGTAGATATTCATCGTTTCATCTGTATTTATCATAACTTCAACATTGTGTTTCCAAATAACAATCATTAGTCTGTATATAGGTCTCCGCTATCCTTTTTCGGGCTCACTTAGAGCCCCAGTACGCTACAATGGTCTGCATCGTTGACCTCGATAAGCTATACCCCTCCAGACAGTGGTAATGGCTTGCAGTGGACGATAATGTGAAGGGACCTTAACTTGGAGTGCTGCAATATTCAAAATTATTTTAACTTCCTATTTATTTTACTAGCATATAGCCCGTCATATGACGAGATTTGAAATTTTTTTTAATTTTCCAGAATTGTAAGTATTCTATGAGGCAAGTAAAAAATGGTTTGTTTTTTGGCTGAGAATTATCTGGTACAAGCTCAATAATTTTCTTATCTTCATACTCCTCTAAAGTCTCCCGATACTGTGAATGCAGTTTAGAATCCCGTTGAATTCATTTAGACAAACCGTGTGGTTATGTATAAAAAGCAAACACACAAACGAACAACTTCTTAATTTTCAAAGATTTATAACATAAACGATAGATATCTATTAGTCCGGGAAATAGACTACTAGACTTTTATGAAAAGAATTTGTTGTTAATACCGGTGATAAAATTTTCATTGCAACAATATATAATCGATGGTTAAATTTAAAACTATCACATATGTACCTAATCTATTATTTAAGCTAAATATAAAACAAAATTAGTTACGTCATATCTAAATTCAGTGGTGAAACGTATGGAAATAATGCAGACGATATTTAAATAATTTAAAATAAGAAATGATAAAATGAGAGGGTTAAAGGAATGACGTCATAATTCTAGAAAAAAATGTAATTTTTACCTATTTATTATGTGATAAATTGATAAATTTAATCGGTTGCTTTTAACCGATGAAAATAAGGCTTAAAAGAATGGCATTAAACCCTCGAAAAGGGGGAAGGTGCAGATTTTGAACGTTTAAAGACTTGCTTTGAATTTTGCTAACCCTAACTCATCAAGAATCCAATATGGATGCCCCTATCCATTCCAGGTCCAACAGCTTCATAAATTCGAGGACAGACGGGCAGATAACTTAGGCTATTATTATATGGGAGATTATGTGCAGTCCATAATAACTTAGATTTTAGATATGTATTGATATGTAATCCGCGAGAATAACTCGGGCATTAAAGGGTAGATAACTTTCAAAACTGAGATAGGTATTATAGTAGAATGATCTTCGTATACTTACTTCCAAACAAAAGGCAGTAACGAAAGCGAAATCCCAATTTTTGCTTACATAATCAATCAGTTCAGATTTTGTTTCTGGGGATACTGATCCAGTCAACACTTCTCTGCAGTCATCGCAAAACTGAAAATTGTCTTGAAAATTATTAAAAAATATTTAGTCTTAATTTAGTTTTAAAATGCTACTATTTTGTATTGAGCAGCCTATTCTTATATATGCAAAACTGATACTGATGAGGAAGAGTACAAAATTTACATTCCTATTTTGCACTACATCCAAATTAAAGAATCGGTCAATTCCGAAATGCATTTAATCTTTTGTCTTTTAAGAGAGCTAGATCTCAATATATGAGTTAAAAAATTGATCAAGTGATTCAGAAATTATTAGGAATTTTTATATATTTTTATATATATTTTTTTATCTTTTTCAAAGACTTTCTTACTGAGTAAAGCTATAACTACTGAGTTTTATGGATTTTTTTTATGCTATTTCCATATGAATATATAGATATTTCGAGTTTTTTAATGTCTTTTGATTTTTCTACAAAGTGACTTTAATTTCAAGAAAATTCAACAAGTGAATAAAAATTTATAGACTTCCAAAAATTATTCTATTTATTTCTATTAGATAATCTTTTTTTTTTCTTTAAAGCTTATAATTGAATATTATCCCTAAAACATTTTTTCTCCCTTAAATTTGGTTTACTTTTATTTCATTGTCGTTTTAAATAAGTGTATTTCTATTGATAGTGTTAAAGTTTTTTAATATTTTCCCCTTATCCGAATTCGTATCCCAGTTCCGTGGGCCGACCGCCATGTTTTTGGCTATATTTTTGTACAAGTGATAGCCAAATTGTAGCAAAGTGATGTTTACAACCTGTGCTTCGTTTTGCATTAAGTTTATCAGGGCCGAAACTAGGGCATGGCAAAGGTGGAATTTGCCATGGGCGTATCAGTCTCAGGGGCGTCGCACCGTGAAGAAAATGGGGTCCGAAAGTGGACGATTCGTCCCAAGTAGAAATAATTAAAAGTTGAAAAATCTTTTCTTATTATAAAATCCAATGTGTTTAAAAATTATTTTTTATAAATTTTCTTATTTTTTTAAATGCTTCTAGAGACTAAACGCATTATAGATTCTTACAAAATGTTTACCAAATACTCCTAATATACCTTAATATAATTTATATATTAAAGTATATTAGGAGGCTTTGTTTAAAATTTTGAATTTATTAAAGCTATTAAAACTAAATTTATATTTAGAAGTTTGCTAATTTTTTTAGAAAATTCAACGTCTAAATAAGAAATAGTCCCTTCGAACAAACTAATCAGTTTATCAGCAAAATATTACTCCCAAAGTGTTAAAAAATATTTTTAAGTGAAAAATAAAAAAAAAATAAATTTAAAATGAAAATTCTAAGAACATTTTAAGAATTAATAAAATATTTTGTGATTTCATTTTGAATATATATATATATATATATATATATATATATATATATATATATATATATATATATATATATGTATATATATATGTATATATATATATATATATATATATATATATATATATGTATGTATGTATGTATGTATGTATATTTATTTATAACATGTTTATGTATTTTCTCAGTATATTTGGTGGCAGGGGCGCAGACCAGTTTTTTGCCACGGGCGCTAAAGGACCTAGTTACGGCCTTGAAGTTTATACCCAATTTCAAAGCATATTTTGAACAAAAAAAGATTTGAAACTTTGCTAAGGTGAATACAAATTTAAATTTGAGTTTTTAATGTATTTAAATGCGTTTTTGGTACTGTTTATTGAACTAAACAGTGCGGAATTTTTGCAATAAGTGCAAATTAAGCAAAATATAAGCATGATCTGGTTATATTTAGGAAATTATGCTTATAAAATATTTAGTTACATTTATAAAATACGGTTGCTGTTTAATGAAATTATTTTAAAACTATCAAAAATTAGAAAGTTATAAAGTACGGTACAAATTACTTCTAGAAATTATTAGCTTAAAATGGAAATCAAAGAACGGGGTAAATGTTTTAAATAAATAATAAATTTTTAGCTTAAAATTCTGAAGAAAGTAAGGGTTTAAATGATTTTTCTTATCTAAAGAAGGCAGTGACGTACGCAGAATTTTTTCAAGGGGGGTTCATAATTCCAAAAAATAAAAGCCCGCATAATTTCTACTAAAATTTTTATTTTTGCCATTGTATCTGAGCTCAAGGGGGGGGGAGATTAAACCTCTAAAACCCCTCCTTTGCGTACACCCCTGAAGGGAGGTAAAGCTGCCCTTGATCTTCCATAAAAATACCGGTAGACGGTCGTAATAACATTACTTTTATTACTTAGCCTATCACTTTTAGCAATGTAATACACTATAAAACAATACAGGTTAAAAATATTTCTGCTTCGTTTTGTATTAAATTAAGACACAATTTTGAATAAAAAGTTCAAAAAGCAGTAAGTTAAAAAATATAAATGTGAAATATAATATCACTTGTTACCCTTCGAAAATTAAGCACAAAATAACAAATAAATAAAGTACTTACCTAATTTAGGTATTCCGCGTTGTTGGAGGATATAAACGCTTTATTTGATGTAAAAAATCCTGGAAAGCGTCCTGTGGATTTTCTTTCATTTTCCTCCACATAAGTTCCCAAAGGTAAGAATCAAATTGATTCTCACACTTGCGAACTGTGCCGAGGGATCTCTTAATGAGGAATTTTCACGTTTTCTAATTTTGATTTTAAAGGATAGAAGACAAAAAAGTAAGCAGGACAGTAGCTATTTTTTTTTTCATTTGGGGGCCTAATGAGTGATTTCTAATGGGTTTTATAGCGGACTCTTTAACGTCTCTCAAAAACGATACTTTTTCTCCGCCGAGTTTGTGACGTCATCGTTCATGTCGACACCGAGCGCCTATGCTGTTTACATGTTAAAAGACGACTTTTAAATTTGTTTTTGTGTAAAGTATCGCATATAATAGAAATTTTTTTGTTATGTCTGGCATTAAAAAAATCATACTCTAAATATTGTATTGTGCCACTCTGTAAAAATACAACAACTAATTGCAATGAGAAGATATTTTTCAGTGTCCCGAAAGACCCACATACACGTAAAATCTGGACAACTGCGATGAAAAGGGATGAGAAATTAAACCCCAAATTATCATATAAATCATCTTTATGGGTTTGTGAAGACCATTTCTCGATAAGTAAATGCTTACTTTTGTTTAAATATTACTAATTTAGAACAATTAAAGTATATAAAAATGCATCTATACCTTTAAAAGGATTGTTGATTAACCACTGCTATTTAACTTTTAAAACTGCTAATTTTCGAGTATTATCACAGAGTTCAAGTACAATAAATATTTTATAAAGCATATAAATATCGAAAAACATATAAATATCTAAAGCATATAATTATCTAATAAATAACTCGGGGGAGGGGAAGGTTATGTATTTTCAAGGTATAATAAATATTTTCTTCAGAAAGGCATACTTTCTTGTGTATCAAATCACAGTGATATTTTTCGATTAAATTGGTGACTATTTTGAAAAAAGTATAATATTTTTAAAATACTTAATAATAATATTACTTTAAAAATTAAATTTAATTTGAGAAATTTTATACATTTTTTAATTTGACATTAATATTAAAGGCAATAAAATTGTATTGCTATTTAAAAATGTATAAATAATTAAGTAAAGCCGTTCAAAGATTTTAAATTTCTTTTCATCATATTTAAAATATCTAAGAATTGGTTTGGTTTTGGTTTGGTTTTGGAGTGCTACGGTCTACTTTTTGCAACACGAAGGCTAATGAGACCGGTCTCACAATAAATAACTCCTCTAATTTTTATTTTAATATTACATCCGTCTCTATTTATAAAAAACGATGCTACTACAAATGTGTGTATATGATATATGTATATTTATTTGACTTGTTTGTGTTTACAAAGAAAAGAGCTGTGTTTAGCATGAATAAAGTATTAATACATGTTAAGTAAAATTGGAAAGAAATATAAATGATTTTACACACCTTTGGGTTTTAATTCCTCGTATTTCTGCTCCCATAAAATCCGGGTTTTTTTGCCAAGAAAGGAAACATTGACATGCTGTCAATTTTCGGGAGGTTGTCTGATTGTCCTTTGGTAAATCCAGGTAGAAGAGACATTTATGACAAATTGAGATAACTAAGCTATCTAGATCGATAAAATAAACCTTCAGGTTTAAATAAAAATAAATTTTGATAGCTAGAAAATTTCAGGAACTTGCAAAAACAAAATCGGAAAATAGTGCGCGCTTAGAAGCAATACAAAAATATTGGTCTGAATGAACGATGACATCACAACCAATCACGGAGCGTTTTGATGTCACGTGATTTTCGCTTAACTTTAAAATTAATTTTTTAAATGATGGACCCAGTTTTTTACATTTTTGAGAACATTTTTGGAATCTACGAGTCTGAAATTATCAGAAAAACACTAAGTCGTTCGAATCCCCCACATGTGCAAATTCCTCATTGAGCTCCAGAAGCCCTCAATTGTACTGGTGTGGGCTCCAGTATCAGGGTCTTTGAAAGTAACACTATGATTAACTCTCAGATGATCAAAACCCTCATCTGAAAGACACTCATAGGTTTTCCAACAATCAGAAATGATTGTAGTACCCGGATGCACATATTTTCGTATGACTGCTAGTAAACCCTATTCCTACGTTCCCCTAACCTTATATGACCCTATACCTACTTTCTACTACCTCAAAAAAATATATATATTTCCCAGAAAACCCATTTGCCATCAACCCTTTACCCCTATTAAATTTAGGTTTCCCAAATTTATTTTCATCAATTTCAACAATGGTTCCCCGTCCCCCAATCTTAGAAGAAGAATTTAAAATAAAATCAATACAAACCTCCCTAGAAAAGCTGAACCAGTCAGTTACTGTGCTTTATGAAATTTTTAATTCGTGCACGATATACTCAATAGGCAATTTTTACCCACACATAAGTTAACATTAAAATTTTGAATAGACTCAAATGACTCGATTCAAACCAACTTTCCTTCCTCAAGGATCTTTTCACCCGATGCTCATTCACTGCACTCTTTCGACATTCCCATATATATCCATGAGTTTAGTCTCTTTGTACAAGGCGCATGGGGAATGTGCAAGTCGGACATTCATAAATTCCTGCAAGCAAACCACCACTCATGCACCATTTTGCAGAATTGCCAATTTTCCCTTATCCCTAAAATTCCTAAAAAAACTCAGTCATACCTGAGAACATGTGCAGAAGCCATCTTCAATTTACAAAAAAGGTTTGTGAAACACTTAAGAAATTCAATTAAAAAAATACAAGAGCACAAGCGAAATGGACGCTAGAAAATACAAATTCAGCAGTCTTAGAGTATTGTTAGTTACAGGAACCAATAAGAATCAGATATTCAAATCACGAGTCATTTCCCTCAGTACCCTAAAATAAAGGCGCCGATTGACACCGGGCGTGGCGGAAGAGTCTGAAAAGAAGTTTGCCAGAAAACTGGGTTCTAGAATTTGGGGATATCGGCCACACTTGGCGTGCCCACGGAATTGGGGTCGACTTGCCCCCCGAACTGGGATACGACCGAATCTTTTACATCGACCTAGCCCATCAAATCAGAATTACTGTTAATGCATGAGGAATAGCAGATATTATTCACGATAATGAGGATGATTATATCAATTAGAATCTCTTTTAGATTTGTTGGGACAAAAATAATTCAGATTCTTACCAATAGATATCTGTACTGTTTAAATTCAAGATCACAATTTGAGCAGTCATGGTTAATTTAATAAAAAGTAAAAATAAATATACTTATTATAAAATAAATATAATTAGTAAAATAATAATTTTTTTAAAAATTATCACTATAAAGGAAATGCGTATTGCTAATCTTTAAGGTTTATTTTGTAATTTTTATAAAATATGTATTATTTTATTTATTTATTTTTCTTTATGAAATGTGCATCCACATGACCTTTTTAAGACTTAATAAAATGTAGTTTGGATAAAATTATATGGATAATAATGTCTATAGTATTTAGGTATGAATTTTTAAAAATGAAAGACTATCAGCAACAAATAATAATGTGTAGCTATTAACTTTATACATGTAAGTGGCAACATATATATTTTCAAGGTTATACTCATTATTAAAGTCACTGAGTATCTAAAATCTTAAAATGCTGTTCTAAAAATGAAAAATTTAAAATAAACTTTGTAGAGCCACGATACCTGTTTCTTTAACACACATTCATAAAAAATATCATCTTCGATGTCGACAAACGGTAGTCGGATAAATCTTTCTCCCGTATCAGAGCAAATCTGAAAAAATGTTTGATTATTTTACCAAATGATGTTAAAAGAAAAAAAAACATTCAGCAAAAAAAATTAGTAAAAGTTTAAAAAAATTAAAATGTTAAATGTTTGCAAAATACACTGTCTTGTGAACAAATCTTTTTGTTCATTTTACTCTCTCGAAAGAGAGGCATAAAAATAAAATAATGTAGGACAAAAATAATGTAGGACTAAGTTTTATTTGCATGTCATTTAGAACAATTACTATTTACAACGTAGTATAAAGTTAAACTTTCACTGTTGGCTAACACTTCTATAATATTAACCTAAATTTGAAAAATATTTTAATACGTATTACTACATATAGACGGCAGCACTATACTAACTGAAGTTAATGAAGTTTAACTCTTCAAGCCCTTTTAATATTCCAAATTAATGTTTTCGATCTTTATTTCGTTCTTTGGTTGGAGTGATGTAAATTTCACCGCTAAAACCATGTTCATGATATTGAAAAGGGAAAATACACGTATATACACTTACATAGTTATATATTTTACATACAACACACACATACATATATATATATTATATAGTATGCATTGTATACATTTTACACACATACACACGTACATAACATAGACAGGGCCGGGGTTAGCAGTGATTGCATCCACAGAGGCGGTCAATAGAATATCTATTAGGTATTACGCATAGATGTGTGTTTGTGTGTAATATATCGAAATTATTACACCTAAAATAGAGATATAAAAATTTCTTTTTGTCCCTTGTCATTCTTTCATACCTAATCTCTCAGCTATAACATGTCAGATTTAAATGAGTGTTCACCGGCTGGAATTCTTTTTACCCTTCTCCCAAAACTAATTCTAGACTAAATGTTAATTTTCTGTTACATTTTCCAGCTGACTCAATAAAACAATTTCACTCCAATGTCTAAATTGCTGTTTATCTGGTTTTCAAGCTGACTAAATGATCAAAGTTCATTTCTGACTCACAGAAAAGCTCATTAATGTTTTAGTCTCTTGGGAAAAAATTCACGTCACACTTCTTTCACAAAATTTGTGAAAGAAATGTGTATTCGTGAGCGTTCGATGCAGAACTCTTGTCTTGTAAAGGCGTTCATTTTTAGAGCCAATATAGTTAAATTCTACAACATTGGACTTCGCAGTTTTTTAACCCTTACTTTGATAAGATTTTTTTTTTCAAATAATTTTTAATTTCATTTATTTTTCCATATCTGTATAGACATTCGGATCTCTGTAAAATAAACAAAAATAATATATCATTGTAAATTTTTGAGATAATTAATGTCCGCTGTGGCGAGCACTGACAATTATGTTATATAGTAGTTATAAATATACTTGTCCGGTGTAGAGGGCAGACTTAGCCAAATCAAGGGTTAATGGAATCACGACTGAAAATCACAGAACTTCTTTCATTGGTCAGTAAGCGGGGAGAATAATTTCGTCCCGTTATATATTTATATATATATATAAAGTGTAGGACATAAAATCTCTCCTCTATCTAATTCAAACATGTTAAATCTGATAAATCTTTCAAAATCTTAATCTCCTAAAAAAGCCTGATCGTAGATAGAAATGAAAACGTATTTGTTACTTTTAAGAATAATTCCGCTAAAGAATCATCGGAGGAATAGAGTACAGAAGTAAAAGACTGGAAAGCTTCGGTCAGATAATCTGCAATGATTAATCAAAAATTCACTTTACTTAAGGAATGCTTGAAAAAAACATAAAACCTATATAAAACATTGCATCCATATATATATATATATATATATATATATATATATATATATATATATATATATATATATATATATATATAGAGAGAGAGAGAGAGAGAGAGAGAGATAGTGAATTGTTAAATCCCAAATATACAGTTCTTTAAAAGATAGAATTTAAAGTAAATATATTATTTAAAAATAATCAAGTTCTTCTAAACTATACGTACTGGTTTGAGTCGCAACAGTTATGACTGCTTCAGGTTGAAAACTGAGAGCATAAGATACTGCATCTTTCAGTATCAAACGTTCTTCGTGAGAATCTGGAACCTAAATGGAATTTATCAAAACGATACATTACTTCATTACTCTCGAAACGGGAAAAAAAATAATAAATACATGTAATATATCAAAATTATTACACCTTAATATCTCATAAAAATTCTCCTCTCTCCCATTCTAGTTCTTTCAAATCTATTTTCTTAATTAAAGGAATATCCTCCACTTAAAATTCTTCCAACACATTTCCCAAAGCTTTTTCTGCAATAGATGCAAATTTTCTGTCCACTCACCGCATTTTCCAACTGTCGCTAGCAAATGGCTCAGTTTTTCCCATCTGATCTAAGTTCCTTTTTTTCTTGTTAACAATGCCGACTAAGCTACTTTCTCTTGGGATTTCGATTCAGCGTCTAGCTCTGGAGTCCAACCCTGTTCGAGCACGTGTTTCAATGATTATTCCATCTTTTGCCTTTAACCGTAAAACACATAGCGTTCTCTTAACTAAAATAAAATTTACGTTATACTCAGACTTGTGCTTCTCTTTAATGAGGCCCGACTGAAAAGCTTCAGTTAGTCAGATTTTTCCTTGCCCACTAACCGGGACAAGTAAAAACAAATGGTACGCTTGGCATTTATTAGATAAAAAATTTTGTACCAAATTTAGTAAAACATTTAGTACTCCAAATAACAAATAACCACAATAATGTCTCGCATGTAGCCCATATTTATCAGCTAAACATATTACGCAAAACAGGCGATAAATTCCTCACTATCAAAAGCAATGGGATCTGCTGTATGATTGACTGAAAAGACAGGCCCTTTTAAAGCTTTAAAAGTGTCTACCCTACGTGTACAACATTCTGAGAAATACTATTTTACAGCTTTCTCGAAGAGTCCTAGCAATATAAGAAATGTGCCGCCGGAAATCCCAATAATCTTCAAATTTATTACCAAATGTGAAATAACTTGCCAGTGATATTGGTTTTGCATCAAGCCAGTGCCTTTGACCGCCATACCATAAAAAAAACACTTTTAAAAAGTTGCACCTGTACAAATATACAATTTGTAACGATATTATGTCTTCTTATTAAAGAGAAAAATTGGTTCCGAAATGTTATTTTATTAAACTTGCCTCTGAAATGGCGACTAGCCCTCTACGAGGGCCAGTGGCATCTCTTAACAGACGAACATTGGGAAGGAGTACCTCCTCACAATAGCGATCCCCGGTTACAGAACACTCTGCCAAAAACTTGGAGCTCAGTTCGCCATTCCAGCATAATGCCTCTCCAGACAAGAACTCCAGGACCACCGTAACGGTTTCTTTGCTTGATGTTTAGGATAAAACCGGGTCCCGACCTCTCTCCAAATCAAAACGCGTTGAGAATCGCTTCTGATACTGAACCGACTCTCATCCGTAAAGAGGACACTACTCCATGGATCAATTGTCCAGTTTTTGTGATCTCTGCACCACTGTAAACGTTGTCGTCGGTGGCCAACTTTCAACGGAAAGCAGCGTTCAGGACGGCGGGTGAATAGGCCCCCTTTGTGAAGGCGTCTGTCTATAGTAATGCAGACAATGCACGTCCACATCAGACTCTTACTGTTGAGGAACTACTGGAAAGTGAAGATATCACTCGAATGAATTGGCCAGAGCACTCCCCTGATTTAAATCACATCGAACATGCGTGGGATGCTTTGGGGAGACCCATTGCAGCACGCTTACATCCTCCGGAGAACACCCAACAACTCAAACAGATACTGATTGTGGAATGGGCACTCCTACCGCAAGAAATGTTGGACCAGCTGGTTCTGAGTATGCAGAAACGGTGCGAAGCAACCATTGCAGTTAGGGGAGGCCATATACCATATTAAGGAACATCTGCTTGTTGCTCTTCCTCTTGGATAGGCAATCATGAGTCACAATACTATGCATTCAATATAGATCGTTTTTGTTTGATTCCATACCGTATGCATTGTATTCCTTTTTCAGCTCCGATGCTTTCGTAATCCTTTACGTACACAATACTCTACCTTATTTCTGAGTTTCATGTTTCTCAGATGATTTCTCGTGGAGTTATGGGTAAAAACCATTCGTTGCTTAAGTTTTGCACACCAGTGCAGGTAGCCGCTTCAGACTTCTGTCGTAACGTCTGGTCTTTAGTTTATTAAGCCGCATGCTCTCGGGACATTTCGGTTTATTAAGTACAGATGTGTCATTCATAAAACATGCAAGAGAATGTTGAAACCGAATTCATTATTGGTTCCACTTCAAATAAGGGATCATCCACTCAAAGATCGCCAGAAAAAATTATATTTTAAAATATTTTCCATTTTGATATTTTTGATATAAAACAAGTACTTCACTTAAATGCTACAGAGAAGTACTTAAAAAATTTCGTTTTCACAATATATAACTTTTAAAAAGAGAAATATGCTTATACAACCTCAGAAAAAATATCGAACTCTGTAGCTATGTTCATATTCGTAGGTTTTCTCCAATGAAAAGAATTTGTACCCACAGCAACTACACCTATGGGGCAAAACATAATTTTTATAAATTATTAAAACTTCCTTTTAGTTATTTCTTCTACAATCATGCAAGTTTTGTTCCTAAATATATACATATCGTTACGTAGATGTGAAGTGCCAATTGCACGCAATAAAAAGTCCTCTATAAACAAGTAATAACGTTTAAAAGCGAGAAGCCACCTATCTCACTGTTGATGAAATGCCACTCGCAGTTTTAACACAGACTTTTAAAGGGTTACAGAAATTCTAGAAATATCCAAATAATACAGAAAACTTACATGCTTAAGGCTATTGAAGAAAGCGAACATAAAATGACGAAAATCAACTTCTTTCTCACATCATCAAAATCCTCATTATAATTATATCTATATGTTATATACCACAAATACCAGTGATAATATATATATATATATATATATATATATATATATATATATATATATATATATATATATATATATATATATATATGTGTGTGTGTGTGTGTATGTATGTATGTATGTATGTAATAATATCAATATCTAAGCCCTAAAGCCTATTCCAAGATTATCCCTTTTCCCCATTCATTATTCTAGATCTTTATTTCTTCTCTTTATATTAACCATATTTACGACTGCATTATCCTGGAGAATTCTTGCTTCCGCGAAACACACTTTAAGACACATTAGGTTTACAATGTAGTAACAGGTTATTAACGTTCACTATCATATCATAATAAATGCAACTATACGGACCTATGACATTAACGGGTATTTTCAATCGAGCTACTGCTAAGATGGTTGCAATGATACTGGCTCCTCCAGAAACATTTTGAATTAGACCTGCAGGCTGTCTCTTTTCGGTTATGAAGTAAGAATCGGTCCTGGGAAAATAAATCAGTGAAGTTTTTATCACGGTTTATAAGTCTTTAGATCAGGCATGCCCAACCCGCTGCCCATGGGCAGCATGCGGCCCATTTAAAAACTTTTTGCGGCCCCATTGAAGTTTTCCACTGTCTATATAGTTTTAGTCATTTTGACTATATACATTTGAAGAATTTTAGTTGTTAATGTTTGCAATAATAAATATCACATTATGTACGATAGACTTAATAGTAACCAATGTAAACCTGGTCTGAGTAAGGTTGGACAGATTACGTTCAAATTTGAGTGTTCTGGAATATATCCAATAGAATAGCAATCAAACATTAAGCTGAAATGCCTATACGAAGGGAATAAGACTGAATATTATCAAAAATATACCGTCGGAGATAAATTTCCAAATTTAAGACGACTAGCAATGGGCATTATATATCAGCATTTGGAACTACTTATTGCTGCAACATCACTGCGAATCATTTTTTTTCCAAATTAAACCTGGTAAAAACAAAGTGTCGTAGCAGGTTGCTTGATAAAAACATGATCAATCAGCTACGATGCGTATCGACTGCATTATCCATTGATATTAACAAAATCTCTAGTAACATACTAAAACAAATCTAGCATTAATTTTAAAATAATACATGTGTAGTGCTTGTGAATAAACTACAACATGTATATAATAAACTAGTTTATTACTAGTATAAATATAATAATAATATTTTAACCCTCATGATTAGGAAGGAAGATAAGGTGTTGGGGGTGATTATATATATATAGTATAGTTAATGTTTATTGTCGTTGGAGTTATGATATATGTATAACACAACTTTTATGTACAGTCGCAGCTGGCCCTGCAAAAATGAATATTTTGAATATTGCACGATAGTAAAATATTTTGAATTTGTTGCTTTATTTTTAAATGTGCGGTTCACCTCAGTTCAATAAATTGTTTTTTGACCCACCAACTGATTTAGGTTGGACACCCCTACTTTAGATAATATCTTTTTGCTTTAATAAGGGAATACATCTCTGTTGTAAAATTATGGTATTTAATTCATTGATAGATAACAAGAATTTACATCCGAAAACTTCGGGTTAAACACTAAAATAAAAGAATAGCACTCAATCTCTTGTTCTGCTTATTATTTGGAAATTAAATTAAATTTTCTCTTTATAAGGAGCTCATTTCTCCCTTTAAAATTTTAAAGTGATTAGAAAACGTTCAATTCTTTAAAAATTTAAATATAATAATATATCATACATATTATTATCATTTTGTGACACTACTAACCACAAGTCATTAGTTCATTTACCTCTGTCACCTGCTAGGAAATTAGAATTAAACTGTTATTCTAATTATGACGGCGTTGCCTTTCTATACCAGAGTTCACAGGTTCGATTTCCGCTGTTGACAAGGACCAATCGGCTACTCAAAATCGGCTTTTAGCAGTAAGGGTCCCAATATAATTACAAGGGTTGGACAAAAATATACATTTTTAAATTGTATATTTTAAATTCAGGTAGTTATGTGTTATCTAGAGTAGCAGTTGCCAAATGGTGGTCCATGGACCATTCCCTCAAAAATTGTTGATGGTCCTCAGGAAAAACGGATAATTATTTATTATAAACTCCCACACAACTAACAAAAAGTTTCAGATTAAACAATTAAAACTAACATCTTTGTCAAGATCTCATTTTTGGCTTTCTGTAAAAAATGAATACCCATCACTGAGTGAGAAAGCACTGAAAATTTTAATATAATTTCCAATATCATATTTGAACGAAAAAACATTTCCTTCTGTCACAGCCATTAAAACTCGATGTCGCTCTCGGCTTGAAATAAATGCAGCTCTCCGTCTTGTAATAAAGTTGTTGGAGCCAAAACTCCACATACGATACGCAAGAACATATATCACACTAAAAATCTGTAATGTATAAGTAAAGTGTTTTTTAAGTTATGGTACAATTATTTTACTTTAAATGTATGTGCATTTTGTACTAATAAAATAAAAGTTTCCAATTATTATTCTATAAATATATTTATTGCCCTTTTTTATTTTAACTTCATATAATTGGTGGTTCATCAAATTAAAAATTATATATGTATTGTTCCTTGTTTTATTATAGATTGCTGACTGCGGACCTAGAGCTTATTTTACGTTAATTCCGTATACCTCATCTCCTATGCAATTAGCTGTCCGTAACTGTCATGCTATACTTTTAAATTGATTATTTAACTCCCCCGGTTAAAAATAAATAAAAAATTGGCTGCAAAATTAAACTTAATCACCCAAACTTTATGCCCGCTGTCGTTACAATTCTTGGCAACGAAAATAAGCCAGGACAACGGATATCAAAGCTGTTCCATGCAGTTATCTTTATAAAATTCTTCTGTCCGTTTTTAATAGAACTGCTAAACGGCTGGACTGATTTTGATGAAATTTTGTGTAATTAATTAATTTGATTCGAGAATGGTTTAGATTCACAATCTGATCCGATAGAAAATGGTTTTTAATTAAAAATCCAGAATTGCGCAATATTGAGATTATTATAATGCTGCTTGAAACCCTTCACTGCCAACGTATGTGTGGTGCAGTGGTCGGCGCAAAGAGATTCAGAACGAGAAGGCCCCGGATCGAACCTTCTACAGGCGAAGTGGGAATCTCAATTTAATTTAATTACGTTTTTGATGACTGTACGCGTGGTGGAATTAAGTATTTTTAAAATAATTTTTTTTTCTTACTTTTCCATCAAAACGGTCTAATTTATAATTTATTTAAAAACATTTTACAATTTTTGGATTTACAGCGTTAAAACAGGACAACGTCTCTCGGGTCTTCTAGTTAAAGTATAAAATCCAATAGATATAAATATAATTTACTTACGTATGGTAAAAAGTTGACCGTCCAACAAGAACAACCGGGCAAGCCGTTGAACAATAATCATAATGAATTTCTAAAAGGCACGGGGACTGGCGGAAGCAAGTGTAGTATTTACCTTGATCGTTGCACCTCCTGTTGATACATGCAACTTGCAGAAGGGATTTCATACCCATATTTTCTATCCATTCTTCATCCCTGTACATAGGAAACAAGCTGTAGTGAATATTTTTTAGCGTTACAGCTAAAATCAGCCATCAGTAGTCGAACTTGACTTTCATTAATCAGAAAAAACCTTATTCTTAAATAAAATAAATTTTTTCGTGTTGGACGAAGTTTGAGGATGATTATTTACGATGGATTCAGTTTCTGCTATCAGTTTATAGTTGCATTAAAGTCTCTAATCATCTCCAAGTTAGCGAGATAATCAAATAATGGAAAGTCCAAACACAGACAGCCACAAATTTTTACAGCATTTTTAAAATCAGAAGTTTTTGTTGACTGTTTCTTCCTAATACCTAAACTCCAAAAATGTCAGACGAAACGTTGCTATGGGAAGCGCAAAAAAAAAATCTTCCCAATCTGGATACACATCCTAAAAACAATCAAACACTAGAATATCCACAACTCTAAAAAAATATCAGAGAATTCCTGTGAACTTCTACTAAGAGCAAGATAGCTCTCTCAAAAACAAAATAGGTGTAAGCACTTACGGAGAGGGCTTGCTGCCGCATGCGGTCCAAGTCTACATTGAGCTCTCTATCGAGGTACAGGCCCCTAATCAAGGTTGCCGATTCCATATATAGACGATCAATTGTCTACTCTTGTAGGAGCTTTTAGATCAATCCTGAACAGTTCCCTCTTACAGGGCCGTATCTAGGAAGTGGCAAAGGTGGCATCAGTCGCCCCGCACCGTGATAAAAATGGGGTCTGAAAAAGGACGATTCACCCCAAGAAGAAATAAGGGAAAGTTGAAAAATAATTTTTCTACTATAAAATCTGATTTTATTTATAAAATCCAGTGTATTTAAAAACTATCTTTGTATGAATTTTATTACTTTTCAATATGTTTCTGGAGACTAAACTTGTTATAAATTCTTACAGAATGTTTACCAAACACTGCTAATATGTAGTAATATAAATCTGGGTAATCGTTTTAAAATTTGAATTTATTAAAGTTATTAAAACTAAATATTCAGAAATTCGTCAATATTTTATGAAATTTTAACTTACAAATAAAAAATATTCCCATTAAATATCCTATTCAGTTTATCGGCAAAATAATACAGCCACGTTCAAAAATATTTTAAGTATTAATATGGTAAAAATAGAAGAAAAAATTAAAAATTAATATAGTATGAAAACTTCAAGAATTTTGTGAGTTCATTCTTAATATATGATATAAAGACGTTTTTGTATTTTTCACTTTATTTGGCGGAGGGGCGCAGACAGTTTGATTGCCATGGACGCCAAAGGACCTTTTTACGGCCCTGCCCTCTTAGGTGAACTTGCCTCTGAGGCCATAAATAGCCACCGATTTCATTTCGAAAATCATAGCATTTTCTTTCAAGGCTCGTTGACCGTAGGTGAGAAAAAAGGGACGAACAAGCACCGTCCCCTCTGCGCAGGGTTGATAAAAATCGTGATTTTTTAAAAATAAAAAAAAATCGAATTTTTTTTATTTAAATCGGATTTTTTTTATTTAAATCAGATTTTTTTTATTTAAATAAGATTTTTGAAATTTAAATTTATTTAAGTATAATATTTGATACAGGCAAATTAAATTGTTCAAGTTAGATGTCTAAATCAATTAATTCTTTCTTTATATATAATAAAAAATACATATAACTAAAAAATAGATATGATATATAAGAATAATTCATAAATCAGTAGAAAATAATTACTTGCAATATAGGGTTTTTTGTTTGTTTTAATTATCTATATCACAATTTAAATAAAGGATGCTTCATGTTAATTTATACATTTTACTCTTTCAACCATAGAATTATTAGAAAGATGAGGGTAGACTAAGGGCTAAATAATCACAATAATTTTTATTTTTTATGAAAATTTGACAACCAACTTTTTATTTTTTGACAGTGGTTAAATGTTAAACGATTTATAAATAAAAACAAGTTTAGTTACTCTGTCGTTTCCAAGTGCGTTTCGAAGTTTAGATTGCATTGATCCATATGTTGAAAAAATCCTCTTGATAGAAGCAGCCCTGGACTGTAGATGTATATCTGAGTTTGAGAAAAACTTGCTACATGCTCCATCCAAACAAGGTGTATAAATAGGTAAAGCGAGATAAATTCCAGAATTTTTACCAAGTTCATAAAATAAATAAATAAATAAAAGCAGGATGGGGATAATACTTGTTAAACTTTTGGGTGCATTTGTTTTATTTTTTAGAGGCACTTAATATTTAAAAAGTCAGGGCATTCTTTTCAAGGTATGATAATGAAATTTTTACTGTGTCAGTAATTTTTTAATACAAAAGACAAAAAACAACATTTGACTGAGAGATAAGAAAGAGATAGGAGAGAAGAAATGAAGAGCAGGTAGGGTTCTATTTTAATAATACAAGGACAGGCTGGGTGCAGCAGCCTCCTGAAACCATCTGGGAGCAACTCTGGGTTGTCTATATTTTCTTATTGTGCTTATTACTAACAGCTTTCTTTTAAAAATTCAATCTTTAAAAACTGATTTAAATCAACGATTTAAAAAAAAATCAACTGATTTAAATCTGGCAGATTTAAATCGCTCAACCCTGCCTCTGCGAAAGCGTATCTGAGATATCGGTCTTTTATTCTGGCCATACCTGATTCTAAAAGATCGTCTCGCGAAAGATAAAAAAATTCTTGAAGGGGTTTTGGTGCTCCAAATGACTATTCTTATTCCTTTCTTTGAATGACCTCCAACTGCGTTAATGTTTTTTTTTCTACTTTAACCTTAAATTGATTTAAGGGGGCATATGACCTTTAAACCTCCAAAGATTCAATTTTTAATTTTCAAAATATTCAAAATATTTAAACATTTCTATACATTTATCAAGAAACCACATTAAAAAATTCGCACTAGTTTCTGAGTTAAAGGTATGTTTATATTTCACTCTAAATGATACTGGCATTTTAAACTGCATTTTCTCAATTTAATAATTTTAGAGTTTAGTAGCACACTGTTACTTAAAATCTAGATATTCTACAATTCTAAAATTTTAACTATATATTTGCCTCTTTCTACTCTAAGCTAAAACAAAAAAAAATTATCAATTTTATGCATGATTTTTTTACAGTTGAAATATGTGAATAGAATTTAAATATGCTTATTAAAATTTCAATCCTTATCCTACTTTTATAATTTATATATAAATTACTGTATATATTTTGGTTTTAATTTAAAAGTAAGTGTTCCATTAATATATTTAGATCTCATTTTTTCACACATAGATATTCAAGATATTCTTTAATTTTAGGATGATCGTATATTTTTTATTTTTATTTGTTGTAACATATTTTAAACCTTAAATTCTAATGTTATTTACTATATAAATTTTATTTTTGTATACATTATATATTAATGTATAGAATTAAGATATACATAGTATAAAATTCTTTTAAATTCATTTTATTAGAAATATTGTAAATAGAATTTGATGATATATATATATATATATATATATATATATATATATATTCCGAAATCAAAGATCCTGTGTGCCCCCCCCCTTAAGGGTTTCTGCATAAAGATCGCTCAAATGGCTTTGAATACCTCTATGGAAGACATCCAACTCATTTTTCCAAATCACAGCTCTGAAATATTAAAACGCCACAGACCTTAACGCAGCCTAATGTAAAAAAACATCGAGTAAGTTAATGAACAGCCTTCCTGATCATTTAGATCCCGCAAAATGATGACAGCGTTTTGATGCGCAACCTCACACGTCCCGTTCCCATGAACCCTTTCAAATGGAAATTTTAAAAAATCTGATGTAGACATCACATGACTTACTTGTACTTTATTTGATTGGACGATTCCCAGGAATTCTATTGGTCCTCTCGTGGCCATTTGGATCGCCTCAAGACGACAAAACTACTCATTCCATCTCTGATCGCTGCACTGTACGGATGTCCCTGGCCGTTTTCTATCACTGAGCTTTCTAGTTCTTGTGTTATGAACTCACAAATCCATCTCCCTATCCCCTTCTTTCATCTTTTAGCTCTTATATTTTCTGCTCGTTGTCAATTTTTTGCTTACTGTTAGAAATCTCTGGATCAGAGGGCCCAGCCCAGGCAATCCAGTTGTACCATCGCCCTGTATGCCTTGAACTTTTACACAATTTTTTGTTTATTTTGATTGTCTAAGAAATCGTCATAGTTTATCTTTTACACATTCCTTTTAAGGTTAAAAAATTAGTATCGTTGCTCAAAGTAACGTTGTACACCATCTCGCAGCGTTAATCTACATCATATTGAGACTTTTCATTTCACAGAAATTCTGTCCTAAACCGATTTTTTTTTTTCGATTGCAATACTTTTTATTCTGTTCTTGAAAATGATAAAACAGTAAAATTTCAAAATTGTACTTGGTAGAAGTTAATTTTATTTTTTAAATGAACTTAAAAAACATTATTTCAACTGCATGCGAATCCATCGATATCTGTTGTATTGCAGTAAGGCTCAAGTACTATCATCTAATAGAGAGTGACGAGAATAGAGCTGTTAAACCTACTATTTGGTTTGGTTCGCTACGGTCTACTTTTTGCAACACGAGGGCTAATGAGACCGGGACCTACTGCTTAAAGCCGATTCCGAATGGCAACGAACATCCATGCGACAGTGGGAATCGAACCCACGAACTCCGATTCCGAAGGCCAGCACCCTAACCATTCGGCCATCGTTTGGCCACCTACTCTTTATATTTTTCGTTTAGATGGCAGATTGCAACCAGAAAGGAAGGTTCACAACTGTATGAAGCAACTATTTTAAATACAAAATTTCATGATTCTATGGATAATTGTTTATGAGCTATGCGAAATACTATACATGCGCACATACTTACAGGTGTTAAGTAGAAACTAGTTAAAATGGGTTCAAGAATGTTCAAAATAGAAATTGAGAGTTTTCGAGTTAAAAATCCTCGTACATAAGTGTAGATGTAACTAAATATGGGTATTTAAATTCAAATCCGAACATCGAAATTGTTGCGATTTCAGTGCTTCTTTTGCTTTGTACAAGGAAATAAAAAATAAAGAAAAACATTAATATTAATATGGTGTTTTAAACCAGATGACAGCAAACCTGTATATAAACTTCACGTTCTGCAAAGAAACAAATACTTCTTGAGTTTTTTCTATGAATTCAGCAAGAGTAATATAAAATCCAGCTCCATGAAGCAAACGTGCAAAATTTTGGCATTCCCCAATGATCAAGCCTTCTTTAAATGCTGCTATAGATTCCAGTGGCTCACTAGGAAAACAAAAGTAAACAGGAGACTCGTTATTTATTTCAGAAAGCAGTTCGTAGCTAGACTACTACTGCTACTTCTACTTCTGTAGTAGAATGTGTTGAAAGTGAAAAGTGTTGTGTTCAAGATTTGTTACTCAGCTTGATGATTTATAAAGCGAATTTGTGCTTCATTAAAGGGTTATTCCATGTGAAATCGACACAATTTTAGAACAAATTCTACCTGACCCCCTCCAATTTTGATTAAATTTGGTACAGTAAGTGACTTCATGGTAATAAAGAAAATCCCCAAATCTTATGTTCAAATAATAATTGGTTTGAGAGTTATAAGGCTTTAAAGTTGCCAGATTTGTCTAAAAAATACACTATCGGCATACCTTTAAATTACACTTGCTACTCACCTAATTAAGCTAGAGATATGTGCAAGGTGTTATTTTAAACCTTTTTTAATGGGCTTTCATATGATATACAACACATGATGACTTGAAAATTTTTTTAAAAATTTAAATTTAAATTAAAATTTAAAATTTAAATTTCTCAAAAAGCCAAGTTTTTAAAATTTTGAAAAAATTCTCAAAAATTGCTCATATTATTGTTTATTAATCTTCAAAGTTTCATGTTGGGATCATAATGGGATCACAAGCTACAAAAGTTTTTTGTTTGATATATTTACTATTGCAATAGCGAAAATGAGAACATGCATTCATTACTTTTAATCTAACTCATCAGTATGGGATGGCATTAATGTTTACACACTACCTTCTCGACATATACTCTAGTAAATAGTACATTTAACATTTGTGAAGATTTTAGAATGAAGAAAAATTATTAAAGTGCATTACTTTTGATGGATGGTGCTACTTATTTAGTTGAAACTGATAGAAAGCTTTATGTGTTTTGAGAATTTCTACTTCAGAAAGAATATACATTGGTCCCGTTAGAGTTAAAGGATTCACCTTACACATAACATCTGAAATTGGAATTCATAGTACAATTGGCTTCATACATTGTGACATAGTCATTGGGATTATAATGGGATCACAAGCCATAAAATACCACATTAGCTTCCATTAACACATGAAAAATTAACACATACAAGGACTGCCTTGCTATGATGATTTGTAATCCAGCATCAGTCAGCTGCCACATGGGAGAGTGTACATCATGTTCTGGGATTACATAATTAAAAACCATACTTGGTGAAACATTCTATGAAAATATGGTGGAAAAGATCATTTTCAATCAGTGGATTTCTGTTGATAGGAGCTCTTTAGAAACAATACAAAAGTCAGCATCAGAATTTATTGACTTATTTTGTGAGAAAATGTCTGTATTAGTTTATCATTACTTTGTGGTGAAACAACAAAATTCATTTATAAACAATATAAAAGGAAATTTAAAAGATTCAGAGTTTGTAGTTCTTGATTTTGCTGAAAATTACTCATTTGTTATACAGGATGAGACCCAGAGCTGCCACTGGACTAATGTTCAATCTACAACTCACCCATTTGTTGTATATTACAAAGGGAAGTTTGGAATTGACCAATTTACATACATTGTAATTTAAGACTGTTTGGAGCCCAATACAGTAGCAGTTTACTGTTTTCAAAAGTAGCTTATTACTTTTTTTAAGACAGAATTTAAAAAAAAGTGCAAGGAAAATATTTTATTTCTCCGATGGGTCATCTGCACAATATATAAATAAGAAACACTTTGCCAATTTATGCTTACATAAGGAAGATTTTGACATTGAGGCAGAATGGCATTTTTGGACAACAGCTCATGGTAAAGGACCTTGTGATGGGGTAGGAGGTACACTCAAGAATTAGCGGCTTGAGCAAGCCTACAACGACCATATAAAAATCAAATACTTACACCACAACAACTTTTTAACTGAGCACAGGAAAACATCACAAGAATACATTTTGTTTTTCAACCCAAGAAGAACATGTTTCTACAGCTATATTTCTAGATGACCAATTTAAAATTGCTTTTGAAATTCCTGGGACTCAGAAATATGCTTTTATACCCACAGAATCAAAAACAAAAGTCTTTGAGAAGACATTTTCCTTTTCACAAGATTTATTGATGCAAACTGCGATAGCATCACAATAAAAGCTTCTATTTGCTGATAAAATTGGCTATATTACTGCTGTTTATAATTGCAACTGGTGGCTTACATTTATGTTAAGAGAAAGAAGAGAAAAACTCTGAAGATGTAAAAGTGACATTTCTTCACTCATCTGGACCATCATCATCTTTTTTTATATCTATATAAGCCAGATGTACTATGGATTCCAATTTTCGATGTTATGTGTAAGGTGGATCCTTTAACTCCAACAGGACCAATGTATATTCTTTCTGAAGTATAAATTCTCAAAACATATAAAGCTTTCTACCAGTTTCAACTAAATAAGTAGCACCATCCATCAAAAGTAATGCACTTTAATAATTTTTCTTCATTCTAAAATCTTCACAAATGTTAAATGTACTATTTACTAGAGTATATGTCGATAAGGTAGTGTTTAAACATTAATGCCATCCTATACAGATGAGTTAGATTAAAAGTAACGAATGCATGTTCTCATTTTCGTTATTGCAATAGTAAATATATCAAACAAAAAACTTTTGTAGCTTGTGATCCCATTATGATCCCAACATGAAACTTTGAGGATTAATTAACAATAATATGAGCAATTTTTGAGATTTTTTTCGAAATTTTAAAAACTTGGCTTTTTGAGAAATTTAAATTTTAAATTTTAATTTAAATTTAAATTTTTAAAAAATTTTTCAAGTCATCATATGTTGTATATCATATGAAAGCCCATTAAAAAAGGTTTAAAATAACACCTTGCACATATCTCTAGCTTAATTAGGTGAGTAGCAGGTGTAATTTAAAGGTATGCCGATAGTGTATTTTTTAGACAAATCTGGCAACTTTAAAGCCTTATAACTCCCAAACCAATTATTATTTGAACAAAAGATTTGGGGATTTTCTTTATTACCATGAAGTCACTTACTATACCAAATTTAATCAAAATTGGAGGGGGTCAGGTAGAAACGTTGTGTTGATTTGGTATGGAATTACCCTAAAGTGTTCTAACATTTTATTTGTGGAGTTTTATGTGTGACTGGTGACTGTTAAGCAGGGCAACGCATCTACCATGAATATGAAAAACAGATAATTCACGACAGTATTGTAATAAAATAAAAATGCAATAATAGTTTTATAAATTTGAGTAGAATAAAAGCCTTGATATCCTATTTTTCTCCTCTTTTATCAACAGGTTCCTGCACAAGAAAAGGGTAATTTCAAAGGATTCCCCAAAGTGTAAAATGTAGAACAACCCTGTTTTAGATTTTACAGAAAAAAAAAGAAGTGGCTGTAAATGGTTTTACTCTTAAAAAGTTAAAAACAGATGCATTTAGAGGGTGAAATTACAGTTAAATTAAAAATTTGCATTGTTATAAATGTCGTTTCAAAAAATTATAGTTTATTAAAAAGAAACTAAAAACAAACACCAACAAAATGTTTTGTTTCCGTATTCCCTCTTTCGGCAAAGCTAAGACATTAACTTTTCAATCATTTATGGTGAAAAATAATGTTGTTTTATCAATTATTATCCAAAAATAAATCTCAAATATTAAGCCACATTTGAGGTCCATATAAGATAAAACTTTGTCGAAAAATGATTGAAAACTATTTAGGATCTGACTCAAGGATCTAATAGGATCTGATAAGCAAAAGAATGAAACGACAGTAAAAAATTACAAACCTGTGTCCTTTCGGTAACAAATGCTGTATAGTAACTGGTGTGAGATTTGCATCTACATCGAAATAGTAAGATCCTCTCGGGATATTTCTTTCAATTTCATTACGACAAAACGTGCCATACACAGCTGATTCAGCTGCAACTGAAAAAAGAGCCGTAAAGTTACATTTTTATATGGAGTTCTGGTCTTTACACAAACTACGTAGACTCGAACAGTAAATGCAAATTCTTGATGAAATCAACCAAAAGAAACATCCATTTTTTTTACTTTGGCTTGGAATGCTCTGGTTTACTATTTTGCAACACGAAACCAAGGTCTCCTGCTTATAGCCGACTCCGATAGGCTACTGTGATGTCGCTACACCCCATTGGCTTCACAAAGAGGTTTTGTTAAAGCCCTCTGTCTGGGAGTTTTTGACACTACACTACAAAGAGTTGTCGCTTCAACCACGCCTTGAGATGTCCGATGTGAATTGGAAGGACGGACGGGACAACGAAATGTCAGACAGTGAGGCGCCACCGAAGAAGCTAATCAGAGGCTACGAGGATGGCGACGCGGAAAGAAAAAGTCAATGGGAAGAGGCGAAAGGTGACAGCAGACGGCGAGAGTTTTTCGTCGGAGAGTCCCCAGGACGAAAGAACAAACAGCGGTTCGACTTGCGGTGGGTTTTTTTTTTCTTGTATCCCTGTACAACGGTATCTGTCGGCACCTGCCCGCAGATTGTTTTTTAGGTTCGCCTTGGACCTTTGACTTTTAGATCCCCACCAGCCAGCCTGATCCCTGTGATTTCTATTTGTAAAATTTGTACATACTCCATTTTAATCAAGAATAAACGTTGTTATTGTTTCTAAGCTGTACGTCGTGTCATAACCACGTCGACACCCACACGCTATCCGAGGATCCTGTGACGTTACACTAAGAACACCCATGCCATAAAAGGATTCGAACCCCCGAACTGCGGTATCGAAGATCAGCGCCCTAACCATTCGGCGAACATCCATAAGAAAAGTCGTTTTATGAAACAAACGGACTATCGGAAAAACAATAATATTACCGATATTAATATTAATAATTATTCTATCTGCGTTAGTATCTATAATAATAAAACAATACATTTTAAAACCGTGTTTCAGTGACAAATTCCAACTTAAACTAATCGAAATTAGATTAGGTTGTTATACGATTTTACTTTAAATTCAAGTTTATTTTTATGGTTGGTTGGTGTGGTGTCCATTTAGAAGTTCTCATGGAAGATAGTTGCCATTGCCTCGAGAGGTTGGTCTTCTTAAAGTGGATCTTCGCAATTTAGAAGCAGAAACCAAGTAGATAAGGCTTGGTTTGCAACCTCCAGATGTTCCGTTTAGGAACTTGGAAGACATTGCGACCAAGAACCAAATTTACTTGCCCCAGCCGCCATTAATAAACACGATGGATCTTTGGCCGGTTCGAGACTTGTTCCCGTTACTTTCTGCTACGAAAGCTACCGCAGTTATTTTCATAAATTCAAAATATAGTCTAAAACACAGCAAGAACTTTCAAATTAACAATGGTAATTACAATAAGTATAAAATAGTTTTTAAATGAAACTTTCCTTACAAAATTATAGAAATACGTGAAATTTAGCCCTATATTTTCAAATAATCTCGTAATCCTGTCTAAATTTTTCCCTTTCCGTTTGCCATTTCAACTAACATTTGTTAATCTGGCGTTTTTATAAATGTATTTATATTGATGTTCTTTAAATAAGAATCAAGAATAATTAAAATTAAAATAACCAAATGGTATAACTCATATTAACGGTTGGTGTCCAAATAGCTAGGACACTGCCTTTCAATTCTGTTTTATAATTTTTAGAATATATGGAATCGAATCCTACTACTGACATATATGTTTGTAGCCGTTTTAAGAAGTAGGTTACTGTTCCATTAACTTTCTCAAAAATGTAGACCATAGTACTCCCAACTACCCAACCGTAACACGTTTTAATTTTTGAGGAATGTCTTATTTCTATAGCTTTAACCATTTCATTAGATTCATGGAATTTGTAAAAAAACGCATTTTTTTAAATCCTTTTATTTAACTTCACTTTTGTGTTAGTTCATATTTTTAATCAATTTTTAACTACCTTCCTGACTATTTCGAAATCTGAAATCATTTGATCAAAGCTTGACCCCTAGTATAAGAAGTGATAATTAATTTGATCAAAACTTGACACTTGGTATAAAAAATGCCGATTCAGTTGATCAAAACTTGACCTCTGGTATAAGAAGCGCCGATTCATATGATCAAAACTTGACCCCTGGTATAAGAATTGCCGATTCATTCGATCCAAACGTGACCCCTAGTATAAAAAGTATCAAATCATTTGATCCAAACGTGACCTTTGGTATAAGAAGTGCAGATTCATTTAATCAAAATGTGACCTCTGGTATAAGAAGTGCCTATTCATTTGATCAAAACTTGACCCCTAGTATAATAATGGCCGATTTATTTGATCAAAACATGAATCATACATAGCATATGAAGCGCATAGACTCTGAAACTCTAGCGGATTTATAAACTTTTCACTGTTTATAATTCTACTTGAAAATAATTGTGGGATTCACAACCAAGATGAACCAAGTCCATTCGGAATGTTTACAAAAATCCCACAGAATGTTTACTGAATCATGGTTAATTCCTGAAAAATTAAATGAAATTTAGAAAATGTTTAATAACTAGGGTATTTTCTAACATATGTCTAAAAGTATATAAAAGTGATTAAGCCTTGGTAAACAATTTCATTTCGTAAAAGAAAATATGGAATTGGTTCACACTTCTTGTGAACCCCTCAATTCTTATTAACTGAACTAAAAATTGATAGAATTTTGATAATTTTTTATAGAAAATAAAGTGAGAAATATCAGTACTCTTCTGATATTTCTCTCTGATATTCCTCTGATATTTCGTAAAATCACGATATATTTATTACCAGTTGACAATTGGAAAATATAAATAAGAAACTTAAAAGATGTGTCATAGTCAAAATATAGATTTTACTTTTAGGATAATCACAGGGATCTATTTCGATCACACCAACAGACATTTGCTGAGAGAGGGCACTACAGGTTCCTAAATGAAAGATCAATAAAAGGCAGAATATCTATAAAAATTAACATTTTAATTCTGACAATGCAGCCTAAAAACAATAAACAAACATTTCTATACAAAACATTTTTACTCACAATTTTTCACGTTTTGCACATATTAATAAATCCTGGACACATGTGTTTAAACTATTGAAACACAAATACTTAAGATTCAATATATATATATACATATGTGTGTGTGTTGTCGGTGTTGCGCAAGATGCAAGCCCCCTCATTCTTTCTTTTCTATACTTTGTATAGAGTAGAAGGTTTTGATCGAAATTAATAGTATTTATTAAAACAATTAATCGCATTTATAGCATTTATTACAATAATTAAATGCATCTTAAAAATAAGTAAACTAAACAAAAATAAACAGACGTCTAAAAATATATGTACAGTGGTCTCCGTTTAATGTGATCGCGGTTAATGTTATCAATCGCTTATTGTTATCGAAATCACTTGGTCCTGATTTCCTCTATTCATTTGTATGTTAAAATTATCGTTTTATGTGATCATAACATCTGTTAATGTTATCAGTTTTCGAACCTCATTATAACTGCCAAAGGAATATTCACAATGTATTCAGAAGGAACCCATCCTTTCTTTTCCTTCGCTATTGTTTGTATTTTTGAAAATAATTCCTCTTCCAACTAGAGAAATGGGGAATGAACAAAGGAGTGGGATATTACACGTTCCTGAATTTTTTCAGAAATACTCACACCCTGCTGGTGGTCAGTGATAAGCAGAAGGCAATACATTTTTATCGGAACTGAGATGGAACGTATACACATTTTATGCCTTTCTCGCTACATGCAGCTTGTCGATATGGAAGCCAGAAAGCGAAATGATTTAATGTTAAAACAAAAGATCGAAATTTTAAATCGACATAACAGGTTGATTACGATTACGAATAATTTATCAATGAGTTCTTAGAAAAAATTGTAGACAGTCAACAATTGATCATTTTTTTAATTATGTATACAATTCTTATGCTTTAAAGGATAATATATAAATGCAGGATAATATAAGGTGTGTTTTTCATTTTGTTTTGAAATTTAATACATGTTAATTAAAGGGGAGGGGGTAAATTTATCTAATTTTGCATATCGTTTATTGTTATCAAAATAACAGTGTCCCAAACTGTTGAGTTTTTAATTCCTCCTTGTCTTATTATTTTAATCTTCTTTATTAACTGACTGAAACTTGTGAACCTGGCAATACTGTGTGTGGCAGTTAGTTGCTAGAGATGTACTGTGTGTACTAGCGTGCATAACCTAATAAAGTTTATTCTTTGTGTAAGAATGTGTTACTAATGAGTAAATTTGAATAGGTTATGGGCCCAGATCTACGCCCAAGCAACTAATAATCGTTTGTATTTTAAAAAGAAACCTAACAGTTATTTTCGTAGCATTTGTTGCTAGCTATCACGTGTGACGAGACTCACGCCGGTTGTTAGGCCTAACGAAGTTTGAAGTAACGTGTGAATCAAGAATCATGGCTGGACTTGATATTTCGTCAATGAGTAAATTTGATGGAAAGAACTATTCCCAATGGCGTTTCCAAATAAATTGTGCACTAAAAGCGAAAGGTGTATTTAAAGTAGCGAGTGGATTAAAAGATAAACCCACCGTCGAAACTGACATCGAAAAATGGGAAAAAGACGACGCAATCGCCATGTTCACCATCACCGCCGCTATGGAGATGCAGTAGATAACATTAATTGAAAGCTGCACCACATCCTGTGAAATGTTAACAAAACTAGACTCGGTATTTCAGCAGAAGTCTGATTTCAACAAGATGCTCCTTTTGGACAAATTCCATGGATTAAAGATGGATTTGAATGAGTCTGTTGTCGAGTACATCGCCAGAGTAGAAAACTTAGCTCACCAAATTAAGAACGCTGGTGAAATCATCAATGAGGTCACACTTATTACTAAAATTCTGGGTACTTTGCCAGCAAAATACCGTAACTTCCGGCAAGCATGGTTATCAATGGATGACAGCAGACAGAATATATCAAATCTAACAGCCAGGTTAATTGATGAAGAAGCGAATCTGGTTGAAGACGAGCGAGAGGAAACTGCATTCGTTGCGAATTACCGGACGGCAAAGTCTTCAGGAAACCAGAAGTCAAAACTCAAGCTGGACAAATCGAAAATAACATGCTATTCCTGCCGAAAGAAGGGACATTTTGCCAGAGAGTGTCGATCAAAACAACAGAAAAGGGGTAGGGACAATCATAAACCAGGTACCTCTAATGACTCCATAGGCTACAATGCATTTAGTGCTGAAGCAGAGGAATTTGAAAACTGCAAACAAGACCGATGGATTCTCGATAGTGGAGCATCAGCTCATATGACTTATGATCTTCACTCATTATGTGACTTTCAAGAGTTAGATGGAAGTGATAAAATCCGTCTTGGAAATAACACAGAACTCCCAATCAAAGGAAAAGGGGAGGTAAGAATTTTAAAGTTCATTAACAATGCATGGATTGAGGGGTTAATAACAAATGTACTTTATGTGCCAGGTTTAAAGAAAAACTTGTTCTCTGAAGGAACTGTTACAAGCAAGGGGATGAAAATTATTAAATCTGGTGATAGTGCCAAAATTTATAATCGTGATGATGACCTCATTGCTTCAGCTGTTCGTACTTCTAATAATTTGTATCAAATGTTGTTTAAAACGATAAAACCCATTGAAGCAAATACAGCTGCTACAGACAGTATCAGACTATGGCACGAGAGAATGGGCCATATTAATCTTAAAGCTCTAAGAGAGTTAAGTGAAATGGGAGTCATCGATAAAATCGATTTTTCTGATGCTGATAAATTCCTTTGTGAGGGTTGCCATTATGGCAAGCAACACAGACTTTCTTTTGGCCATAGAAAACAAAAATCTAGCAGACCAGGTGAACTAATTTACAGTGACTTGTGTGGACCCATGTCAACGTCATCACTGGGTGGTGCCAACTATTTTGTGATCTTCAAAGACGACTTCAGTGGCTATGTGTCTGTTGAATTTTTGAAACATAAGTGTGATACTCTAGATAAGTTCAAGAAGTTTGTGTCTCTTTGTGAGAACAAGCATTCAGTGTCAGTGAAAGCCCTTAGAGTAGATAATGGTAAAGAATACATCAACCGTGACTTCAAAGATTTTCTCCAGATAAAAGGCATAGAACTTGAGACTACAGCTCCTTACACCCCTGAGCAGAATGGAAGAGCAGAGAGAAATATGAGAACTATTATGGAGAGTGCTCGATCAATGTTACACAGTAAGAATTTACCATTGTTTTTGTGGGCTGAAGCAGTTAATACAGCTGTGCATATCTTAAATCATGTACCAACTAGTCAGTCACCTGATTCTACTCCATATGAACTATGGACTGGAAAGCAGATGTCATTAAAGTATTTAAGAACCTTTGGTTTAGAAGCTTACATGCACGTACCCGATCAGTTGCGCAAGAAACTGTTCCCCAAAAGTATCAAAACAATTCTTGTGGGGTATGAAAGAAATTCGCCAAATTATCGACTCTTTGATCCCGAGTCAAAATCAATAAAAATC
The DNA here is from genome assembly GCA_032207245.1 of Pardosa pseudoannulata. Classification (NCBI taxonomy): domain Eukaryota; kingdom Metazoa; phylum Arthropoda; class Arachnida; order Araneae; family Lycosidae; genus Pardosa; species Pardosa pseudoannulata. The sequence goes on from CM063498.1 coordinate 11,397,546, forward strand.
TCAAGGAATGTTTCATTTAATGAAGATGCAAATGCACCAGAGATTCACTCAAAGGAGACAATTTCTTTCAGTAGCTCTGGGTACCAAAATATTGCCAATGAGTTAGAGACTGAAACAGACCTACCAACGAATGAAAGTGATACACTTAATATATCACAGAATTCAGAGGATGAAGTATCCCCTTATGATCTTAGACCAAGGCAAAACTTCCCCGCAAGAATTCCCCGCCGCTATGAAGTAAATGTTGCTGAGATCCCCAAAACATATGAAGAGGCAATTAACTCCCATCAATCAAAGGAGTGGAAAGATGCAATAGGAGAAGACCTCAAATCACTGCAGAAAAATGACACCTGGGAATTGGTAGAATTTCCTGTAGGGAAGAATATAGTTGGATCAAAATGGGTGTTTAACATAAAGTACTTACCAGATGGAAAGATAGAACGTTTTAAAGCTCGTCTATGTGCGAAAGGGTTCTCACAAGTGGAGGGAGTTGATTATAGTGAAACATTTTCACCAACAACGAGATATGACACTATACGGACAGTCCTGGCAATTGCTGCTCAAAAGAAGTTGAAAATGCTGCAGTGTGACATAAAACCGGCATTTTTACATGGTGATATCGAGGAAGAAATTTACATGCAGCCTCCTCCAGGTCTAGATGTTAATACAAATTTGGTATGCAAGTTGAGAAAGTCTTTATATGGTCTAAAACAGTCATCAAGATGTTGGAACCAAAAGTTTTCAGATTTCTTGACAAGTTATGGATTCAATCAGAGCATGGCAGATCCTTGTTTATACCATGGTGTTTTCCAAAGTAAGAAAGTTCTTCTTATTTTGTATGTTGATGATGTTCTCTTACTGTGCGAAGATGAAGGAATTCTCAGAGACATCATAGAAAACTTGAACAAGAATTTTGAAGCCACTATTTGTAAGCCAGGTTTCTTTGTTGGAATTGAAATTGAGCGAAACAAAGATGGTTCAATTTTCATCCATTCACATGCCTACATCAGAAAACTTCTAAGGCAATTCAATCTTGAGTGTTGCAACCCAGTCAGTGTTCCAGCAGATCCCAATGTTTGTTTGTCATCTGAACCGGATATAACGTTAGAGGAAACTGTACCATATCGTGAGGCTGTTGGGTCATTGCTATTTCTTTCTGCGACCACACGACCTGACATCACATATGCTGTAAATATTATAAGCAGGTTCCAAAATAAGTACAGCCAAATACATTGGAATGCTGTAAAAAGAATCATGAAGTACCTGAAAGGAACTCCATACCATGGCATCCAGTATACCTCAGAAACAGAAAGTCCTCATCTTGTGGCTTATTCTGATGCAGACTTTGCTGGTGACTTAGACACCAGAAGGTCCACGACTGGATATGTTTTCTTGTTATCGAATGGTGCCATTACTTGGAACACTACGAGGCAATCTTCTGTGTCAACATCTACTACTGAGTCAGAGTATATAGCAGCGTCTACTGCAGTGAAAGAAATGATATGGCTCCGCCAACTGTTATGCGACATAAATGAAGCATCATTTTGTAAGAAAAATGTTGTTTTGCACATTGATAATCAAAGTGCCATAAAACTAATCAAAAATCCTGTGCTTCACAAACGCACTAAGCACATTGATGTGAAGTATCACTTTATCCGTGAAAAATACCAGGATAAAACGGTGAATATCGACTATGTCAACAGTAATGAACAGTTGGCTGATATATTTACAAAGGCTTTGCCTAGAGATAAATTCGAAAAATTTAGAACTCTGATAAACTGTCTTGCTAAGTGTTAAATTGATATTTTTTTAATGATTGATTTTCTTTTGATGTGTATTTTTTATAAGTGTATAATGTTTTATTATGTTTTTTTTTACAAGTAGGAATTGGAGGGAGTGTTGAGTTTTTAATTCCTCCTTGTCTTATTATTTTAATCTTCTTTATTAACTGACTGAAACTTGTGAACCTGGCAATACTGTGTGTGGCAGTTAGTTGCTAGAGATGTACTGTGTGTACTAGCGTGCATAACCTAATAAAGTTTATTCTTTGTGTAAGAATGTGTTACTAATGAGTAAATTTGAATACAAACTAATTACATTAAGCGGAGTCCACTGTATTTCCTTTTATGCCTTTTCCTTTACATTACATTTATTTCATCGAAAGAAAACAAATTTGGGGGCTAAATGTTTGAACGAAATTTGGCAGCTTGGCGCCTATTTGCACCTGTTCCAGGTCACGTGACATTCACCTCTGTTACACAATTTTTCTAATGCAAGTAAACTAAAAAGTGATGTATTCATTAATACATCCGTAGTATTAATACCTTCATCGATAGATAATTTAATAAACTTTATGTATAAGCATAGGCGTATAGTTAAACAACGAGAAAAACATAAAAATTTTCGCTGTATATACAAATTTAAAATTGGAATGGCAAGCTCAATCTTTTTCATTGTGCCAAACATTGCTATATTTCACCTATAATAATAATGCTTTCAGAGTAAAATTAAAATGTTTGAAACATTATTGCAAAATAAAAAAATGAAGCTTTTACTTCTGACGTTCATTCGAATAGTTTGAAAGTTTAAATTAATGCCATCTTCTTCTAGAACATCGCATTCTCCAAGATCCACTAAAGACATCTCTTCCAGCATAGGAAATAGTTTGAGCAGAATATCTTTCTCCTGTCAAGACATCAAATCTATGTTCACATTCAAAATTCCAAAGACATTACGCATAGTTATTGTTTTTAAAAAGTATAGGTGAACTAATGTAACCGTAAACAGGAAAGACAAGAGCAGTGTTTAACAAGGTTAAGTATTAAACGTTTTCTTAAAATCAGGTGAATTAAAAGGGCCCAGAGACATATCTTTTTCTACCGCTTTTGTTCAAATGATTACAGTATTTTTAAAAATGTTACTGATCCTCTTTGTCTCACTTACACACCCACTGCTTAACTTGCACCGCAGTCAATATTTTAATTAAGGAATCGCGGTTAAAAAAAAATAAAAAAGAAAAAAAAGTGATCGTGTAAATGGAAAGTTGCAGGTTTGAGGCTCGAGTCGTCTCAATACCAATCGGGTTCATTAATGGTGGCTTCGATATCCCCTATATAATAGTCTAAGTTATCTGTCCGTCTGTCCTAGAATTTATGAAGCGGTTGGACCTGGAACGGATACAGGCATCCATAATGGATTCTTGATGAGTTAGGGTTATCAAAATTCAAAACGAGTTCAAAAACGTTCAAAATCCACCCCTTTTCGATCGTTTAATGCCATTATTTCAAGCCCTATTGTTCCCGGTCTCAAGAGCAGGCAATACTTAAATTCATCAATTTATCACATTATAATACAGAGGAAAATAAATTTTTTTCTAGCAGTATGACGTCATTCCTTTAACCATCTCATTTAATTATTTCTGATTCTAAATTATTTAAATATCGTCTGCATCATTTTCACGCGTTTTATAGCTAAACTTAGGTATTAAATAATTTTCTTTTATATTTGGCTTAAATAATAGATTAGGTACATAAGTGATAATTTTAAATTTAATCATCGATTATTTTTTGTTGCAATGAAAATTTTAACACCGGTATTAACAACAAATTCTTTTCGTAAAAGTCTAGGAGTCTATTTCACGGACTAATAAATATCTAGCGTTTAAGTTATGTATCTTTGAAAATTAAGATGTTTGTCCGTTTGTGTGTTTGTTTTTTATACATCTCCACACGGTTTGCCATCGATTCGCTAAATTTTGGACATCATTCATATATACCGCCAAATAATCGTTATCAGTATTAAAACCTCTGCTGTCAATCCTATCACGTAATATGACAAGATAAATTACGGTTGGCAACTAACATGTGGTCAGTGAAGATAAACAAATTATTGAGCACGTACCGAATAATTCTCAGCCAAAAAACAAACTATTATTTTACCTGCATCATAGGGTACTTAACGATTCTGGAAAAATAAAAATTTTAATGATCCCGTCATATGACGGGGTATATGCTGGTTTAAAATAGTTAGTGGTTGCAATGTCCTCCAAGTTCCCAAACAATACCTCTGAAGGTGGCAGGCCAACCCATCTTGGTCTTTGATTCTAAATTATAAGGACACACTTTGTCTGTGTCGTCTTAGAAAGTAATGTTCGCCGCAAAGATGGCAGTGTTGGAAGCAAGAGCCCCAGGGCCTCATTATCGCACGGGCACTTGGGGCACGTATCCTGGGCACGAAAATTTAGTCGAGTGCTTGAAACACATATTAAGTGGGGAAAAATTGCAAACTTATGCTACCATCGTTAAGTTTTAATAAATTATTGTACGAGGTAATTGTGTTTGTCATGAACTCTATTGTTTCCTATTTACTTTAATTTTACTGTTATTTACCTGATAATTAATTCCCTCAACGAACCTGGTGCTATTTTTAGCCTATGAGTTATTGCATATTTATAAGACAGATTATTAGCAACATACCACTATAAACCATTAAATCATCTCATCAATTTAAATTATTTTTTATTCTATTTATTTTCTGCACCACAGAGCTTGTGAGTGTGACATGGTAAAAATAAAAAAGGGGGTCACTCTAGGTCTTTAAAAGTCCTTAATTTTTAGCATGGCTAAACAGAGATAATGTTTACGTAAAATGAAAATTTAGTGTTTTTGATTTTGAATATTACTTTAATGTTAATTTCTTAAATATGTTTGCTAATTCAATGTTATAATTTTTATATGACTGTAATTATGATAACTTGTCGCTATAAATTTGTAATGGTGTGGAGGGCACAAAAGTATCTTAGTAAGGTCCCGAGGTGCCCCTACGTTATTAAAAAAAAAGATGCTTAATTAAAGCTCCGAAACCAGTGCTTCTTGTGACAGTATCATGTGCTACTTGGTGATTCTTATCGCTTTAAACTAGTCATCAAAAATGTCCACCTTCTATACACGTCTCTAAAAAGTAAGTATCTGCTGCTTTCTCTGTAATTTCCTACACATATTATTAGGTTTTATAATAAATAGATGAATTGTTGATGCATATTTCTTTTTGAATATTCATTTTGCAGTTGTTCAGAAGCTATTTGTTTAAAACAACACTTGGATGCGGTATATCAATAGATAATGTATGAATTCAATTATAGATTTAAACAATACATTGTACAAATTACGATGCTAACCCCTTTGAAGTTTTTATTTATTAATTTAATTTTTATTATTTTTATTTAAAAAAGTACACATTTTCGTACTTGTTTTAAAATAAGCAAGAATTTTTTTATTTATTTATTTACTTATTTTTATTTATTTATTTATTTATTTTATTTTTATTTTTTTAATTTATTTATTTATTTATTTATTTTGTAGATGCAAGAAAATGAAACAAGGAAATCCCTTTGCTTCGTTTGCATCGTTCTGAAAGTTTATCTTAAAAACAATGCAAACATTTCTCGCTTTGAGGATTGGGCCTAGAGAAACTGGTCTCCCACTTCTGATAGAACTCATAGGTTATTAGAGTTTAGCCATGAAAAAAAAAATAAAATTTAAAATAAATAAATTTCTTAACGGTATTTGATTTTAGTTTGGAGAGCTTAAGGTATACTGTTTTCCACACGAGTGCTAATGAAACCAGAATCTACTGCTTAAAGCCGATTCCGAACATCCATGTACGCAGCGGGATTCGAAGAGCAGCCATCGGCACCATTCGACACCTAATGGCGCATATACCACAGTTAGAAAAAAGGCTTATTTTTTTATTTTTAAAACTTAATAAGTTTGTATTGCAGAATGATTTGAAATTTCATCCTTTCTTAGAAAACAAATAGCCCGGGCCTCTCTTAAAATACAGGAATACTTAAATAGCAATCAACTGCGCAGGATTCTTACTATCCGGAATAATACTAATGTGATGACCATACCTGAAAAATATTTCATTAGTTTCAGAATTCATTTCCCTCAAATTACTATTTTTAAATCTATAGATGAATAATAAAAAAAATTAAATTATAACTTCTGTCACCGTATTTGAGATAAGATTTAGCAAATTAGGAAAATGGATATTGAAAATTCCTTGTTCCTTCAAAGCTACCAAAACATAGCCAATAAAACTCATTCTCTTCTTCATATATAATTTTTCTTTAGTTCATAAATTTATTAATTTAAGCAGTGTGCAGTGGGATTAGAAAGACGCATGTTGCCGACTGTTGTAAGATTTGGTTTGACTTGGTTTCGAGCGCAACGGTCTGCTGTTTTGCTCATAAGAGCTAATGAGACCTCGACCTACTTCTTGTAGTCGATTCCGAATGGCTACGGACATCCATGCCAGAAGCGGAATTCGAACAATTGAACTCCAATAATGAAAAGCAGCGATCTACCATATGGCCATCGTACGGCAACTGTAAAATTTGGACATCGATTTTGAGTAATCACTTAGCAGCAGACTAACTAGGGTTTTGAGAATCTACTTCACAATAAAGACTCTTCTTGAATATGCTATAATTACCTAATTGCAATCTACTAATAACCACAAAAAGATTTGGCTTACAGCCCTCAAAAATATCAGCTAAATACACTGCGATGAACAGACGATAACTAAGTCAACAATCGCAACGAAATCTGCTTTATAACGTAGCTAAATATGTACTGACACTGACAAGTTGAGTTCGTTTTATAAGTTTTGAGGTCGGTTTAGTACATTCTGGAAAATATTTATTCTACAGCTTTTTAAAGTTGTTTTAGAGATATAAAAATGTTGTTGCCAAAAGTCGCCAAATTTGTCAAAACCACCAAGTAATGAACAACTCGCAAAGCATGTTGGTGTCTCTGCCTAGCCATTTTACTGCCAAAACTATAAAAGAGACTTCTCAGGTAATTATGTCTTTCCAATTACAAAATTTGTGATACGATCAGTTGCTGAATACTATAGAAAGTTCATTCTGAGTTTTCTCTAGGGTTGTGAGCAGTGGAAAAAACCCGGTTTACACCTGGGAAAAAACCGGGTTTTTTGGGAAGGGAATTTTGAAAATTTCCAAAACATGGGAATTTTGAAGTCGCCAATTCCTATGACACAATGAAAACCACCATTTTTTTCTGTCTTTATTGTAGACCTCACAAGTTGATATTTTCACAAAATTTAACTATTATATACTCTGAAAAAATTGAATTATTGGGATTAACTAACTATATTTGGCAAGGTATCATGTTTAGCATGAAAGTGTTAATAAATATTTCTTTAAGAAGTATCCAATATTTTTATTATTACATAAATATTAGGCAATAATCTGTAGAGTCACAAAACCCATAAATCATTATTTTTTCTTGGATAATATCTCTCTCTCACTCACTCTCTCTCTCTCTCTCTCTATATATATATATATATATATATATATATATATATATATATATATATATATATATATATATATATATAATGTGTGTGTGTGTAGGAATTGGACACAAAATGCAACAGTGTCATTTGATTACACTTTTAAATGATATATGCATTACAAAAAATAATAAACTTATTTTAAATTTAAATATATTTATTTTTATATTATAAAAGGAGGGGGAAAAGTTTAGCATAAAGCAATTTACATAATAAATAACGATCAAAAATAATGTATATAATTATTATATTAGCAATGAAAATGGAAGCAACTAGTTATGTGTTTGATAAGACTGTGGTGATCACAGGACACAACAGATGTCACCACTAGACCACCGTGTACCACAGACTGACCGGTACTAACTAGTTTGACCAGTTCACGACTGGTACTACAAGCTGTAGGTACTCTCTTAGAGGCGCGCTCTCCACTTGGATGTTATGCACATGTTTTTCTCCCTATTTGGTGATATATTCGATGCAGAGTAAAATTGTTAAGTTTTTATTAATGTTGTGCTTATTTATAACAGTTCTCTCAAACATATCTGCTTTGCCCAACACGAACCGTTATAAGTGGTGACCCTTAAGATTTTCGTAACCTTCGGCAGATTTTTTGCATCGAATTTGCAACCATGTGCATTTTTTACGCCATGTTCTGAAATCCTTTTCAATCCTGCTATTGCCAATAAGTTTCACGTCGTTGCCGTTTTCCACGAAGAAATATATATCATTCCTGTTACTTCAAGCACGATATTTCATCATTTTTTTTAAAAATGTGTTTTTTTTTAAGCTACTTGTGTTTAACGCTAGAAACGCGCTTGTGCCAACTTGGATTATTGTGTGCCATTTTTCATCACCAGTAAGGACCATGTGATCTTCAAAATCTTTCTGCATCTTCATTCTGAGTTTTAGTGTTATGCCACCACAGTGTTCAATTGAAAATTTAAATATTCAGCGATCATCCTGAACGGATATTCCTTGTTCCCGGCAAAATGCATTTTTTCTACATCACTTCTACTTTGTGTTACATTTTTGTGCTCATACATATCAGTGCTTTTCTATTTTTGGATTACCTCGTCGATTCGTCGTTTTCACAGTAAGCAAAATATATTTTTTTCTTTTCAAAATTTTCTTTATATTATTTAATGCATTTTTATTGCATATCACATGTATTGCCAGCAGTTCCCTACCGCAATTAAATTCAACTACTACGTTCACAATAACTGAGCCATAGCTAAATGTAAAATATTTTTGTGTATTTATTCTGCATTGCTCTATTTTGTGTTTATATTTTATATATTGTATTGCACTGTGTACCTATATATATAGTATACCAAGTTATTTTTATTTTTTGTCTTTATAATTTACCTTTTCTCATTGTGCAAAATGACTGAACCAATTCCTAAGGCAGAACAGGTGATGCCTGCCGAAGTCGCGCGCGTTGCGGTCAAACCACCGCCATTTTGGAAGACGAATCCAAAGCTTTGGTTCATCCAGCTTGAATCCCAATTCGTTCTGGCTAATATCACGGCAGATGACACCAAATTTCACTACGTTGTATCAGCTATGGACTCAGAGATGCTAAATTCGGTTTGTGACATTCTCGTTAATCCACCAAAAGGAGATTCTTATAACAGATTAAAAGCTAAACTCATAGAATTACATTCAGAGAGTGAGACTTCCAAAATTAGAACTCTACTACAAGGCCTCGAACTTGGTGACCAACGCCCATCTCAACTGCTCACACGCATGCGGGCACTGGCCGGAGACACTGTTGGGGAGCCGTTACTCAAATCCTTATGGATGAACCGATTACCTACCACAATGCAATCTATTATTGCCGCGCTTAATGAATCCCTAAATGGCCTTGCATCGGTGGCAGATAAAATCCATGAACTGTCAGCGGGATCTAACATTCAGGCTCTCGATAGTGCTCCGGTAGCACAAAATGATAACACTAGAATAGCGCGTTTGGAAACGAAAATTGAAGAGTTAACTGGGCTAATCGGCGAACTGAGTACCAGTGCTAGGAGAAACTCTCGCTCTCGATACAGGAGAGATAGCGCTAAGAGGCATTCAAGAAGTCGCTCAAAAGTACGCACCAATCCTGATATTTGCTTCTACCACGCAAAATTTGGTAAAAACGCCAGAAATTGTCGTCTCCCTTGCAATTTTTCCCAGCAGGAAAACTAGAACGGCGATCGCTCAACGGCCGAGAACGCGACCGCCAAATTCGCCGAATTCTGTTGGCCGACCGCACGACTAATTGTAAATTTTTGATAGACACAGGCGCAGATTTATCCGTTTTGCCGAGATCATTTGTTCCACAAACGCAGCCATCAAAAAATTTAATTTTGTTTGCCGCGAATGGATCCCAGATCGCCACATTTGGCACCAAACGCTTAAAACTTGATTTAAACCTTCGCCGACCATTCACATGGTCATTCGTAGTTGCGGATGTTAAACAGCCTATCATTGGTGTCGATTTTCTGAAACATTATAACCTTTTGGTGGACGTAAAAAATGAGAGATTAATCGACTCTATTACTAAACTGACCTCAGGAGGCATTTCGGTGAATTACAAAACAGATAATCCAAACATATCAATTTTACTTGGTACCTCGGATTTTGATAAACTTTTGAATGATTCCCCGGATTGACTAATCCTTCACAGCCAATCAAGTCGATAGAAACAAATGTAACGTTTCATCATATTGAAACAACTGGTCCCCCTGTTTTTTCAAAACCTAGACGTCTATCGCCCGAATTACTTAAAATCGCGCGTCAGGAATTTGAATACCTCATGACTCAGGGCATCATTCGACCTTCTAACAGCCCGTGGGCAAGCCCGTTACATATGGTAAAAAAAACCCAATGGTGAGTGGCGTCCTTGCGGTGACTACCGACGCTTAAACGCCAATACTATTCCGGATCGTTACCCACTGCCCCATATCCAGGATTGTACGCAGATTTTTCATAACAAACAAATTTTTTCGACTATAGATCTCACGCGAGCGTACCACCAAATTCCAGTAAATCCTGCGGATATTACCAAGACTGCTGTTACGACTCCGTTTGGCTTATTTGAATATGTGTTCATGCCTTTCGGATTGCGTAACGCAGCACAAACATTCCAACGTTTTATTCACCAGGTACTTTCTGGTTTAGATTATTGTGTGCCGTATCTTGACGATGTTTTAATTGCTTCCTCGACGCCGGAAGAACATAAAATGCATCTACAACAAGTTTTCACCCGTTTGTCTCACCATGGCTTAAAAATTAATCCCGCTAAGTGTGTTTTAGGAAAACCTTCTGTAACCTTTCTAGGATGCCTCATTACACCAGAAGGCGTTAAACCTCTGCCCGAAAAAGTGCAGGCTATCAGGGAATTTCCTAAACCACAAACTTTTGTGGAACTAAAACGGTTCTTAGCAATGTTAAATTTCTATCGCCGTTTTTTGCCTCATGCCGCACATATGCAAGCTCCCTTACACGAGTATTTAAAAGATTCGAAGAAGAATGACAGGAGACAAATTCCCTGGACAGATGATGCTACGTCCGCATTTAATAATTGTAAAACATCCTTAGCCAACGCTGTTACTTTAAGTTATCAGGAGCCAAATCAAAGTATCTGTCTCATGGTTGACGCATCAGACTCCGCCATAGGGGCAGCCTTGCATGTTATTAAAGACGGTAACATGAAACCCTTAGCATTTTTTTCGCGTAAGTTATCCCCTACCGAAAAACGTTATAGCACTTACGATAGGGAACTACTGGCAATATACGCAGCGGTGAAACACTTTAAACACAACTTGGAAGGACGCACCTTTACAATTTTCACGGACCATCGCCCTCTAACGTATTTATTTACAAAAAATTCTGACTCGGCATCTCCACGACAAATCCGTCAATCGAGCTATATTGCTCAATTCTGTACAGATATACAGCACATCAGCGGCAAGGACAATGTTGTGGCTGATGCATTATCTCGAGTCTGCGAAATCAAGAGTTCGTCGATTGGTCTTGAGTCCATTGCCAGAGCTCAACAAGACGATGAGGAGTTACAAAATCTCCTGCGTGATAAAGACCACTCGCTAAATTTACAACCGATGCCTGTTACTTCTAAACTTAGTGTATTGTGTGATGTTGCAAACAACAAAATCCGTCCATTTATCCCTACGGCCCTGCGACGAACGATTTTTCAACAATTGCATAATCTTGCACACCCTGGTATCCGTGCTACAAAAAAGTTGATCTTGGACCGGTATGTTTGGCCGGCAAGTTCTAAAGATGTTACCGAATGGACACGGGCATGCAAAGACTGCCAAACTTCGAAAGTAGTGCGACATACAAAAAGTCCACACCAACAATTTCCCCTTGTGTCAGACAGATTTGAACATGTACATCTTGACTTGGTGGGACCCTTACCGCCATCCGACGGATTCAACTATTTGTTGACATGCATTGATCGATTTTCACGTTGGCCAGAAGCCATCCCAATCACTGACATGTCAGCTGAAACAGTAGCCAAAGCATTTCTACACCACTGGATCGCCAGATTTGGAGTTCCGACCACCATCACGACCGACCAGGGTCGTCAATTTGAATCATTCCTTTTTACCAACCTGAACAAGATGCTCGGCATTCGCCGAATAAGGACAACTCCATATCATCCTTGTGCGAATGGAATGATTGAACGTTTCCATCGTTCACTTAAGCAAGCCCTCAAGTGTCACAACAATAATAAGTGGACAGAAAGTTTGCCACTTGTACTTTTAGGTCTCCGCTCTGCCTTTAAAGAGGACCTGGGAGGTACGTGTGCTGAGATGCTCTATGGCATCCCCCTTAGGCTACCTGCAGATTTTTTTCAACATTCAACGACCAACTACAACAACCCGTCGACGTTCCTTCAAATCTCTGTCTGAACAAATGCATCGATTGGCACCTGTACCCACAACAAATCATAACCGACAGACCTCATTTGTGCATCCAGCGCTGACGACGTGCACTCACGTCTTCGTGAGGAACGATGCTGTCAAATCTCCTCTTACTCGTCCATATGATGGTCCTTTTCGTGTCATCGAAAGAAATTCAAAACACTTCACCCTGTTTATTCATGGAAAAAATTCGGTGATAAGTGTTGACCGACTGAAACCTGCTTTTCATCTCGGAGAATCAACTTCACACTCTAATACTTCAACTACAGATGTGTCACCGAATCCTACAGCTGATGGTCCATCGTCATCTACAACAGTTCCTGGACACCTTGACCAACGTCAACAGACTCCTTCTTCACCTGATCCGGGTCAGCTGGAGCAGAAGCCTCAACTTGGACGTAAGAAATGGACATTTAAAGACCCGATGTCTGCAGCTCCAACTGTTACTCGTTCCGGACGTCACGTCAGATTCAATCCACGGTACCTTCCCAGTTAGCCTCTCGTGTCTTTGACACTTGGGGGGGAGTACTGTGGTGATCACAGGACACAACAGATGGCACCACTAGACCACCGTGTACCACAGACTGACCGGTACTAACTAGTTTGACCAGTTCACGACTGGTACTACAAGCTGTAGGTACTCTCTTAGAGGCGCGCTCTCCACTTGGATGTTATGCACATGTTTTTCTCCCTATTTGGTGATATATTCGATGCAGAATAAAATTGTTAAGTTTTTATTAATGTTGTGCTTATTTATAACAGTTCTCTCAAACATATCTGCTTTGCCCAACACGAACCGTTATAAGACTAACAGGGTCATTAATTACATAAGTACTACTATAAAATCATTTAAATGACCATTGCAATTTTTTCTTGAATATACATATATATATATATATATATATATATATATATATATATATATATATATATATATATATATATATATATATATATATATATATATATATATATATATATATATATATATATATATATATATATATATATATATATATATATATATATATATATATATATATATATATATATATATTGCCGAAAGTAAAAAAAAAAAAAAAAAAAAAATCTCTTAGAAATAATATGCCAGTTCTTAGATAACCAATGTTGAAAAAATAAATGTAAACATTGTTAAAATGATTTCTTCCCAAAGTTCAAAAAATTCCTGTTTTATTCCCCAAAATTCCTGGATTTATTCGCATCTCTTCAAAAATCCGGGTTTTTTACATCTCTAGTTTTCACCCGCCATCCACCGGTCGTAATCTCGCCTTCGTTCCGAAGGAAGGAAACTTCAAGCAAACACAGATGACGTTTATCAAAAGAAAATCTCCCCTTATAAATTTGAAATTATACTTACATGAAAATGCGAAACTATGACTATTTGATGATCAGTTCTTTTTAAATCTCGCCGTAATAATCTAAAGGAAGTAGCAACAAAGAAAGTGAATCCAAGGAATAAACACAACAGTTTTTAGAGCAACATAAGTGGGAAAAATGGGGGTCAAAGATAATCACTGACGCAAAAACAAAAGTCAAAAATAGTCTGAAACGTTATTAATAATAAAAATAACTAAGATGAACTTTTGGAATACTTTCTGGAGATATTAGCCTGATGAATCGTAAAGCAAATCTTAGAAAAAATAATGGTTATTAGAACAGTTCTGTTGTAAATCCTTAAAAACAAAGCGTAAACTCGCTGGAAACTACTTCAGATGTTATCTATAGAACAGTTTTAATACGTTTATTCAGACAAACAAGATAAAGTTTGTTTCTTTATTATAAACGATTTCCTGTAGATAATATTACATGCAAAAACACTCTATCTCGTTTTAATAAAATACTTAGTATTGCTAAGTAGTTAAGGTACTTAGCAGTTATAGGGACTATGTGTTGAGAATATTATCCGATACTATAAAATCATATATTTAATTTATTCAAAAACATTGAAATTTTAATTATAATAAATTTGATTTTTAGCTCTATATGACAATGTGAAAAAGAATAAAAAAGCACAAAGTTCAAGCAAACTGCTATTAACAGGTTACATACATGATAAGGCTATTTGTTATACTAGTAACAGGGCTGACGAGAAATCCTGGTAATACTGAACAATAGGGTGCCCTTGGCAAATTTGGCGAAATCATTGGCGATGTTTACTAAAACGCAAAAGTATTCCATCCGAACATTGTATCCCTTGCTTTTTGGGCGACTTAATTGATGTAGAGTGAGTCACTGTAATAGAATTGTATATTTTTACTTAATTAACCAAAACCACTTAGAAACAGGACATTTATATTTATGGGCAATTAATCCCTCAACAGTTTACAAAGCCAACAGCTCCAAATTATTAAAAATGAATCATAGTGGACCATTAATGTTTCATTATATCTAAATTTTTTTAAGCATTACGGGCATTTAATATATGAAAAATGAGTTCCACAAGGAGAGCTGGATCCAAATATAATATAAATTAAAATGTAGATACAGATTGCTTGGACACGGCGAGATGAGGAGAAAATGTTAGACTACCATACTCAGAGCTTTATCGCCAATTTGGCGGGGGCACCCTGTTCCTCAGTCAAACCGAAATCCTATATAGTGCCAAGCTTATCTTCATGGTCTTACAACTGATAAGTGCTAAAATTAATAATTATTTTTTTAAGCTCTAAATAATATCTTTAAAATCAAAACTCACATTCGTTTCGATATTTCTCCATGAGTAATTTTATCTATGACATCTGATACTGAGGATAAAATTAAGGTTTCAGAACTTGATTTGCTCTGTTGTCCAGGCCGACTCGTAAAATATCCAAGAAGAATGCTTCGCTTCCCCAGAACCTGCATGTTACACAAACAAAATCAGTTTCCTGGTAAAAAGAAAATAATAGTAAACACAAGTCCACAGTCGTACGAAATTACTTCATCTATTTCCATTGGTGAATCTTTAGAGTATTTCTTAAAGTGTTGCATTCCTTAACTCAAATTCCATAAGTGGTTAGCCGTAATTTCATTGCACCAGCGTTGTTACAGCAAAGTGCCGTAAAATCACCATTTTCAATGTAAAGTAGACATATTTTATGCATTACTTAGCTCATGGAGTCAATGCGAAAATCTTATGTGAATCGGTGTTTTTTTTTCAAGAAATTATTTTTTAAAGATGTAATTAAATTTATCCTAATTCATTGTACAAGGCCAGCATATCTTTTACTTTCACACCATGGGTTTGAAACTCTTGTCTTTTATTTTTATCGACTTTTATTTATTGATTCAAAATTACCAAACTGAATTTATTTAAAATTGGCAAGTTGTAGTAATACTTTAATTTATATGAATATTGGACTCATATTGGAAATAAAAAACATATTTACTTATAATTTACTGGCTTGACATCAGAACAGGGTATCCCACCAATTTGGCGATAAAGCTTCAAGCATGTCAAAGAGGCCACCGTACCACACCTAATCAACGGTATTAACTTGGTAACCGGGGAACTTTTGGGAAAACCTACTTTCGTCTTGGGCTTACACTAGACATTAGAACCGTGGAAATTTCTGTGTACCTCAAACCGTGTGCTTGGTCACACTTATAATTAACTGAACTTAACAATTTTGAACTGTTATTCGAAAAGTACACTGTATTTATAGGCAGTGACATTCATTCCTTTTCAGACTTTAAATTATTAAAATAGTTGATAAAAAATAAGATATTACAATATCGAAAAGTATATATACTGCCTACCAATAAGTATTTGGACACCTGTGATAAAAAAGAAAAACTAACTTTATTCAAAATCAATAGTTGGTAGAGCCTCCACGAGAGGCAATAACAGCGTGAACATTCCGGGGCATACTTTCCACAAGTCTTTGTATTACAGCTTGTGGTATTGTCTTCCACTCGGCTTGGAGTAGACATATAAGTTCCTTAAATATACCTTTATTAAAAAAGGAAAAATCAGCCATATTTATGTTTTAATGCATACGAAACGCGTTTTAAATGACATTTATATTCGCAGGTGTTTCGAATATTTTGACTATTAACTCCTGTCACCTCCCAAATGTTGGTGTCTTATCTGCCCAAATGTTAGTTTTTATTTATTTCACTTGCAACTCTTAGTCTAATCTATATATTTGCATATCTTAAGGAAAACTAATGCGGGTACATTTACTATAATATAAGCTCCTACATTAACATGACAAAACAAGATTTAAAATGATATAGAAATATCACATGTATTAACCATTTCAAGAAAATAAAGGCAGCAAAAGTAACTAATGAAAAAATAATAGAATTTCCTGAAAACACTTTTCAAAAAGTGTTGGTAGATTTCGTGTCCATTTAGAAGTCATGTGACTTCCGACTTCTCATGGAAAGATTGTTACCATAGCCTCAAGAGGGTGGATTTCTTGTAATTTAGAAGCAAAAAAACCCATAGGCTTGGCCTGCCTCCTCCAGGGGTATCGTTTGAGAGCTTGGAGGACTTAGCGACCTCGAATCTATTTTACGTGCCCCAGTAGCCATTAATGAACACGGTGGATCTTTGGCGGGTTGAACCTGGTTCCTGCAACTCTTCGGTTACGAGAGTGCTGTCTTTGCCGAATGAGCTACTGCGGCAAAAAAATGTTGTGATATTTCCCGACACAATTAAATATAAAAAAATTCATTTTAAAGTGAGAATGAAATGGTCGGGAGCTCTACGGTCTAGCTTTTGCTACTAATGAAACTGGAACTTGCTGCTTAAAGCCGATTCTGAACGGTAACGAACATCCATGGCAGCCGCGGGATTCAAACTACGAACTCCGAAAACGCAAACCGAAATGCAACGCTGTACCCATTCATGGATGAAATAGATTTTTCCGGATATCTGGTATCCAGAGAACCCTTGTATACCGGACTCAGATATCCGGATCTTTTAGTATCAGATGTTCAACTGGATATCCAATACTGAAAGGTGTTACATTACTTTTATATATCACTTCAAAATAATAAACTACAATCCATTAAAAAAATATTTATGGTTATTATGGCTAAATTTAATTCAAAAAGTAGTTTGTCTAAATATATATTTACCAATAATGCTACATACAAAAAAAAAAAGTTTTTTAAATATTACTCTCGTTTTTTTCGTATTTGCATAATACTGTCATGAAACAAATGTATATAAAGCAAAATTTACTAACACACCATGTATTGGCATGTATCTTTTAAAAATAATATTTTTAGTTCACATTTTTTTTAATATAGTGATTAAATATTAAGTCATTTTTACATCTGAGTTCAATAACTTTTTGAGATTCATAAAAAGATAAAATTAATTTCTAAATGAACACAGGAATTCATCAGTGAGAAATCTATTGTTGTTACAAGAGAGAAGTCATTTTAAAGATCTGTCCAGCAACAGAAATTTATTATAAAGGGGTGCTAGTCTTCCTCAGTGGAGTTTGGTCTCAGGATTTCAAAAGCACAATTTTCAGAAAGTTGAGATTATTTGGCCTTGTCTCTCTTCTGCACTTCCTTAGATGAGGTACCAATGATCTGTTTTATATTAGCTTTAAAGAATGAATTTAAAACTGAAACAAAATGAAATCTGACACCCAGCTGTGTCTGTGTGGCTCTCTCAGCATACCCTTAGATTATGCAAGTGAATCTTGTACATTTTCTCCTCAATATATTAAGAAAAGTGAAACTGAATCCTTGAGCCAGTACTTTAAACACATAGTAGCAAAATATATTTGAAGATTTTGTAAGAAATATGCAATCATTTAAACAGAGAATATTAATTTATTTTTGCACATTTTTAATCGGTTAATATTTAAGAACCATTTTAATGAATTAATGCTTAGTAAATAGACACTTTAAATAATTACCAGGTTAGTTAAAAAGTGCTTTCTTTAAGAATGGAGTGAAAAATTAATCTTACTACTGAAACTCATTTCACTTAAAGCAAGTAAAAATATTGTATTTTTAAATTTGTAATTGTTTTTGTAATTTGTAAAATATTTTTTGCTTACAGTCTTTTTGCTTATGTAATATTATTCTTTGTAAAATATTTTAATGTTTATGTTGATTGTGGATATGAATGTCTCCTCTCACCATGGCTTTGACAGTTTTAAATCTTTTTGGTTGGCCATGGGAGTGAGTGTTATCTTCTATCTGTATCAAGATAAACAAACTTATATACACACATATAATCTGGATACTTTTAATGTTCCCTCATTAAAAATAAATCAATAAATACAATAACGTGATATGTAATATTTTTATAAATTATTAAAACTATTTAAAAGAATACATTCACACCCATAAAAATAGCAAAAGAAATCTATAAATTGATAATTCTACTAATTTAAAAACTATACGAACATAAGTATTTCTCGATTCTATAACTTAAACTTGGATTTTATATATTAAATTTATTACACCAGAATAAATCCCAAAAGTTTATTAATTTAAAATTTTTTAAAAAATAACATGTCAGGAATTTAAAGTATGAATTATTATTTTCTGTGTTATTAACTTTGAAGTTGATACATAAAATTTTTTTTCAAAGATTATTTAATAAAATATACAGTAATAGAAGAATATTAAAAAGGAAAATGTTCATTATGCAGAGAGAGTTATATATGTAATGGTTGAATATTTTCATTAGTGTAACTGAGTTTGCATTATTCAAAAGTAGGTAAAATTCTTAAAATTCATAGCAGAAGTAGATATCAAATTTGCATTCAACTAAATTTTAACAGAACATTTGTGTTATTAATATTCATTTAATACTTGTTCAGTAAATACTTTTTGTAAGAACTAAATAATTTCCCAATAGCTTATTTATACAATGATCTAATAAGCTATAAAACCCAAATTCTTAATATACTGTATCACATAAATGTTTTGAAGTTATGATTTTGCAAATTTTATTGTATTAAGGTAAAAGGATAAATTTCAGAGAAAAAAAATTTGTACTCTTTTATAAGCTACAAAAGCCGTTAAAAAATTGAGTATTCCATTGCTCAAGGATTCTAATTAAAGATTCATAAACGTTATAAAGAGCTGGTGTCTGAATTTAGACAACTATAAATTCAACATTTCCAATTTCAGAATTCTGCCCAAAACAAAATTTCA
This sequence comes from Pardosa pseudoannulata, assembly GCA_032207245.1. Lineage (NCBI taxonomy): Eukaryota > Metazoa > Arthropoda > Arachnida > Araneae > Lycosidae > Pardosa > Pardosa pseudoannulata. The sequence continues at coordinate 11,416,994 of CM063498.1, forward strand.
AACTATGGCTGCAATATTTAAGACCCCTCATTCATATAGCATGTACACAATACATAATAATATTGTACATATTTCTTATTGTATAACATAAATAAGAGAAACTTTTAAATTTATCAACATTACAGATCACAATTTATAAATTTGAAACATCTGTTCAGGTTTGATGAATTTAACGCCAATATAAAAAATTTTTTTTAAACATTCAAGCAAATAAACATAGCTTTCAAATTATTCAAGTTTAATTTAGTTAGCAATTTCTAAAATATTTTGACATTAAAATATAAAATAAAAAACAAAGACTTCCAGCAATTTGTAAACAAAATGCTACAGAGGAAACAACCCCTCATACAATTACATTTAAATATTGTACTACATTATCTGCATGCTCTAGGAATAAACAAAATCAGTATTTTAAAAATCAAATATATGTTAGGGTTTCGTGAGGAGTTTATCAAGGTTTTACTAAGTGACAAATTCAACAAACTTACTGTTCCAGATGAGAGTGGGTGCATAAGAATTTGAGGGGAAAAAATCATTAATGCGAAAATGTTATTAACTTTATTAAGGCTCTAATCATTTCCTTAGAATATACATCTAATTTGAAGATTTTTTCCCATTTATTTTTTTCATGAAATCCTTATTTTATAAACAAACACCTACTAGATAAGTTTAGTTAATGTTATAGCATATTTTCTCTTTAACAAATTTAATTAAAAAATACATATAAATAGCAAACTGGTACTCTCGTTCTTTTTTTTTTTTTAAGAAATTAAAGTAGAGTTAGTAACTAACAAAATGTTTAATGTTAAAATATTTCTTCAGTCAATTACTTTCTGAATTCATTCAATTAACTATATTTGGTCAGAAAATTTTTATTCCAAATGTATTACACCCAAAATAATAATTTATATCCAAGGAAATTATATAGGCTTATTCTGATACATATGTATTTATAAATAACATGACATAAAAATTAGCTTTGTTTATAATCAAGAGTGATAATGAAAGAATATAATAGAATGGATGATACAGTGTTAGCTTACCAAATTTGAATGGATTTGCTGTTCTTACAAACTAGAAATGGTAGAAAAAGATCTTTTCGAAAAACTAATTGAAAATTTTGGAAGTCTGAAATGACGGCAGGGAAGCAAAACTATTCAGAGAGAAAACAACATTCTACAAGATTTAGCAAGAGTAAAAATTGATTTAACTGAAAAATTTTAGATTGTTATTACTATATATATATATATATATATAATATATCGAAATTAGTAAAAATATCTTTAAGATTCTCATCCTCCCACTCTTATTCTTTCATATCTATCTTCCCAGTTACAAAATCTCAGAATTAAAAGGAGTGTTCATTGTTTAAATTCTTTTCATCCAGTCTCCCAAAATTAACTCTGAAATAAACAGGGTTTGAAAAATATAAAAATTCAGATTTATTTGATTTTTTTTTCTGGATTCTAATTTTAATTATTGTTGTGTTTTTATATTTTTTGCAATGCACATAAAATAATCTGTAATAAGAAGTAACATTTTATATCTATCTATTATATTCTACACACTGATTACCTAAAATTAAAAAAAATTTAATCTAAATACATTCCATTATTTTGGATAGTGCAAACTGAATAAGATGTACATTTAAGGAACAAATTAAATATTCATTTAACTATTTAAAAAAAAAAAAAATCACATTTCAATATTTTTTAAGCAATGAATTATGGATTTAACTGTTTCATAAAAACATGTTTCGATGCTTTATCCACTCCTAATTTGTTATGAAGGCTAGAATGAACAATACCAAAAGAAGAAAACTACTTTCTATTCCAGAAGATGAAGCCACGGCTGTTGTTATTTGGTAGATAAACTGGATTTCAAGTTATGTAATACTCTCTTTACCTCCCATTACATAAAATGAATTCTACCAGCCATAATCAGTCATTGTACCTACCCCTACTAGATACTTCCTGATAACAACACCTAAATTCTTGGAAAACACATGCTATATACTATTTACACTTATTTATTTATTGGTATTTCTGTACTAACTGATTTCCAACTCCCCTGTCTTTGGAATATAGGTTTTAAAAGTGAAAAAAATATGATTTTAAAACAATGATTGTTTTTTTTATATCAACCGATTTAAATCATGCCAACCCTGGAAATAATTGCAAATTTTCTGTCCACTCGCCTTATTTCCAGCTTTCTCACTTTTCTAATGATTTAGGTTCCTATCTGATTGTTAATATCGCTGACTAAGCTACTCTCTCTTGGGAAGAATTTGTCTCATCTCTCCCTGAGGGGATAACTTTGTAATAAGTGTTTTTCATGTGTCATTCCATGCTCTGCTCTTGTCAGAGGAAGGTATCTTTCTCTGAGTACTAAATGAAAAGTTCCATGCTTGACTTGCTTCTTTTTAAGTTATGGAGCTACAACTGCTTATTTATTAATCAGGCTCACCCACTGTCCAGTAAACCCAGGTAATTAAAAATAATAGGGGCTAAAATTCTCTAATACAGCCGACAGATTAATTTCCCCTGCTTACATTTAAAATTTTAAAAGAAGAAACTGTGTACAAACTTTGTATGTGCATGACTTTGCTAGCAACTGATATATTAAATTAAATAATAGAGAAAGCATGAAATTCATTCATAAAACTGTTCATACTTAACTTCAAAACCTTATAGGGAGAAAATATTTGTTTTGATGCAACCCTTTATAAAGGCATCATAATTTACTAAAAAAGTATTGAATATTTCTCAAAATGACTATAAATTAGGTTTGATTAATACAAATAAATTTATTTTAAGACTTTGAAATGGTTTGGTTTAGGTTACTATAATTAATACTTTTTTGCTAATTAAGAACTAATGACAACTTAGCAAGAATATGAACATGATTATTGGTACATGGAATGTGTGAACTCTCTAAACATAAGACGGCTAATTAGGTGGATTGAATAAGTAGAAAAGAACTATAGTTTTGTAAATAAAGGAAACTGGAGGAGCCTTGCTATGGAAGGACCTGATGGTTTGGTTTTGGAGTGCTACAGTCTACTTTTTGCAACATGAGAGCTAAGACAGACCTGATGGAAACAACTATTAAGAACATCCTTGGTATTTAACAGGCTGTAGTGCCTTGAAAGAACTAATGAGGCTGGGATCTAAAAGCCAATTCCTAATGACTATGGAAATCCATGCTAGCAGCAGAACTTGAACCCTAAGTGCAAAAGGCAGCATCTTATTAATTTGATATCATTTGAATGGCTTTAAAGTAAAGAACATCTCTACATTTTACAGTTTCTAATTAAGACCTTTATAAATTCATAAAACTAAAATTGCAAAAATTTTAAATTCAAAATTTACAGATAAACAATTTTTAAATTATGAAGAATGCTAAAAGTATAAAGCTATTTCAAAATGCTAGCTGTATTTCTGTGTATTAAAGTACTTGAAAGAATCTCCTTTATCCATGCACTGCATATAACTGGTTTTTCCATAACTATATATACTTATAAGATTTAACAGTTATATATACCAATCATGACTTAAAGTCTATCAAAATAGATTACATATCTATATTAGATAATTTGCCATGGGTAAATAGTTTTAAAATATCCCTATTCTTAATATTTTTATAAAAAATCACTATTTTTATCTTTACAATTTTAGAAATTTATGCTGATTGAAGGAAGCTTATATAATTCTTGTAAGTGATATAAAATCATATCATATTACATGAATTCATAACTAATGAAATTAAAATTAGGTTTCACTGCAATGGAATATGTATGCATTCATCTACAGAATGGATCATTTGTAAATAATCATGAATGAATCATTTTTATTACTTCCCCAAGAACATGCATTCATTTATCCATATCTCAAATGTTTAATAAGTGTTTTGATTCATGCAATAGTAACAAATATAATTTACAAATTACTAAACTTTCAAGGTGAACCACCCAGAAGTGTTCTTAATAAAGATATAAGGCTATTATCATAAGGGGTACAACTATTTTTCACCTTCTTAAATAAACTTTTAACTTTATATTTCTATAGAACTTTAATATAATTCTTTATATGAATTCTTTTACAAAATTTAATTTCCAGTCATATTATAAAATTTGAACACATGGATTTAAACTGAGTCAAACAAAGAGTAAAAATAAACTTGTATTATTAATAATAGAGTAAAAATTCTAGAAAGCTACATTAAACAGAAACTAAATTCAGAATACACGAGTAGTTATCACACACAAGAACACTTTTACTTTATCTTCCTCTCAAGTATACAAATTCAGTGTCACTTAACCTAATAGCAGCTTAATGATCAGCAGTATCATAATCTAATTTATCAGCAGCACTCAATCCTTCAACATCCACTTCTTGTTCAGTAGCATTCAGCATATTCAAGGTAATGTCAGCTGATTTTGCAGATGACTGTGGCATCACAGAAGTAGTACTTCTCACTCTTTCTTGAGTTACAGCAGCTTTGGGAGTTGAAATAATTTGCTGTTTTCTAAGAGGCAAACCAGCTTCTTCGTATGCATGTCGTTTCATGCTACTTCTGATTTGTAAAAGAGTTCTGTCTTTGATCCTTTGGCACATGTTTTCAATATCTTCGGAAAATTTAGCTACTGCTGCAGCAATCATTTGAACTTCAGCATCTGTTATTCTATCTTTATATGGAGAATCAAGCTCAGGATTCATTAACATTGCAAATTCGCCAATGTGGTTGAATGCTATACCAACCTCTGTGAAGATTTCTGCTACAATCTGAGAAGTTTGTCTCCCAACTTGACTCATTCTTTTCACGTAAAAAAAAGCAGCAACTATAAGTTATTCAAATATGCTCGACTAGATATCCTTTAAATGATATATAGATGATCCTTTAATAAATATAGATGTTCTAGTCTTTTATAATTTATAAACGGATTTAAAAACGGAAGTTCTGAACTACTTTATACATAAACTATTCATTACAAACAAAATTTATGAACAGATGTAGTGAAAACGCAACAAACCATATCTACAAGCTCTAGCCGTTGTAATTATATTTGTAAAAAAACATGATATTTATTTTAAAAACTGTTAAATCCGTCTTCGAACTCCTTCGAACATAAACAGTTTATGAAAAACCTGTACAGTCAAAGTTAAAGTTACCTTTTTATTTTGTTATCTTTTCTTCGTGTTGTTTGCAACCGTTAACTGTGTATAAAATGTTATGCATCAACGTAAACAATGTGGCAGCGGTCTGGGATTTAATGTTTTGGATAGACCAAAATGTCCGATCAACTTGTCAGTTAGCATTAATCTTTGTAATATAAAATTTTCAAACATACTGAGTTATTCAGTATGTTTTCAAACCTAAATACTCTAAGACTCTGCCGTTTTAGGTATTTCTATTTTCTAAATCATAGATTTTCGTATTTCTGTGATGTTACGTTATTTATTGGTTAAAACGTGTTAAACACCAGACATATTTAATAGAATAAACAAGATCAGTCATTCTAATTGCGAACTTGTCATTTCAAGTATTCTGTAGCAAGAAATAACAAAATATATTCCTACAAACTACATATTAGACACGAAATGTGTCTTGTTAAAAATTTGATTTATAGAATCTAGGTTGTGGGTGCAACTATTGAAAGTCAATATATCTTTAGTTTAAATGATGCTAGAAACAATTTTACGATCATTTCATAAATTTAAAGTTTAATGTTAAATGTACTTCACTCTCATAGTACAATATTAGGCAGCTTTCAGCATATAAGTTTAGTTTATAAATATTTAACCACAAATATTAGACATAGAATGTGCCTTATTAATTTATATTTTATATTTAACATACATTAGCCCTTGTTGATCTTCGGAGAGTCATTCTTTAATCATTTGATTAAAACATAATCTTGAAAATAGCATATATAAAAAGAAATGTGTATTTAGGAGAAGATAACAATTTTGTTTGAAAAAAGAGAGGGGGAGGGAAAAAGAAATTGAAAAAGCATTTTGTGAGAAAATAAATTAGTAATTTTGAAAGTAACTTCATAATTATATAACCTTTAAACAAACACTTTCTTTTGATTAAAATATTTTAAATACTCTTGTAAGAGAAATTTTGTAGCTAAAACTAATATATTAATCATAACAATTTTTGAAATCATTTATTATTCTTTTGATACTAATTGAAAATACCTGATTCAAATTGATACATAATTTTGAAAAATTGTTTTATTCTGTTTTAAACATCTGTAAACTAATCTTTATTTTTTAAATTTCTATGCTGATGATTGCTTCTATATCTTAAACATGTCATATTTGACTCAACATAGTAGCACTACCTCCCAAAGTTATTTTTTCTTCATATGAAGTCTATAATTTTTTACTGTCTCTCAGAAGTTTCTTTTAAGTGCTTGTTGAACTACATATCTACTTAAAAAATAAATAAACTGAGCTATAAAAGTTTTATAATCTTTTTCTCTTCAATATTTTCATAAATTTTTTTATAAAAATAGAATGACCATTAATTAATAAAAGACCTTATGATCTTCAGATCAGGAAGTCAGTCTTTAGGCTTTTCGCCCATCTGTAGGGATTTAAAAAAATAAATATTCATGGGTTATGTTTTGTACTAGATTCTTATTTCCTTAAAAAGTCTTATGAACATACATTTTAATTGGTAGAATTAAATCTGCTTGCTGCAGTCAATATGAAAAAGTTAATTTAGTTTGCTGGAATAAAGTAACATTATTTTGTATGGTTCTACATGTGTATAAGGAAGTGAATAGCTTAATTTCAGCTAAATCCATGAAGACTAAAATCTTTAATTGTAAGCTAAGCAGTCTATGCATTTGGTTAGTTTGGTAGGAGTGCTATAGAGTTAATAATTTTGTAATATTTGCTATTAAAAGGTTGATTACATTAAGAACATACTTAAAACTATTAATTACTATTAAAATATTAACTAGTTAAAGTTTTTCAACCATCATCTAGCAATATTTAAACTTGAATAAAGCAGGTATGTGTAAATAAGACAAAAATAAAGACTGTCAGTTTTATAATCGTATATTTAAAACAGTATTTTTCAGCTAAAATTATTTAATAAATTATGAAACATGAGTGGGATTATTACAAAATAACTTTGTATTAATGCAAGACAATGTAGAAATAAATTTTTACATTTATAGGAAAACATAAAACTACTCGCATTTTATTATTTCTTTCCTATAAAAGTCTGTAAACTTTCTAAATTCTTTAGTATGTTATTACAGAGACATTAAAATGTCATACACATTGGTTTTTTTTTTTTTTTTTTTTTTTTTGTATATATACTTCTTTTTCTTCCTAGCATCATTAGAATTGTTATATTTGTGTATAAAATTCTTAAACAGAAGAAGAAATAAAATTCCTTACAGTCACAAAATCTCACTCAATATTTCTATTTAACTTTCAACAAGACTGTCCCATAATTACCTAATATCTTTCCTACAGTTAAATCAGCTTAGATTTTGCTTTTTGCAAAAGTTGTTGTTCTACATTCCTTTGGTACTATGAAATATGGGGCTTTAAATATACAATAACAATTTATTATTTTGGTAACTTTAATTTGTACCTTCAAAAAACTGTCATGCTTTGAACTTTTATCCCCGTTTCTCAAAGTTCAATCTATGAATAAATTGTAAATCCCCATATAAAAATATTTATATTATCTTTATGATAATTAGAATTTATAATTTTCTATATAATAGAAACCTTAAGTTTGGTTTCAATGCTTAATTATAAAATCTTTCCTTTTCAACATATTTATTTTATTAAAAATAAGCTTTAACTACTGGTCTAATAATTTATATTTATAGAAACTGTAACAGCTCTTGCATTATTTATTTGTTTCTATGAATTGTAATACATACTTTCAAGTTTTTACATAGTACAAATATTTCTTACTTATCACATTTATTAATGTAGGTAAAATTATCTAAGTAACATATAAATGAGAATAGGTAAATGCTATTTCATATAATAAATGCAGTTATTCATTACTACCTCAACCTAAACAGTATAACTATACTTTCTTTTAATCTTATTAACTCATAAACATTTATAGAAGTAAGCAGCTGGCTAAAATTACTATTAGCTTTTCTAACATTTAAACTTATAATAGTATTGCATTGAATACAGAATTAAATAGTTGTGTTTTGGTTTTGAAATTTTATCTTTAAAATTTTGAAACATTACTTTATGAATTTAATTTTTAAATTTTAATGCAATAGTATTCAATGAAAATTTTCAGAATATGTAATAATATATCATTTTCAATTATCTCTCCATTTATGAAATTATGATATATTGAATACCCCAATGTTATAGAATACTATAAATGTTTTTATTACATATCATTGTCTTTTTTTTTTCGATATATAGACTAACTGCCTAAATTATATTAACACACTGAATTTTATTCTTACATAGATTGAAAAATGATTGGCTTTCCTCTAAAGAATTTAACAGAAGTTCTAAGATCTCTAAATGGACTCTTAAAAGAAATGACAAAATTCATTCTGTATCAGATCCTGTAGCAGCAAGCCTTGGATTGAAGTGTCTTATAAAACCTTTTATATTTACCATTTCAGTAAGAAATATATTTTGTGTTAAGTTATTTTTGATTTATAATGAGATACTTTTATTTGTTCTAAAATTTATGCTTTTTTTTATAAAATCAATGTCTCTTCATATAATTTGCATGACATCTTTCTACAATGATAAGTTTTGACCAGAGAAAAATATTTTTGTTCTAAAGTATGTAAAAGATGTTTGTATAATTTTGTCTTTATGTATTTAATACTGTATATTTCTAAATATAAGCTGAACCATATATAAACTAAGGGTATGATTTTCCTTCAAAAATTTACCGTAAGATCAAAACCGGTGTATAAGCTGAAGTGAAAAAAGGCAATTTCTAAAATGTTCAAATATTTCGCCAAGCATGCAAAGAGGGGAAAATATTTTCCAATCAAGTTGCTTTAGATTAAAATGCAAGACCAATGATTCTGAAATCTTTTTCGCCACTTCATCCAATTCAAATACTGTGCAGGTAGAGAATAAGTTACGCCTTGAGGTAAATACAAGGACATATCTTAGCACATTTTGGAAGTAGCAAGGAAAACAACTTATATTTTAAATTCTTATTAACTTTATGCGTCTTAGTTAATTTTACAATTTACACTTACTTATCTAGGTTAGTGCCACTGAGCATGGTTTGATAATCACAGTGCTAGACCATAAGACCAGAGGTATTTGTACTTAGATGCTAACAAATTTTAATTCTAGCAACCTTATATAAAAATAACTTTTTTTTAAATTTAAGCAGTATAAGCTGAGGAAAAAGATGCTATGTTTGGCAATTCATTGATTTCTTTAGGGTTACATAAAATTGTGTTTATTAGAAGATTAGCCAATCTGCTATCATTATAGTATTGTTTTAGAGCGATTATAACACAGATAAGAGCAAGATCAGAAAAATAGTTTACTCTTGTTTTACAATATAATGTTACCAGAGAAATCTATTTAAAATGCTGCAAAATAAAAAATACTGAATATTGAAAGATTTATTTAACCATATAGACTAAACTAAACCAAACTCCATGGTGCAACAGCCCCTAGGGAGCCAAGGTGTACGGTGCCAATCTCTATTTCCGAGACCAAGGGTCTTAAGGTGCAAAGCGTATGTTCCGATTTGGTGGTCAACCTTACACAGAACCCCCAGTGGTTAGTTCCCATTCGTACTTGGTCCTCAGTTTGTCTACACACTGAAGGGATGAAAGGCTAAGTTAACATTGCCCAGCTCGGGGATCAACCTTGCCCCGGGGATTGATAGAGATCATCGATAAATCAATGATCTGTATTATGGGAGTGCAAAGCGCTACTCCAGTGACCGTACAAACTACTGTGGAAAATCTGATCTCTTGGGTAGCATATGGGCAAAATAAGAAAGTGGTTAACATGTTAGTATTTGCACAAGTAATTAAGATGTGAGATTAACAGTTAGATTATCTTAATTTTATTGATTTACCATGATTTCTAGTATTGTCATTGAAGGAGGGTTTTTTTTTTTTTTTTTTTCTATACCTGGCTGCAAAAATAGTAGACAAGTAAGTACTCAAATGTAAAAAAGGTATTGATACAAAGTTTACTCAAAAATAGCATAACTCTTCATGATAAGAGATCTCATCTTTATTTCTACTTTTCTTTCAATTCAATATTATATACTTTTTATTATTGTTAATTATAATATTATATAAAGCTCGAACTTGTTTAATGCATTAAAAGAAAGTTAATATCCACTGTTGTTTTGGATCCTAAAAGTAATCTTAAAATAACATATGTATCATTCATTTTTTAGTCTTACTGTGTTATTTGTATAGAATTTAAAAAGTAAATTATGAAATGCTTAGAAATATTTTTTTTTTATGTATATTAGTTTAGTGGTTCTTGTTTTGTTGCTGCATCAATTTGGCAATATGAAGAAATACGCAAAAGAGCTAACAAGTTTCTTGATTTTTCCCAAATGTTTGAATCAAATACAACTAGATATAAAAGATCAGAATTACGTAGACAGGTATTTATATCACTTTTTATTTTTGTCTTTCCCTCTACTATTTTTTTAATGTTAGGCTAATTTGGTTTCATTAAATTTTTAATCTTGATTTATATTTTTTGTCTTCCTTTAAAATATCCTTGATATTTCTTGACAAAGAGTAGTTTTTATAATATATTAAAAAAGGACAGTAACATTGATTTAATTCAAAAAAGGCTTAAGATTTGCAGAGTACAGTTGTAGTTTTCTAATAACTTAACACTGTACTGCAATATGACTTTACTCTCTGTGCCTCATACCTTACTTGAAAAGTATATTCTTAAAGTTTTAAAATATGTCTATAAATTTGTCTGCCTGGTATTTTAAAATATGCAATTTATAGCTTGGTTATCTTAACAGGACTATCGAATCTATTACACACTTTTAAGAGTTGATTGAATATTACTGCTTAAAATTTTAAATATATACATATTTGCTAAAATCTGAAAAATTATATTTGTAAACATATAAATACATGATAAATTATGTGTGTGTGAGCAAGAAAGTATGTGAAATATATTCTCTTGAATATGTGTTAGAAATTTGTGGCCTATGAGAATTTTACTATTCAAAAATAATTATAAACGATTTTATATCTTATTTTCTGAAAAATTATTCTCATGGGTTCTTAGATTAATTCCTGGTGGCACAGCCAGACAGAAGGACAAAAGATTGCTGCTGTAATTGCTGGTATTAATATATTTGTATTTTGCCTTTGGAGAATACCATCTTGTTTTCCAGTGATGCGAAAATACTTTTGTGCAAGTCCTGCTTTAGGTGTGTATGAAATATTTATTCTTTATTCACAAATATCAATGTATGTCATGCTATTATAATCATTCTTTTACTCTCATATTCTATTAACTTTTTATATGGGATGATTGACTTCTTATCTGATCAATATGAATTATTATGAGTGTTATATATACATACATATATATATATATATATATATATATATATATCTAACACAAAGTCAAAAATCAAAATGGTTATTTACAAAATTATATATATATACCTTAATAATAATATATTCTCTTAGTAGGCAAAAAATAAATACTAGTGTCCTGCATACAACGTACATTCCTATGAATAGTATTTATAATAGCTAATGATTCTGATATAATAATAATAAAGAATTTATAAAGAGGAAGACACATTAGACAAAACTGAAATTACCATTTGATATCCTTAATTTTTACTCAGCATAGAAAGACTTGATGAAAACTACATATATATATATATATATATATATATATATATATATATATATATATATATATATATAAGTTGTATTAGTTGTATGTGAATACACCTTCATCACTCCGTAAGTTTCCAATTTTAATATCAAATTTTGTTGTATGATATGAAACATAAGTAGTTTTCATCAAGTGTTTTTATGCTGAGTAAAAATTAAAGATATCAAATGGTAATTTCAGTTTCATCTAATGTGTCTTCCTCTTTATAAATTCTTTATTATTATTATTATATCAGAATCATTAGCTATTATAAATACTATTCATAGTAATGTACGTTGTATACTGGACACTAGTATTTTTTCTTTTTGGCCTATTAAGAGAATATATTATTGCTTAAATAAATTATCCCTATTTGATATATGTATGTATTACAATCTAAATTACTGTTAAGATAAAGACTTTATGCCAAATTATTTTTACTTAAATCATGAATTTTTTTATGTAACTCTTTAGTAATGATTTAATATATTAAAAAATTTTATGAACTCTAAAATTATTTCTATTGTTACATATTTAAAGCAATTGTGCATTATTTCTAATAATCTTCCATTGACAAAATTTCTAGAATAGTTATTAGACTGAAACAGTTCCAGAATTTTTCAAAATATTTACCTCTTTTCTTTATTCTAATTCTTATTTTATTCTATTATGCAATCTGTAGAAGAGAAAATGAGAATTCACCTTAAAAATAACATATTTATAATTTTATGCACAAAATAAAAATCTTCAGTAGTCAGAAAATCATTCATTTAATAAATATGTTCTGTAGTTATTATATTTAGAAGGGATAGAAAATTTTTTTAAATTCATATTAAATTAAAAGACTGATTATATAATGTTTTTCATTTAAATAAAAATTTTTCAGATTCCTCCTGTTTACCTATGATTTTGTCTACATTTAGCCATTATTCATTTTTCCATCTTGCTGCTAATATGTTTGTACTATATAGTTTCTCTACAACTGCCGTAGCATATTTTGGAAAAGAACAATTTTTAGCAGTTTATGCTAGTTCAGGTATGATTTTATTTCTGTGATTAAGCAATTAAAATAAATTTTTTTCTCTACCTCATCACTATACTTTTAAAGTTTGTTTATATGTGTGCTATGTTTATATGTCTGTTTGGCCATCTTATTTATTGTGCAGTCATGGAAATTTGTTACTCAAGAATATATTGAAAATTTGAGCCCCATTTTCACAGGTTTTATTTGTCTAATAATTTTTAGGACTCTGAGCTTAAGGCCATAAACTTGAAAAACAATTAACAGGACAGAGATATTAGCCAATACTGTATGAGTTTTTTATTCATGAGGGGAGTCCTATTATACACTTGCAGATAGTTATATAAGGGCTATTGAAATATTGACTTGTACAGAATTTAGTTTTTGCAATTTTGCGCTTGTCGACAGGTTAATACTTATTGAGGGAAAGAAAGGAATTTTACCAAATGACACAAAAGGGTTGTATTTTAGGTATAGAATAGAATATTCTATAGATTATTTAGATAAAGAAAGTGAAGCACTTCTAAGAAAGTATGTTAGAGCATTTAAAAATAGCCACATAGATGTTCGTGATGAGAAGTGAAGTGAGCAATCTTCTGTAATTACTGAGAACTTAATGCAAAAAGATGATAAAAACTTAAAATAAAAAAAAACAGATATTTTAAGATTTTATTTTTATTAAATAACCGAATATGGCCAAATGGTTAGAGTGCTGCCCTTCAGTACTGGAGTTCATGGGTTCGTATCCCACTGTGGCATGGATATTCGTAGCCATTTGGAATCAGCTTTAAACAGTAGGTCCCAGTCTCATTAGCCCTTGTGTTACAAAAAGTAGACTGTAGCACTCCAAACCAAACCAAACCTTTATTAAATAAGTTTTAATGTGTATAATTTATGGAATTATAACACAACACTTAAATTATGATAGATAAGTTTGTCTTATATTGAAGACGAAAAATCTTCACCAAGGAGCACAAAATCAATTGTTTAGTCAGTGCATAGGCAGGTGTAGATTTCTATCAAGATGTTGAGGGAATTCAAAATCTGGTTTATCCTACAACAAATGTTTTAATATTAAAAGAGATTATATTATAAAGTACATGAAAATACATGCTTTCTTGTTTAAAAAAAATTGATTAAAAAGGCAAACTTGTTATTAAAAAAAACATGTCTCATATATAAAGTTGATCTTATTAAGTTATATTAAGTGAGAATACACATTCATCATCCCACGAGTTTCCTCTTTTAAATAATTTTACAATTTCTATATAAAAATTATTAATTATATATAATTTTTTATGTAATGATAAATTTTGCCCCTAAGATTCAATCCTTTTTATTTATTACATCCTTTTACTACTAAAAAGTACTAGGGTCTGAAAAGTATGGCTAAACTTTCAGAAATTAATTAAATATAAACAAAGATTTTCCCCTGCAGTTTTTTATGTTACATAAAGAAAGAATTAAAGTTTTTTTTTTGATGAAATGTAAGCAAGATGTGCTGTTCGTCCCCATTTTACAACATTCTCATTTCAAAATGGCTTCACTTCAAGAATAAGCACAGGTTGTAGCATAGTTTATTGAATTTAAATTTGAAACATATAGCATACATTTCAGACTACCTACAATTGAATTCAACCCTCAAAATCCACAATTTAGAAGTGGCATGAAAGATTTATGACAACAGTTAACACTTTGTCTAAACTGAAATATGCTCCTCTGCCCTTCCCCCCTCAAGAGAAGCTGTGATATATTACAAGAATTAAATAATTCTTTCAGGATAGTTCTTGTTAATCAATTTTTACTTTGCAAGCTAGCAGTTACCATGTATAGTATTTTGCTGGAAAGAGACAATACTAAAGTAAGCATGCAGTGTGGTTTACTGCATGATAAAATATTTTTTTTTTTTTTTTTTTTTTTTTTTTTTTTTTTTGTAGAGACTGTTGACTCCGAAAATTTCCTTGATATGCTTAAAATTTTTGTATTTCCTCAAGTAGTACAAACAACCCAATATCATTTTCCAGCAGGATAGGGCACCAATTCCATGGTCACCTAGGTCTCCAAGCATAACATCTTTGGACTTCTTCTTATGGAGATATGTAAATAATATTGTTTACGAATCTCAAATTTGTGATTCTGATGAACCAAAAAGTCAAATTACAAAGACCATTCTAAGGGTTGATCCTGCAATGCCTCATAGAACGCGGTGCAAAATTTTGTATAGACTTAATGTGTTATTCATGACTAATAGTATGTACATTGAAATCATGAAATAAGGCATTGAAAAAAAAAAAAAGCTGAGTTTATAAAGGAAAATAAATTATTTATAAAACTTATAAACTGTAAGCAAAAAACTTTGTTTACTTTATTTCATTTTTGGAAGTGTAACCATGATTTTCAGACACCCTGTAAAGACTGGAAAACTTTTTTTTTATTTGTTATTAATAAAAGTAATTGTTTTAAACAGCTTACACATAAAATCACTTAAATTTAATTTGTTGCCTGATTTATTAATAAAAAAAAGTTTTAGGCATTAAAGTCTGTAAAAATTTTGTTTTATTTCTGTTTATGAAAATTTAAGACACATGAGATTGTATTCAGTTTTTATTTTAATAAGTTTTATTAAGAAGTTTTTAAAATTTGAAAATAAATTTGATTTTTTCGTATAAATAATACTTTTATGTTCTTATTTCACTTTTCTGATTTTTTTCCTTTTTTTCTTTTTGTAGGTGTTGTTTCTTCATTCACTAGTTATGCATATAAAATTATAACTGGAAGACTAGTCACATCCTTAGGAGCTGTAAGTCTATATTTTATTACTCTTTTGGTTAAAAAATTGAGTATGACATATAACTTTAAAAGTCAAAGTATAATCTTGCTATACAAGCAATAACTTTTTATCTCATTTTTTTCTCTTGAATATAAGTTTACTTTATTTCTAATAAACAAGTATATCCAAATAATTTTTATTCCCCTAGTGTTTAGGCATGTATCTGAATACTTTGAATATGAATATTTTTCAATAAGATGACTTATTAAAATTATAACCCTGAAACTAGGATAAATTCAATTATCTTGTGTGAAAATTAAAAACTAAGTGATTTAATATCTCATAGTTGAAAATTTACTTTTTTAAATCCATGAACTATTTTGTATGACTGGGAGATTAAATACTTTATTAGAATTTTGTATCACACTTGCGAAAATGAAACAATATTTTGAAATTATCTTATTAAATTCATTTTAAAGTTTTAATTAACTTTTGATATTTGGCATAGTTAAAAGTTCAGTTTGTATTCACAATTATTTTAATACTTTAAATAATTTTTCATCTTTTTCAGTATTACATAGTACATTGATTTTTCTCAAATTACTGTTCAAATTTTTTATAAAATAATATATTTTTTAGAATTTGTATATATATATATATATATATATATATATATTATTATTGAATATGTATACCAATTTTTACTTTACACAAAAAATTTGTACACTAAATATTTTTACTCTGTATGATACTATGTATTGTTTCAAGTATTTTATTTTACTGCTTTATATTATTTCAGCAAATGATTTTTTTTTTAATCTGATGAAATAATTTGTGTTTTATTTAGAGGAGAGCAATATAATTTTTTTTTAAACTTTTATATCTGATGAGAAAATTTATCATCATCAACAACATTGACACGCCAGCCCTTTGTGGGCTTTGGCCTTCCTCAGAAGTCTCTCCCATTTCATCCTTCTTCCTGAAATTGACCTCTAGTTGTTTGACCATGGGAAATTTATACTAATGACAAATATTGGGATTTTTACATCCATATATTTGTTTATAATTCTGAAAATTAATTCTGGTTCATACATATTAATTTACAAAATTTGTATAGCCTTGCTATATAATTGCTTGAAGAGATTTTAACTTTATATATAAAGTTTTATACTAATTGTAAGCCCTGAAATTTTTATCAAAAAGTTTTATTTATTTCTCATTGTAAATTTTTTCTTTTTTCTTTTGTTACTTTTAGTCTGGTGCTTTGTTGGGTATTCTTTCTTCAATGTGTATTCAGTATCCTGAGACTCCATTACAGATTGTTTTCCTACCATTTTTTACTTTTTCTGCTGGCAATGTAAGTTCTGTTCATAACATGTATCACTGTTTTGGTTTTCAATTTCATTTTTTATTTGTTATAACTTTTGTTCATTACATTATTTTTAAAACTTTAATTTGAAACCTAAACTACATTGAATAAGTTATAATTAGGAATGTCAAAATAATAAGATTAAAAGTGTATGCTGATAAGTTTATATATTTACCATTGACTCACTTAAAAATTAAATTATATCTAGGATTTAATTTTATATTTTATGTAAATTGCAGTGCTCCATTGCAGTATACTGCCAATATCCATGGTTGAATTTGTGGCATGGCATATATATTTATATACCTCTTCACCAAGTATTAAATTCTTAATGAATAGATAAATGTTATACTTTAGTCATAGATTAAACACATATCATCTTGAAAATAGCGTCATTGCCATTTTTATTTAAAAATCTAACCTTATTTTAAGATCATATTTTACATTAATGGATGAGAAAAAAGGAGAGAAATTTCTCATGCCAGTTCCTAGTAGTTTTCAAAAGTGATGATGTAATTTTTAAACCTTTACAGTATTATACATATTTCACAAGCCAGTCTGTGACTTACACCTCTCCACACTCTATCTGTAGATTAGGAATAAATTTAATCTCTTGATTAAAGAAAAATGAGTTTTGAATTAAAATAATTTGGCTCAAGACATTTTCAGGTATTACACGTATGCATATATTTTACTTTTGTTGCAATACTTTAAATTTTACTTTATAATAATTAGTATATGAATTTTTTTAGGTCATTTAAATTTATTGTTCATTTGATTTGCAAATTTATATCAGAATATCTCTCTCAAGCTTATTAAGACCTTAATTAATTTTTGTTTGTTTTTTCTTCCTATATAATTAAAAGCTTTATAATCAAATTAAGCACTTCATTCATACTTATATTTATTTAATCTCAGGCCCTTAAAGCAATCATGGCTCTTGATCTTGTGGGCTTATTTGCAAAATGGAAATTGTTTGATCATGCTGCTCATCTCGGTGGAGCTTTATTTGGAATGTGAGTTATTTTTATTTAACTTTGTGTGCTTCTTGGTGTTATCCCTTTTCTCCATTTCAGCATAAAAATGTTCTCAATTTTTTTCTCTTTTTTTTTTAGAATTTATTTACTTTATGGGCAAGAATATATCTGGTCTAATCGTCATCATATCTTTTCTTGGTATCACAAAGTGCGAGAAAGAGGAACTTAACAAATAAGTATGAAAATATTGAATTTATAAAAAGTAATGAATAACATGAATAATTTTTTTAGAACTAGCAATTGTTAATAAAAGTAAACATTGTGGTAAAAGCTTATAAAAAGGAGAGTACTATTATAAAAGAATAAAAATAACTGTTATGCAATTTTTAATACTATACTATCCACTGCACATCCTTCATTCTAAGTATTTAAGGTTTTCGAATTAAAGGTCATTTATTCCAAAATTTAATTTTGTTTCTAGAATATATTACATTAGCAATATTAAGAATTTCAAAAACAAAACAACTCATTTTTATTATACAGATAATACATTTTATTTAAATTTAATATTCTTCATGAACTTGAAAAATATAAACTAAATAAAAGAGCTCTATTGGTTAGAGTTATTAGTCCTTGCACTTAACTAACATAAAATTAACTTAATTTTTAGCAAGATTAATTGAAGAGAATTGAGGTACTTATAAAAAAAATAACTTATAACAGAAATTTGAAAATGTTAAACACTTTTAATTTTAGAAAATGAGTGGTTAGGCAAGACAGTAGAATAGATTGCAATGTAAAAAAAAAATGTAAAATGCAATTAAAAGAATAAGAAATATGCCAAATAATAAGTTTAAAAATTAAATAACTAAACTGTTCATGGTGTACAAAGCATCAAAACTTATATGATTTTAAAGCACATTTTATACAATATCATATGAATTAAATTGCTCAAAATATTTTAATTATTTTAGCATATAAATAAAAAGAAGATATATAAAATTACCCCAAAATATGGTTGCAAAACCAAATTTAGCTTTTAAAATGTGCTTTATCCCTACACATACACCCTTGATCTCCAAACAGTTTGACCTGCCTAAAACCTATCCAGAATTGATCTGAATCATCATGCAAAATTATGTCAAGATCAGTCCAGCCATTTCAGAATGCATAGACACACATACAAAAGATTTTATATACATAAAAAGATGTATATTTTTAAAAATTCCAACTTCTTTTATTACTTTTACTCACTGAAAAGGTGTCCCAACATTAACCCCTATCATTGATTCATCCGTATGTATATACAGGAAATATAATATCAGATATATTATATTCAATAGTAAATATTTGATTTTTAATACAAATTTGAAATTTTGAATACAAAATGTAATTCAAACTGTTGCCAAGTGTGTGTGTAATAAATAATATATCAAGAAACAAAAGAAAAAAAATCCAGATAAACTCACCTTAACTACTCATTTATTATTGACAAGATGTACAGAGATTTTGCTGAAATAATATATTTTCATGTTATACATAATGAAGATAAAATTACTAATAAATAGTTTGTAGTTACTCATCGCAGAAGATGTTGCATCAAAGTAAATAGGAATTTATAAATGTGAACGTTAATAGTTACATAATGCTCACAAATATGATAAAAAAATTTCCAAGCCTTTTGTCTTAGAAGAAATGCAACATGATTACAGAACCCATATCTTCTTAGGTAGACCTATCTCAGGGGAGAAAAAACAGCAATTGTTCCCTTTCATTCCGAAACCACTCAGATCTCCCTGTAGGGAGAAGGGTTAAAAGAAACACTGGATCCTGTGAGGGAACGGGGTAATTCTGCTGGGGTTGGCTCCTGATTCTTTTGCTCTCAGATGTAAGTTTTTGTTAAAGTAGATGTTATTAAAATTATTTACACAATCTTAATTGTGGAAGAACAAAAAAAAAAAAAAAAAAATACTTGTGGAGTTCTGTATTTCTTCTGAGATTAATTTAAAGATAAATTACACATACTTATAAGGTCAAAAGTTCTTTGAAAATAAAGAGAATAGTCATTCTTTCTATTATTAATGTAATAGTTATTTTACCTTTTGAACTGTAGAGAGAGGGAAGTATTTTCTATTATAGGAGGATGCATGACTTGATTTGATTATTAAAAAACCTGATTGTTGTCCAAAGTCTAGTAATCAACAAGATTTTTCTTTTTCTTTCAGTTCTTATTTACAAATTATTTATTAAAAACTATTTAAAAACAATATTTTTAATGAAAAGTTTTTTTACAGAAATTATTTATTGATGTTTACATTTAAACAAATTTTTGTAAGTGAAATTAATTTTCAGACACACATAGTATGTCTTTCTACATAGTGTGTTGCTATGTAAAAAAGTCTTTAAAATTAAGCTTTGTTATCTGTGTATTAAACCTTGTACATTTTGCCTTCACATTATCATTTCAGCTAAATTTGTTGTTTATCTCCATTAAACATGTAAGCCATTTTCTATCTCTTACTTGATAAATGTTTTTTATAATATAATAATCTGAGTGCAGAGCAGTAAAATTTTCATTTATTTAGTTTTGAATTATGGAGCCACGATAGCTGAGTCAGTAAAGGCAGCTAACTCATATCTGAAAGGTTGCAATTTCGGGGCTGGAGCCAGCCTAAGATCTGCCATGTTCGTTAAAGGCAACTGGGGCATGTAAAATATGTTCGTGGTCACTAAGTCATCCAAATTTTCAATCAATACTTCTGGGGGTGGCAGGCCAAGCCTGAAGGTCTTCTGCTTAAATTACAAGAACACAGCAGGGGTAATGTTACTCGCGCCCGTAGCATACCTTAAGCTACACGTGCTCGCTGGGTGGTGCTAAATGGATAACAGCTTCATAGCCTTGTATAGGCATTAGGATAGATGTCTGTATCACCTGCTGCGTTGGACGAAAAAAGTTTTGAATTATTCATTTTTAAGGTTTTTTTAGACTATAGTTTTGGTTATGATATTTTTTAGGCATCTGCTTTTTAACATGAGTATGCAATTTACTGGAAAAGTTAGCATAATGAAGTGTAAATGATTTGATATTGCCATAAATAATTGCTCTCTATTAGTTTGTTTTTTTACAAAGAATATCAAGTATGTTTTAAAATAGTTACTAAACAATTATAAGTGTAAATACAAGTCTTTGCTTTGTGAATGTAAGTTTTAGTGTAGCATGTAATAAATGGTTTTGTTGTCTTTCAGTACCTATACATATTCAAGTATTTTCTAGTCAAAATAACAAGTTGCCTTTTTAACAATTCATTATAATCACATTTAAGAATGAAAATTTTAAAGTATGGGGTGTGGTTTAAAGTATGTTTATTCAGTAATTTATATCTTCTTTGGAATATTTAAAAATTTAAATCATTATTCCAAAATATTTATTAATTATTGTAAATAATAAAAATAAAAGTGAAATTTTAAGTAAATCTATTTTAATATATTAATTGTATGTATTTAAAACACAGACAGATATGCTTTAAAGAATCTTTGTTTATGAGTTCTTTGCTTGAATTTATAAGATAGTAAATGACTAATTAAATAAATGTGATTAATGTTTGTTTTTGCTGATCTAAATTACTTGAAATTTGTTAATAATAATAATTTATTCTTGCCTTTTGCAGATGCTGTATAAACTGTCATGGGATGAAAAAAGTTATTTATTCTATGAGGGATTGTCAATAAGTAAAGCTTGTGTGTGTGTGTCTTTTATAGTGTAAATTGGATATATATTTCTAATAAAACATTTTAAATGTTATCTCTATCAAAATTGAAGTTTCTCAAATCATTAATTTCTTAGTGTTCAGAAATAAGCACAATAGTACAATCAACATATCTAATTATTTTCTGTGAAGCAAAGTTTTCGAAGAATTAAATTTCATTTTCAGATTTCAATTAAAAAGTAAATAAGAGAAAGGAAGAATTTATTCTAGTGACTAGGAACTTAAGCCTCTATAATTTGTTCCTTGTCCAGTCACCTCTTTCAGTTCCACTATAGTTCTATAGATGTACCATATAGAATAGACATATATTTTTCTAGTCCATTAAAAAAGTTTTGTCCTCCTACCATAGGGTTTCTCAAAATGTGTTCTACTTAACCCTAGGGTTCTGCAATGACTCTTCAGGAGTTCCTCAAAAAAATTTTAAAAGAAATCCATAAATTCGTCTTCTTAATCTCTTTCATAGAATTAATAATAGCAACCTAATATCCCAAAAGCACAATGTGAAACAGAAAAGGGATTTGAATTGAGTCATTCAAACCATACACAACAGCACAGAATAAGAAGGGTTGTAAGATTCATTAATGTTTCCTTTTACTTGTATAATTTCAGTAAAAAATTCATGCTTCCATGTCCCCTTTTGTAAATACTGTCTACATTTTTATTGTGCTTTATATTGTTTAGTTTCTACATTTATATCTAATGAGTGATAAATAATAGGCCCTTAGTTTCTCCTTAAGTAATATTTATTCATGGGTTTCATTGCTATATATGTGTAAAGAAAAGAACTCTGTGAGAGTAAAAAGTTTGAGAACCACTGCTATAAAACAGTAGTTGCTGAATGGTGGTCTGTGAAAATATTTTGATGGTCTGCAAAAGAACAGATGACTATTTATTGTAAGCTGTTAATTATTTATTGTAAGGTGCTAAAGCTATATTTCTGCCATCTTTGTCTAGATCTCATTTTTGACTTTCTTTAAATAATTAATAACCACCACTGAGTGAGAAAGCACTGAAAATTTTAATTCCATTTTAAATAACATATTTGTGCAAAAAAAAAAAAAACATTTTCATCTAGCACAGCAATTAAAATGATATTGCTTTTGGCTTGAAATAAACTCAGCTATTCGTCTTGCAGTGATGCCTTAGCAAATAGGAGCCAAAACTCTACTATAAGCAAGAAAATATATCACACTAAAAATGTGTAGTGCATAAATAAAGTTTTTTAAAATTACAATGTATCTTTTTTACTTTTAATATGTGCATTTTGTATTAATAAAAAAAAAGGTTTCTGATTATTCTATAAATATATTTACATTTCTAAAAAAAATTTCAAAGAATTGGTGGTCAGCCAAATAAAAGTTATATATGTAGTGGTTCTTGAATTTATAAAGTTTGCTGACTGCTGTCTCAGAGCATGTTCAGAGGTTTAGAGGCCATTTATATATGTATATGTAAGAAAAACAAGGCAACCCTCAATCATCTTTCCTAATATATTCAGCATTGCTTAATGACCAAATATGCATGTTAAGGGTTGTTAACATTAGTTTCACTGCATTTGTTTTTTCTCTCATTCTCATTTATTTATTGTGATTTCGGTCAGATAAGCACAACGGCTTATACATGTTTCAAAATTGGAAATTTAGTGTCTGATTGTGGCGGTGTATCAGTAGGAATTTTATTTTTCCTGTTACCAGTCGAAAAATATTTAACTAAATGTTTCTGGCATGTTTCTATTGCATGATTTTTTTTATTATTTATTATTTTATTTTTTCATATTGTGCTATATGGCATTCACCAGATGTACCCTGCTGTACAATATGCTATTCCTCTGGAACCGACTTAGGTGTTTACTGAGGTAGGAGAACTCTGTATATTGCTGGGAAAGTTGATACTGATAGTTTCATCCAGAACTGAAAGTCAGGAAAAAAATAATTAGTTTGGTCTGGAACGCAACAGTCAAATTTTTGTAACACGAAGGCTAATGAGATTGGGACCTACTGCTTAAAGAGAATACTATGCAGTTATACTCCGGGTGAGCTTATTTCCTTGAAATTATGGTAAGTAATAACCAGGGTGTGGCAAAGGGGCTACGCCTACGCATGAGAAAAATGTAGTCTGAAAGAGGACGATTCACCTGAGTAGAAATAAGGAGTAATTTTTTCAATTATAAAATATAATTTGTTTAAAATTGTTTCTTTTTTATGAATTTTCTTATTTTTTAAAAATGTTTCTAGAGACTAAACTTGTTATAGATTCTTATAAAATGCTCACCCCTAATATGCTTTAATATAAATCAATCCAGATATTTGTTTTTAATTTTGAATTTATTAAAATTATTAAAATTAAATTTAAATTTAGAAATTCGGTAATTGTTTATGAAATTAAGACGTCCCAATAAAAAATATTCACTGCAAATAAACTATTCAGTTTATTAGCAAAATAATGTCCTGAAAGTGTTCAAAATTATTTTAATAAGGTAAAAATAGAACAAAAATTAAAAATTAATATACTAAAAATATTTTAAATAAATAAAATAATATTTTGAGTTCATTCTGAACGTATGATATATATAAAAGTACAATATGTTTATATATTTTCTCAATATATTTGGCGCAGACCAGTTTTTTTCCCACAGGTGCTAAAGGATCTAGTTACAGCATTGGTAATAGCATATGGACTGCTTAGTGGACAAAGAAAGTATCAATGCTCCAGATACAAGATTAATACGGATTAATCATAAAGACAAATATTGATTTTCATTTGTATACAGTGGTGTTCAACAAAAGTGCATTGCCTTCAAGTTGATTAATTTAGAAGCAAAAGAGAAGCTGTGTTGTTATTATATGAGAATACAAATTGTACTTTCATTCTTAAGGGTGTGAAACTTACGGCCAGCAAAGGAATCTTGAGTGGCTACTCCATAAAAGCTAGGTCAAATGATGTTCTTCGCTACCGGAACTCGCTGATTTTGGACCCGTTGGTGGCATAGATTTTTGGAATCGGTGTTATTACCGGACCGGTTCCCTTGTCTCTTTAGCTTTCGTGTAGTAAAGCAGTAAACAGTGGGGCTACAAACACAATCCATAAAGGCTAAACATATATTGAAGTATGAAGCTAGATATCATTTTCTTTCGAAATAAAAACAATTTCAAACAGAATTGATATGTTATTTATTCAATTTGACCTCTATGTCTAATAATTTATAAAATATTAATTTTTGTACCTTTTTTTTCGAAAATAAAAAGATGTTGAGCACATTTACAGTCTGGATTGACGAAATAGAACAGGTATTTCGAGTAAGCAAAAGCGTCTTCAACGTTACCCTGAAAATTTTAGAGTAGAATTGAGGCTAAAAACCATCGTGTTCGCAAATTACAGGTTTGTAGTAGCTAGGTACCATTTTGTATCGAGTTAAAAATGATTTCAAATAGAATTGAAATGCCATTTATCCGATTTTAGCTCATAATATGCCTAATAATTTATAAAATATTTATTTTTGTACCACTTTTATGTTAAATAAAATGATGTTGAGGGCATTTACAGTCTCAATTGTGATGATATAGAACAGGTATTTCGAGTAGGCAAAAGCATCTGCATCATTACATGGAAAAATGCGAGTCAGATTGAGGCTAAAAACTGTTGTGTTTGCAAATGGCGACTTATACAAGCTCGTTTATCCCAGCTTATGAATCCTCTTGAGGTGTAATCTTCCTTGTATCATGCTTTTGCATAGCATTTTCACGTTTTTCAATTTCGAGAGAACCCTTTTTAACCCTCTCACTGCTGTCACAATTTTTAATTTTTTCTGTATCACTTGGAAAGAAATTCAGTGTCCTAAGGCCCTAGTTTTGTCAACAGCATTAATTTCTGAATTAATAGAAAGCTTCTATGTTCATGATAGTGAGCACTCAAATGATTTAATACCAAGAATTTGTGCTTAATTATTGCCGCACCATACGGAATTTCCCAAAAATAAGTTCAACAACCTACGACGATAGCTTCATCAAGCACTTAACACCATAAACTTATGAACGAATGAAAAGCTTGTGTACAGCCATTTATGTAGGATCTTAATTTTGTAGCTATCGCTGCTGAATTCACATTTTTGGGAAGACATTTTATAACTGTTTTCAGTATTATCTGAAATTATGTACAGTAATAAAAAAGTAAAAGATTATCAGATTTTTAATTTTTTGTAAAAGATAAATAACTTATGCCCCAAATTTAGTTAATGAAATACTGCCTTTTTTACAGAAGAATAAAATATATTTTTATAGTACGTATAAGTTTTTCCTAACAGATTTAGCAATAATGACAATTTTTCATTTCTTAAACTTTTTTATCCTCCTAATTTTTTTGCAGATCCCCGAGGTCCTGTAGCAACCCTGTCTATCATGCCCAGAGCATCACTCACAAAAAGGCCAAAATTGTCTCGCTAGCTATGCCACTGGGTAACCGATTCACCTGAACGAAGCTGCACTGACACTTCACAACTCTTGAAACTTACGTTTAGCAACTCAATTTGGATGCTGACTGGAACGCTTGCCGAGTCCACACACATGATTCACAACTAGGAGTTGTGAAGGGCGGGATTTGTAATATCGATAACCGTTTGCATTAAACCAATCAGAGTATAGATAGATGAAAATAAACAGATCCATATGAATGAAAAATATTAGCGTTGAAGCCATTGCTGAAACAGTGACTTATTTGAGCAGCAATGTTCATATCCATTCAAAAAAAAAGAAAAAAAGAGAGAGATTGAAATAATTATTACATTGAAAAAACTTCACACCTATTATCTGGTGAGTTGAGTAAAAACTGCACATCTGTAAAAAGGAGTGGGACATCTTGCAAATTATATAAATGCTTGCTGCATGGGATTGAAAAGGAATAAAAAATAAGTGGACTGATTTGAAATACAGAAAAAAAGGCATCAGTTAAGTATGGGGTTAAGTAATAGAGTAACCAGCCATATCCACTATCACTTACAATTTAGAATTTTGAATACTTTGCATTTAGAATTTGAATTCTTGATTGTTTAAATACTTCATATAAATATTTAAAACTCCACATTACTTATGCAATTATTTATACTAAATCTTTTTTTCTAGTCAAATGGATAGAATAATCTGAGTAAATAAATTAAATTTATATTTAAATACAATGCGATAAATATTGGCATTTTACTTAATTACAAAGTTTACAATTTTTATTCACAGACTAATTTTATATGTACTTCATATTATGTTACAAGACTGATTGATATATTTCAGAAATTTATAATTGTATATTTTGGGAGTTTACTTATTATCGAGGATTCTTATTTTGATCATTTCTTATTTTGGAGATTTGCTGCACTGTTCTTTCAAATAAATACATGTACATTTCCTAGCAATTTTGTATTTGTTGCTAAAGTCAGAATCAACAATTTATGACAAAATGTGTATTTAAAGTACAGTGAAACTTCTATGAGCTGCCACCCTTCTAAACGGCCAGTTTTTCATGGCACAGATTTTTTGACTCATAGACCTAATGGTAAAATAACCTGTATCAGCGGCCACCTGAGCCCCTCTAAACGGCCACCAAGTGGGATTGCCCCTTTCATTTTTTGGGAAATTCTACACACTCCATGCTTTACTTTTAAACAAAAAAACTCAAGGTCAGGTTTATAGTCGGATATTAGACAAAGGAATAATTTGAGAAGTCCATTTCCGTGGTATCCTCCCCCTTTCTAAAAAAGAATAAATCTGTTATCTCTTTTCTATTCCCCCCACACCCTTCAGACAGGGAATCCCTATTGCACCATCCCTAGAAACTGAGGGAGGGACTGGATAATCAAGCATTGAAGGTCCTTTGTTTGGAATTCCAATCAGTAAAGTTAAGGAAGAATTGCACCTCTGTCAGCAAAAATGTCATTCACACCAGTTTCATTTCATTAGTTGGTCAGTGATCTAAGTTGCAAAAATGTCGAAATGTGTTTTTCTAAATCTCGAGCAGAGCATTGAAGTTCTGCATGATTATGAGAATAGTAAATCGGCAAGAAAATTAGTTGAATTATTTAATTGCAGAAGAAAGGAAATCAATAAAGTCATTAAAGAAAAGAATTTGATTTTGAAGGAGTACGAAGACTACAGAACAAACAGAAAAAACTATAGCCTTTAAAAAAAAAAATTAAAGAAGCATGAAATAAAGTACTATTTTCTCTTTAGATAAGTTTTAAATTTCATTTACATAAGGAATATATGTCAACTTGTGTATATTATGCATTATAGTAATTATCTTATAATAGTAAATAAAACCCTTTAGAGCGGCTAAATATTCTCGGTATGGAGGGGTGGCTGCTCAGAGAGGTTTCACTGTATGCAATATTATTTACTTAACAAAGCTAACCATAAAACCTACATAATGTAAATTTTTTGTTTCAGAAACCAGTTATTAAGTATAAATAATTTAAAAAATAGGTTAAAAATCACAGTAAAGATATGAAGTATATTATCTATTGCACATTCAGTCTGGTTAATCCTTTTCAACTCATATAAGATTTTGGAGAATTATGATAGTGCAGAAACTATAGAAAAATGTGCAATCAATAGCAAAAATTACATCTGGAAACCTCAATGCTTCATTTACTTTTGATTTTATGCAAGAATCTAATCATGTTCCTAACATATTAGATTCTTGCATAGGAATTATGATCCTAACATATTCGTGATACCATATAAACAGATATAATACAGAAATTGAATAATTTTTTTTACCCAAAAGAAGTTAAAGAACATATATATATTTATGTACATAAATTTTACCCCCCAAAAAATATAAATAAAACAAGTGGCAAAGGGATTCAAACTATTATTATATGATGATTTAAAAACAAGATAAAATGTGCTTTGAAGATTCATGTAAAACAAATATCTGTATCTATCTATCTATCTATCTATATCTATCTATATATATATATATATATATATATATATATATATATATATATGCACACATATATCATATGTATAAATATCTAAATCAGACATTTGACATTTATTCCACTGTTTCATATGATACATCTGATGACTGAGCAATGGCATTTATAAAAAAGCATCATTTATTACTGTTGGTTTGTAACTACCAGTAGTGAAAGAACTCAAAGCTTTAATACACGATAATGTAAAAACAAAGAGGAATGTGCTTTGAAGACTCAAGTAAAGCTAAAATCTATTAAACTTCCATTTTCAAATTAAATTCATATGCACACACACAAACTATATATATATATATATATATATATATATATATATATATATATATATATGCATACATATACACACACATATATATATATATATATGTGTGTGTGAATGCAACACATGATACATAATATGTACATAAATGTTAAGGATCTGTTATTTGAAATGTATTGTGTTGTTTCTAAGATACATTTGTTGACTGACCACTGGCACATTTATGAAAAGGTATCATTTACTGCTAATTTAGTAGTACTACTCGTGATTGGTTTCTACCAGTAGTAAAAAAAAATCCAGAATTTTTAATACACTAATTACAGTTATACACTTTTCAATATACTAATTACAGTGTAAAAACAAAGTAAAATAAGATTTGAAGATTCAAGTGAAAGAAATATAAATATTAATCTTTCACTAAAATTAATTGACAAATATAATAGAGCAAGAAATAAAAGTAACAATAAATCATACAATGAATTATGAAATAATAAGTTTAATGCCCCATTTGATTCATTATAACTAATATTGATTAGAATAAACTACAATCAGTTTAGATAGTTTGGAAATTGTTTCATAGATGAAACTAATTGTATGTAGTTTAAAGAAAATTAAAATATATTCAACTGTTTAAAAGGGAGTGTTTAAATTTGTAAATAAAATATTGTTTAACCTGATAAGAGCTTGAGGGGAAACAATGTCACAAAAATTCAATGACAAGCATTCTCTCACAAATTCTATTCTAAAAAGCAAATATTTAAAACTGTTGATTTATTGTTGTCTTGTAAACAATATGACACCATACAGATTTTTTTTTTTCATAACAAGATAGAAATTTCAGTCACTACTGGCTTTTTTATATCTTATACTTTGTTTTTTAATGGTTAAATACTTAAGTCTTTTGCATCATTTTAGCTTTTCAACTGAAAGTTTTGTTTGAAAGATAAAACAAACAATACAATCAACACACACACTTATGTATATATATGTGTAGAAAAAGATATATGTAATATGAAGGAGTATTTATATACAATAGTTATCTTTTATTGAAGTTTTTTAAAAGAAAAATCAAACAATTTAATCAACAAACACACACTTATATATATGTGCACATGAAGAAGTATACATATGTAATAGTCATTTTTTATTTAATTAATTTAAATAAAAAATTACTAGAGATATGGATTTATATAACTTTAAACTTATATTCTTGAGGTTAAGCTCTTTATTTTAACAAAATATGTTAAATTCTATCCAATATAAACATTTCTTGTAATGCATTATTTTGACTAAAAACAAATAATTCCTAAATAATCCTTTTATTTTATGAAAAATCCATTTTTATTTTTACTGTGGAAGTTTATCAACTTGGTAGCAGCAATTTTAATCCTCCTAAAACATCAGATAAATTCCATTTCAGAAAAATCAAATGGATTATGAGGGTCTCTCAATCGCCAACTGATTCCAGATATCATCTGTGAATTCTACGCACCACAATAAACTCTGCCATCTTTATGTAGGTTTTCAAGTACTTGTGGAAGCTTGTAAGAGCTCCCCGAGGTCTCACAATATTTAGAACAACTTCCCTGAGTAAACTAACAGAACACATTATATGCACCAGAATTAACTCGTTCCTCAACACACACAACATCATTAACAACTCTCAATTTGGCTTCAGAACACAACACTCAACTATACACCAGTTGCTTCATGTTTCAGAATTCATCCATGATGGGTTCAAGAACCGAATGCACACTGGAGCTAGTTTTTTACATCGAGAAGGCATTTGACAAAGTATGGCACAGTGGCCTCATATATAAACTAATTAAACACAAATTGCCAGCTACCACAATACACTTAATACACTCATACCTTCTCGACAGATCCTTCACAGTCTGCCACGCACAATACTTTTCCACACACAGACCTATTAAATGCTGGAGTCCCCCAAAGATTGGCTCAATTCTTTTCAATATTTACTTAAGTGACATTTCACATCACCACAACACTACACTAGCCATGTTTGAGGACGACACAGCAATACTAGCTAAAAATAATAATGTCAAATACATGCACTAATGCCTTCAATGATACATTAATCTTCTTGACTGTTGGTTTGAGAGGCGGAGAATAAAAATAAACCCCTCTAAAACTAAAGCCATCTCCTTTAGCTTTAGCAGGATTCCACCTCCCCCCATCTCGATGTGTGAACAGTTAGTTTACTTTGAGAGGGAAGTTAAATACCTTGGCATTTATCTTAACAGTCAGCTAACTTGGAGTAAAACTTGGAACTTCAACATTGGTAAATTTTTCAAAGCAAAAAGATCAATCGCTCATCTCCTCTATCATGATCGAATGGTAATGGGTAATAAATTGCTCTTATATTAGATGGTTTTAAGGCCCATTTTCCTCTATGCAGCCCCAGTCTGGGAATCTGCATCCAATACACAGATCCAGAGGATACAAACTATTCAAAACAAAACTCTACATTCAATAGTTCGTGCCAATTGCTATCTGCATATCGACATCATTCACTCAAATATAGAATTCATAAAAAAACTAACCATAAAATTTAGGTTGCATGTGGTCTAACTGTGGCATTCATGATCAAGGATGGGCAGAGCGAGCTGTGTTGGAAAGATACGTTTCATAAACTATAAAGAATGCCAGGGGAAATTTGATGTAAATGAATTTATAAGAAGATACAAGGAAAAGTGAAATGTTTGCTAATGATTTGTGTGTTGCATTTACATATACTCATACTTCATAACCATGAATGTTGAGTTTTAGGGTTTTATGTTTGTACATTTTAAAATTAAATTGATTGTTATTAAAGCAGATTTTAACATAGTTTCTAGTTTATTACTGAGTTATATTTAACTATACATTCTTAATACAAATTCCTTACAAGGTGTACTGTTTCCTTAAAAAAATTAATAAAAATAATAAATACAGGATACCCACAGACCAGGAAAATATGAAAATGTTAAGGAAATTCAACAATCTGGAATATGCAAGAAAATATGAGGAATTTTTTAAAAAGTAATTCATATTTGCATTTTTCAACATCTGTATGTTAGGACATGGCTTTCAGAAATGCTATATCACGCAAGTTAATATACTGGAAAGACAAGTTCACATTGGAAATAGGCAGAGAGCTTTAATTAGTGATTGATTTACCTATATAGACATTCATTCTACTTTGTGATAAATCAAGTTAGATAGTTTGGAAGTTGCTATCACAAGGTGTGGATGTTATATTGATACACCTCCCAATCCTCAAGCATACTGTAGTGACACACAAATCTCTAAGGATGTTGACTTATTTCTAACGATTCTACTAAACAACGAATTTTTTAAAACAGAGTTTTTTAAAAAAAGCAGCATGAATAGCTTTTATTTTAACAGTTGTAATTGAATGAATAAAATTAAAGTAAAATAATTCCTTTCTGCTTGCAATTGAAATTTTTGCAATTGGGGAGCTATGAATAAATGTTGTGTGGAATATAATATATTTAATTTAAACGCAGTTTTATTCACATTCAAATCCTTTACTACTGAAAATAGTAACTATAAATTCTTAGAAGTTTAGATCTTTTGTGATTATTTTTTTATGAAATTATAAAAATTCATGCAGTAACAGAAATCCAATAAATAAAAAAACCACCACATTTTTATGGTATTTATGTTTGTGCTTTTGTTTTCTATACCTAATTTTTATGAACCCCCAAATTACTGTTATATGTTCATTTTACATACACAAATGAGTACATCTAGCAAATAAAGATAATATAGTAACTTTATTCTGAAGTTCATGAGTACAAAGGGAAGAAAGTTAAATCTCCTTTATAATTCAAATTTTAAAATTGTTTTATTTTGAAATGACATTTTTAAAAATCTAAATAAAGACATGACAAAGTTATATTACTTTCTACTACATTTAACATTTCAAAATTTTGAAATATGTTTGCTTCTTGCTTTGTGTACATTTCCATCAGTCATTGGTACTCATTATAACGGCTGTGCCATACTTAATCCAATGTTCTTTTGCTTTCTTTGTCTTGAAATCAATACTAAATAAATATGTGCTTTCCCCTCTATTCACTCTTTTTGATATATAGTAGCAAGGACAAGTAAACAATCCTATATGAACAAATATAAATAAGACTACAATTTACTTATAAAGTATATAAGTACTAAATTCTTCAAAAAATTAGTTAATAATAAATCAACATACTAAGTGTTCTCACTTGAAGAATTGATCTATCATTCAACTTATTTTACTGATTAGTATCACATTCAACAAAGTATAGTTAATATTTTGTTATAATAGTTTAATTAAAACTTTTTATTCATTTAAAACAGTAAATAAGAGAATGAATTAAGTCTTTTTATTAAAATAAATACATAAGAGTTCTTCAAAGTATAATTTTTATAGGACTGTGATTTAGAGTTCAGTTAAAAGTATTAAGTACTGACAAAATTGTTGGAGATTTATTGCAAGCTATTATAAGATTTTTAATGTTATTGCAGCTAGCCAATGAAAAATCAAATAATTAAATGTTTTATAATTTTATGTATGTTAGATGTTTATATGTATGTTAGAATAATGAAAGGATCAGTTCCTGTAAGAATAATGGCATTTTATTGTGCTAATATCAATGAAAAAAAATGTAGAGAATTTAAGGTTTACTAGCATTATAGAATAATCAAAATAAATCTGTTCCAAATGCTAACAAACAGAAATATTTAAATTCTGGAATATAACATACTATGAAGGATAGTTTGGTTGAACTCAAATAGAGAAAACACTAGATGAGAAAAATATTAAAGATAGCTGATAGAATGTGTATTAAAAATAAATTGAAATTGTAAAAGAAACTGTAGAACAATTTCAAAACTATAGAAGCATCACAAGAAATTAGTGTACAATTCATGCCAAATCAGTCAAAATATATAAATGATAGTTTCAAAGGGCACAAGTCTGAAAAGAAGTAACTCTTGAAGAAAAGCTGGTAACTAGGATTGAAATAGGCTCTGGTGTATTAGGATTTAACAATAAGTTTTTTCTTATGTTTCATTCAAAAGACTTATTAGTTCTATTGCTTATTAACTTATGTTTCAAAAGCTTAATATTTCATTTATTAAAGAAATTTGCTTGACATGCTTTTGTACAGTTTGTTATAAAACAATTCTAGAGAGTAGAACATTGCAATAACAGTTTTTCAAAACTACTAAGTCTAAATTGATAGATCACAAATTAAATCTTAAATTTCCTCAAAAAGAAAAGAAAATATCTCTGTTTATGTGATCTCTCAAATTCTACATATTTATTGAAATTTTGTTTTTGTGACCTATTTTGAGTTGGAACTATTTTTTATGTTAAGTTATTTTAATATACTTTTAAAATCCATATAAAATGAAAAAAATTCTATATTTATTTTTACATGTACCTCTCATTGCAGACTCAATAACAGGCTTGAAATGAATTACTGGCATTGCTGTAATCAAATGCAAGGGTTCTGGTTCTATCAGCATACTATTTGTTTTATCCCATCCAGCTCCTTCAAGAAATAGGCCCCGGACATATATTCCTTCCTGTAATTACAGTTAAATAGGTATGATTAACAATATTGAAATTTTTAGGTGAAAAACTCTGTAAAAGCTGGAGTTGTAATTTTATGAACATGTAGTCATAATAACTGATAATATTGATGTTGTAGAGAGTACCAAATCAGCAATAGCTGAAGCATTCAATGCTCTCAAAGAAGCAGTAAACAATATAGGCTTGACAGTATATGAAGAAAAAAATAAAAATTTATGGTAGTTTCAAACAGATGCCAGGACATGCTACCTTCAAAAATAAATGTAATGTGAGTATATCTTTTCCCGTGACCTGTAGATAATCAAGTACCAAACTGGGCCCATTTGGCAGTGAGGCCTTCCAGGCATACCTCAGTGGCGGTGGACAGATCACAAGTACTGGGCCATTTCACTACGCTGTCAACCCTTTAAAAACTTGTGACCTGTAGATGGCACCACAAGCAACTGAGCTAGCAGTCAATCGCTTGGCTGGCAACATGATGTTAGTTGTCATTAAACTTAAGTTTACTTTCTCTCTCAGATAATTCTCAGTTACATTTACAATCAATAAACTTATAACAATAAATAATTATATTTTGAAAGTATTGACCAGTTTAAATACTTAGGTACAGCTGTATATATTAATAGTATTACAATAGAAATTGCAAACTAATAAGAAAAATAGATGTTTTTTTGGGTTGAGAAAACAAATGAAATTTAAATTTCCGAGTACAGATACCAATATTCAGTTTTACAAAACACTATTTAGACCAATAGCAGTGAATGTTGAACAATAAATAAAGATATGAAAATAAACTGTTGATTTTTGAAAGAAAGGTACTGAGAAGAATTTTCAGAACAGTAAAAGAAAACATATAAAGAATATGAAATAATATAGATACAAAAAATATACAAAGAATCTAATAAAGATTATTAAAGTTTCACAAATAAGATAGCTAGGACTCATACAGAAATACAAAGATGAAAATCTTGAAAAAAATTAACGTTTCATAAACTTGACGCAAAAAGTAAGAGTGGTAGACCCCCAAATAAAATGCCTTGACAGCATAGATCGGTGCCTTAAAAGCATTAGTGTCAAGTTGCTAAAGGACGCTGCATTGGATAAATCCAAAAAGTTTAAACAGGTTGAAATGGCTTTGGCTGGTAATTGATTGTAAGAAGTCATATGTATCTAACTATCTATCTCTCTATATATATTATGTATGCATCTGTATGTATTTGAAGAAAAGGCAAGTATAACATTAATTGTACTATATTGATGTGAAACATTTTAATCCATTAAATCCTTTACTTTTGTTATCTATTGCAGTATTTTTCTTTCTCCTTATTTATGAAAATTGTCACAACTTCTTTTATTTAGTAATACATTAACATGCTTTTTTTCCTATTCCATAATTTCACACACACAAACACATATATAAATACAGAGGTGTTTAAATACAAAGCTAGTACAATTTATGTATATATTTTTTGTTTTGTCAATATGAATAATTGAAAATAGTCATGTTATTTTTACATTTATTACACTTTTGAATACATACATATAATTGAATTTGTTTAAAATATGCACTACTCAATGTTGAACTTTATCTTTACAAAGTAAATATCATCAACTAAAATTTAGTCTAAAGTACTTTGAAAATTTAATTGTTCAGTTTAATAGGCTTCTTTTTATTTAGATATTAATTTTTATAATATTTCAAGTAGCAAGTGGAAAAACATATGAAGTTTAACAAATCTTAGTATTGAAGATATAGAAATTGAAACCTATGATTGAAAAATAGGAATTACTAATTTGTAATTTCCCATATATTTCAAGAAACAAGCTGGAAACTTACTACAGGAGCTTCTTTAATGTGAGCTTCATCAAATGTTGATACATGGTATTCCCATTGTAAATCTTTAAATATAACCTAAAAATTATTTTGTTTTAATTTAGGAACATATTCTATATATATATATAAACATACACTCAAGAGCCAAAACATTATGATCACCCCTACATTTTGCAATGAAATCACCTGGATGATGTGGAGGGCACGTGATCAGGTGGAAGTGGTATTTAACTGCTACTGCAGAGTCTGAAGAATCGTTCTTTCACTTACTTCTGTGTGTGATGGGAAAGGCTGTGGATCTACGCGATTTTGATAGAGGACAGATTGTAATGGCTCGAAGGCTAGGAACAAGTATTTCTGAAACTGCACAATTTGTGGCTTATTCGTGATCTACAGTTGTTAGTACTTATGTAAAGTGGATGAATGACAGTGAAACCAGCAGGAGGAGACATGGTGTTGGCCACCCACATGCTATCAAAGAAAAAGGTCAACGGAGACTGTCTCGAATGGTGAGGCAAAACCGGAGCCAGACAGTAGCTTATCTGACAACCCAATACAATTCAGGGTCAAGTAGAATAGTATCAGAGCACACTGTTCAGTGGATATGGGACTACGAAGCAAACCTCCCACTCATGTGCCTTTGTTGACCAAGCTTCATCGCCAACTGCACCAATGCTGGGCCCAGGAACATCGTGGTCCATGGATAAGTAAGAGAGAGTTGCCTGGTCAGATGAATCACAGTCTGTCATTCATCAAGCCGATGCTCATGTCAGGATATGCCATCTTCTAGGTGAACAGTTGCTCCCTCAATGTACAGTAGGTCATACACAGGTCGGTGGTGGAGATAGTATGCTTTGGGGAACATTCTCTTGGGCATCTCTGGGACTTGTGGTTGTGGTAGAGCAGACCATGAATTACTTTGTGCTATGTGCACAGCAGGTGCAAAACCCCCTCTCCCCAAATAACTTTTTTCCTATACTCTGTATAGAAAAGGTTTTAAATTAAAAGATTTAAGTCAATTTACACAAAGGTAATGATAAAAGTTTCATTACATTATTTTGCCATTAATTTACCTAATGCAGGTGAGCTTAAAATTGGCAGTCAGTAATATATAATTGTGTATTGCTTTCATAATGTTGTGCCAAACACAATAAAGGTAGTTCTGCATTTTTATTAATTAAGGAAATAGTCTAGTATACATATATTTTAAAGCCATTTTTCCCCTTTAATTTGAAATAATAGAATAAATATTTTAAAATTACACTTTTCTATGTATAAAAGATTTATAAAAGTCATTTATTTGTGTCATTTTGCCAGTTCTAAAAACATTAAAATTTTTCTTTTAAAGTAGTATTTAATTTTTTAGAATGAGAAGTATGCAATTATTTTTAAATTTAGTAAACTCATTATAAAAAATAACATTTGAGTTATTTTTATAAAGAGCAAACAAAGATTTTTTTTTTTGCATGAAATAAGAAATACTGGAATATTATTCAGTAAACAAAATTTTAGTATAATTATTAAATTCAACCACTTTATATCGTAGCTTCATTATTCTAGCATGTACTAGATACAAAATCTGAAACATGCAAAAAATGTTGTGTGGGTTTCTCCAAGTAACACAGTAATATTATCATAGACTTATATAAATTATGCTATCCAGGAATAAAATTTGCACATAGAGTAATTTTAAAAATAGTAAATAAGCCAATTGAAATCCTTAAAGCAACTAAATTAAACCTGCATTTAAATTATAATTTTTTAAATTAGAAATTATACATATTATCTTTCACTTGAATAGTTTATATCCGGTGTTATATAATTCCACTTTAAATACATAAAAAATAGAAAAACCAAATTTAAGTTTGTAATTTATCTGACAACTTCCAATATTTAACTCATTAACACCTAAATCATTTCTGCTGAATATAAAATTAGAATTTATATTCAGCAGAATATTCAGCAGTTATTATAGACTCTTAAAAGTTAGAAATAAAATGGAAATTAAAAAACTTTTAATATTACAGCCTGTACTGATTAGTGATGAGCTGATATTTTAAACATCTTAGTTCCGTCATTTATAAAAAAAAATCATAAGGGATTTACTTGTTATTCATATGCAATTACAGTATGTTAAAGTTAAGTTTTATAAGAATTATAACTATTTGTCATGGTTTCAGTTGATATACCTGTTGCAAAAAATAATTTTATGTGTGATGCTCAAAAAATTTTAAAATATTGAGATCCAAATAACACAAATACAAATAGAAACAAATGCTTGAAAATTTAAGAGATTATTTATATTATTGCCATCTATTTTCACTAAAAGGAAAAATTGTTCCAATTAAGCATGAAAACTTTACAAATTATATTTTAACTGTCTTAAAAAAGATCTTTAAAAATTAATGGGTCAGCACATCTTATCACAAAATAAATATCTCTTTTATAATTTCCAAAAATTACTTACATCATTATCCTTGGCTGCTGTTAGTAATGTAGCATTCAAAACAGAAATTGGAGACGTAAATCCAGATAACCAAAATTTTATGGGACTAACACCAGAAGTACTCCATTCTTGAAACTGTTGAATGCGCAAATTTAAATCTTGCATCCATGAGCCAAGCGATTTTAAAGATGGATATGCCTAGATTATTTTAGTTATATTTTTCAATTAAAATTAATATCTTGTTATACTTATTTTACAAGTAAAAAATAATACAACTTAGCATACTATATATTTGCTTAAAAAGTTTATTTAACTATATATGATAAATATGATTTAAATATAAAAACATTATTTACAAATTAAAAAACTGTTCTTTAAAAGGATCATTAAAAACTAATGAGTTATTACTTCTTAATATAAAATAAATACCTACTTTATAATTTCCAAAAATTAATATACATGAAAAATATATATGTCATTGTATATTATTATACTGCCTGTCTTGTATAGTAGCTCACTGTAAGTTTTTTCTTTAGATGTATTGGGTAAGAATCCTGAATAAATCTGATATTTTCTGTATAGTTATTTCAATGTGAAATAACTATACAGAATACATCTTCCTATTTAAGGCTTCCACAATAAATAAAATGTATATGAACACTGTGAAGAAAAGTCTGTCATGTTAATAAAAAAAAATTCTCACATTTGTGAGACTATGCATAGACCCTGTTTTATTATTTAACTGAGTAAAATATGTTTTAATATATTAAAGCTTAAAAACTCAAAATCTTACCCTTCTACAAAGAGATATATAAGCATAAAATATATTTTAAAAATTGAGAATAGAAATCAAGATACTATGGTTAATTTAAACTTGTAAGTATTGAATTTTGTAATAACATTTTTTAATAAATTAAATTAATGCAATTTGTTTTGAATATTAGTAAATATAAACTTACTACATGCCATTCAGGAGGAACTTCAAATCTTTGGATGTACTGCAAAAAATTCTCTACTTTTTCTGTTATTTGTTGCTTTCCAAGAAGAATTTCACTTAAATGATCTAAAGAGTTCTTCACAAGTCTAAGCAGTTTATTATACCTTTGTATCTAAATTATATTAGTTTTGACCATGAACATAATTTTATTAGATAAAAACATAATATTACTGGATAAAAGCATAATATTACTAAATAAGAATATTTTTACACTTAAATACTAAGTAATTTACATTATTCACTTTTTAAATGTTAAACCCTAAATTATATTGGGCAGGAAGATATTTTTATAATGATTGAAGTATTAGTTGTATAGATTAATATATTATTTATATATCAATATTTAATGTGAACAATTCTATCAAAAACTAATATAGGGTAAGAATATTTTTTAAAACTTAAATACTAATTTATATTAACCATTTAAGTGTTAAATTTATATAATTATTGGGGAAGAAGATGTTTTTTAATATTGATTGTAATCTCTGCAATAGCTTATAATGGTGAGAAAATAATTACCATTTAGCAGCAATGTCCAGTTATCTGTGGACCACTTTATCTTTTACTAATATTTAGAAGTAGCCAAAGAGTTATTAATTATTTATTGGCAAGAAGAAAAACCATAAAGATAGAATTATAAAAAATACATGTATTTAATAATTACAACAAAATTCCTTTTTGTATTGGCTAGCATTATAGTAAATATCAATATAACATCCCATTGCATATTATTTTAAGTCTAATAGTAGCAAATTAGTGAAATTATGTTTGCAGGTCATATGTTGGTTTCTTTGTTTTAAACATGTTGAAGTATGTTTTCAAATAATCTTGATTGAATTTAAAAGATATGATCTTAAAAGTTTGATTATTCATACATTTTACTATGTTTAAGTTTTAGAATTTTTTTTTCTATCTCACACATAGGTATATGGTGATTTTTCATTATTTGCATATAAGAATAAGTACTTCAACTTTTAGATGAGATAATTAAGTAAAAAAACTTGTATTTGGTAAACGTATAATCATTTAAATTTTTATTTAAGAAAACTGATTTTCTTGGCAAGTTACAAAAATCAATTCAAAGGTTGTCTAAAAATCACTAATTGGACAGCATTGCCATATAATAATGATATATATGATTTTCTGAGTTTATCCGAGTTAAGTAAATCATGCAGACTGTTCCTACTTTGATCATAAACAATGAATTCTTTGAGCATATACACAATACATATTTGATGATCTTCTGAAATTAAGTATAGTTCCTTTAATATATATATTACTTAGCACTAATATTTGTAGGTATTTATTTATCTTTTTCAAAGAACATTTATAGCTTTACAATTTAATGATTTTTTAAATTAGAAAAAAGTGTATAGGCTAATTTTATTGATTTTTAACTGGTGCTTGCATTAAGCATATTTTTCCAAACTGAATTTGTTTATGAATTTTTCTAGTATATTCCCCACCAGTTTTATAAAAACTAAACTTTTGTGTTAATAAATAAAATGAATTATTTTGATAATATTTAAATAACAATTTTTAAAAGTCATTTAAAATTTTTTTTAACAAATACGCTATAAAAACTTGTATTGGCTATTACAGTTTATGCTATTAAATGTTTCCTTAATATCAATTAAATATCAAGGTGTCTTAGATTTAGATTGAGGGTGGGGCGGCTCATAAGAGCACCAGTACTGCAACCCAAGGCCTATTGAACTGATAACCCCCTCCCCATTTACTGGAACAAAAGAGTCCCAGCTATAAGTTAAGAATATTAACAGTTAAGTCTCCAAGAGACCAATAGTTGAGATAAATTTAAGCAGCAATTTAACTGGGAAGTTGACTAACTCTTACAATTCAATGAAGTGATAACCAAGAAATTCAAAATGCTTTGCAGAGTAGTAATCACAATCACACAAGATATGTACGGAACTCTCCTCTTACATATCGAGCTATCCATGATGCCAATAATGTTAAGGTGCCTCTTGAGACAACAGTGACCTGTCAACAAACCAATGGCCACCTTTAGCCCATTCCTACTGAGCTTAAGTAGTTCCTTAGCCTTCAGCCAGGGAAGCCCCTGGTTCAGCTCTTTAGCCTGCCTTTGATTACCAGAATTAAGCCAAGCCCTATAAGTCTCTTCCATTAGGAAATCCTTAACAGTCTTCATAACTACATTGTGAGGAAGACCAAGTACCGGTTCCATCTCAATGAAGGGCCGGAACCGTGCTTCGGGAGATTATCAGCAATTTCATTGCCAAAAATACTGCAGTGTCTAGGAACCCAAACTAGGGTTACCTTATTAACCATAGCCAGTTAGTTGATGATCTTATAGCATTCCCACACTAATTTAGATGAGAAGCAATAACTATGCAAAGCCATGTGTGGCCTGACTGTCACAGAAGATCTGTAGTCTCCTGTTGGCAACCCCTCTTGTTAGGCAGTTATTTACACAGGCAAGAATGGCTGTAACTTCAGCCTGGAAAACAGAAGCTAGTCTACCTAGGGAGAAAGAGAGTCTGTTGTTTCTGGTAACACAGAAGGCACCAGACCCAGTACCAGAAGGCATTTCAGAACCATCCATAAACCAAACCTCATCAGAATGTGTTAGGAGCCTTTTAGGTTCATCTCACTCATGCCTAGAGGGAAAGACAACATTAAGGTTGACAGCAAAGTCAAACCTCTTAAGCATCCAATCAGAATTCATCATAAGAAAAGGATATTCAGTAATTCGAGTATTGAATTTATACAAGGACTTTTCAGAAGAACTTTTCCACAGACTAAGAAACTTGAACCTTTGAGAGAAAAGTATTGTCTTCATCTTGACCTGCTTATGTAGAGGCAAAAGCCCTAAGAGCAGATCTAAAGTTTGTGAGGGAGTAGTCCTCATGGCACTAATTATAGTGACTGTAAACATTCTATGAAGTCAAGCCAGTTTACTAATAGTTGTGGTTTGACAGGCCTTACCCCACCAGGCAATGAACCCATGGGTCACAAGCAGTACAATTATCCTGGTAAAAAACCAGTGGACTATCCTTGGTGATAGACCCCAGTTGGAACCAATAGCACACCTACAAACCCAAAATATACGTTTAGCCTTGTTGGTGCAATGCTTGATATGACCATTCCAAGTCAGAGTGCTATCAAAGATAATACTGAGGTATTTCATCTCATTCTGATAGGTCAGCTCCAAATTAAATAACCTCATCACTAGCATATCCTTGATCAAGGTGTCTACTGTCAGTAGAAAGTCAGAAAAATAAGTAATGTGTGAGAAAAAGAGTTGCATATGATTTTTTTATCCTCTTCATAACAGTTCTGTAAATCAATAATTTAAAAAAAGTTTAACAGGCTGAAGAAAACTTAAACTCTATTTAATAATAAAAATGATAAAATACTTTAAAGAAAGATATATAAAAGAAAATGTGAATTTAAGTGTTGGTTACTAGATTACTGCTTTAATTCACATTTTATGTCATATTATTAAGAGCATTTTCAACAAGGATAAAGCATCATAAGAATATCATTTAAATTAATGTAATTTTTTAATCTATTTTTAACCTTTGATAGTTTGATTCAATATATTAAATTTCACACCTTAAAAAAAAAAAAAACATACCATTTTGTAGAAACAGATATCACACTTATTTAAAATGATTGTATTTTGGTAAAATTTTTTAAAGTTTTTAAATTGTAGGTTATAATATATGTTGTTGTACAACTGCTTAGATGGGT
Organism: Pardosa pseudoannulata; assembly: GCA_032207245.1. NCBI lineage: Eukaryota > Metazoa > Arthropoda > Arachnida > Araneae > Lycosidae > Pardosa > Pardosa pseudoannulata. The sequence goes on from CM063498.1 coordinate 11,460,635, forward strand.
TTGGAGAACTATGATCTACTTTTTTGCTGCATAAAGGCTGGAACTGTTTAAAGCTAATTCTGAATGTCTATGAATATCCATGTCAGCAGTGGAATTCAAACACATGAACTCTGGTACCAAAGAGAAATGCCTAACTCATTTGGTCATTATTCAGCTCTCCTTAGAAGACATGATATGAAGTGAAGGCATATTGAATTGTGGAACAAGATTTCTTAAAGTGATATCTTTTAATACAACAAAATATTTTACCTCTTGTACCAAAACAGAGTGAAATGAATCAAATTTTTCCAGTAAAACATTTTTAGAGTTTTTTTCATTGATCAAATCAGGAATTTCTTGGCTTAAACCTTCAACAATTTTTATCACCTGAGGAAAAGATATCAAAAGTTATCACATAGATAAATTTCAAAGTGACACAAACACACATATACACAAATGTGTCTTTGTGTATGCTTGTAAATATAGAAATGGGAAATATATAGGAATTAAGGAATTAAAAATAATAAAAAGAGTAAAATGATTACATGAGTTTCTACTATTCCTTCTTTTTGTATAAATGTTTCTCCCTGAATTTTAGACAAGTGTTGAAGTAAAGATTCACCCTCTTGAATTCTATAGGGTACTTCTGCATTAGAATGTTGACCAAACAATTCAGCTACATCTAAGGATGGTAATGTTCTTATATACTTTATATAATCTTCAACTGGACCATCTTCAGGTATGTAATACTGTTCTAAGCTTGTTAATCTATGAAAAAAAAACTGTTTTTAATATTTGTATTATGTTATGAATATTTTTAATGGTTATTAATTTTGCTTTTTACTGAAGAGAATTGAAAATAAACTTTTGTCAAGAGTTAAAGACTAACATTTTAAGGAATTATGAATACTTAAAAGCAGTTAAGTTAACAACAAAATTGCTTTGGCCTTTGTGACAATTTTTTTTATAACATTTATTTACAGAAAGACTAACAGGTTATAGTGGATGACATTTAACCATACCAAGGAAATTTTTTTAAGAATGTAATTGCAGGGCTGCCAAGGACTCACTTTTTAAAACAACTCACTATTTTTCACTTTTCCATGAAAATGCTCACTATTCTCGCTATTTTTGAAATTTTAAGGGTGGGATGGGGTTTCTACTAGAAACTTAAGTTACATCTACAGATTTTCAGTATATTTTACCAATTTTTGTTAATTAGGAAATTAAAAAAAATCTCTCCTTATAAAAAATTGAAGGGAAATTTATCTCTACAAGGAATTATTTTCATTAATATTCAAACGAACATAAACTGTTATGCATGACACAATGTCACCCCTCCTCTGAATTTAAAGCCTCCACACTCTTACTATAAAGACTTAAGACTTCAAGAAACCAAAGAGGAATCAGGTAGATGATCAGACCACAGTCTGATCATGATTATTCCCCATCTTATATTTCTTTCCTTTGCTTCACTATACCCTTTTAAAAATGCATCTAAAATTGCATTATCATATTTCTACTTGTGAGTTCTTATGAAATTTTTTAAATAAAATATTAAATTATTTATAATTTTTTATCATTTTTTTAATTTATAACTCATATTTATCTGTTTAAAAGAGAAAGAAAAAAAATGTATGTTTATTTTGTGTAAAAAATCAAATTAGAACAACTATCCTTTATTACATTCACCTCTCATCCCTTTTATATTCTAAAACTCACTTTTCATTCATTATTGATGTTTGAAAACTCATTATTCTTTTTTTCTTAAACCCATAACCTTGTGTTAGTCCTTGTACTTGTAATTTGATGGAGAAAATTATTGATTCTATAAATTCTTTTTAATTTATTGTCAGCTAATAATTAGTTAATCTTATTGCAAGACAATTCATAATATTTTTAGTTCTGGCAACTGTATTCTCTAATAGTTAACAAAGACATAATCTAAACTTAAATGATTGAAATAAAAATAGTAATAATGCATTTTATGTCAAATTTCCCTATTGTGAAAATATAGTTGAGTGAATAATTTTTTCACCATATCAAAAAGTCAAATACAGTTCCAAAAATATAGGTTAACTTATAGTTTATTGATAAGATATTAAAGTATAATAGCATATTAGAGTAATTAAAAACTTAATTGTGACTTACTCATAACTTTAAGTTAGATATTGCAATTTTAAATATTTAATATATGAACCACAATAGCTCAGTAAGTAATGGAAGTGATTTTGTAACTGATGGGTAACAGGATCAAGCCAGCCTAAGATCTACCATGTTCATTAATGTTAACTGGGAACATACACTATGTTCATGATCATAATGTTCTCCAAATTCTCAAATAATACATCTGACGGTGGCATTCCAAGCCTAGAGGTCTTCTTGGTCCATTATTTTAAATTATGAGGACCCAGTGGGGGTAATGTTACTTGCATCTGTAGTAAGCTACACATGCTCCCTGTATGGTGATAAAGGAGTAAAAACTTTGCAGATATCTGTTTAAATGCTTAACAGGCAAGTGACTTTACATAAAAAAAAGTTTAGCATTGCTTTGGAAAATTTAGTTTGCATCAGATGAATTTGAAATTTCTGACATAAGTTGTACTTATTTTACAAATTTTAAATTTATGTGATGCAAGCTGTGCTTTCTTGTGTAATATTAAACATTAAAATGACAAAATCTTGTCTTAGAATTTGGAGTTAATGCCCTTTAGAACTGGACAATCAATTTGATCAATATTGCAATATGGATTATTCGACAAAGTATATAATTACAAGCAAGCTTTAACTTTTTTCATTACTGTTTTTAAAGGGCTATAATTATGTTTGGTAGTTATGCATCTCAAAATTAAGGTTACTTACTGATACTTCACATTTGAGCATACTTCATCACAGAAGCATTGCTCATAGTAAGTGTTAAGAAGGTTAACATCTCTTTCATCTGCTATATGATTTTTATAACAAACATCTAAAATAGAGCTTTTAAAAGCATCCCAGGGAGTATCTTGATATTCATTCAAATAAAGTTGAAGCATTGTGACTGCAGCCTGAAATTAAAATTCAACTAAATTTATATATTTCACTTAATTTTAATAGAATTAAAAAATATGAAGAATAATCTGAAAAACATTCATTACTCATAGAATACTTGGCTAATACTAAACAATGATTTCTGTAGTGGGAGTTTAATGTTTAGTATTGCTATGGAAAATTTAGCTTACATCACTACTAAATACTACTGTTGTTGCTTTAATATGTTTTTAGTTAGGTATTAGATTTAATTTTCTAAGAAAATGTGTCATATGATAATACTTTCTTTCAGGAATGAAAAATTTCACTTAATCAGTATATAACGGTGTGTTTTAAAAATAAAAGGCCATCTTTTTATGTTTTTGCACAAAATTAATAAAACAAAGAAATTTTTATTTATTGTAGAATTTTTATAATTTTATAGAAACTTTTAAAACTGTGTAATACGTAAATGAAATTTTACATTTTGTTTATATTTTGCAATATGTTATAGAAGTCAGTTGAATGAAACATTAAAAAAATGAAGCATTAAAACCAAATATTTTAAACAGTTAGACAATTAATATCTACTTTCTATTGAACTTGATAATTTTTTTTATATGATTATAAACTTAAAAGTTTACTCACAATAAATTTAATATCAAGTCTGATGCTTTAATATTAATTATGAGTTTTAATTTTTTTTAAAATTTAAATAAAATGTTTCTTGCCCAGATATAAAGTAATCTGTTTTACTAACTTACAATTTCATTGACAATAACAAGAAAATTCAAAGCAATAAATTAAGTGAACCTGCAAATTAGAACTTAAAAAATATTGCATATATGGCTATAGGTCTTGTATTTTCTTTTTCTTTTTTAAATAATGAGCTAAAAATTAGATTGTTTTTAAATATAAAAGTTGATATAAATAAATATATAAATTTACCTTGAAGTCAGCTTCTGTAAAGTGGTAATTAGCATTCCATCCAAGATTTTGAAACTTTTTTCTTTCAAGCAGAATTGAGTGAAAAAAAGACAGAGAAAAAAGCAAACTTTGGTACTTTAGTACATTTTTTATGGGTTCTTTACTACTAAGAGAATTCCTTTTGTAAAGATTTAACATATTATCTCGAACTCCCTATAAAATGAGTTATTAAATTCTATAACTTTTATTTATTCTAATATTTTTTAATTAGGCCATTAAAAGAACTGGTGACTTGTTAAAAATGAAAATGTATTAAATTAATAAAAACATTTTATAAATGAGGCCTTATTAAAATGAATTAGTGAATTTATAAAAAGTTAATAATTCTTTAATTCCTAAAGTATATTATGAATGTTATCAAATAATGTTTTATTGAATAATAAATATTTTAAATTAGCACTAGTTATTAAACAAGATATATGATTTTTCATGATACATTACTCAATATTGTACATTTAATGCTGCTGCATTAAAAATAAAAAAAAAGTATTGTACATTTGCATATCAAAATTTTCTTTCATTTTGAAACTGACTTTACCCACTGTAACTAATTGTTTTAATATTTTACACTGTATTGTACAGTCTGAAGAAAAAATTAATACTGTAGATACTAGAGATGACAGGTACTAAAAAGTATATATTAGGATTTATAAGTATTTTTAGCAAACACAAATGAAATGATGTAACTGATTTACAACAGTGATATGACTAAATTCATATAATTTCATAATTAAGGACTATTGCTTAAACTATTTGATTAGTTTCTAAAGAAATTGTAGGAAAAAAATTAAATATTTACAAATTGAAACCATGAAATAAAATGGGCAGAATGTTCATTCAGACAAACTCTGTCTTTATACCTATGTATATACTTGTATAATATTTACTAAGATTATATTATAAGAGTAAGTGTAAATGGATAATGAGTGTATACACACACACACACACACACACACACACATATATATATATATATATATATATATATATATATGTGTGTGTGTGTGTGTGTGTGTGTGTGTGTGTGTGTGTGTGTGTGTGTCTGTGAAGTGCTACAAGTACTCTTAGTTTTGAGACTTCATCTGGGGTCCACTGGAAGAACACCCCCCAAAAGCTGAGAATCCAGAAAGTTTTGTGGAGTGAACATGGTAACAAATGGTTGTACAAGCAACTGAGCAGTTGTAAGCTTGAAGATTTGTGAATAATGTGTAAATATTACATATAAAGTAAACAAGAGTAATTCATGAAAATAATCCTAATTTAGCAATGCTCACAACAAATTTGGGGACTAGGACACAATTGAGTTCTGTAGGATTTGTCAGGGATTGAATTGTGATTCTCTTAAATGATAAATAGATTTTATGAAGATGTTGGGGAAATATGAATAGTGTTTCAAAAAGATGTTTAGATGATGGTTAAGATAAATATTGTTTTATGAAGATTCTGATGATAAAATGATGAATAGAGAATGATGAAAAAAGAAGTTTGTTTATGATTTTGTAATGATAAAAAAAAAAATATTGTGTGTTTAGTGTAAAAAAAAAATACATTAGATAACTCTTGGAATTGCCATTATGAATGATATGGATGTATGTAAGTAGATGTGTTTTATTAACAAATTAAGTTCAATGTTAGAGATGTCTTAGTTTTGTTAGTTATTTTTAATTTTTTAATACTTTAGTATGATTAAGCTGCTATTGTTAAATTCACTTTTGATTTATGTATTCATTGATTACATTCAGTATTTACATTTAAATTTGCATTGGTTATATACAGTTTTCACTTAAGTCTGCATTGGTTAAATTCATTTTCAATTTAAATTTACATTGTTTATACTCAATTTTAATTCAAGTTTGCATTTACATTTTTTTTTGTAATTAATATTTTTGAGAATAGCTAGAGAATTAGAATTAAGTTTATGGATTATGTTACATGATAAATTGCATGCATTATTTCTGGAATGTGATTAAAAAAATGGGAGAGAATTATAAATATTTTTAGATTTTTTTTAAATCATGAACAATTCTAGGAAAAGATAAAAGAAGTGTGCAAGAATTTTGGCTTAGCTTATCGGTTACATATATTTACTTAGTAAAATTTAAAAATTAAAAAGCATGAAAAAGAAATTCTATTTTATATCTTTTCTTGTTTAAATGATTTGAACTATTTAAAAGAAAATGTGTATTTTTTCCAGAATCTTAAAGTGACAATGAGGAAACTTCAAATTACAAATTGAAAGCACCAATACAGCATACTTGTTCCAGAATAATTTTGCTCCAGAATAATTTTGGAAAATGCAGGAATAGTACAAACATTTCAAAAGTTGACAATAAAGTTTTGAGGATATTGAACATTCAGTTAAAACTATATGGAAGTGTTTTCAGTTTATTCTTAAATGTTTAGAAGAATTCGAAAGTCTTACTAAATTGTTTGATTTACCAAATTTAAATAAATTGATCTTTCAAAAGACTTATGAAGGATATGCCCTTATAGCAATACTTACACACACACATATATATATATATATATATATATATATATATATACATACATACATACATATATATTCAAGTCTTAGAGTCCAGTCCATTGTATATTTTCAATTGCAAAATCATCACACCCTTTTGAAAACAAAATAAAAAAAAAAAAAACTTTGCATGTCAATAAAAACATTTAAACAGAAGCTCTTTTTTTTCTGCTTGAAATTTTTTTCTATGTTATATATTTCTTTTAAGTGGAGATTGATAACTTTAGGAACATGAATGACAACACAGATTGTACAATATTAAATGCATTATAGATGTATGTTCAGAGAAATAAATACTTAAATATGGAAAAAAAATAAAACAAGGATATAAGTACAATACTCATTTTGAAACTATTCTTTATTAACTATTTATTTCATTTTATATTTTCATAGTAAATGTACTGAGTTAAGCTATTCACTAAGTATTTTAATGCTGAGTATTACCTTAGGAGATTCAAGACTTAATACGATGCTATTTTGTAAAATTGAAGTAGGGAAAGAATTTGTTGGTGCAGATCCTAAGAATAGACGAAACTCTGGATTAACTCTTATTAATTGGAGCTTATCCACAATCTTCTCTAAAGCTGGCAACCAACTGACTAAGAGATGACAGTTAAATAGAAATGCCCAATAACCCTATAAAATAAATTTAAAGTAAATATATATTTGAAAGATACTCAGGTTTACTAATGATACATTATGACAATTAGTTTAAAGTATTTCAGTATCATAACAAATCATACTCAAAATCAAGATAGAAAATAAAGTATTTAACCATATTTTATTAATAAAGCATTTAATTATATTTTAGGTTCCTTTTATTGTGTATAGTAATCCTTAATAATTTTTAAAGTGTGCATTTATTCTCCCCTGTATGCATTTTAATGGATCACTTTTATAGATACTTACATATAATTTCTATTTATTTTGCTTTAATAAATAATTTATATAAATTTCATTAATAACTATTTAAATTCTTCAATTAGTTATTATAGTTGAATAATGTACTATTGTTCCACCAAAACACAAGAATTTTATTGAAGGTTATGAATAATTTCAATAGTTTTAGTGACTTTTTTAGGGCTTTAAAAATGCAATTAGCAAATAAATTAAAAATTTGTAAAATTTAACCAACAAGTGGTACTAGATGAGAAGGTAAAACCTTTGTCAGAGTATATTAATAAATACAAAATCAATATTAGATAAGGACCAAACAAAGATTGAGTGGACAGTTTTTTTTCAACTATGAACAAGCTGTATTATCAATGCAAGCAGATCTCACTAGAAGCAAAAGCAAGTTGAGCAAGAAGACTAAAAATCAATGCCATATATAGGTCCTGTGCTAAACTAATTTAACTGATGAATGCAGACACACTAGAATCTGTACAAGATAAGAACTCTAGTGATGAGAAGGGGCACAACAAAGTGAAGAAATGAAGCAAAGAATACAAGAGTAAATAAAAATTAAATAAACACTTTCCAAATAAAAAAAATAGGAGGGTTAATAATGTAATTAACTGACGGAGGAGAAATTTTTATAATATACACAGTTTTTAAAAAGTCAAGATCTAGAGAACAACAACATTTATGAATAATAGAATCAGTAGATAATTCAAAGAAGTGATTATATGCCTATGCATGTTGAGTGACAGAAAAACATTTCAAATATTTATTTTAATGTAACTCTCATGTTCTTTCATGCAGAATTTAAGAGCACGTTTGGTTTGATAGATATAAAAAGAGCTGTACTGGGAAGAAGTGTGATAGATACTCAGCTATCTAAGCATTTATTAGGACATCTGAGATTTAAAAATATTTTATTTACAGGGAGAAAACATCTTGATACCAAACCTTTTGAGAATTTTAGCAATCTGCTGACTAATTTTAGGAGAAAAGGCTAAGTAGCTGATTGATAATAGTTTCAATTCCTCTACTTGTAGGCACAATTAGAAAGTTTTCTGAAAATAGAATATATTGTAAACCAGGGTCTACAATGACAGCTCTAAGAAGATGAGCTTAGAGCTAAAATAAGCAAGAGGTAGAACGAGTATTTAGAGCCTGGTGAACAAAAGTTTTAAAAGTTGTAAACTTTTGATTAAAGGGGTGAGACAAAAGTCTATTATGTGAAAGAGGTGTAGCAAAGGGCTTGCAAATGAAAGTAGTTGTTAAATCCCTGATATGGGATGAATAAGAACATCTAGGAATGAATGATGATTGCCACACTCTACTTTAAAAGTAAATTGGATGCCAGAATCAAATTCATAATAGAAAGAATATGATCAACATTAGTCATAGTATGGTTTAACAAGATAAAGCAGTCATCCATGTAACAAATATAGAAAGAAAACTTTATAATACTTTTTGCTATCAAATAAATGATCTTCAAAATAGTGCATACAAATATCATTAAGTATCATCAAGACTAAGAGGATTACTTGTAGCAAGACCATTAGTCATACAAAAGAACCAGTCATTAAAAGCAAAAGTAGTCTGTTGTAAACAAATGAAAGTAAAGTAAATGAGCTAATCAATTGATAAAAAAAAAGGAATCCACATAGTCTCTTGCTGAAAAAGTCTAATATACTTTCAATAAAAACATTTATAAACATAGACTTTAAGTATAGAGAAATCATGATGTAACCAAGAGGCTTAACACAAAATTTCTTACCAAATCCAAAGAACTATGAATAGTAAAACAATAGTTGCTTAAAAGGGAAGAGAAAACAAAAACCAAGTACTTTGTAAGATTATAAAAAGTATTACTATTATTAAAAACAATGAGCTTAAATGGAGTACTGGGTTTGTGAGCTTTAAGTAAAACATAAAAACTGGCATAGGGAGTGAAAGAAGAAATCAAAGACTATTTAATATTATTAGAGATGATACAGCAATATTTGATAGCTTATATAGTAAATTTGAGCTGGGTCTTTATGGTTTTCCATATAAACAACCATATTAATAAGTTTTGAGGGTTTGCCAAATAAATTGATTTATCAAGAACAACAATTTGGTCACTCTTATCAGCTTTGGAAATAATTAAATTAGGGTCCAAATATAAATTATTAAGGTGCTTTTGGTAGAACTATTGAAATTGGGTTTAGAAATTTTAGGATAAAATACATTAGGAATCAGATGTCTGATAGAACCTTTAACTTAGCTCAGAATACAAAATTTAAAGGCTGCTTCAATGAAAGCAATAAGTAGTACTGTATAGTGAGATCTTAAATTGTATAAAAAAATCTTAAATATAAATGTATTGAACGATTGTTTATTACATAAACTTTGTCTCTGAAGAAAACTTAATAAAAAAACTGATGAGTAATACATAGATATTAAAGAAGAAAGTTCACACCCGGTTCATTTAACAGGGAAAATCTCATTTAATTTTCCTTGCTGTGTTAATTCCAATGAGATGGAATGCCATTATGCTATTTACATGAAATAATGACAACCATTTTAATGAAATGAAATACAGTATAATTACTGATATTTGTCAGTTTAACAACAGGCTCCAGAAACCGAGAATATCAGGTAAACTGGAAATTGTCAGGGAATATGACAATTTTGGAAATATCAGGGAATTATAGGAAAATTATGAAAATATTTTTTAAAAATCAGGCAAATTTCTGCTAGAGAAAGCTTTGAAAAATAAAGAATTCCACTGATCAAAACAAAACCTCGCTCTTTAACTCAAAGATTTTTGTGTAATATATAAGTATGCAAATTTAATGGTTTACTTTTTTAAAAATAGGATTAATAGAAATCACTTCAAGATAAAAAGTAAGAAAAATAGTTACTTATTAAATTACTGGGAATTATCAGGGAAATATAAGGAAATTTCTAACTGGTTTTCTTTTGAACACCCTGTACAACTGAATTCTTTTGAAGAGAGGACCTTATATATAAATGTATTTATATATACATGTATATATGTATAAATGTATGTATATATATATATACATACATACATATACATAGATTATTAAACATGTGATATAATACAGAGCTATCATTCCTTTGTCTTTGTAGAAATGCTAATAGAGGGTTTAATCCTAATACCAAACTAATAGTTTTGCATCATGTGTTTTGAAATATATGTTTTAAAAAATACATATATAAGTATGCAAATTTAATGGTTTATTTTTTTTAAATAAATTTAATAACAATCACTTCAAAATAAAAAAAATAATAGTTACTAATTTAGCAGCATCTACAATAAGTTGTGCTGCTATAGATCCTTGCCCTTGACCCAGAGAAAGAGCTCGATATTTTTCAATCATTCCAAATTTTTTTGCCAACTCAGCCATAATAGATTCTAAATCCTATTCAATAACAATAAATTATGATTTAAAAGTTTATAGATAAAAGTTTAAAACAGTAAAAAAAACAGAAAATGAATACTTACAATATCATCTGAAAGCATGAAGAGTACTATAGGTTTGCTTGTTTCTGTTTCTTTGACAATATCTTTAAGACTTAAGTACGGATACTCTAGAAACCTAAAATAATACATAAAGAGTTTTACATAAGGCCCAAGAAATAAACTTTTGGGCAAGAGCAAAATTATATTTGTAGAACTAAATGACAACAGAACATTTATCTTTATTGTGACTTTCGATCGAAGGTAATTTTTGTTATAGTAAATTTCAAATGCTACTTTTACTTAAATTCCTTAAATCAAAACAACAAAAATATAATTACCCTATTATACATCTGCCTATTGCCAGTCTGTCAGAAAACAAAGTATTTACTTAAGAATGTGTTTTTATTTTGAAAATCTATTTTCTTTTTTAAATCTACCTAATTAAGAAAAGTAAGTTCAAAGTTGCCATAGTAATATGTCAAAATATTATTACATCTAAAATTAAAATCTATACAGAATTATTAAATCATTGAGGTTTATTTTCAATTAGTAACTGGAAAGATAATTATCTTTGATTATACTGATTAAATACAGGAAAAGAAAATATTTTCAAATGTTTTGTAATTTAAAAAATATCAGCAATGTATACTTCACACTAGACTTCATTTAGCCTAAAATGCTGGTCTTTCAATTCTCAAAACAATAGTTTAAAAGGGAATAATAGAATACAATTTCTAAAAAAGATTTTTCATGCATATATTTATATAACTGCCAATACTTAGAGAAAATTATAAAATTATTGCAGTAATTATTGCATTCTACAATAAATTTTATTTACTTAGTTTATTCTAAGAATAGATCTCATTGCATGTAACTATTAGTTACATACCATAAGATGCAACAGATAAAAAGGTGAAAGAAAATTCATAAAAGATTATAAATGTGAAGAAGTACAATACTTCTCACATCTCTTCAATTTTAAGTACAACAGATAGGTATTTGTTTATATGAGGAATTTTTCAGAATTGCCTTAAACATTTTAACAAGCAGTTAAGTATTTTATCTAGATCTTAATATTGCAAACCAAATTTAATTAAAATGCAGTTCCCAATATAATTACAATCTGAAAAAAAAAAATAATTTAATGCATAAGAGTAAACTTTTTTGTAATATCAAATTAAAATAAAGACGAAATCTCAAATAGGAGGATCCTAGAAAACTTAATATTAAAAGAATTTATATAATATTAAATGAATGATAAAGATGTAGGGATATAAGAACAAAACTATAAAAAAAATTACCTCTGTCCAAAGTTATTCAGAATGAAGTTTCTTGCACAGATAGTGATTCTATCGACTCGAAGGCATCGAATAATAAGCAGTTTCTCAAACTCGTTACATACATTTCTCCAGTTACCTAAAAAAAAATCATGCTTACAGGGTTTTGAACAAAAATAAATAAATAAGAAATGAGAGAATAAGATAATTATTCATTAAGACATAAACCATAAAGCTGTTAACCTGGAAGGAATACTTTTTCTGGTTCAGCTGCTAGGTACCACTCTTTCCAGTTTCTTGATAACTCATCAAATGAAACAGTAATTCCAATAAACTTTGGTAATTTCTCTAATTGAATTAAAAGTTCCCAACATTTCTGAGGTAACCAGTGTGAATAAGGATTAGATGGATCTGTTGTTGGATCATAGGCCTAAACGGAGAGATATAGATACTGAACATCTGTTCATTGTATTACATCTAGATATAACTAAATCATGAGTTGTTTTAAAAAACTGTAGTTAAATTTAATATTGAAATAATTATTGAAGCCACTTTAGTAACATGCTAAAATGGGTATTTTACTATGTATATCATGGATATCAAATAAATAACTCACTTCTCAGTTGCACTGTATACATTATCAACACTAGAATTACAGTTTATAGTATTAAGAATTGAATAAAACATTAAAAAATATACTAAGCAAAGAAAATATATTACTCGTCCTCCATGAATAAAAAATTCATATTCATCATTGTCTAAACTTCTATCCCCTTTTAAAATTCTAGAACACATGTGAAATGCTAGAAGTAAAGAATGCTGTTCACTTACACTCCTGCAAGCATACCTATAAAAAATTGTACACTGAATATTTATCATAAAGTAAATTCTAAACTATGTAAAAATTAGATTATAGAAAGGTATCAAATTGTGTATATGTATATATGGGTGTGTGTGGGTATAGTAATATATGTTTACTTAAATATATAACTAAAATGTTACTTTAGGTTACATCTAAGGAACTATGGCTTTTTAATAAATTCATTTGCTTTATAATTAATAAATTATAATTTGTTTGAAAATAAAACTAAAGAAAACTGTGATAAGCATTTTATAAATGAATTTGATAGTTCAGTGCAATTAGTTCAACCATTTTCTGTAATAGTGTTTGTTCACATAGTTTTTAAATAGGGGCAGGGGGAGATTTGTCAAAAATGGACACTTTTTATTAAATGAAAGAGCACTTTTTAGATTAAAAAGGCATGTTTTAAGTAAAAAAGCACTCTCTCAGATTTTAATTGATTTCAGAATATACATAAATTTGAAAAAGAATAAAGGGGCAGGGCACTTCAACATTAAATAAAAAAAAAGATAGGTTGTGACACTCTTCAAAAACCGTAAAATGTGAATACTATTCTGTACAAGAAAATATATTTCTTAAATTATACCTGCATTAAAAGTTAGAACAAGTTATCAAGAACATACTTCCATAGTGAGATTAAAATAAAACAGCCACTAAACTAAAAATTACCAAACTGCATAAATGTAATCAATATTTAATAAACAAAGAATTTCAGTGAATGATAGTGACATTTGATTGTATTTTCAGAAAATAATGTTAGTAAGAATATTATATATACAAATTTAAAAAAATAGTAATATGTGAAAATATTTTGAGAATATTCAGTTGTTTAAGCTGTTATATAATATCAGTTAGTAATGAGAATTAAAATTAAATATTCTATAATAGCAATCTTATAAATAAGTCATTGTAAGCATGTATGGATGTGGGTATGTGTGTATGTATGTTCCACATCTCCTCCTAAACTATCAATCCAATTCTAAAATAAATAGGTATAAATATACCAATTGGTATAAATATCTCTGCAAAAAATACTATCAACTTTAAAAGTTTGAAATTCATCCCTTTCCCCCTATTTGAGCATTTTATGTCATTATTTCAAGCATTATTTTCTGCGGTTAAGAAGAGACTTAACTTTTCAATTTATCCCTTCATAAATATATGAATAAAACATTGTTTTATAGCGTTGTGACGTTATTTCGTAATTCCTATCATTTTTTGCCAATTAAAAGAAGGTAATTAATTTCTCAATTTATGCAGCAATAAATATTTAAAAAGAAAACTTTCTCTGGATCCTTGAAGTCATTTCTTAAAATTAAATCTCACATTTATTCATTTCTTATTTTATCTTATAAATAAATGTCCTTGTATATGTATGTATGTGTGTATGTATGTTCCACATCTCCTCCTGAACTATCGGTGTGATTCAAAAATAAATTGGTACGCTTTGTATCACTGCAAAAAATGTCTACTTTAAAGCCTTTGAAATCCATTCCTTTCCCCCTTTTCAAGCATTTTATCTCATTATTTCAAGCATTATTTTTCCCAAATAAGAGCAGGCAATTAAATTTATCAATTTATCACATTATAAATAAGTTGAAAAAACATTATTCTAGCATTATGACATCCTTTTTTTAACCATCTCATTTAATCATTTCTTATTTTAACTTATTTAAACATGGTCTGCACAAATTTTATCTGTTTTATCTCTTAATTTAGATATCATGATTAATTTTCTTTTATACTTGACTGAAATAATAGATTAGGTACATATGTGCTGATTTTAAATTTAATCATCAATTATTTTTTGTTACAAAGAAAATTTTACTACCATCCTTAACAAGAAATTATTTATTAAAAATCTAAATTTCAGGGACTCTATTTCATGGGTTAATAAATATCTAGCGTTTAATTTATATATCTCTATAAATTAAGAGGTTTGTTTGTGTTGTTTGCTATGGATTCATGAAATTTTGGACAGCATTCATATTTATCCCTAAATAAACACTGTCTCCATCCTATCCCGTAATATGACTAGATATATAAAAGTTCATAATTAAAGTACAGTAGCAATCAGTTACGTTATATTTAGTTTTAATTTCATATTTTACCATGTTCAACAAAATTTTTGTGCTAATTTTAAACTTTTAAGATGAAATTGATGGAGATAAAGTCAAGGGCAAATAAGCATATATCTTATAGCATATTTATGTATATAAAGGAGAGTGTTTGAATTTTTTAAAATTTTGATACATCCAGTCAGTCATAGAGTAAATACATTTTGGCAAATATTCCTTAATACTGAGAATTGTACATTATCACCCATGCTATCACATGATATGACAATATTAGAAGAAAAATGTATACATTTATAGCTGATATTAAACATTTAGCCAACCTCAAGGATTGGTCATTGGTATGAAAAGGGAAAGAATTATTCTCGCCATTTTACATTTCTAGCCAAATCAAATAATTTTTCACAGAGAATTTATGATATAGAAATGATATTTCATTGCAACTAACTTATATTATACTGCACAATTTAGCATATTACAAACGTCGTATGTAGAAGTTAATTCTTGAAATTAATTTTTTCTACAATATTACTAAAAAAACAATGACAGCAATGGCTCAATAGCTCAATGGAAAAGAGAGTGGTAGTATTGAAGAATAGGGTGCCCCTTGACAAATTTGGTCAAATTATTGGCAATGTTTACCAAATTACAAAGGTATTTCATCCGAACAACAATGTACAATGTAAGAATTACACGCATTTAATATATAAGAAATGGGTTCCACAAGAAGAGCTGGATACAAATATATTATAATATAAAATATAGATACAGATTGTTTGGACAAGGTGAGATTACGAGAAAATGTTAGGCTACCATGCTCAGAGCTTTACTGACAAGTTGGTGGGGGCACCCTGTTCTTCAGTCAAGCCAGAAGGGTTTTATGATATAGGAATACAGAGTAATAGTTGGGCCACACAGGAAAGATGGAAAGATAGAAGCGAAAGAAGAACCTATGCAATAATTATGTAAAATCAACTAGACAGAGTATCTTTAATGATATTTTAAATGGTTCTTAAATCTTATTGTACATTTCTGAATTCATTTTTCTAGCCAAAGCTAGCAGATTCATATACAAAATTCATGATAGGGAAATAACGTTTCTAGACAAATTTTATAGCCAAATGAAAATACTATTGAGCACTGATTGTCTGTACTTATTTGGAGAGAAATTAATCCCATTAACGAAAAATCCGGATGACTGGACTACTTTGAAAAATGGCTATGATACTTATTTTAGGTAACTTTCATACTTTTTCCAGTGTTAGGACTGGCAGTTATAATAGTTCATATTTAGCACTTTACAAGTGGTATGCTTAGAAGTAAGAATTTAACTATTTCAAACATTATTATTTTGAACAAAATTAGTAGAAACACAAGGACAACAACAAATGGTGAGATGTACTGGAGAGTTATCTGGTATATAACCGTGATGTTCAAGAGAGTGGCGGGCAGGAATGAAGTGAAAAATGAAACCATACAAGGATTATGTAACTATTTCTATATCTCAATAGCCTCGATAGCATATAAGAAACTTTGGCTTTTATATATATGTTTTGTGCAAACGTAGAAAATTATTAAAATAAGAATTAACTGTAAAAATGGATTTATCAGTTTGCTTTGTAAACCCACCTGGGAAGCAAACAGTTCATAGAGTTTGTGGTCCAGATGGGTTAAGTTTAAAAAACAAAATATATGGTCCTTGATCTGCCTTATGGTTAATTTGTGTTCTACTGTATAAGAGATATATTATTATTCCCAATCTACATCAGAGAGCAGTACATAAGTGTTACTTTTATATTAAATGGCATGCAAAATATACATGTTAGATATTTCTTGATCTTCCAAGCACAAATTATGAGAATAAATTGTATGTTTTTTAATATGTTTAATGATAAGATAAAAACAAATTTAAAAAAAAATGCTTAACACATATAGGAAGATTAATAAAACTGCGACAAACCAACAACTTACATGGAAGATTAGTAGGCATGACAAGTGTTTCGTAAATGAAATAAAATTTTCATTGAAAATTGGGAAATACTTTTACATTGTACTAAAGCTTTACACCGGTCTATATTAAATTAATGTATTATGAAAATATGACTATATTAAACATATAATAGTAATAACCATATTTATTGGCCAATTAATTGACTTAAACTGTATTGTGCAGAATTTACAGGTTAATATACAAAAAAAAGGGTCATTTTTCAAAAGTAATATATAAGATTAACAATGGTATAATGCAATTTAATGAGTTATAATTATTTTATATGGCTATATTATACATATAACAGAAATAACAATGCTTATCTATGCATAACTAGAACTGTTCTTTGGAGAATTTAAAAATTAATGTACAAAAAAAAAAAAAATCTTGGGTTTAAAGTAATATACAAAATTCCCTGTAGCAAAGCATGAGCATGTTAGCCAGTATTAGCATAAAAATTTTAAGACATCTTTTTAGCAATTTAATTCTTTATATCACTAAGTTGCAAAACTCCAACATACTACAAAATTAATGTTATTTCCACAGCAGTAAAAGATGCTTTTGTTGATTATTGCTATCCTGCAACATAATTAACATAATTGGCACATAGAATTCTTATCAAAAATCTATATTCCTATGGTGATAATAAATTTAATTTCTGTAACAAATTTTCAATAATAATTTGATCAAATTTATGTAAAATATTTCTGAAATAAAATTTGTATATTAGTTAGAACTAAAAATAAATAAATAAATAAATAAATAACAAAAGATACTGAGATACAAGAATTAAATTTCTCACAAAGGTAAATTAAAATTCTGTATGTAAAGATACTTTTCATATAAAGTAATTTACAATATTTATAAAAAATGTGTATATTTTTGTTTGTTTGTAGGAATTATACTTTGTCAATAAATTTTCATTATTTTTTTACATTTTTGTAATAATCTATTCTAACTCATCAGAATCTATTATTTAATACAGGGTTATTAAAACAGAATTAAGATTAGTTACACACAGTAATGATTCTAACTTAAAACAATTCCATAAACTGAAAAGCTAATTCTTATTTAATGCATACTAGGTTAATTAAAACAAAACAGTAAATGATTCAGTGTTTTACTTTATAGATACTTGATAAAAATTCAAAACCTCAAAAAGTAATTTTTTTTTCTTTTATTGAAAATTAAATTCAGAAATATATATATTTTTCTTTTTAGTAAAAGATAACCATAAAATTTTAAAATGTTGTAAAATTAGTAAAGTTATAATTATGAAAATATCTAAGTTTTTAAGTTTTTTGTTAATTCAGATGAATTTTATTTTCTATAGTTTATGTGAATCACACAGGGTTATATCTTAATAGTTATGAGATTATGATTTTCCTTCTTACTTGAAAACAGCATAGAGGTGGTATAATTTTAATTTTCTTATTCTTCTTTTCAGATCAGAATCTTTGGGAGATTTAGAGATTGAATCAATAAATAATGCAATGTAAGAATCCAAGTTAAAAACATATGTTGAGTTGATGGCTATCATATCAGATAAAACAAAGTATAATATTGCAGCATTTAAAGCAGCAGGTCGATATTTCTGGAAATACCAAAACACAGTAGCATATTAAATTATAGATAAATAGGTATAGATAGAATAAATAGGTAAAACACTAAAAATTCTTTAAGAAAGCTTTATTTGTTATTAATTTTGAGTAATTTCAGATATATTGTTAAATATCTATGATTAAGCCTCCAATTTTTTTTAAAAGAATCAGAAGGTTTAATTTATTTTTTATGCAATAAAATTTATAATTGATTATAAAAGTATATATTAGTTATCTCTGACAAAATAATCAAACTTTATGTTGTAAAGAGATTTTTAATAATATTCATAAAATATTTAGCAAATAATTTATATACTATACACTAAAATAATATAAAACTAAACTAATATATACCATTAAACTAAAATAATATAAAAATTATTTATGTATAGATAATTTAAACCATGTAGAATTTTCAAATGATTGTACTTAGTATATTTTATTCATCTGCACAGTTATACTTTTTTTTATTGAATCAGAAAATATTATTAATCACAGTACTTTTTACTCTTAGCATCATTAAACAGAATATACCTTTTAAAATAACATTTCTGAGTATACTATACATGCATAAATTTTTAATTTAGTTATTTTAGTTCCAAAATATATAACTGATAAAATAAAATAAATAAGCTACAAAGTACTGACCATGTATATATTTTATAAAGAGTCTATATTTCATATTCTTTTGTGTCACTATAACCAAACTTCAGTAGTATTTGAAGAAAAAAAAATCATAATAATTTCATTACTTGAATATGTTATTGGATAAAACCAGAATAAACATGCATGGAGTAACAGAATTTTACACACTAAATAAATAGAAAATTTAAATATTTTTGAAGAATCAAGTGCTTTATATGATTATACTCACTGACAGATTACATTTAATTCTTATTTAATTACAAATGCTTAATTTTCTTTATAAGCATTAGTATTTTAAATAGTATGTTTGTCAAAAACAACCTAAACAAAATAGCTTACAAACAACTGTCAAACAATGGCAAAATATTGATGTAAGGTATTACGAGAAAAAAATTACTAACTCATATAATACTTTACTAAGACAACCCAGCAGTAAAATTTCATAAAATATATAAACAGTTCATTTAACAATCAGCAGCTACAGTTGATTTCCCATATATGTGAAAATATTAAATATAGTAATTATGAGAAAAAGCACAATTGAACTGAAATTCTTATGTATTAACATAATAATTGATAAGCTATGCTACTTTTTCATGTATATTGAGATCTTGTTACAAAATAAGTTTCTATAGATCTACTGACTGGAAAACATTTTAGATCTATTAGAATAAGTTCAACAACATAATTATGAATATCTTGAAGCTGATTATCAAATGTCAACTTACTTCACGTGCAGTATCAATAACAGCTTCTGTTTTTTCATTAGATGTCAGTTTTTCTTCAACTTCTAAAGATGTAGATTTTGATTGATTAAGAGCTTCAACTAATGATTCATCATCCAACAGTGAGCCTTGGGATTCACTCAGTAGCCTTTGTAGAGAAAAAAATATTAACTAGAATAAAATTATATCTTGTTTTGCAAATTTGTACTTACAATTTAAATAAGTAGTGAAACAATTTATGTAAATAACTAGAGAAGCCATTTAAGAATACAGCTTTGAACAACCTTAGTAACCAATATAAACAGTGATATATTGTTTTAAAATAATTTCAAAACATGCAAATCTGCAAACAATTTTAACTTTTTGTTGGAAAAATTTAAATTTAATCAACAATAACAATTAATAATTTAAGTAATAAACATAATAAACATCAATTACTTCAATATAGTATTTTCAATGGCTAACAACTGTTTTTTACAATCTCTAATACTTTTTACAAGCTTTTCTTTTGTTATTTCTAAATCAGATCTTTCATTTCGTACAACTAAAGGTAATAATTGATCTTCAAGGCCTATAAATACATACATAAGTAGGTGAAAATATCTGTAGTATAAATATGTAATAAATTAGATTGAAATATGTATGAGCAGAATTATTACAATATTGTAACTTGCTTAAATAATATTTATATTATTTTTGTTAACTGCACTGATACAAGTACAGTCAATTATAATTATCTATTATCGAGTAGATAAATAACAAAATAATTAGTACAAAATAAATTTCAGAACAATGATGAAAATTATTTTTAAATTTAATATACAATGTTCTTCTTAGCTCATATTTTGTTTATCAGGTTCATATCTGAATTAACTACCAAAAGCAAGTAAATAAAAAATATGTATCTAACTGCATATTAATAATACCTACTGTAAACTAGAATAATAGTTAAACTGTTTTTCATTTTCTTATATATTTTGACTGAATTTTGAAATTCCAACATTAGATTTTGACAGATATCCTAAAATTCAAGTAGTATACAAGATTCTTTGTCTCATAAAAAGGATATGATTGTAATCTTCAATCTGTGACCAAAAATTTGCAACCAGATTCATTTAGTTACATTTTAAAAAATAAAAAATAACATCTAGCAAATCAAGATATTCCTTACATAATGCCCAATTCCAAACATACTTAAATAAAAAATAATCAATTTTAAATAGTACAAAAGTATTTTGCAGTACATATAAAAGCATTTTAGATATAAGTAAAATAAATATTATTAGAAAAAATTAAGGCTAAATAATATATAAAACTAAATTCCTCTGCCCTACAGCCCTTGGCCATAGCTTGGGGGTCATGGCCTATGCTGCCACTCTCTATCTTCAAGACCATGAACCCTGGGGTGCAAAGTATATGTCCCACTTAGGTAGTCAACATTACATGGAACCCCCAGTGTTTAGTTCCCAATCCTGTTTGGTCCTCAATTTATCTACCCAGTGCAGGAATGAAAAGCTGAGTCAACCTGCCCAACCTATGGATCAAACCTCACACCTATGGCTTGGGAGCACAAAGTGTACACCAATACCACTGTGCTTAAATAATCTATAACAATTATGCAAAAATATAATGAATATTTGAATTTCATGCACATTCAGTAAACACAGTCTATGTGTATGTGTGTATATATAAATAGATCAGGGGTGTCACTGATTATTTCTGAAAGTCCAACAGACACACTTTTTTTCATTGGATCTTTTTTCAAAATCATGGGCCTATAAAAAAGCTTCTTTTAGGCAACATTAAAGCATTTGAAGACATTTATAACAGTTAATACATATATAAATGACATGTAAAAATATAATTCATAAAATGTAAAATAAAAAAATAAATAGAAAACTTAATATAAAAGTAATAAATTTTTAATTTTAATGAAAATTTTGGAAGGAAAAAAAGTATGTCTTTTGAGATGCATTATATTTAAACTGGATCATTTCTGCATATTCTGCATCTGCAATAGAGTGTGGGCAACACATAGTATAAAACCAGCAAAGAAGAAAAAAAAAATTCACCAATGACATTGGAAGAATAGAGCTCATATTTTCAACTGCCAGAGCTTGCTTGGCAATGTTACTTATATGTTACTTATATGTCATAGAAGGCACTCACTTTGAAAACTAGTTGAATACTTTATAAAAATTCTTTATTTTTGTCATCTCATTATGGGTAGGATGTTGAACATATTTTACATAGTCAAAAGTCACCCGGCATACATTGTTGTGGAAAATGTCAATGCAGAGAAGGGGATAATTATGTGACTAACTTCTCGTGTGAGAGAGTTCAAGACAGCATTTTTGCTGTGATTCATAGAAACAATTGTAGTTGCAAAAATGCATATAAAAGCATAAAGCTAGCAAGGATCTTCAGTATTTCCTGGAAGAATCAACATCTGGTTTAGAAAAAATTTAAGAATGTTGTATGTAGGCACTTTGGTTTTCAGAAGTGTAGAAGGAATGCAATCGCATAGAATCACATCCTTGATCTAATTTGGATGGCTGAAGAAATTAAGATTAGGAAAATAGAACATGAATTGAGATAATTTTGAAGAGTCTTAAAAATAATAATTTTTTATATATTTTATACACACATACATGTGTATAATTTATATGCTTTTTTATATGGATAATTTCAAAATTACTAAGTTCCTAGGTTATTATATATTTGTTAATATGAGCAGTTAATATTGATTATAATTAAATAGTCAAATAACCTTTATTAATCGGAAGTAATATAAATTCTGAAGGTTGATATATTAACAATCATTCATGTATTAGATTTTTTTATATTTTAAATAAATCATAAAAAATTAAACATCAAGTATTTATTAATTAACAGAACGTTAATAAAATAAAAGGCTATCATAAATATAAGAAATGAAAAGAGCCAATGTGATAATAATGAGAGCTTAATAATACCTTTTTCTTTAATTGTGAAGTTTATAATGCAAATTAGATTCATAAAAGCATGTGGAAATACTGGGTTTGAGGATTTTGTTGAAATGTATAGAGAGAAACTCTTGTGCACTTTTAATTCCTTATTATTGAAAATAATCACATCTTTTCTGGCTATTTTATTTTTTAAAAGTGGTATCAGAATTGACTCAAACTGTACATTCATCATTTGAAGTAAAACAGGATGTCCTTCAGTGATACAGTTTTCTAAGGTGACAATGCTCTTTGAATCTTGAATATTACAACATTTTAAACCCTATAAAGGAAGGATATAAAATACATTATATTTAATCTTCAAAAGTTAATCAAATATGAATTACACTTTTTAAAACTCTGAAGATTTTAAATGATTAATTGAATAACATTATAAGAGAACAAACCTAGAAAATTTAGAAAATAATTTATTTTAACAAAAATTAATGCATAAAACAAAAATAACATGTAATTTAACAGAATACTGTTCAGGAATAAGTTTTATTGTTCTAAAAAGTCTTTTAATGATCAAAAGTATTCAAATTCAACTTAACAATGATTAAAATATGAATGAGCTTTTAGCATAACTGGTTAGAGTGAAAATAATCTATTAATTTTAGGTGTAAAGAAAATTAATTATATTGAAAAAATCTGGACAAAAATTATTTGAAATATTTGAGAACCTTTTTAACGCTAAAACACAGATGAAATAAATGAAAATTAACATTATTAAGGTAGAAAATAAAATAGATGAGTAATTAATATGGTTCTTTTGAAGTCTCAAAGAGTAATATCACATCTATAAAATAGTTGCATACTATTATTTATTTACATTGTATTACATAGTATTATTTATGTAGTTCTCATTTAGTTAACTCTTATAAAGTATATAAAATACATAATTATTAAAATAAAATTATTTTAAAATGTGTAAAAAATCAAAGTTAAAAGAAATTTGATAGTCTACATGAAAAAGCAAATATTAAGCTTTATAAAAGAAGAATAAAACTGAAGGAAGTAAATGATAAAACTGAAATTTAATGTTCAAACTAAAAGTAATTAATTTTTTCCCACAGGGTCATAAAGAAGCAAAAATGACTTTTGGAAAGTTTCAGTACTGTATGTGATAACAATATAAGAAACATTCCATTTGTCATAAAAATTATGGAGGTACATTCACTAGAAGATTAAAATAAAAAGATTCTTGAATTTTTGATTTAAAGAGTCAAGGATTTAAAATATACAAATCATGAAAGGCTTAATATACCTGTTTCAGTTCCATATTTTTTATCCATTTCACTGCTTGACCTTCTGGATCAATAATAAAAGGACAACAATAACTCTCTGTAACAATAGCAGCACCCTCGTGTGAATACAGATCCTTTGGTAGTCCACATACATTCCATTCAGTCATAATAGCTTCATCAGTAAAAAAATCAGCTAAATAAAAATCAGAACTGAAGAAGATATCTTTTTCAGTAATCTGAAATATAGAGATGGCATTTGCATTTGTCCTAATGAAATATGAATTTTTCAAATATCATGCAATATTAAAAATTAAATAATTAAGTCATAGTTTTCCAGTTACTAAACATATGAAGATCATTTAATAATAACTATACTGTTAGTCTACTAAATACCTGTTAGTAATACAATGGTTGAAAGGTAAAAAATGTTATACATTTTAAATAACATTTAGCTTTTATAACAGTCAAGGTAGATACATTTATCTTTGTCTCAGCTTAGAGGATAAACATAAACAAAAAAGAAACAACTTTTCATTTTTAGTAATAAAACATTTTAAATTTTTAGTATGTAGAACTTGGCTTATAAAAGATTCCAAAGTTAATCCAAGATTAATATTAAGAGAAATAAGCAGATAATACAAAATTGTTAGAAATATAAATAAAATTAATGGTCTATACTTTTTCCATAAAACATTTATTAAATATATACTGTGGTGAGGTGATTTGGATCATTCTAATTAATGGAATTAATATAAATAAAATGGGAAGTGAAGTGCTTGGGATCTAAATCTGACCTCATCACATCTTTTGTAAAGAAGAGAGAATCTACAAAATGTAATTGAATGGATTTGTCGTGTGCAGGATTCTGATCCCAGTCCCAGATTAGAATCATGTCTCCATTCATGGCAGTAAATAAGAATATACCTTTGTGGAATTATTTATGAGTTTTTAAGGGACGAAAGTTAAAAGTTTGGGAAGTGGTCAGGAATGTCCTATTTGACGGGGTAAGGTTTTCCCCATGTTTGTGGTTCAAAGATGGGGAAAGGGCAACCAATGAATATGTACAGCTTTGCTGATTGGAGCAGGAGTAAACAGAAAGGACAGAGATGAAAATAATATAAAAAATAGAGGAAAAAGGAGTTCAAGAGTTGGAGAGCAGAGTTCAGGGACAGAAGGAAGACTTGGATCCGAGAAAGACTCCGGAAAGATAGCGAGGAGGACATCTGGTAGTGATCAGAAGTGTTTCAGTGGCTCAGCCTCACAGAATCACCCTAATTATTTTGAAGGCACCAGATCAGTGGTAGGACTAAGTTCACATTGCCATCCCACCAATTGAGAGTACACACAAAAGGTTTCTACACCCTTTCATCAACTCCAAATCTGAAGAGCTCCCAACCAGCATACAGCTCTTGCACAACCCTTTCATATCCACAAAGGTACTTGTTATAAAAATTTGAATTTGGAATTAGGTCCTCACTCTTCTTTTTCTTATGTAAATGTTTAGTATCTGATTAATTTTAAATTTTGGGTAAGGTGGCACATAATAGTAAATTTGGAAAGGCAATATTTTGGAATTTGAATCAACTTTCTGTATATAGACATATAAATAGTATAACAATACATTTTCTTATATTAACTTAAAACTATCAACTTTGTTATGCATTTATTTAAGTGAGTAATAATTGTTTTAGCAACTTTTAATTAGCTTATTAGTTTAAAAATTAGCCTATAGTCTCTCAGAACTCTGGTTGAATTTAAAATTAAAATAATCTTTACAAAGCAATGCAAGTAAATTTAGTCTTAGACTAACTAAATATTAACCATTATAATTGATCACAAGTAAAATACCTAAATTTAATGAAAGCTACACAACATATACATATATACATACATACATATATATATTTATTTTAACCAAACTATTCAACTTAATTATAACTGTATTCTAAAATTAATTTCTGGCAATTCTATAAGTAAAATTGCAACCTTTAGCAAAATACCTTTGTTTTCTTTAACTGTGGTAATCTTTAGTGACCATAAAAATACCAAATTAATTTCTGATTAGCTTAGCTAATCATATAACTTCTTTAAGTAACTTAGGTTCATTTAGTCTAGGCTGGTTCCCTTGTATCCTTATAGCACTATCTTTTACTTCCAAATTTTGCTGTTTCCTTTCATAGTCTAATGACTGACCTTTATTCAACATGGAAATATAATTATCTATTTCATTAAAAAACATTTGTTTAAGTAATATTCATAAAGAAATATAATTTACACTATTTTAAATCTATAATGCAGTCAACCATGTCAATCAACTTCTGTGTGGCATAGCAGACCTGCAATAGCTCAGTCGTCAAAGGGAACAATCTCATAACTGGAGAGTTGCAGGTTCAGAGCCCAAACCGGCCTAAGATCTGCTGTGTTTGTTAAAGGTAACTGGGGCACATAAAATATTTTTGTGGTCACAATGTTCTCCAAGTTCTTAATCAGGGTAGCAGGTCTATGGGTCTTCTGCTTGGTCCCTGCTGCAAAATTATGAGGACCCACTTGAGCATAAGTCATACTTTCACCCTTGTGGTGCTTGTTAAAATGAAAGATGCATCCCTTTGCATTAATACGAGTAGCCTCCGGCTCAAATCGTGCTTAGTTTGACCAAGTAGCATAAGACAATAACAACAATGGCATAGCATCCCTATACATATAAACTCTGTATCTTTGTATGTTTGCTCACTATTCATTCCAAAATAGAATGGCTGAAATTTGATGAAATTTTCCATAAAATTGAGGCAGACCATGAGAAGGTCTTAAGTGGTTGAAATGGATCCGAAGTCAAGGTTATGGAGGAGATATAATGCTGTTTTGTCTCCTTGTGTTAAGTGACCATATAGAAAGGCATCATTGATAAAATTGTACCAGTAATTGATAAACCACTTCCTCAAAATATGTGCCAGTTATTCAGTTTTACTCTTTTTTCTTCTTTTTATCAAAACTCAAGAAACATCATATATTAGGCTAGTTTGCATATATTAATTTATTTCTATACAAACTAAACTCTTTAGTAAACAAAGGGCAGTATTATTTGTAATTCTTGTACTATTACTAATATGTGTAGTGTTAATAGAATGTCTAAAATAAAATGCAGTTACACTCAGATAAACCAGTAACATATATGCTAACAAATATTCCTAATATCTTAATTATACAATACTGACTTTTCTTTTCCATATACTGCTTGTTCTTAATCTAATACATGGATCATGTGGACCAAGGTAAGCTAAATAACCAGCAGCTAAGAAACTATCTCCAGTAACAAATTGCTTCTTTTCCGATAAAGCCTATAAGAAAACTAAGTTTTAAAAGCTGAATACATGAAAAATTATACATGAAAAACAACATATATATTCAATTATATAAAAATATTTTTATTAAAAAAAGGTAAAGTCAAATGAGCTGTGTAATAAAAATTATCAACATAGAAGAAGACAACAAATTATTAAATTCTCTATAGTTTTTAGAAGGACATAGGGGATAATTAAGGGAAGTTTAGAAGGACATAGGGGATAATTAAGGGATACAAAGCAAATGACCTATTACATGACCACCTTAAGTCAAAATTCTAAAATTAGCAAGAGCTGTATGCTAAAATAGGTACTAGAGAAAATAACAATGTATAAGTTCATGCAACTTTTACCATTAGAATTTTGGTTTAGTTTAACAGGGTTATAGTCAATTTTTTGCAACACAGTGAAAGCATACAGCTTAATTAAGGTTATCTACATGATCATTTCCTGAATATCACAAACACTTGATAAACTACTAGTACACAAAATTCCAAACAGAATGCATAAATTGACTGAGCAGGGGGTAAATTTTAATGAGTCAAAGAGAATCCATGTTGGCAAGGACAGAGGGCAAGTCTGAATGAAGTTATTTAAATGGATTAATTTAGGTTTAGCTCTAAACTTATTAGCATCAGTGAGAAAATATTTGTAGGTTTTAATTTCCAATAGAAGAGTAATTTGATCACTAAATTATAAATAATTTAAGACTCCTTTCAGACATCTTGAATAGTTCTCATCTACAAGAAATGATGTTAATAGACATTTAGAATCAGCTTTAAGCAGTAGGTTTCAGTCTAATTAGCCCTGACATATCAAAACTGTTGACTGTAGCCTTCCAAACCAAACCAAAACAAACCTATTAATAGAGGGTAAAAAGGCAGCTTTACTTATTAGTTATAAACCTTTATTTTATATTTTGTCAGGCGTTTCACCATAATACTTAGAAATAGTAAGGATAAACTTATCAACATAGTCATGGACAAATTTAATATAACTTTTGAACATGGTATAGAAAACTTGTTGAGTAGAGTCTCAAACAATAATCAAGAATTAAGAAAAAAATCCATATATTTAGTTCCTTTATTAGCAATTTCAGTAACATACTACTGTCTGTGGTTTGCTTGCTATCAAGGTAGACACCAATATAAGAAGCATTGCTGACACTATCCAAAATTTTAATTTTACGTGGCAAGGACACAGAGTATGACTCACTTGACAAGATGAAAAGTTAACATACCAACTTTAGACAGATTAATATGTTTTATTGTGTTATCTCCCCACTGTTTCTCTAGGGCATAATGCATAAATATATCAACATATGCATGACTGTCAGATTAGTCTGTCAAACATTTTTCAAATCATGCAAAGATATCAATCTTAATAAAAGATATAATAATAATAATCTGGTTCAATATTTTGGACTAAATAATTAAGCAGATCTTTGGTTAATTATTTGGTTTAAAAATTATTTTGTCTCTCAGGTACTTAAAATATACATTAAAAATAAGAAAAATATGTCAACTTATATTTTGATTTTCATTTAAGCATAACATAATCTGTAAATAGACTCTTTTTTTAGATGTATTTCTAAATAGTTCGAAATACTAACATACTGGAATTTTTTTTTCCTTAAATAAAGAACTGTGAAATATCCTACCACATCTATGTTTTATAAACTCACTAGAAATTTATTGCTCCATCTTTCCTTCTCTGAATTTAGTCCTTGTATAATACTCTTAGCCCTTTCCAATTTTAAGGCAAGGATTCTTGCAGTCCTAGCATATTCTTCTTTTTTTTTAAGGAGCAATTCATGGTCTTTCTCAAGTTGTTCAATAATTGCTTTAAGCTGCAATTAAAAATTAATCTAGGAATATCATAAAATTATATAAATAAAACATACATTAAATGAAATATTTCAACTTAAAACTCAAGTTGATTAAATTGAAAACATTTAATTGAAATTTAGATGCAGAGGTAAATTGAAACCCTGAATGTAAACAGAGGTTTTTACTGCAAAAATATAATTATAAAAATCTGCAGGTTTAATGAAATTTTTCCAAAACAAATTTGAAATAAAAATGGAAAAGTTTTATTAATATTTTATTCAGTTTCTTATATGTTACTGAAGAGATAAAAATCTGAATGAAAATGTCATTCTTGACAAAATTATTAAAAGATTCTAAATTAATTATAGGAATACTATTTATATATCACCAATAATTTCAAAAATGCTTTTACTATGAAAAGAGAATAATATGACAATGGCATGATTTTTCAGAAAATAATACCATAGTTAATGTCTGCTTAGATGTATATTGTATAGGTATTTTTAACCTAAAAAAAAACCTAATGTAATTATAAGTCTATCTTAAAATAATTTTGGATCAATTCTATTCTTTTATGGCAAAACTTGTTGACTAACTTTTGTTCTTCCTATTGGGTTGGCGAGTACAAAAACACCAAAATTAATTCCTGCTGGCTTAGACCTTCTTATATAACTTTTTATGTAATAAGTTTCATTTCCTTAATGTCATCAAACAGCCCCCACATGATTAACCATTAAGAACTCTGACTGACTGACCTATAAGTCATCATGTATAGGTTTTTCACTCCAACGATTTTGAAAGATGACACTATAATAAAGTGTATTTCCCTTTTCCAATATTCTGTGTTTTCTCTTACCTTTGTGATGGGCTATATTGCCCACTTCATACACATACACACACACACACACACACACACACACACACACATATATATATATATATATATATATATATATATATATATATATATATATATTAATATAAAAAGTTAAACAGTAGGAGAATATTTTATTTTATTATCTTAGGAAATAGAAGATAGTTAAATATTAAGATTAGTTTAATATGAGTTGTGTCACAATTTTAATCATTCATATTTTATACTTAGAGGAAGAATGTATATATGAACTGATCTTTCAAACTAATATTTCATAAACAGGCAGATAAGTATAAGCAAAAATGATTACAGAAAATGGCATCATTTAAAATAATTAACAGTACTTATGAGGAGTACTAACCCATACATAAGCTAGTGGTAATATATTGTTTTATTAGCAATTTATTTATAAAATAAAGTATTCAGGAGTAAAGCATTATGATAAACTAATGATAACATGTTTTATTTTTTATCATTTAAACTATCATTATACATTATATTGTAAACTGTCAGAGAAAGTAAAGTTTTAATACTTATTGAAAATAAAACACTTTACCTCATCTAATTCTTTTAATAAAGCAGCTAAAATTTTTTGAAGTCTCTCAAGTTCTTCTTGTGCTATTCTAAGTCTTTCTTTCTTTGGTTTCACTTTTCTAAAAGACATATGGACTTAAAACACAGTATGATGCTATTATGTATTATTCATAATTTTTAGTTTGTTGCTTCCCATTTATAGGAAAGCAATTTAAAAATCAACTGTACTCACTTGTATATTTCACCATATAAATGCATTGCATGAACCCAAATACATAAGGATTTTGCTGCAACTGATACTTTTCCAATAATATCAGGCTGAAATTCAGTTTTGCGAATATATTTTCCTACTTTTGCTAATGCTGAATCTGATATATTATCTCTATCATATTCCATGAGTTCTTTTAAAAATGACGGACTTCCTATTAAGATAAAATTAATATAATTATTAGTATATTTTAATGAAATGAAACAGTTATATTATTATAAGAAAGAATAGTAAAATTCATTAAAACCTAGTTGTCTTTTTGCTTCAGCCCATGAAGGCTCTGAGTTCCGCAAAATCATTACAGCTTCTAACACAATTTCTACCAGAACAGGAGGTTTGGCATAGCTTTTTATTTCACCAATATCTCTTTTGTTAAGAGCTTCTAAAGCCTTAAAAAACACCAGTAATTAATGAGCTTTAATATAAATGTAAAGTGAGCTAATTTTTTCACTGATTATATGAAAGAAATTAAATGAATGTATATGGAAATATGTTTTAATATAAATATAAATAAATATATGTGCATTAGAAATTAAGATTTTTCTTTAAATATAAACTATTTTTAGTTAAAATTACCTACACTATTACCACATATTTAATAGCACTGAAAATTACAAAACTATTTATTCAATTGTTCCTGACAATTTTTTTTCTTGGTGACTTTATTTCAGTATTTGCACTGTTATTGTTATTTATTTTTTAAAAAGGAACACAAACAGAAAAACATGTTAGTCTTGTACAAATAATGCTAGCTGTATTTTTAACATTTCAAAGGACATTGTTAAATTTTTTTAAAAGAAGGCAAATTTTTAAAGGAAAAAGGTTCGTTTATTTACTTTGATACAAATGTAAGATTGTTTTCATACTAATAGTAAGAGGCAAGTTAAAAAAGTAATTATATATATTGACTGCAAAGACAGTAAATTTTATTAATATTTTCAACAGTAAATTATATTAAAATCTACGTTAAAATGGTAATTAACAGTTATTAATCCTAATATACATAGATAAAATTTAGTTGTGGAGTGCTACAGTCAATTTTTTTAAACTCAAGGACTAATTTGATAGGGACCTATTTCTTAAAGCCAAATGGCTATAAATATTCATGCCAATTGAGGATTCAAACTCACAAGAGGGATACACCTACAAATATACACAGATGCATATGCATATTTTTGCATATTTGTTTTTTTTTCTCTTTTGTCAGACAATGCTTAAAGAATGCCTAGAAAACCTTCCTATTTTATTTATTTATTTATTTATTTTTCTTTGGGGAATGGGGTTATGTTATTAAATAATCTAGTAAATTATTTTTTGACTACAGTAAAAAAAAAATAACAATTCAGCTTAATGTATATAAGTTACATAATTACTAAAATAAAATTCTATGATGTTGGATTAAATTATTAGTATACATTCGATAGTAAAGTTTTTAAAGAAGCACAATATTGTATGAAATCAATGGTAAAACTAAAATTTAATATTCAAAGTAGAACAACTTCATTTCTTCGCATAATGAAGGAGCAGAAAGAGGAATACAAGTGACTTTTGGACAGTTTTCATGTTGTATGTAGTATCATAGGAATAAATATTACGTTTGTCATAAAATTTGTGTAGGCATGCTTGCTGGAAGGTTAAATCATAATTCTTTATCTCTCTCAGTACTCATAAGAAGCATTATTCTGATAAATTGAAGTTTTAAATTAAATTAATCAACCCTAAAATTCACAGGAGTATTGCCAGTTGCACATTTTACAACATATTTTAGCCAGAGCAGTGTTCCTCAAACAAAATACACAATGGACTAGTAAAGCATATTTACTAACATGGAACACTACAAGTAAAATTTTCAATTATTATTGCAATTGTGTTATTTCTTAATTTTAAACAGTTATCAAATTTACTAAAAGTCAACATTTTTTTTATAAACTATTTAAATTTACACTCAATGCATTGTTATCCTATAGAATTATGTCATTATGTTTGATACACATAAACAATAGTAACTCATTGACTATTTAGAAAACAATAACTTAGAAAAATAATTTAAAGTTAAGAGTTAAAATGTTTTTCTCACTAGCAAAAGTATAGTAGTTATTAATTATTTCTGAATAGATTACTGAAATTTTTTAGTGGACTACCAACATGCTGCAAGATCACTTGTTGAAAAATAGCTATAAAAATCATTACAGGAAATTTCATATAGTAGACTATGATAAATTTTATAAATTTTATTGTACATTGGAGGTTATAAAAATCAATATTTAAATAAAGGATAAATACATAACAGGGAAATGATATATTTTTACATAAAAAATCAAAACATTTTAAAATTCATAACAACTAAAACATTCTGTTTAAATATTTAATTTTTACATTAAAAATATGCAAAATATTTTTTTTCAGAGTAACTAACAGGCATTAAAAATAATTTAAATAAATCTGTGATTTATTGTATTTTAAAATACACAATTAAGACAATCTATTATTTTCATATTTAACCTTTCTGGCTTTTTCTAATGCAGGTAAAGCAGCATTTAGATCCTCTTGAGCAGCAATAGCAATTTTTTTACATATTTTCTCACTTCTTTCAATTTCAATTTTCTTTTCTTGTATAGCCTACGCACAAGAATTTTATCAATATACCCATTCAAAAATTAAATTGTATATATTTTCATACTAATTAAAAACCATTTTTCCATACTAATTTATAAAATGAAACAATGATAAAAAGCAATTGCAAAACTCTTTAAAAAAACACCCTTTTAAATGTAGTTTTTTAAAATTCAGTTTTTAAAATAAATTTTGACAATAATGAATTTTTGACAGCATACTCTAGTACATGCAGATTTAAACCTTTTTTAAAAAATAGCAGTTTAAGTGATAATTTTTATATTATAAAAGTAATTTATTAAAGTATTAATGAGTTAAAAATATTTTTAAAAATTTATAGTGTTTTCCTAAACATCATTGATAAAATGATAGTTATCTAAGTGAAGATGAAAAATTATAAATAAAAACAGAAAGAAATAATATTAATAACATTTGATACAATAAAAGGCAACCTTTCTAGTCAAATATAGAAAACAAAATAATTTAGCAGCAATAAATACCAAAATTAACAGGCCATTTAAATATAAAAGATAATGCAGTCTTTTCATAAAGGCTGAAAAGATTGGTAAGTAATGAGTAATTCTACAGTATGTCCACAAAGTAAGAGTTCTAATTTTGTTTTAATGAAAAGGCATGTATTTAAGCTTTTATAAATTCATGCACATGCATTAAATACTATTTTTTGACATATTCACTCTCTTCTCAATGTAATTTATGAGCTGAAGAATAAATATCATACTTTGAACAGAAAAGCTTCCTGTTGTTTCTTTGACCCCTTACTTGAGAATACTTTGAACCTCATTGTCATTTGAAAACCTTTTTCTAACCATAAACAACTTTATAGAGGTGAACAAATAACAGTACATTATGTTTCAGTGAGGCCTTTTTAATGTGGCTGTTAGGATGTACACAGTCTATGGATGATATACAATAAATGTGACGTTATACTATATATATCTAAAGTCTCTATGTGTGTATGTCTGTAGGCTATGCATTCTGAAATTATTGGATTGTGCTACAACCTGCTAACTTTCATAACAATCCAGATGTGTTACTAAAGCTTTCTTGTACAGATTACCAATTTAAAATAATTTCTTTAAAAAGTCAAGTT
Source organism: Pardosa pseudoannulata (assembly GCA_032207245.1). Taxonomy (NCBI): domain Eukaryota; kingdom Metazoa; phylum Arthropoda; class Arachnida; order Araneae; family Lycosidae; genus Pardosa; species Pardosa pseudoannulata. The sequence continues at coordinate 11,495,473 of CM063498.1, forward strand.
ACAAATGTTAGAAAAAGGATGAAAAACTAATACAGATTTCAGATATTACTTCTTGTTTTTCTGCAACAATAACTTTCTTAGCTTGTATATCAATAAGTGCTTCATCACATTCTTTTTCAGCTACTACAAGCTTTTCTCTTGCTTCTTCAGTTTCTTTAGCAATTTCATTGACCTTTTCTTGAGTTTCATTAATTTTTTTTAGTCCTAATGTTAATCGCTCCATATCTTGTCGGACTCTGTTTTTCCTTTTGGTTAAAACACTAAAAAAGATTTGAGTTTTGCATTGCCTCATTATATATAAAAAAAAATAAGAGACTGTTTTGATACTTTGAAAAAAAAAATAGAAACATTTATGGTTAACAAATATTTATATTCATTATTTTTCTTTATTTTTTATGTCTTTTTAATTAAAATATACAGAATAGGTACAAAACAGTTTTATTGTAATCATTAATATCATGAAATATATTACAAAAAAATGAATCAAATTCTTAGACATTCAATAAGACTTTTGATAATTTTCCCCACATAACATTTGGTTTTTGATGAGACACATAGATTAATTTTGAAAATATTAACCCTTTGCTGCCAATCTTTAAATGACACAACCAAGCTGCTAATCTTTAAATCACACAAAAAGTCAAGTCATTTCTTTAATAAGCTTTTATAAATGTTTTTCATGTTTGTTGTTATCCTATAACACTGAAACCAATAAAAAGTTCATGTAAACCCCAATAAATGGCAATACTAAGTTTATATTTCATACCAAATATTCAATCATAATTTTATCAGTTTTGTATAATTATTTTTTATTATGCTATAAACTATATGTATATATACACGTGTATGTGTGTGTGTGTGCGTAACTAGGAAAAATATTTCTCACCAATCATACTGAAGATTAGTTCCTATTATTTAGTTTGCCCAAGCTTATTGAGCAAGAAGAACAAATTAATTTGCAGTCATGACATCATTAGAAAAACAAGTTTAGCAATTAACTTTAAATTTACTGAGGATATAAACAGAATAGTCTACTGATTATCTGTACAGGACAAATGGCTCTAAATAGAATGGCTACATCTTTCAATTATGTCAAACCCAAGAGTGAGTGGGTGACATAATTTTGTTCCCATGATACTTAAGATTATTCAGCACTTTTTGGGAGGCAAAAGTGAACCTTAATCATTTAAGCTAGCTAGAAAATCTCACAGACAGCAATTTAATTATTGGAGAAGCAATACTATTTTAATGGGACAGCTGAAAAATATGGCCAGAAGACAGAAAATTAACATTTATTACAACTTTATTTGAGAGATGGGTAAAAAGAATTTAAATCAGAGAACACTCCTTCATCTGACATTTTATGACTGCAAAAATTAGGTATTAAAAAATAAGAAGGGGAAGAGGGAGATATGATAGGACTATGTTTATATGATAACTGCATTTGGATTTAATAAGTTCATTAATAATAACAATAAAACATAATAAGTTCAAAGGTAAAAAGCCCCACCGAGCTCAAGAAACCTAAACAAACTAGTTCATTGACCAGTCAGTCTAACTGTTACTCAAATTTGATTACAATACAATCAAATAATATTTAGTGGAAAGTCCACATTATGTTTGCATGCTATTTTCCAGTATAACCTGAATAATGGAGATGACTTGGCATGTGTTTAGCTCAAATTCATCAAGAAATTAATCATTTTAGAAAATATGGTAACATGGTTAGCTAGAATCATGTTAAAGGGTTATACAGACCTCCATTATAAACAGTTTGTTACTACTCAGAGATATAAAGACAAGATCCTTCAGCTTTATGCTTGTTTATTTCAAAGTGAAGTAGGATCTCAATTGTTTTTATAACAATAATGTACACCTTGAGTACATTCTTATAGTAGACACCAAACTCTGTGAGAATGAAGATATCAAATGAATGGAATGGGAATAAAAGTCTTCTCAACCCAATAAAACAAATATAGAATGCTTTTAGGAAATAAGTTGCATCATGTTCCTAACTACAAAATATCCCAGAACTTATAATAGTTTATCATTAAGTTTTCAGTATTTTGCCTCAACAAATCGTTCAAATCCTCACCAAGAACATGAATAATCACTATGTAGCTCACATGGCTACATAAGATAAATATATTAGTTATTAGATTTGCCATATACTCTTTTATTTTCATGAATTACAGAAATCATGCTTAGATAGTTTATGTTTTAAATTTCATTATTTTTTAAATAAAACATTATTTCATACAGCATATAAACCTTATTATATATATTTCTCAATTTTCATTGTCACAACTAGGTGTTTATTTCTATAGCAATCATATTTAATTTTTGTATGTAAGTATGTAATCAACAAATAGTATGAATAAAATTATTACTACCTATTAAAAAATGTAAAGAAAATTTTATTGTTTAGCAAACATAACACAAAATGAAATAATTTTAGAAAATCAAAAGAATACTTTTTAAAAGTGTTCACAAGTGTTATAAAAGTTGACGAGGAATGGAAAAACTTTATATTAATCCTCTTTTGATCTTTAAAGTATTTCATCATAGTCTCGTGAATTTCTGACAAAACTTGGCAACATGTTATAGTTTCCTAGTTAAAAAAAGCTTATATTAAAAGATTTAATAACTAAAAAAATTTCCAAAGTATAATAGTTATAAGAACATGATATATACACACAAAGGGAATTTAAAAAAAAATTTAAACAAAGAAATAAAACGGGCTAGAACATAAAGTAGACAACATGTGTATTCTGGACCTAACATTTTATAAATTTTAAGACAGGGAAACACTGGCAGAAAATACAACAATTATTTAGATATAGAACACTTTATGCACTTCAGTACTTAATCTTAAGAAATTTTTGAAAATAACATTTTTATATGACTGAAAAAACAATTTATAATTTCAAACACAAATTATAAAATTTACATATATTAATCTTTAAAGTTTGTAAGGATAAAAGTGAATTCAAAAATGCAAAGTCTATTAATATTATTAAAAGACTAATAATGTTTATTCAGTAAAAGATACCATATATTATGAATAATTAAAATGACTATGCTTGTCAATAAAGCCTAGCATTTATATTCAAATATATTAAATAAAGAATTTTATAATAAACACTTTCTCATGTTTATAAAAAGAATAAATGCAATATAAACAAATATTAATTACTAAATACAGATAAAAAACATTTAGGCACTATAGGTTATACAAAGCAAATAGAACAAAATGTGCTAAAATAAAGCATGTTTAGACCTCTCCAGTTGGTTGCTCAAAATCATAATTCTCGAGAAGTTTCTTAGCTATGTGTTCTAAAGCTATTCTAGGCCAATCTTCAAACCAATCAACAGCAGAATTCTTAAATATAACTGGATAATTCATGATGCATTTTCTAGAAACAGCAGAGAAGAATTAAAATTAATTTAAAAATATTTACAAAAGCAATAATGCATAATTTAAATGTAATTATTTTACAAGCATGTTAGCATGCAACAAAAGCTTAAGTAACTAGGGAATGATAAAATGTTGAAAAAATGGTGAATATTTCTAATTTTCTAAAAGTATATACAATATAAAAATATTCTGAAAAGAAAATAAATAATGAATTCTATTTTTATGTAAAGCAATTATAATACATATATATAGTTAAAATGAAGATACTTTAAAAAGAAAAAAAAAGTGATAGCTTGGACAAAAATTATTGAAGATAAAAAAACAGTTTTATACTAAGCACACTCGAAAAGATGAAAAGCTTTAAATTGTATTTAACAAGCTTAATTTCAACAATGTCTAAAGAGGATATAAAAATTTAATTCTTTGCTGTAACTGAACAAAAAAATATATTTCATCAGTAAAATTATAGCTATTGAAAATCAGTAACAAAATAAAACAAAAAATTACTTGTAAAATGGTGTTCCATATGTTATACAAAATATTATATGCAAATGCTTTTTAATGTTTTCTTTAAATATTTTTAGACATTCATTCTTTTCAATATCAGATTCTGATTCTTCTCTTATTTCAGTATAAATCTACAGAAAAATTAAAGTAAAATAAAAATTAAAGTGTAAAAATTAACCAAAATGTGAGTATTAAGAAGTAATTTGGGGTCAGTAGTGTATTCATCCTAAAACAGTTATAAAAACAACATAAACATGAAACATAAAAACAAGACAAACATAGGAATGAAACATAAGAAAACAGCATAATTCAAAATTATAATCCATGCTGGTACAAGAATCTGAGCTCAGAAACCAGTATCAAATAATACTAAGAAGTTTTACTTATAGATATTAGAAAAAACAATTAGTAGGGAGGTGAAAAGCACCAATAAATCAAAATTTTTACAAATCATCTTTACAGGTTTCTATATTTAACACATAAAAATATGTTTATTGCTAATAAATTTCACATGCTACAATCAATGGAAGAAAACTTTCTACAAAATAAATTACTCAAAATATATGACAAAAGCAACATTAGAGGTGAAAGCTTCTTTGTAATTGTTTTAAGGAGTTGACATACATATCTTTTATAATGAATTATATTATTTTATAATGAATTATCCTTAAAATTTCAAGTTGATCATAATAAAATTTTATTATTTTAAAATCACACAACTGATATAATTCAAAAGAAATAATTTTTCTTCAATCACTGACCTCTTCAAGATCATTTTGTCTATATAAATCTGAGATTTCACCATCAGTAAGAATCTCTGTTAAATTTTGAAGAAATTCATCATGAATAATTTGAAAATCTGACAGTAAAAATACAACATCTATCTTTTTCACACCACATGTATATAACAAGATACGAAGATCTGTTTAAAAAATAAAGCAATGTAAAAATTATGTTTACTTAATAATTATATTCAATTTAAATTTTATACAAAAAAAAACAAATAAATAGCTTTATATTAAATATGGATTTATAGCACTGTCTTAAAAAGTATGATTTAGTTGCAAAAATAATAAAATATAAAACATACTTCTTTTTCTTTACTAAACAGATGAAGTAAATATTTAATTTATGCTTTCATTGAAATACTTAACAAATTAAAGACCTTAAAGATTAAAACTCTTATTTAATAACTATTTATTTCTTTGACACACTAAAAAGTTACTTTTATAAACAATATTGCTCTACATAGTATTAAGAAAGCAGTTAAGCTTAAATAGTAACTATATATGAAGTTTAAAGAGGATAGCAAAATAAGTTAAAAATTAAAAAGCAATAAATTAAGCAGACATAATGTTTGACATAATGTTTGACATAAAATTCATAAATTTGTCCTGATAAATACACAGAAAAAAAATGTATGCTCTATAATATCTTGATGCAGACAGAATGATCTTAACACAGTGTTAGAACAAATAATGGTAAATTCAAATTTTAAAAAAACTCAGCTATTAATAATAGATATGAGTATATCTAATAATAAACATAAAACAGTAATCAAAACTGCTCAAATATAAAATTGAATTTAATATAAATACACATACTTTAAACTACTGTAATTTCAGTAAATGCATTTTTATTGATTTATTATTAGTCTAGTGTTTCTAAAGTTTCAATTTATTAAAACTGGTTTAAAAAATAATAAACTTTTGAATTTTTTAAAAATTACTAATTTTATCACCAGAGATCTATACTTATTCAGAAGCAACAATCTGCTTACATTTATGTCCCTTTCATGAATAAAAAAAACAAATAAAATTGAACTTACCATATCTGAATTCTGAAAGGCCATATCCCTTTTTTATTTCTATCTCAAATATCTGATAATTTAAAATATATGCTGCAAGTTTGCATAATGATTTGCGGCCTGTTCCATTGAATCCAATCAAGAGCATATTTCCATATGGCATTTCAATTCCTCTGATAATGCGACAAACTGAGAGACAATAATACAAATGGTATTACATACAGAACCATAATTAGATATGCATTCTTTAGAAAAAAACAAGAATAAAAATCTCCAAGCATGTATATGGTGTAGTTTTAAGCAAATTTAAAACTTTAGAATTTATTTCAGAAACTAAAGTATTAAAATAATGTTTTTACATGAACTAAAATTCAGATATTGCATTTAATTAGAAAGTTGAAATTCTACAAAGTAATGTAAAACAGCAAATCTAAAAATGTATTGTAAAGAAATCTAGTCTATTATTTTTTATATAAAGATGCTGAACTTCCCTAAACCCCAATTAAAAAAAATTTTTATCACTTTTGAAACTCATTTGTTATATCCTTCAAAACTGTTCTCCATATTTTTTCACATCTTGTGGTATTTGTATCGATCTGATTAATGTCATGCACAATACAATTGAATTTAATGAATTGGAATGTTGCAGATTGGGATCACGACACTACCTTGTAAAATTAGATTCAGGGCATATACTTAAACACCACATTAATCAGTTATGTTCAACAAGTGTGCCCTTGCATACTCCTGAAGATCCTCCCTACTGTCGTCAAGAGACTCTTGTATATCTAAGACAACCAAGAGTAATCTTCAATGTTCCCAAAGTACCACAACGTACACCAGTAGAAAGTGCTTCGGAAAAAACTCAGCCCATTCAGTTACGTCATTCTGGTCGCAATAGACGACTCCCTTCATATCTCAGAGACTATCAACTGTAAAAGGAGTACCAGATTTAGTGGGGGAGAACTGTTATCCATGTTTTTTCACATCTCGTGGTATTTGTATCGATCTGATTAATGTAAAGCGCAATACGATTGAATTTAATGAATTGGAATGTTGCTTGTATATATATATATGTTTCCCATCTCTGTTCATATGTTGAAAAATAAATGTGTGCTATGTTCGAAATATTAGTTCAAGGAATTCTTTTTATTCAATCATTATGGCCACAACATCATTACAAGTCAAATTTTAGGAGTTAAAGATGTTTCTATTTTTTATCTCCATAATAGGCAGATTTAATACCAAATGCATATAATATGACAACAAGTTAATATAAACAACTTTATTTTCAAGCAAAAAATTTCTTCCAAAAATATTTTAATTCTTTCTAATTCTAACATCTGGTATATTGTTACAATCACAACTTTAAACTGTTGTCATTTCAATAAATGAATTAATATCAGTTTATTACTAGTTTTTTTGTGTGTATGTTTCTGAGATCAAAATTTATTGAAGCTGATAAAAAATAAAATATACATTTGAAGGTTTTTAAAGTTACTAACTTCTTTACCAGAAACCCTTTGTAACTCAACAACTTTAATTTGAAGAGTATTTACTCAGATGTTAGAATATATCACTTCAAATATACAAATATTTGTGTGTGTGTATATATATATATATATATATATATATATATATATATATATATATATATAGCCTAAATATAATAGTTTTTCTCAAAGAAAAAGTGTATTTATATCACAGAAAAAATTAAATATTTTTTACAGTGTAAGTTTTCTTGTATAAAAATTGCTTTCACAATGAATTAAAGATTACTTTTGAGAAAATACTATTTCTAGACACATCTGCTCTTTTTAAATCTAACTAATTCAAAGTTTATATTTAAAAAATAATCATATAAAACTGATAAAGTAATAAATGGAACTTTAGAATGAAATGTCAACTTAATATTGCTATTTATTGGGTATTCAACAAATAAACTGTAGTAATTACAGTGCTGTAGGATAGACACAAGCATTAAATCCTTTAAAGCTCACTGAAGATATCACATTGACTTTTACTTTAATGATATATATGTAAGTACCAGGCCAAGCTTATGGGTCTTCTGCTTGGTCCTTGCTTCTAAATTACAAGGACTCACTTTATTTTGTTTGTGTTGTCCTGGGGAGTAATATTGGCTGCCTATATGGTGTTTCCATAATAAAATGGTGAACAAAATCTGCAGTGTTGTGTTAGCAAATGCTCAACATGCAAGTGCCTCCCATTATTAACAGAATTTTATTTGTATATGTTGCAGATCTTCAAGATAGTGATACAAAAGATTAAGTATCATACATAAAAAAGAAAAAATGTCAAAATAGCTATAGCACTAAGGAAAGGGCTTTCAATGTACATTTCAAAATGCAAATCAATAAATCAATATATTGCTACCATAGCTCATTAAATCAAACATAAATTAAATTAAAATATACAATGCTTGGATAAAAATACCGTTCTTAAGTTTTTAATTTTCCTCCATATTTTATAAATTTTATCATAACTTAATACAACATTTTATTTTACTATCAAAGATAATAAAATTTTTAATATCTTTAAGTAAAAATATTTTATTATCAAAAAGGAAATAATTACGGTGTTCCACAGAGTTTTCAAAGAGAACTACTTGTACATCAATATTATCCCTTTTATAATTTGTCACATAATCATCAAAATATTTCTGCATTTCAATAATGTTTTCAATTTCCACGTAGCCTTCAACAGGATTAAGAAATTTGACTATAATTAAACAAATAAAATTTAAATCATAATTAAACACAATGTCACCATATATCATATCAGTATGTTTTTATGGAAATTTTTGTCAGTGTCAATTTATAAATAAAATATAAGAAAATACAATTAATAAAGCACAAAATCAAATGTAAGGAAACAAAACCAGAAAAATTTAAACTTAAAATTAAGCATTTAAGATTGCTATTGACTGCTGTCAATGACTACTTTTGGCAAATATCTTGATTAAAAAATCATACAAATTGGAGTTCTTTTAATTAAAACCACATTACTTTTTATTCAACTTTTTTTAATGAATTAAACATTAAAAGTATTTAAGTTATGATTGAATTTATTATGATTGCTGATTAAGTTTACATTGTTTTATTCATTTTCATTCATTATAATGCATGCAATATTATTTATATATGAAAAATTATGGGATAAACACTTATAAATTTTTCACACTTTTCTTCATTATTTACAAATATAATGCATTTACCAATTCAGTTTTGTAAGGACTAGTATTTAAATAAATATATAATCAGATATGCATAAAAATACATTTATTGATAACAAAAACACATGCAACATCAACAAAAATATATCTCCCTTTCTCTAAAATATTTAGATGAGTTTTTCAAGATTAAAAAATATTTACAAACATAGATTCAAAAGTTATAATTAATTCCTATTTAATCTTTTAAACAAAAAATGCAAGCATAGGTCTTTTTTCTTTTCCTAGTTTATTTCTCATTGCTGACTAAATTAAACAAAAGATAGGAAATTCTCTTTCAACAGCAGCTGTAAACATATGATTTAATATTGCCATTTTACATTCTTTATTATTGAGCGCATCATTCCTTATATTAAAATCCATTTTCCACTAATTAAATGAAATCTTACTTACAATGTCAGATTCAAAAAGAAAAACCTGAAAGGAACCTGATTCAGTCAGAAATTTCAGTACTAAAGAAAAGATATTTAAACCATATTCTTCTCAGCACACTGGTAAAATAACTCTTACATACACAGCATAATCAGATATATAAAAGTTATTTGAATTTTACAACATATTTAAGAATATTTAAAACAAAACTGACCAAAGTAAGATTTAGATTCTATATCTAAATTGTTTAATTCTATTAAAAACTCATTTCTAGCAATTTCACACAAGTTTTGAAAAAATATGCTTCTGTCTTCTTCAGATATTAATTTGTCAGAAAATTCTCTAATACATTCATAAAACCAAAATTTTGTCATAAATAATTTGTTATTGATATTTTCAGGATTTGCTTCTAGTAGCTTGAAAATAGTCTATTAAAAGAGAAAAAAATTATATGGTAACTATATAAATAAATTTTTCATTAAAATTTAAACAGCAAGAATGAAAGTAACTTGCTTAATTGTTAATAGTATCAATCAAACATTAAAAAAAACAAATCACCATAGTAGTGAGGAACTATAACCAATTTCTCATTAAAATCAAGAATATTTATAAAACTAGGAAATTTTTTAAGTACTATTTAAACATTTATAAGTATATATTCAATATATTTTGTTATTTTCTAAGTTTCACAAAAGTTACAAAACAAACAAACTATACTAAATATCTCTATTTAGTTCATTTAAAAAATACTATTTTGAGTATTGTTATCAATAACTTTTATAAATGTATTTTTCAACTACCTTTCAATAGAAATGTTATGTTGTGTTGAAGAAATCTTAAATATTGTATATTAAGTAAGTTTAAATTAAACGTAAATAAAGCATAAAATGTAATTAACCAGGTTGCTGATAATATTCTAGTTTCCTTTTTTTTTAGATATACTAAATAATTAAGCATAGAATTAAAAAAATTATATAAAAAACACCATTAAAGTTTAACAACTATATTTATTAAATCAAAATGATAATGTAAAATTATGCTTTACTCATACAATACAAAATTCACAGTCAAGCAAATGACTAAAAATTATTTATTTAAACTTCTAATGCTGACTGATAACCTTAAATGAGCATTTAACAAATCATTAACTAGCCTTATTAGTATCAGAAAAAAAATAATTTTAAAAATTTTGATAAAAAAAATTTAAGCAACCCATTTTTTTGAACAGCCTTTAGTTGTTTTTAATCATTACTTCAAAATCATCTATCATTTCAGTTGTTTGCATGAGGCATCATTCAGTCTTTCCTAGCCGTTCTTTGCAGTCATGACCCCTCTCTTCTTCCTGCTACTTTCAACCCTCTCTCCTCCTTTTTCAACAAGTTGTCTCATGCGCCCTGTTAAATCTTCCATCTAAAATATTAAGTTCCTTACTAGACTTTTTCACATACCATTTCTCAAATTCCCTTTGTGTTCATAGATTGTTAAATTTTCATCAAATCCCATCTGAAATATTTTTTGTGAAAGTAATTACACATCAACTCAGGAGGGCTGATATTCCATATGTTCCTTTGGAAACTTTTCATGGGAATTTCAATACTGTGAGATTCATATATTATGGGACAAGAGGCACATGTTTTTCAAACTTGAACTCTTCCAAACAAATGTTGAATATGATTAAAATGTTAGATGGAAAAAAAAAATTTACAAAATGTTAGTCAGCACATCTTTAAAAAAGTAATCAGTCAGAACCTCAATTATATAAATAAAGAAAATATCTTTAAAATTCAATATGACAAAAGTTTATTACTTTTGATTTTGCAAATTAACAAAGGCAAAGGACTACAGCATAAAGGATTTGAAATAATTATACTAAAATGTATATTCTGTGTAGATTAAAGAAAAAAATATGTATTTAAAAAAGTGGCCCACAAAAATCTGATGAAAAAGGAGGTAATAAATTAAACTTATTTTTCTCTGAATACTTATCACTTTATCTTGTACACCAAATTATAAATAAGAGATTGAAACTTCTTATTTTTCATTTATACAAACTCTAAAGTTGTGTTAGTGACAGAACAAGTAATAAAAATTATATACATATAACTGTTCATTTTGTAACAAAAAGTATTAGTTGTAGAAAAAAATACAGACTAACCTTTTTGAAATTATGCAGACTGAATAAGTAATGCAATTTAGATGGTGTGGGAAGAAAATATTTTGTTACAGTTTTATAAACATTTAAATTTCCCAAACTAATAGAATTAATCAATCTTCTAAATTCTAATGATGGATCAATAAACTTATTTTTCAGTAGGGTTACAAAGATAGTTTTGAGCTCTAAATCCTGCAAAAGAAAAGTTCTTTATTAATAGTTATGATATTAAGACAATTTTATGTATACAGAATAAAATTTCTGATTTTGTATTCATAGCAAATGGAAGATATCTGACTATAAAATTAACTTTCTGATTGACATTATTAAAAAAGTAGCATTTTCCCTAGTACTTTGATCAATTTAATACAATTTAACTGAATTATCTTTAAGTCTATTAAATGAGTCTTTGTAATTACAAATATCTGAAGAAAAAATTAATAGATCCATACATTTTGGTTAAAAATATGATATCAAGGAACTCAGAATTTTTTAGTTTTTCCATTAACAAATATATGAATGATTAATAGCAAAATATTAAATCGTAAACTGAGGATATGGAAATTTTTTTATGTTAGAAAAATATTTTTAGATAAGTTAAAATACTATGCCGGTAGTTGCATATTATATTGTGGTTAGAATATTGTGCTTCCAATCTATGAATGTATCTATCAAAGAAAGATATTGTGAATTAAACAATTTATTTAAGCTTTAAAATAAAGCTCTAAATAATGCTTTCTATCATTTTATTATATTGGCAATACTTTGGGTAATTTATTATACTTCATAAAGTTCAGCATACCAACACTGAACAGTAGCTGATGACATGAGCAAAGTTGACATATACACAGTTATATATATATATATATATATATATATATATATATATATGTATGTATATATATACAGAGAGAGAGAGAGTTGACATATACACAGTTATATATATATATATATATATATATATATATATATATATATGTATGTATATACAGAGAGAGAGAGAGAGAGAGAGAGAGAGATGAATTAATTAAATATGTCGTGAAAAAATTCTGGAATACATGATTAATGGTTATAACATTTGAAACTTTTTAAAATCATTCTTAAATGACTGAAAAAAGCTTAGATAATCTACTATACTTTACCAAAGGAGGAATGATGTTGATAACATTGAAATTATTTAAAAGAGGCTCTGATATATGATTTTCATTACAACCCTGAGTAGTCATAGCACATACAAAGGTGATATTCTAGAATAGAAAATATTTAAGCTATTACTAGTGCATGCCTATAAATGTGAAGCTTCATAACAAAAATTTACTTAAAAATTATGCATCTAAAGGTTGTGAATAGTGGCATACACTGAAATCAATTTTAGGGGGTGCAAACCATCACTGTAATGAAAGAAGAAATTTCTTTGTTTAGAATTATCATTAGTTAAAATTTAAAGAATGCACTGTACCAGTCTTATTTTTACTATTGAAAACTGTTCATGGATTGATGTAATGTTTATCAAGTTACAAAAATTAAAAAAATAAATATAATATTTGAAAATAATATAGATATCACAAGAACAAAACAACTTCTTACTACAATTGATAGACTCCAAAAATTGAAAAGCTGATTTAAAAACTTTCAATGGCTGAAAAACCTTTAAAAGGAAAAGAATGTTTCCTAAAATTTTTATCTACAAACACTGACTCAGAGGTATATTTTTTAAGGCAGAGCAAAAACTTTTCTAATCTTCCGTGAGGAATTATTTACATAAAAACTTTTTCCTCTTGGTGATGAAAAAACTTTAAGCGTCAAAAGAAAAGAAAATTCAGCTTTTTTAGAAACTTGTAACACCTATAATAATATAATAAAAAGAATTATCCTGAAATATTTTTATTTTGAGAAAAGTGTAGGTGTGAATATTCCTTTTGCATCCCCTCTGGATATACCACTAGTTGTGAATACATAAAATTAGTTAAAGTTAACTTAACAATACTAAATTTTGGCAGTAAAAATTTCATAGTTTTTAAAAAACTTGAAACTAGTTCAATGATTAACTTTAATCTTAGTCCTTTGCAGTTGATACAATGGTCATATATCACAAAAGGTATGAAAAATACATAGAAAAGGGAGAAGTAGTCAGTAAATATAGTTAAAATATTAGTCAATAAAAACCCAGGAAGAAATAATTTTGCTGTTATTTTATTTTGAGATCACAGTATTTCAAAACTATAATATTTTATCAAAATAAATAATTTAGGAATGTGTAAAAGAAACTGTGTATAGTAGTTATTAGCAGACTAGTAAAAAATAAAGTTATTATTTTGGTTTGATAAAATATGATATGAAATAACTTTAACTTTTTACAGTTTTATCATATGATCAGTTCAATAATGAAAATTAACAATAAAAGATTTTAATTTCTGTTTAATTAAAGCTAAATCAGTATAATCAATGAGTATAATATTTTTATTAATTATCTCCTAAATAATACAGTTTCCCAATCAACTTTCTTTCTTGAACACTTTTAACCTCTTTCTTCTTTGTAATTTATAGATAAACAACAAAAAGAATAATTGGTTTAAAAAAGTTACATTAGTAAATTAAACTGCAAATTAAGTTAATTTCTCAAGTATTTTCTGATTTTATAAGAGTATACTGACTATAATATGAATATTAATGAGGATGTTCCAAAATAGGATTTTACTGAGACAACTATTTTTCTTAGTATCTTAACTAAAGAAAAGAGAAGAAAATATTCAGCTACATAACTATAAATTTTAGTATTAGTTTTAAATACTGGATACACTTAAACAATGAAAACCATTCACTCTACAAATGAATTCAAACTAATTGATATTCTTATAAATACCTGTAAATAATTAATCTTCCAATTTTCTCGATTAAACCAATAATTGTTTTTTAGTTCCATACTTAATAATTCTAAAAAAGATGCTGAATGAGAGTTGTTAACAAAAGCTAAATTTATATCATCCAAAAAAATAACTAGCTTTGTTCCAAATTCAGGTATGAAAATATTTCCAGCTTTCTTTACCATTTGATTTTCAACAATTTTCTGCAGTTTTGTTGATGTAGTCTGAATAAAAAGAGAAAAAAAATTAACTTATTAAAAAAGGGGAAAAAATAACTAAAATCGTCTTTCCATTTACATTCAAAAGTATTTCCATGTTCAATACAACCATCTCAGATAAAGATAAAATTTAGATATATCAACAGAATCTACTTTTAAAGGTATAATATTTGATATTATTGTAAATATTATAATGTACATGCCAATTATATAGCAAAATTTTAAAAATATTATTAACACTTACACTAAAAGGAACAAAACTAAAATTAGACAAAGTTGTTGTAATACAATATGTAACAATTTATGCAACAAATCACTATAAAACTTAAAAGTTGGGTCTTGTTATTAGGTTTTTGATCAGGACAAAAATAAAAGGAAAATACACAAAAAAATTTTGCTTTTTGCAACAAAATACTTCACAATTACTTAATTTAATTTATACAGAATACGAGATTTGTTTTCTACAAATAATTATTAGAGTCTAAACAAGAGGTTATGAAATTTGTGGACCACCAGTAAAATTTTGCAGCCTACAGCAGAATTTATGGAATTTCTAATAGAAACAAAAACTATTTATTATAGGAAATGCAATATTATTTGGCTGATTTATTGATTATTATAAATGCTTATGTATATTTAAAAAATTTTAATTGTTCTACGGTTAATTTATGAATAATGGGTCAAGAGCTCATTATGCTTACTTAATTAACTCACCTACTGGAAAAATAAGCTCCCTTAATTAGGACTGTAACACATTTATTAAACATTTAATTTCAGTCGGTTAGTATGCCACAGACTAAGTCATATACAAATGATTGAGGAAATGAATGAACTTTTATACATAGATGGTGCTTTAATCCATAACAGATACTACTATTACTACTACTACTACTAATAATAATAATAATAATAATAGTAATTGTAACTATGATTAAATTTTTTTATTTTAATGTTCACCTCAGTATATAAATAATGTAACATACCAGAATAAAATACATTTCAAATGCAGATTCCCAAGCCTATTGAGTTGGTCTGGCCTGATCTGAACTATACAATTTTATGCTGAAATAAATAAGGCAGAAGAAATGTATTTTTGCTTTATTTTGTATTGAATTACACACACACACACATACATATATATATATGTGTGTGTGTATGTATATATATATATATATATATATATATATATATTCCACTATATTTGGTATTAAAGGCGCAAGTCAGTTTCTGCCTAGAGCCTAGTTCCGACTCTGATAACTATAACAAGATTTTCAATATATATATATATATAAATATATATATATATATATATATATATATATATATATATATATATATATATATATATACATACATACATAAAGGACAGATAGGTAAAATGTTAAAATACCTGACATGATATATTCATTACAGAGTATTTATAGTTTTCAGGATTCAGTGAAAGAAGTAAGTCCTTGACAATAGTTGTTTTTCCACAATGCATTTTGCCAACAAGGAATACAGGATTCATGGAACACAATAGTTTTTTGACAATGAATTGATAAGAAACAGTCATTCTGGTTGGAACCATAATCATTTCTAAAGGTATTCTAGAAAATAAAATAATTGAATAAAGAGCCTAAAAATATGATAAATATGATTTTCAATTAACTAATTGACTATAATTTCTCTTAAAAAAAAACTCTAGCTATACACCATAGTTATAAATAAAAATAATTAACAAATAGAAAAACTTTAAAATAGGTTTATTGTTTAAATAATTCTCAAGAAAAAGTTGCAAATTAGAAACAGACTTATATGTTAATTTAAGTATTATATGTTTATCATTTTTAGGATATTAAAACCAATCTATTTATTAAATTTAGCACCTTATTTAGTGAATCTATAAGAAAAGAAAATTTTTCACTTTAGCTCAAAGCTAATTTACACAAAAATTGTCAGAGGTTTTTAGATTTTTAATGTAGAAATTCTAGAAACAAAGGATCAGTATTTAGAAATATAGGATTTTTTTCTTCCTATTTGAGGATTTTCCCCCCATTTTATTATAGCCAAATGAAAAATCGTTATTGATTCAAAAAGTATTTGAATGCTATTATTTGAATTTCAAAGAAAAACCAGCTGTATAAGTATAGAAAAACTTTTCCTACTTTTGTTATCTTAACACCTCAATAATATAAATCAATTTGATACAGGAACTTTAAGAAATTTTAATATTTTAAAAATTAAGGTAAAAATAACACAGATATTTGAAAGTGAAATTCACTAAAATAGCTCAAGAGCCATTTTATTAAATATGAACTAATTTAAGCTTAAAATTCTAAAATATTATTTATTTATGCAATATTTAAACATTGAAAGCTACAAAACTAATCAAATTTTAAAAAATACATGATTTTTTTTATAAATCTTCTCATATTGCATGAGTACGTGAAAGGAAAAAGTTTTTTAATCTAATAATTAGTTAACATTATGTTAGCAAAAGTTTTCAGATATGAATATTGAAACTTAAAGTAAAATAACAAAAATTGAACCAAACATCGATGCAGTGGTAAACTAAAAAGCATAGGAGTTAATAAGCTAGTTATGCTACAGGTATTATGTGTTTATAAAACAGTAATTTAGAAAATTTAAGAAAACATTTATAGCAAGTTTTATTTAAAATTTATGGAGGGATATTGCAATGTTTTATCTATTACTAAAACATAACCTAGATATCTAGATAAAAGTTAACTTATTTGTCTTTATATACCTCATTTTGAAAGTTCTTAATGCTGATATGTTTGGTTTCAGTAATTGCAGACATAAGAAGAAGATAGAGGCTCCCAGTGTGGTTGTATAATTCAACATTTAAAAGGTCAAGAAATGCTGGGTGAAATGTATAACTTGGATGATGAATATGTAGAGAAGTCTTAACAAATAAAAATTAAGTTTCTATCTTGATTCATTTTTATTAATGATTAAAATCTTATGATACTCTCTCATATTTTACAATGAATTCTCATTAGTAAGTTAAATTTGATTTCATATAATAGATAAAAATTTAATTATTTTAGCTAAAACTTTAAAAAATGATTATAAAAGCTTTAATTTTTTCATAATTATTTAGACATACCCTTCTTTCAGATTCAAAGAGGGGGGTAACAAATTATTCCACTTTATCCATTCTAGATTTTTATCCAGTCCATAATCATATATTAATCCAGATTTAGGGAGAGATTCATCCAAATTATGAACAAATTCATTAAACAGTTGTTGGCCTTTTTCATCTACAGAAGAACCCAATGACCAAGTAAGAGAAATCCAAAAAATTCTGGATAACTTCTCATTAATGTTTATCTCCCCAATTACCTAATAAAAGAAAATAAAAAGACCAATATAAAAATATAATTTTCATGATTTAAAAAATGTATTTTAAAGACATTAACCCCAATATAATTTCATTATTTGTTAGTAACCTTAGTTATATATGAAATCAATATTTCAAAAGTATGTCAAAAGTATTTTTGCAATTTATATGTCATGAAATTTTAACAGAGTAATTTCAAATTTCACATTAACATGAATTACTTTCATTAATAATCAACAATTTTATAAAAAAGTAGTATTTCTAAAAATATTATTTACAAAAATTTTAATAAAAATAAAGTGAAAATCTTCATATTCTTTAATTTCTGCTAATATATTAAAAAGTAATTTTTGGCAATAATAATACCTTTTCATTTAATTATACATACCTTCCACCTAGTAATTTTTGCCTAGACATTGGTTACTCTTAAACTCATTGTAAGATTTACATTTGTATACCAAGGCAGTTTTTAGATATTTCAAAAGTAATAATTTAATTTTAAAATAATTCACATACCTAATTTTGGAATTTCTTACCTATACAATTATCTCTGTTAAAAATTCTGTACCTTTTCTATTTTATATTAATTATGTACTTAATACCACTTGAGTATACAGAAGAGAAAAAATTCAAACCTCCCAGATTTTTATAATTATGCTTTGATTTCTTGATGGAGGGTTATGTAAAAAGATTCATATAAAAACTACAATGTTTTAAGTCAAAATATGTGTGTATAACAACTCTGTATAACAGTTCTACAACAAACAAAGAAAAATGAATTATATGCATATGATAGTTTTTTTTAACTTTCTGGCCACAATATAAAGAATGGATATATAATTCACATAATTTTTAACTTAATATTTTAATTTATAATTCCATATACAAATATCATTGTGTATAAGCTTAAATTTAATTATGTTTTATTACATTTATTATTCTTCATAATTAATCAGTAAAATGAAAAGTGTGGAATTCCTGAACTGGACTTACATCTTGCAAAAAAGAATACATTAGCTTACAAAAAGAAGCTATGTAGTTGATAAGAGAAGTAGAAATGACCTTATATGTTTCTAAATATTTGAATGAAAATTCAATAAGATCTTCTAAATATTTATCAGCCAAATTTTCAATTATCTTTGAAATTATAGAGTTTTCAATTCTTTCAAGCCAGGAATGAAAATATATTTCCCAACCAATGTTGTCACTTTGATGGTAAACAATTCCACAGCAAGAAATAGCAGCAGGTGAACAGTGAATTAAATCTGTAGTTTCAATAATGAAATAAACCTGAAAAAAAATTAAAATAACGACATAATTAAATAAAATATTAGATATGCCAAAAACAATATATTACTTGTAAATAAACTCTCAATATCTTAAAGTCATTGGGACTATTCTGTGTGATTACAAGTTTTTTCAGCCCATAGGTTTGAACACCTTGGTCTGGTCACAGTACCCAGCTCTTGGGGAATCCCTCAAAAATTGCCCTGAAGATGATTTGATTGATTCATTCATTCATTCCAAGTTGCCCAGAATGACAAAAAGTGTTTGAGAAACCCAAAAGAACACATGCTGTTTTTTTATTTTAGAATATTTTATCATTATGACAAATGTACACACCCTTATAACAGTAAAGAAAAATACTTTCACTTTGATTCTAATAAAAGTACATATGATCATCTGAAATAAGGAAAGGAGAGATATAATAAAACAATTCATAATATGGGTGAAAGGCAATTTATTACCCCATTTCATTAAAGAATGCAGCACAAAATGATTTTTTATACTTACTTGCTTTTTTTTAATTCATGCTATCCATCTGAATAAAATCTTAAATTTAATAAAAAATAATTTAAAAATTGCTTGTCATAATTTCTCAGCTTTCATTTAAATAGTTAATAACTGGCATTGCATAAATAATGAATTTGTTGTCATTATTGTGTATAGAAGTTCAAGAGTCCTCTTCCTCATTCTAGCTTTCTGTAATGTTATTTCTACAATAATAGCTTCATCACAGAGATCTTATCTTGTGATGAGTTGAGTCTACATCTACTTACTCAGAAAATCCTACTGATACTTCTGGGAGAATTTCCAGTACATTACTAAATTCCTCCATCAAATCTTCATCAAACTTTTCCCAGAGTGGGAAAATAGTGAAACAGATCCACATTTTAAAAAACAATGAGAAATGTCCTTTTGTCAACTATTAAAAATCACTTGAATTCAGTCTATAATTGAAATGTAAATCATTTACTCATTATTTATGAGTGATAAGTTTTCTTATTAGCACACATATCCTTCAAATAAATAACTAAGCTTTTTTTTATATTCTTATAATTTACTGGCAAAGATTTGGCATTTTTAAAAAATAGATTTTCCTTTTACTCATAATAAGGAAAAGTACTTTTACATATCCACCTGCTATTAGCTTCAACCAGGAAAAATTTGATAAAAATTCATGAAGAATTAAGTTTTTTTTTTTTGGGGGGGGGGGGAAATTTAAAAGACAAGAAAAAAGAGTAATGCAGTAATAGACTGCATGAAAAAATCACTAGGGGGAAAAAAAGGCTCACTGAAGCATAAGAGAAGTGGAATTAATCTTGAGATAGTGAGAAAAAATTTCTACTGAATTACCTTAACTTAGAATTAGAACTTTAAAAAAAAAATAAAAATATAGATAACTGAAGTCAAGATAGTGAGAATCAACTATATTTAAATACTAAAATGAAAATTGATTCAATAAATAATTTTGAATAAATCTGTTATGGCTAGACAATAAGTGAGAACTACTAATGAATGATATTTTTCCTTAAAATGGTAGATCAGAATAACATTACAACATTTGAATAACCCATAAATGAATACATATGACTTGCAACTGTCTCAATTTTTATACAGATCTTAAACTCTAATTTCTAAAAAATTCTCATGTTTTTTAACTTACCAATTATATTAAAAAATTAAAAAATGGTCTAAAAATAACAAAACTGAAATATTTATTTATACAAAATATATAAATTCCCCTATTTAATCAACTGTTAGACAAAATGAAAATTAGATTTCATGATTTAGTCTTAAGAAATAAGAATTTAAAGAAAATATCAGCACATTTAAAATAAATTTTCTTATATAATGTGAATGAAATGATTAAAAATTATAGAATATTAAATATTATACCTCATCTGGAAGTAGAATTCTTTCTCCATTACCTATAGTTAGCACTTTAGTTCTATCCAAAAGGGAAGTAATATTTTTAGTCCATTCCATTTCAGCAGGACCATTTAGGACAATCCACTTTTCTTTAGCCCTTATATTACCACTAGCATCTTGTAATGTTAAGGGAAATAAACCCTCTGCCCATTCTCCATTAGCATCAAAATACCCAAAAAGTTCATGAAGAGAAAAAGCCATTGGATTAAATGTGTATGCCTAGATAAATTCAAAGTAATTAACAAATATACATAATACTAAACATTAGGAATACAGAAAACATCTTTAATTAAAAAATCTGCTTAAAATACACAATTAACTAACATGCTAAAATTTTCATTAGAAAATGGAATTAGTATAGATATTGTCAGGTAAATGCTCAAGACATATTACCTTTACAATAAATAAAGGTAATGAAATAAGTATGAAATATTTTATTAATATTGATACAAATGAAAGAACTACATATTCAGAGCTTTTTATATAGTTTATACATGAAAAGAATACAGCAAATGTAAGTTAAATAAAAACTAATAATTTATGTATGCAATGCTAATCTAGAAAGTTCTTTAAAACTTTAAATAAATTTCATAAAAATATTTTCTAAGATTGAAATTAATAAGATTTTTCGTTTCCAGAATAAAATAAATATCTACTGTACTTAATGAAACCAGAGCTTTCTCATATTAAATAGTACAAATAGAAAAAGATCAAACTTAAGTAATAAAAGAAAAAGAAACTTTGCTTCAAAAAATAGTTTTAAAAGTGAAAATTTCCATTTAACAATAAGTTTCTTAATAAAGAAAATACTTTTATTAAAACTGTAATTATAATTAAGTATTAATTATAATGCAATTATAATAAAGTTTTTTTCATTAAAACAAATTTACTGATGATAATCTAAATTCAAAGTACTAGTTTTCTTCATGAAAGATTAACCTTTAAATATTCCATTAATTAAAATTAAAACAGAATGCTAGTAAAACGCTTAATACTTTAAGAACTTTTTCTATGAATAAAGAAAGAAGTGTAATTTTTTCTCTTTGAATTGTTAGAAAAAGTTGTTATTATATGACAACAGTACGATTTTGAAGATAAACAAGAAATTTTAATAAATACTAAAAAAAAAAAAAAAGTTGTAGTCAAAAATTATGAACCAATTATTTTTCTCTAAAATATTTAATGCAATTTTTTTTAATTTCCTGAAACAAATAAATGACTTAGCTGAGTGCCAATATAAAAATAAATGATAGTGATTTTTTAGTCAATGATAATTTCTTTTACGAAGAAATAAAAAATGCTTTGAACATAACATTAATTAAAACATGCAATAAAAATTTTTAAAAATTAAGGGGAAATCTTACATGAACTGCTGAAACTTTAGTATCTTCATTTAATGAGGATATTTCTAACAAAGAATAAGCATTCTTTAATGTTTTCCATGTCGTAGTTTTCCCACTGCCACTATTTCCAAGAAGTATAATAGCATGATAAACATTTTTCATCTCATGAAATTCCAGAACTTTATAAACAGAACTAGTATTTATCTGCAATGAATTTTGTCTCAGAGATTCTTCAACTGTTTTCTGAAACTATCCCAAATAAAAAAACAAATAAGTTAATCAAAGTATGTTTATAATTCTTATTTATAAATAGTATAAGAGTATAAGAACTGTAATATCAGAGCATAAAATTATTTAAATCATTTCTTTATTAAAGTAATCAATTAGTCATTTCTAAAATAGTACTAAAAGTATTAAACTGCTTTAAACCTTCAGATCCTTCAAATATTCTTTCATAATATGTATTTAACTTATTATGTTTTTTCCTTCTCTACATACTAAGTTAATAACAGAATCTATTATGTTTACAGACAGATTTAGAAAACTCTTACAAAGAATGATATAAAAATCTTTTAAGTTTTCTCTCCAAACAATTAGCAGTACATAACAAATTGTATATTACATCTGATTTTTTATAGTCATCATTTCACACTAATTTAATGATCTTAAATGCCATATCAAATTTTTAATCAATTGCCCTCACCATACCAGCATTTAAAATAGAGATGTTTAGCATAGCATTTACTTAAGACTAAAGGGATTTAACTAATATATATTTGTAACACGGTGGAAACTTGGACATTATGAATAGTAGAAACATGATTTAAGCTCCATTTAAAATTTTGTATCCCTTCTATAGATCTATTAAATATATAAATTCCACAACAGTAATCACACTTCAACAGTCATAGCAAATCACTTTTATTATCTGGACAAAAACAGACAGCCATTTTAATTGACATATGCACTACACTCACTGTGTTTGAGATGCTACCATACAAAAGTTTTTTACTTTTGGGATCTCACAGTATTAAGGGCTCTAATATATAGACTCCTAAAAATGTGATGATCTGACACAAAATTATGCTACACATGCACAATCTCATAGGCTAAGTCTAAGTTTTCTGTACACTAAATACATTTCACTAAATCAAGAGAGAAAATGATGTTAAAGTTTGAAATTAGACTTTAATAATATATCATGCTCTTTTTTTAAAAATCTATTATATATATAAAAAAACTGGACCAAGAAAATTCAAAACATAAAACATGATTATGACTATCTTCAACTTATTCAGACCAGTTTAAATCAGTTTTCGTAAATAAAGAAAATCGGCAATCTTGTTTGTGAGAGAAATCCTATTTAAAGCAATAAATTATAAATCACTTTAATTGCACACATAGATATATATAAGTCAGGTTTAAAACATAAGCTTATAAAATAAGATAAATTTAACAATAAATACAATGCAATCTTTATGACACAGATCGATAGATTTGAACTAGTTTATATAATTGTCTTGCATGTCCACTTCACCACTGTAGAAAACCTGGAGCAAGATAGCTGGTTGAATCTTTGCTCAAATGCCTTCCTATGTGAAGAGTGAAGAGAAAGTGAAGAGAAAAATGGATCTTAATATGAACTGAGTTTAGTGTATAGGGACAGGAGATTGTTACACACACACACATATATATATATATACATATATACACATACATATATATACATACATATATATACATACATATATATATATATATATATATATATATATATATATATATATATATATATATATATATATATATATGCATGTAATGATGCTGACAATTTTGAAGACACACTGAATCACAGAAAGGTGATTGAAGAGGAATTATGTTAGATTTTTATTTAACTTATCCATTTTGTAGGTGAATAAGGCCTAGAAACACAAGGCACAATAGTAAAATACTTTGGTAGTCATGGTGACTTTATTATCTAGGTAAGAAAAAGTAAGCCATTTTAATTTTACCAGACATGCTAAGCATGTTGCACTAAAAGCCCACCATATTTGAGTAAATAAAGGTAGGGAAAAGAAATTTCACAACCTAGGATAATCCAATTTATAGATTCTTAAAGAATTTGATGATCACACAAAGAAACCTTATTCAATGCATGTGTGTGATCTTCCGTGCAAAGTATAGGTTTTTCATGCTTATCTGTCCTTCACTGAAATACATTTCACCAAATTAGGATGATAAATTGAGTTAAAAATAGTTTTAACAATTTATTCCGTTCATTTCTATTTTAGATTTAAAAGATCCTTTTAAAAATGGAATAATAATATATTTAAAAGAATGTAATCCTTATACAGCTGTAATACATACATTAGCCATATCTACCATGACAGTCTTCACTGAGCCAAAGATGGATTCTAATAATGCTTCAAATACTGGATGATCATCTATAAACAACTTTGGAAGAACTGAACTTTTAAGAGAAGTAACAATTATCTGTCAATGAAGAATTATAAATGTTAAATGGATATTATAACAATCATGATATATAAAATGAATATAAAAGTCCAACTATAAATTATAATTTAGGTCTAATTTATGAAGAATTTCCATAGTTTTTATCTTTGTTGACTGATTAACATTTTGTTCAGTAACTGTGTGTTTAACTCACTAGAATAATAGAAATATTAACATAAAGAAAATATTAAATTACTATATATATATATGGGACAAACACATATCACAATCCTTACATGATAAAAATTAACATTATTAAACAATTTAAATTAATTTTAAATTTAAATTTTAGTATTGAGATTTCAATGTTTTTTAAAATATGGAAATATTTTATTAAGAATATGAATTAATTACAATGAGATCAAGGTCTATCTACAGTCTTACTTTTAAATTCATTTTAGCAGTTATTGACAATTATATCAATAGCTGTCAAGAAAGTTAGATTTTCTTAGCATAAAGAAATATTTTTTGCAAAACAGTGAAGAAATTTTTAAACATCGAAATCTGGCAGGAACCAAACAGCTTATTTCTAAAACTAGCATATCTTTGGTCTATATACACTGTTAATAAATTTTCTACTATGTAAGAGTATGTACTGTGTTTAGGTAATGATATTTTAACCTAAAACTAGCCATTATAATCATAATTGTATTTTGAAATAATTTTTGGACAATTCTATCCTTAAATTGCAATCTTTGGAAAAAAAATTTTATTCTTTCTGGAAAAATGTTGACTTTGAATACACTAAAATTAATTTCTGCTAAACCCAGACCTTCTTATATAACAATTTATATAATTAATTTCACTTCTTCTGTATTACCCCATGACTAACCATTAAAAATATCAATTGGTTGGCTCATACACCTATATATTATCATCTACATGCTTTTCACCCCAGAAGCCTTCAGGGGAATTTGCCTAATATATTTATAATTCTGTTCAGTAATTTGCTGTTTTTTGTTCTTTTGACCACTTTATTACTAATGACTGCACCCAAGCCAATGTTAATTCCCTTTTTACCTTTGTGATGGGTTAAAATGCCCATTGCATATATAGTGAAACCTGTTTAATGCAATAATGCTTAAGACAAAATATAGATTAACATGGAATAATACAACAGATTTGAAAAACGATGTATTTTCATACATTTTTTTTCTCTTAACACAAAAGTCATTCAACATGAAAAGATGTCCCTTCTGGAAATGAACAAAATACAGAAAACACTAGCCATGCAGGTGCAAGTTTCAGTATTATTGGACAGACCTACTGTATCATTAGAAGAATTTGCTGCATTAGATGAAGAGAATGTGTGTACAGTCCTAATTATAACAGACAAAGACATTTTGGAATTTGTTCAAAGTTAAAAAAATATTGATGCAGATTCTGATGATGAAAATAAAATTAACAATGCAGCTTCTATTCCCATGTCCACTAAAAAAGGAATATGATGAAAAGCATGCGGAGTAATTTAGATACATTCCAATGGTGAAATGAATAAAAAAATGGACAACATCGAACAATTTTATGCTAAAGGAGATAATGTAAAGAAAAATATCAGATTAAAACTCAATAAATGTTTTGCTTTTTAAAAAACTTGAAAATTTTGTATTAAATTTCATCACGCTCAAATGAATGTTTTTACTTCATTAATTTTTATCAAATACATGCATATATACATTTCTATGTAAATATATATATGTAATGTACTCTAATAAACTTAATTTTGTTGAATACATGTTTGTTTCTAATATCCTTTAACACAAAATTCTCTTAACATGAAAAAATATTTCATTCCCCTCAATTAATTAAACAATTTTCACTGTATATATATATATATATATATATATATATATATATATATATATGAGTTATTAATATTCCTTATATTATACTCTTTTTTAATAAAATTTTTTTTAAATTTGATCTTCCCATGAAAACATTAAGTAAATATCAACTTGCATACTTTGTGATTGTGATAATATGATAATATGGAGGGCCTTGAAGTAACCCCTTGCCTCAGGGTTAAGTATGGCCAGGCCCTGAATATTTCTTCTAGTTTCAATAAACATTAGAGATATAAGAGCATCTATTCATATTTTAAGAATTTTATTTTGGAAAAATTAAAAACTGCAGAAAAATTTTCCAATAAACTGAAATTACATCTGAATCAGGTGTGATAGGTGATACTGCCTTCATATTGCTAACATATTTCAAAAAACTAATGACTGCTCGTAAGCCAAAATCATAATGGCACTGCTTAGAAAGTTGCTCCTCTGCTAATTTGAACATCAAATAAACATCCATAGATAAACTCTATAAGAAAAAAAAGTATATTAAATTTATTCTTTGTAATTCTTTTAAAAATTAAACAACAATGTTCACTTTAATGCACATAAAAAATAATAGAATTTTACGTACAGCAAAATTACTTATTGCAGAAGGAGTTATCATTTTTTTAAAAAACATGATATTTGTTGATGATATTTTATGATATGGAATAAAAATTTTAAAGTCAAACATTATTGACAATCATTGTAAAATATGTGGCAGACTCTGTTTTCTTGATACTGACAAAAATTCATTTTAAAATTTTAGAAAGATAAAGACATTTAATATTTCTAGCTCCAATAAATTTTACAGCAAAAATAATACTGATAATATAATTAATAAAAATACATCTAATTTTGACATATTCTTTAAATTATCAAGTTAAATTATAACTAACAGAATAATTAACTTTAAGATAACCTTTATTTATCTGTAAAAGATAAATTTTCCTAAATAATAGAATTTACAGCAGATTAGCTCAGATAATTACAATAAAAAATTAACAATAAAATTTCTAAATTATTCGAAAGAAAATTTATTGTACTTGTTTCATAATCTGTGCAGTTATCTAGACATTATATGTACTGTTCTTCCTTTAACAGGCTAACCACCCCTTAAAAATCACAAAAATGATAAAAAAAAAAGTATTTCATTTATCTAAAATACATTAAAAGCCCATATAGAAGTTAATTAATACCTATTGATACTTATAACAATTCCTAACACAATTCTAAAAATGCTAACAAAATTTATGCTTTTTATACAAGAAATCAAACCTCTTTAGCATGCATTTCAAATTAATAAAAAGTAAAGTAAACTTACAACTCTTACCTTACTATTTTGTAAACCATAAGCAGTAAAGAAGACTTCTATTATAATTAAAATATCAGGTGACATCATGGTAACAGGTCGAAATACATTGGATAAAGATGATGGTAAATTATAATTACCAATACTATATTCTAAGTAGAAAAAATACATTTATTGTAAAACCAATTAAAACAAACTTGATTAATACTTTCCAACAACTGTATGCAAATTTGAAAAAAAAAATATAAACATATTTAAATGCTTTTATAACTAAATATTTAACATGTAGAATATTCATTAATTATATTACAGTAATTTCTGATTTTTTATAGTGTATGGAGTTTCAATTCTCTATCTAAAATGTGAAAAACAAAATGTGTTTTAAATGTCAATTCTTATTTTTCTTTTTTTTTTTTTTTTTTAGTTTCACAATATCAATTCATGTGAATATCAATTCATGTATTGAGAACATTAAAGAAAAAACTTTTTTAATGGCAAACACTTTTAAAATGAAAATAACCTATATACAACATTCATTACATAAAAAAAGTATAATAATGACAATCTGAAACGCTTAATGTTTATTACTAAGCACAAAGCCTTAGAAATACTTTGTTCCCTCAAAAAAGAAAAATTTAGCTCTTAACATTCAAAGTGTTTTCTATAAAAGCTAAATCAATTTAAATGTATAAATGTTCAGTTTGAAAGCTTGAATACATTTAAATAAAAAAATATTGGAAAGCAAAATGTTATATGCCTTTAAGTGTTCTCTTATAGCATTATACAGATGCTTTCAAACGAAAAAAAAAATCTTTCTTATTCTACAGACAAATATCCTAACAAATACTTTAAGAACAAAATAAAACATTTTACATAAATTATTTTAGAAACAATAGTTGCTTATCCCCAAAGTAGAATAATGTGGTATTACAAAGGATATCAGCAGATGTTGGAATAGCTGGGAATGAATTAGCTGATAAATTAGCCAAAAAGGGAACAAAAATTTTGCAAATAGATAATGGTGATGTGCCATTTGCATTAATAAAAATAATAATAAAAAATACTATAAAAAACATGATGCTAAATTAACTTTAAATATGAAGAATAAGAATTGGAGGCATTCGATTCATGAAATCCCAGATTTTCCTAGATCCATCGCAGTTGCAGCATTTCATTTGGAGACCGGTCACAATTGCCTTGCCAAACACCTTTACCACATAAAAATCTATAATAGCCCCTTGTACACTCTGTTCAACCAAAATTTGGAAAAGGACAAAGACTACCTTGGAATATGTCCATTTTTGACAGAGAAAAACCTCTACAATCGATATTGGAGGGCAAAAGAGATCATGCAGTCAACACTCACAGATTGATTTTCTTTTATTTTTAATGTTTTTTAATATTTTATTGTTTACATTTTAATGTTCTTGTTTTTTTAATTGTAGTTTTTATGAAGTTTGTTACTATTTTATCTTTTTATAATTATTTACGGCTTCAATCTAATACATCTGTGATGTATGGAAGCCAGTGATGTAAAATCAAGAGCTTCTGCAATTTATAGCACATATAAACAAAAATATACAGATGGATTCTTTTTTCTATATAAATCAAGAACCCCAAAATAAATGAAAACCTAAATAGAAAAGTTGAAATTTTGACAGTATTTTGCTGGTACAAATTTGTGAAATTTTACAAAATAATTTTTAAAAAATAGTTTTTCCGATTCATATATTTTTACACATTTTGTAATGGCAATTAAATAAATATAAATAAATTCTGTAAATTGCAGGGGTGATTATACACTAAAAGTTTATATCAAAAATCATATTAATTTAAAAAAATCTATAATTTCCAAATTTGCTCCTAATATATAATCATTAGATATCATTATAACTCTCTTTTTAGTCAGATTCCCTTTTGATTTATACCTTTCTTATCATGCAATGACACCCAGTTTCATTAGGGTTCTGCTTTGTGCTCCCAAGACACAGGTCCAAGTTTTGATCCTCAGGCTGGGAATGGTTGACTCCACCTTTCATTCTTTCAGTGAGTAGACAAATGAGGACAAAGCATGTTTGAGAACTAAATACTGGGGTTTCTGTAAAAAGTTGACCACCTAACTATGACATATACTTCTCAGCCAAGGGTCCTTGGTCTCAAAAACAGAGATTGGTACTGTAGGACATGGCCCTCTAGTCTGGATGAAGTGCTGGGGAGTTTAGTTTTTACCATGCAATAGTAAATGAGGAAACAGCATAAAATAAACATTAATTTTAAAGCAGATAAAAATATAGTTGAGCCTCTATATAATGAAGTCTCAAGATCCTTCAGATCCACTATACAAAAAGTTTATTAAATAAAATTCTTTATAAGACCCCTTGTACTTTATAAAAAATGGTTTGAGGCATTTTTTGTAATTTTTTAATAATACAACTTTATTTGTCATAAAATTTAAAATGAATAAAAATTAGACTATTTTATATCAAGCATTTATGTACAATATGTAATTTACATAGAAAGTAGAGAAAGATTTTACTAATATAAGAATTTTTGGTTAAAAAAAAATGCTAAACAGATATTAAATTTATTAAATGAAAATTTTATTTGATGCAAAACTTTTATAAAAGATTCCATAAAAATCATTCATTATTTAGAAAATTTTGCTAAATGAAAATTTCCTATACAGGGGCTCAAATATATTTGAAAATTATTTGGGATAGTACTTGAAGGATTATGTGAAATTACATTACCTGTATTCACAGCTAAAAATATGCCACACTTTTCATCAAGTGGATTTTCTTTTCCCATAAATAAGAAGAAATTGTCTTTTAAAGACAAAGCCTGGAAAATTACATTTATTTGTTGGGATAATATAGAAAGTATTTCAATACTAATACTATTGAATTCTTCAAATATTCCCCATGCTCCAATCTAAATTAAAAGAGGAAAGAAAAATACTTTAGATATTTTAATTGAAAAAATATCATGGACAAGAGAAAAAAATATATAGCTTTATTTGCATGTAGCCTCTAAAGTTAAAACCAGTTCTGCCAAAACCCATGTGCATTAAACTTAGTTATTCTTTTATCAACTTTTTAATATTACAATTCAATAAAGCTTTATAAGATCCTTTTTAAACCCTCCTATAGTAAAAAATGTTTTAACAAGCAAAGAGTAAAACTAATATAAATTTAGTTTAAATAATTACAAACTTAATAAATTAATAAACATAAAAAAATTATGTAATGGTAAAGATAATGTTATAATTGTAAGTTTGTACAATGGATGGTGCCATCTGTAGGTGCATTGTGTCACATTGTCTGTTAAAATTGATGATCCACCCACATATCTTTTTTATTTTATCTTTGAAAGTTGCTAGTGGCAACGAACCATATTTTTTTAGTAAAAGCATGAATGTTCTTTTGTATACGAGAAGAAAATGGCTATTGAGTTGCTTTTGAGTTTTTTGAGAAAAATATTATTTATGCCATTGAGAACATACTTCTGAACTACTTCAGAATCATATTTCTGATTTTGAAACCCAAACGGGACATTTAGCATCTGAGACAGGATTGTCTGTTTTTTGAGTGAGTTGATTTTATTTATTCCATGCTATAAAGAACTTTGCTTTGTAAAGATTGAAGGCAAATTTTAAAGAGTTAAAATGGAATCAGCATAAAAAGTCAGAACTCAGCTAAGGCGATTATTCTCTAAAGCATGTAATGAATTTGATGCTGAAGAACCAAATTTGGAAGTTTCTGATAAATTGGTTAAACTGGGAGTTATTAAGGAAAAAGTTACACTAATGATAAATGCTGAAGAAAATGTTAAACAATTTCTTTATTCTGAAGACACTGAAGATGATGTCAGAAAGTAAGAAATCGATGAATCGGAAAGTTATATAGACTGTTGGTGGTTGTTACAGCTGAAGTTAAAACAACTTTCACTTTGAGAAAGAGAAGACGTTTTGTCAAATTGTAGTGTATCTAAGCAAAATACATTATGTTACCCTAAAATACAACTGCCTACATTTAATCGGGATCTAAGAAACTGGATCGGATTCTGGGGTCAATTTGAAAAAGTACATAGAGACCATATTTTAGATTCACATGACAAATTTGCATACCTATCCTAATGTATAGAGATGGGAAGTGTTATAAGTTTACCTGCAGCATAAACAGTGTAGAAACAGCATTCTACGAGAACTTATGGTTAGTGAACTTTTGGGAAAGTTCAAGAAATTATTCCCTCCAAGATTGGGGTTAGTGAAGGATGCAAAAGTACATCTCATTCCTTGTTCCACTTTTGCTCCAAAAATTTTGAAGGCTTATCCGGTACCATGTGCTTTACAGGATAAAGTCAACATTGAAATTAGCTGACTAGTAGAGGAGTGTATCTTGGGGTCCATAAAAACATTTGAGTTGGCAGCTCCAATAGTGCCTGTATTCAAGCGTGATGGCTGAAGAAGAATTTGTGGAGATTTCAAGCTTACGGTTAATAAGACAACAGAGCTGGAACAATATTCCCTTCCAAGGATAAAGGACTTATTTGCACAACTCTTTGGTGGTGAAATATTTTCTACGCTGGATCTTCGGGATGCACACTGCCAAATAGAGTTAGATAATCAGAATAGAGATCTGGTGGTTATAAATATGCAGCAAGGTCTTTTCCATTGCACCTATCTCCCTTTTGGAATTGCCTCGGCACCTGCTATTTTTCAA
Organism: Pardosa pseudoannulata; assembly: GCA_032207245.1. Taxonomy (NCBI): domain Eukaryota; kingdom Metazoa; phylum Arthropoda; class Arachnida; order Araneae; family Lycosidae; genus Pardosa; species Pardosa pseudoannulata. The sequence continues at coordinate 11,528,336 of CM063498.1, forward strand.
CATAAAATAGACAAAATTTTGAAGGGTGCATGCTGCTACTTAGATGACCTGTTGATTACAGGCAAAGATATGAATGGGCATCTACAGAACTTGGGGCAAGTCCTCACTCATTTAGAAGTAGCAGATATTAAACTAAACCCAGAAAAATGTGAATTCTTAAAATTGTCGGTGGAGTACCTGGGTCATTGTGTTGACAAACATGGCTTACACTCAGTTGAATCTAAGGTGGACACAATTGTAGAAGAACCTGATCCAACTAATGTTGAAGAACTTCGTTCTTTTATTGGCTTAGTTACATATTATGCCAAATTCCTGCTTAACATGGCAACATTATTAGCTCCTCTGTATGATTTGCAGAGAACAAAACAAACGTGGAAATGGGAAGCAAAACAGAGAAAAGCTTTTTCCAAATATAAAAGCAGCAATACAGAACTCATCATTATTAATACATTTTGATAATGAGAAGAAAGTTTTTCTTGCCAGTGATGCAAGTCCATATGGACTAGGTGCAGTTTTGTCACATGAGACATTAGAAGGTGATCGTCCGATAGCTTTTGCTTCTCGCTCTTTGGCAAATGCAGAGAACTACAGCCATATTTGGGAAGGAAGGCCTGGCTTTAATTTTGAGGTGACAAAATTCAGGAATTACTTGCTTGGTTGTAAGTTCACATTGTTGACAGACCATGGTCTATTAATGAACTTGCTACCATAAAATAAACCTGTACTAGCAGTAGCTGCAGCTTGTATCCAGTGTTGGGCTTTAATGTTATCAGCATATGACTCTTAGATTAAATATCGGAGAGGAGATTTGTATGGAAAGGCAGATGCTTACAGTCAACTACCTTTGAAGTTTCACTATGTAGATTCACTGGTGCCATCAGAATCTGTATTGTTGATACAACATCTTAATCATACTCCAGTGACAGCACATTTGGTTGAAATGGAGATAGAAAAATGTCCTCTCCTAACACTTCTTTGTTGCTACATAAGGAAAGGATGACCAAGGAAGGTATCCAAAAGTTTACAGCCCTTCTGGATGACAAGGAATGAGCTGGTAGTTGAGCAGAACATTGTGCTTAGAGGATCACATGTGTTTATTCCTCCAAAGTTTCATGACTTCATACTAGATGAACTTCATGGTGCCCATCAAGGAATATCTGCAATAAAAGCTCTGTATAGATCCTATGTTTGGTGGCCAGGAATAGATCGAAATCTAGGAACGAAAGTACAGATATGTAGTATCTGTCAAGAAAATGCTGTGGCCCCACCAGCTAAGCAGATGTCTTAGCCTGTACCTCAAGAGTCTTGGCAATGCATCAACATAGAACATGCAGGTCCAGTTGAAGGTCACATGCTGTTGGTGGTAGTGGATGCTAAAACCAAATGGCTGGAGGTCATACCTGTGCCTAGTACATCATTTACTGCTACCATAAAGACTCTTCAGAAGATTTTTGCTCAGTGTGGTGTACCAAAGAGTTTAGTGATTGATTACAGAACTGGGTTTTGAAGTGCAGAATTCTACTCCTTTTTAGGCAGAAATGGCATTACCCACATTAGAACTGCTCCTTATTACCCTAATTCAAATGGTTTTGCAGAAAGAGCTTTTCATACAGTTAAAGCTATATTGCAAAAAGTAAACATGGGGATGTTTGATGAAAGGCTAAAAGATTCCTTTTTAATTCTCATAATACACCTATAGCTGCTACAGGTGTGTCACCAGCAGTTAGCATGTTTGGTCATCCTCTCCGTACTAGGTTAGATCTTAGGAAATCTGGAAAAGCTTCAGGTGTTAATGAAAATGTTAGCCATTCTGTTGGAATTAAAGCAGGAGACCCAGTGTGGGTTCTCAACTTTGTGGCTCTAGACAGATTGCAGATAGAGTACTCGTTCTAATTGGAAAAGTGATGTTTCGGGTTGAAACTTCTAGGGGAACCTGGACTAAACACTTGGATCAAATTCAACAAAGAGAAAATACAAATGACTCTCCTATGTCAAGGGTTCCAAATTTTATAGATACAAACACTGCAGTACCTTCGAATAATCAAGGAAGTGGTGCAATTCCAGTGCTAAATGAAGGTTCTCCAGAAGTTCCAGTACTGTCTCCTCAGTGTGAAAGACATGGACCCAGAGATTTTGGGAATATCCAATCAAGCCCTCCAGTCTTATCACCAAAGGCAGTGGGTGATAACTCATCTAGACAACAAGGGCCTCAGAATCAGAATCAGAATCAAGGGAATCAGAGAGTTCAAGCAGTGGTGAGAAGGACAGTCAACAGCCAATTCCACATACACCAGTGGTGAGAAGGTCCAATAGGATGAAATGTGAACCTCAACGAATAAGCTATAGAAGGCTGGACATTTTCTTGTTAGACTTTTGTTGTTGTTTTACTTTTTCTTTCTTCTATGTGTAAGGAATTTTATAATTAGGTTTGTACAATGAATGGTGCCAGCTGTAGATGCATTGCTTGTATACGGTTAGGAGCAGATTGCCGTAGTCTCTGCTAAGATGCAGTGTAGCAAGCATCAATAAAGATCTTGTTAAGTTTGACTATGTTTCCAAGCATTGATTCTTTAGGTAACACTTTTACCTAGTTGAAAAGTTACTTCAGGTAATTTTATTAAAGTAATGTTTTTTTTTTTTTTTGTAAGGACAGAGGATGATAAAAAAAATGAAATTTTAATAAGTTTTTATAAACATGGTCCTCAGATGGTAAAATATAAGATAGCAATAAATGCAAAGCCAACATAAGTAAAGCACAAATCGAAAGAGATTTATGCAGACAGTTGTTTTGCAGCTTTAATTGAACTGCATTATTAATGCAAGAAAACTCAATGGCTTGTAACAGCAAGACTGAGTAACAGTAGACTGAGACTTACTGTGTTCATTTTCTGTTTTCTTGTTTAGTCTGCTTTTAAAAGTCACTGAGTTAGTCCACTTGCATACATAATGCAGATCGTTCTAAGATGCAAAACAACTGTCTGCATAAATCTCTTTCTATTTGTACTTTATTTATGTTGGCTTTGCCTTTATTGCTAAAAGTTTTATGTTTTTATAAAAGATATGATATCATTCAGATATTATTCCTGTGAATTCTATTATGGCTAATTGAAGACTAGATTGACCATTAGTGATTTTCCTACCCCCTTACTATCAGGTATGTGATCTTCTAAGTAGCAAGGACAATGGACTCTCTATTGTAAAAACCAGAACCAAATGAAGATATAAAACTTGTAATTAATGGATATACTTTCTAGGAAAGGAAGGAATTAAAAGTTAAATCAGAATTTAAGTCAGAATTTAGAAGTTAAAAGGGATAAGTTTGTATAATATTTAATTTAAACACCTGAAGAATAGTTACATTAATAAATCTAATATTAACTAATTCATATACATAAAAGTACATATAAAATGATTATTCATTCTTACTTGAGCAAGTCCAGACAGCATGCGCACTAATGAGAGATGAGTAAGACCTTCAGAACAATTGATTACCAAAACATAGTTGCCTGTTGTTTTCCCAAGTTCCTGTAGAGTCTCAGTTTTACCACATCCTTTTGAACCTTTTATTAAGACACCTTGACACAAGAGAAAAGCTGTAGTAATGCTCACAAAACACCTGCAATAAATAAAAGTAATGTGTCCAGTTAAATTCATATAATCTAATTAAAGAAAAAAATTTCTTATTTATACTAAGTAGTAACATTAAATTCTAAAAGTATACAATGAAGATAAAGGATTTAAAGGGAAAATTTAAAAGTTTTTATCAAAGCAACATATCTAACAAATAAGAAAGTGTAATACAATGGAATTCAAGTAAAGGGGAAAATGTTAAGTGCTAATCATAATATAGATTATATTATAATTAGTATTATTATTGGTTTACATTTCTCATGATAACATATTACATACAAGTAACAAAGAATTATTTAAACAGTTCATTAAAATATGCTGTCATGCTAAATCTGTAATAATAAAACTTAAATTTTTATCAAGATGCAAATAACATAACATTAATTTTTAACATTTTCTTTTTATCATTTCAGTAAGTGTAAGACAAAATTATCAGCTCATGACTTAATTTATTGCACTATTAAGGAAAAATAAATATCCAACTATATAGATAGTAATTAAATATTAATAAAAATTATTATTATATACAATTTATTAATTTACTAAATGCACCTTCTTTTAGAACCTAAAATGTTATCATGAGCAAAGAAAATATGTCACAGTAAATTATTAATTTTTTTTACACTCGTGTATTTGTCAAACATTTATCCTAATATTTAATATGAGTCCTTAAATGCAGTCGAAATCTATATCACCTAAACTTATCAAATAAATATTGATTATTTTATTTCATCTGTTTTTTCCACTGAGGAGAGAGACATGAAAACCAATCAATAATTAATAATTTGTTAATACCACTTCATATTATATGTGTGTATGCTTTAAATTTAAGCATTATATGCTTCTTACAGTAAAGAATTTATAAATGAGATAATTTTAAAATTTTATATAAATTTAAATTATTTATTCACAAATAGATTTCACAGCATTTGATAATTTTTTATTTTCGTTTCAAAAAAGACATTAACCACAGAAATTACACTAATATGAAATTAAACAAATAAATACATCACCTTTCTGTTAAAGGAGTAATAACAAGTCTTTCCCTGTTTCCAAGATATTCAAATCCATACTTTAAAACAGCTTTCGTTTGTTGAATTGAGCATTCTTCCTGATCTTCATCACAAAAAAAGCGCAATTGCACTACCCATTCAAATGCATTGGGATCATTACAAATGCATTTAATTAAATAATCAATTATATCACATATATGAATTACAGTCGTTATCATCATCATACATTTCAACTTCATGAGAACTTCTGATTCACTGGAAAGTTTCTTGATAAACTGGTTTAAAATCTCTCTCTGTAAGACATTTTTGAGCAAAAAATAGATTTCTCATTTTAAATTAACTTTTACACATAGTTAAATACTTCTTACAATATGTAATTTACATTAAAATCTACATTTAAAACAAAGTATTTCAATAGATGACTAAGCACTTTGGTTTCAATATGAACAGGAATCTCCCTTTTAAGAGTTTAAAAACTAAAGGAAGTGTGCATAACTCAATATTTCTGAAAATTAAAAAGTTCTTGACAGTAATAAACAGATTTTTACTATCTATAATAAAATTAGCTGCAGATCATAAAAAATCATATGTTTCTATTATCTAATTTTCTGGAATTTCACTTATTAGAGTTTTCAAGCTTACATAAGTTAAATAAAAGAAGTCATATAATTTTAAAATCCAATGAAGTTAGGGAGTCATTCATTTCAGCAGAAAATGAAATAAATAACACATATTTAAAAATCTACAAGGATCAGTGTAAAATTAGACTTAAAAATTTTTCAAAGAGAAATATATTGTTTTTTAATGTGAAATAACTAATTAATTTAAACTATAAAATAATCAAATTAGTGGATAAGTAATAAAAAAATTGTCTTAATACAAAAATGTACATTAAAAAGAAAGCTTTCTATAACAATTTTTTTTAAATAGGTTTAACTCTTTTTATCACAACAAATATGAACTAAGAAAATTTTTAAATCACAAAAACAATTTTACTAACCCACTTTTTTTTTAAATTTTTCAAAGGAAGTATAATAGCACTTTCTTGGACTAATTTAATAACCAAAGTTGTTTCAGCTGTCCAAGCTACTTGAAGAGAGAGCAAACATAGTTGACCTGGCCAATTTTGTAACCATTTCATTTCAGTAAAATCTTCTTTTGAAAGGCTGTTCAATAAGGAATGCAGACATTTTGGTAAAAGGCCACTTAAGGTTGTATACATCATTTCTTCAATATCTAACATCCAAGATTCAACAGGTCCATCCAAATGAACTGGACTCAAAAATTCAACATATTCTTTACATTTGGAATGCATTCCAAAAGACTTGGTGATTATTTCTTTTTGATGTTGCTAAAAAAATTAAGAATAGAACATTATAATATTAAATGTATAAATAATAAAACTCAATCTAATTAATATAATAATTAGAAGGAACCTGAAATGTAGGATTTCCATTGTAATTAATATGGTTTGTAAATCTAATTATAAAAACTATGTTTAACATAAGTGCTAGTAGGATACAGCACATTCATGAAAATTTATCTAGTATTCAGCTAGTAGTTGTATGGTATACTTGATTTTAGTATTTCCCTTAGTCATTATTGTTTAATAAGTTTATATTTTAACAGAGAACTACAAGACTATTAAATAAGGAATTCTACAACAAAACATCTTATGGAAGAGCTTTTTTTTATTCCTCACAGTGTTCAGTCTACTTATAGTGATAACTACTAACTTATAGTGATTTTTAATTTCTTTTCTACTTGAAACTTTAGAGAACCCATGCTTTAAAATATCAACAATGGATTATTCAAACATTGTACAACAAATTAATGACAATATATTGATTAACTTTTTGATGAGTACATCCATTAACACATAATTTTCCCCTCAAACTACTCAGTTTGAAATGATCCCTTTTAAATATATTTTACAAACACATATTTCTAAAGCTAAAACAAAGAAAAAAAAATTTTTCAAAAGCAGACTATGCAGTTAAATTATACAAAGTAAAACTTTATTGCCTCCTACTCACTATATTAAGTACCTCAGAATTATATGAATCTTAAAATTTAAAATGTTAAAACTAATTATATACATATATATATATATATATATATATTAGTTTTATCTAACAAATTAAAAGAAAGTGACATACCACTGACCTTTTTTTCCTCTATAATTTCCACTATTTCTAAAATATTTATACCAATAAAACATTTTTTCAAATATGGCTGTATATCTCTAGGACAGCTTTGTCCAATTATGGACAATAAATCATCATCAGAAATAAAATAAAATCTTGGAAATATTCGACGCTTTGATTCTAAATAAGCCTCTAATGATTTTCGAACTTGTTGAATGTTTGAATTCATGTCTGTTAATGTTTGCAAAAAACCTATAATAAAGAGTTAAACAAGTAGTAGCCACTATACAGATATAAAAGAGATTTTAAAAGTCAAAATCAGTACACATATTTTTGGAAAAGTAATGTATTGAAAATAAGGATATATATATATATATATATATATATATATATATGTAATGTAGGGAAAACAGATCGAGGAATATTGTAATGTAGGGAAAACAGATCATATTGTAATGTAGGGAAAACAGATCGGGGAATATTGTAATGTAAGGAAAACAGATCGAAGAATAATACCCCTGAGGATAAAAAGTAATAGAGAAAGCCCCTAAGTCTAAGAAGCAGGGACACCACCATAGCTAAAACACATGTGAAACATCTGTTGGTCATAAAGACGAAATTTTAATCCCCTTTGATGTTGCAGAAGTCGTCATTTAAACAAGTTAATCCCAGTCTGACACTAGACTGTCAAATAATTTTAAGTTCCTCCAAAACGTAACAAAAACATCTGCAGCCACCCCACGCTATCTGTCCGCCACACTGGGAACAGGGCGGGAAAGCGCAACGGCCAATGAAGAGATCCTAGAGTGCCCAACACACGCCCTCAAGGAATCTAAATGGTCACATGCAGAACCCATAAAGAAACCCCCTTAGATAAGATGTTTAGATTTAAAAGTAAGAAACAGACACTCGCGAGTCCTCTACCAATTTGTACAGACATTCGCAACTCTGGCACCCGCCAGTACACTCGCTATGCTAGCATCTTAGAGCTCAGACTTCTCTCTGCCCGCCGTCATGTGAAAAGGGACACCCTCTCCCCAGCTGTATCTGCCGTTGATGGTACTTCCTGCACCGACCTCAATAACAGGAGAAGAATAAAGAATGCATGGAAAACAAATAGCCCGACTGCTTATTTAATGACCAGGCATGACATATATATATATATATATGTATGCCTGTATGTGTACAAGCATTATATATATAAGTGCATATAAACAATTTGCAAATCTACTGTTTTTTTATCTTCTTTTAAAGGCTAAACAAAGTTTATAACTCTATATATCAAAATATTGGAAATAATTTTTTATATATTAAATGCATAAAAATTGTAATAACTGTATATTTTAACTTTACAAGTGTCAGAGAATAAAAGGATTATTAACAAATATTAAAATAACACAAAAAGCCCTTACATCTTTGGATAAAAAGTAAGAAATATAAGAGAAGAATAAACATTTCTACTTTGACATAAATGGAGTTATTTCAGGGTATAATCATACTAAGGTAATCCTGTGGCAACAGAATACTTAGGAAACCTCCAAGTATCATGGATATTTTAAACACTGAGCAAAAAGGCTGATATTTACTTAATGTTTATTTTTTTTTTAATTTTAAAAGTGGCTACAAAAATAATTTAAATAAAATGAGCATATAATAAGATGTATTGAAAATTTATATATATAATCCCAAATTGCATTTTGTAGAAAACAAGTACTCAATCAAAACAGAACATTGAATTAATTGTGGGGAACTTATCAAATATTATCTTTTTGACAAATGCCATAAATTATTTTGATAGTTGGCTATCTGCTTATAATTTTACCATTCTATTCATAGGCTGTCTGATGTTTTATCGTATGACCCAGAGATAAAAAAATATCTGGTAAAAACACAGGTGATGATCTGTTTGAATAAAAAAATTAAAGAATTTAATTTAATGGCAAAAATTCTGGCATTCACAATTTTTGTGAGTGACTACTTTTTTAATAAAAATAGAAATCATAACAGAAATTTAGATTTAAAAATATTATTTCAGCTAATTGCAATACACTTCCAATAAATAAAGCAAGTATATTTGGGGGCCCCAGAGTCATTTAATACAATAAGAGAGTATATTTACATATTAATAAATAAAAAAATTCTAAAATACATTTTAAAATCAAAAACATTATATAGATATATGTAAGTTATACATTAAAGTGAACTCTGACCTTCTTTATGGCTAATTTTCCAAGCAAACTTTTCTTTTTCAATAATTACAGCTATATCATTCCAAGATGAAGTCACTTCTTGAAATTCTATAAATTCTTTAGGAAGTTGAGCTTGTACTGTTTGTTCAGCAAAAATTTTCTAAAGTTTAAAAATAAAACATAAAATTTTGGTAAGGAAAATAATTTGAAAAAGAATTTTCAAATAATTCTAAAAATAAAAAATGAAGTTTTTAAAAAAATAAATTAATAATTTACAGGAAATTAAAATTGCTTGAAATGATTAAACATTACTAAGAAGTGTAAAAAATTTAGGGATGTAGAAACTCATCAGTAGCAAGATTTATCTACCTTATAGATAACTAGATTTCATAAGTTTTTAATGACTAGATATATTTTATCTTTTGGACAATATAACATGTCTAAATATGAATACAGATGAAGCCTTAACTAAAAATGTTAGTTTTCACAGATTTTGAATAAATATTATGACATTTAAAGATACACTAAAACTATAAATTCTAACCCATAAAGCTTTCACATTTCTCAGAACTAAAATAATAATGATAGAAATTTTTCTTAAAAATAAATCTGCCTTTCCCAAAGATTTTAAACTCCAGTCTAAGAATTGCTTGTTAACTAGATTAATTTTTTTAGCTTACCAATCAATGAAGTACTCTATAATAAATCAAACACATTTGTCAGAAAGCTTTAATTAAAATGAATTTAAAAGTGAAATCTTGTAAACCGACAATCTATATTTAATATTTAATATGATTTATTTCATAAGGCATAGTTAAATATATTAGGACTAAATACATTGGTTAATTAACAGAGTATAAACATAATTTGGAGGAGGAAATGACTAAAAAAATATTTGCTTAAAAGTCATTTATGGGGTACAAATATTGAAATTAAATTTGCTTTAGGTATATATTATGCTAGTTTATTTTCTCAACAGAAAAATAAATAGTATACCTAAAATTATAGCTATGCATATGTTATACAAACAAAATGTTCAATTAATAATTTGTATCTCAACAACACTAAATAAAAAAAAATATTTCCTGAAATTTAGAATACATTATTTCAAACATGTATAAATATTCAATAAGAAAAAAAGTATATTCTACATTAAAAAAATTACATATTTCTTATGTGTATCTGATCAGACAATAAATGAAACTTCAATGTTCTAATTAAAGTTAGTACAACCGGTTGATAAGAATTTTATGATTATATTGTTAATTGCAGTGTTACAGGCTACAATAAAAAACAAAATCATTTTTCAAAGCTCACAGTATAAAAACACCAATTTTGGGGTATCTTGCATATGTGCAACAAATTAACACTAAGGGTTAAAGTTTTAAATTTTTACTGTTATACTTTATTAAATTATTTCCAATATTTTGGTCTAATTATAACAGAATTTGGATAGTTAATAGTAATTTCTCATATACTGTTTAAAAGTAACAAAATGAATAAAAATTAAAATAAAATTTTAAATAGAAACCTCTAATAAGAAAAATTTGCTTTGGAATAACTCTGCTTGTTCAATAACATCTAGGATTAAGCATAGTGAATTTTCTAGAGAGTCAATTTTCTCAGAAAAATAAGATACATATTTAGAAGCTTTCATAATTCCCAAAGAAGTTTGATGTTCTTCAACAACAGTGACAATATTTTCTGTCTTTTTTAACTTATAAGATGTCTTGTAATCCATTTTATCAAGTGTTATTGTGTTCCAGACATTTTCTATTTTCTTTAAATTCTGGAAAAGAATTTTATAAAGGTAAAATCAATCATTTTAAATGAATTACTGATATATTTATAAGGCTGATATATTTATAAGCACACAATCCTAATTATATAAACAAAATTTCAGTTTTACTATGAGGAAAAATTTCATTAGACACAAAAATCTTCAATAAAAAAAACTTTATTAAAAAACTGTAGCTCAATCTTCAAGAACTTGATATCAGTATGATTTATGTTGTTTTATTTAAATAAGCTAAATATAAGAAAAAGTAGTAAAAATAATCATTATTGTTATAAGAAAACCGATTTCCCATATAATGCAAACTATGTAGGAGACAAAAGTAAAATTTGAGAAAACTAGTGTAAGGTTCAGATCATACAGAAAATTACAGAATTTTTCCTAGATTTTCATATGCATATTTTTTTTCTGTACTTAAATTGCATATGTATATGCTAATCAAAACACATATTTCATATTTAAAATATGATTTGCATTAGTTATCTCCAAATTTTCATTTTTGTCACACACTGTTGCTTCTTGAAGCTTCATATAATCTTTAAAATATAAGTTACTTAAAGTATTATAAACAATAAAAGTGCTGAAATATAATAAAAATCTGATTCAATATATATTATAAAGAGGAATGGTAATATGTACCTGATTTTTCAAAGATTTATATAAATGTTTTAAACAATGTAGTAAGAATTATTCTTTTCTGCCTCTCAGAGTGAAATGTGATCCTATATTCCAAGACAATAGTTGCTTGTTTAGATGAGTACTATCACCCCTCTTATTTCTTAAAAACATTTTGAATTATTTCTGTACATATATATGTCAGGTTTAAAATAATAAGCTTTTAAATTAGAATAAATTTAACAGTAAATGCATCACACTCTTTATGATGGAATCGATCAACAATGAGCTACTATATATAAATGTTTAATAAGCCAACAGCCATGTAGAAAACCTGAGTAAGAGAGCTGGTTGAATCCTCATTCAAATACCTTCCTTTGCTAAGTAGCTAAAGCACCAAATGAGTACCATGCTGGTATGCAGTCAATAAAATGGATTTTAATATGAACTGACTCTTAGTCATTTATGTACAGGGATAGGATCCTGTCATATATATATGTATATATATATATATATATATATGTAATATTAAAATCCCTTATTTACATATTTTAATATTAATTTAATAACTTTTGTTCATAAAGTGTGTTGGGGGTTTATGCAGTAATTCAGACACACTATAGACTTACATATGTACATGTATGTATATATATATATATATATATATATATATATATATATATATATATATATATATATATATGTGTATATATAAATATGTGCATATAAATAGAGATATATATAGATATATAAATATGAAATAAGTAATATCAATCATTATTAGTTACTATGAAAAGCTCTGTTATATTATATTGTTGACACTGCAGCACTCTAAATTACCTAACATATTCACCTAGTTTGGTGACAAATTATATTTTATATAAAGGTGTTTTACAATTGCCCAATAAATGCACTTAAGATCATTAACAGTCTTTTCAGTTCCTGCTGTAAATTGCTATAAGGAATTGGATATACAAATTTAAAATAAATCACCTGTTCAATTTCAAATTCTTTTCTAGCTTGTAGTGCAATCATATCAGTTTTAGCTTTCAGATCATCTATTTTAAGATTTTGCAAAAAATGAAAAGAAAAACTGGTGGTTTGAAAAAATTCTACTGTATCTGATGGCAAAAGTTCTAGAATACTTTTTAAAGAGTTCCAATGTCTTTCTTGATAAGCAGGCTCTTGGATGTTTAAAATGATAGCATAATATTCTTCCAATTCTAGAACTTTTGACAGTAGCTCATCTAGTAATATCCAATGATTTCCCTGCAATTAAACATAATTATTTTGGGTCAGTATTTTAAAAAGATTTATCTAAATAAAAATTGATCTACTTCATATACATTTTAGTCTTTTTATGTGTTCTGAAGAAACAAATTCTGTTCAATGAAGAATTATATCAACCTCTTAATGGAAAGGCATCATATATATGATCCAATCAAATGCTTATCTAGTTAACAAGTTAATAAATATATGAGATGTTTTTACCTGTACTGTCAAAGCTGTATATTTATTCTATATTTTATGATTTATTTTTCATATACTCAACTAGTCAAAGCAGAAAACATCTTTTTCTACATAATGTGATTATTATGGTTCTTAAGACAACTGGTAAATGCTAATAAACACCTACTGTAACTTGGAAGGTTTGGCATAAAGTGATGGAAATGTTAGCATCGTTTGAAAATAATTTTAGATATGAAAATAGGGATGGCTTTTTGCAATAATAACCAAGGCAAAGAAAATGGATTAAATATATGGAACTTTTAACATTTAGAATAATAGCAGAAAATTCATTAGAGAAAAAAAAATGATGGTTCAATAGTAAAGTCTAAACAATTTTAGCAACAAAATGCCATAAATTTTGTAATTATGTTTGTTAAATATTTGTTTATATTTTAGCTCCATAAACTTACACATAAATGTAATTTTTATTCTACTTTGAATGTTTCAGTCACTTAACTTTTATACTATAAACACATAGTTAAAAAATAAATTATTTAATCTAATAATTTCTTCTGTGGTAGTAAGAAATTATATATGAAATGAGCTCAGAAAGTAGCATAAATTATATACATACATACATATATATATATATATATATATATATATATATATATATATATATATATATATATATATATATATATATATATATATATATATATATATATATATATATATATATATATATATATATATATATATATATATATATATATATATATATATATATATATATATATATATATATATATATATATATATATATATATCAAACATCATTGCCTAAAGTTCTTCAATTTTTACCCAATTCCTATTCTATTCGTCTTAATTTTCCCAGCCACTCAAAATTAAAGCATGATTCACTGAGATTATATTTCTTTAACACTTGTCAAAACTAAACACTGCACAATTGCTACATCTGACCGTTTCTTACACTTTTATAAACCAGGTATCAATTCTCCCAGGGTAAGCCACAGATTCTTATTACCTTTACACTGTTGTATTTTCACCATCACAATCATTTTAACAAACTACAGCAGATTTGCTGTGTTAAGCTCTTATGAGAAATTAAGCACATTATTATCCATTCCTCTGGTGCAGGATTTTTACAATTGAATAGATGCAAGGTTGTTTCTACTCTGTGTCAGAGGTATACATTGATTCTCTACATTAAAATGAATATAAAGGGGTTTTGTTAAGCATTTCATCTGATCTTGTGTTCTAGTGAGTGGCCTTATATGATATGACTGCAATAAAGTTATCGTGCCAAGCAAGCTCTGGGAAATTTAAAAAAAATAGGGGTATATATTTTATGTAATTGGTGAACCAGTATATATATGATCTACTTGATATATATATATATATATATATATATATATATATATATATATATATAGTAAATAGGAATGGTACAAATAATAATAAAGCCACATATACAAGAATTGTTGTTTTATAGAGTAAATGCATTACATGGAAAAAATTATTTCTTCAGTGCACAAGCATCACTGCAACACATATACTAAATAAAAAACTGCAACCAGAGGAGAGAATTTTCTACCCACAGATTGTAAGCCTCATGACTGTGATTAATTGAATAGAGTAAGAAACAATATAAATGCTTCCTCAAAAATGGGTAAAATTCTCTTATTTTCTAGACATTTTTCAAATTTATTTTCTTTATATGGATCTATACATAGAGTAAGGATTACTATTATTATTTTTATTTTGTTGATATTTCAATAACAAAATTTCTTTGTTAAAAAAGGTTATACAATTAATATACATTATTTAATAACTCTAATGAAATTATTTTTTTATTAATAACATTTATTTGAACATATTTCTTTTATAAAATGATTCACATATTTTATCCCCTAATTAGAAAATACACAGAAAGATATTATTTTAAAAATTAGCATTAAAGGGAAATTTTTCTCATTAGTTGAAGTATAATGATAAGTATATTAAATAGTTTTCACAAAAATTTTTAATAAACAAACTTTCTTTATTAATTTTTTCTTAAATCTTAAACAAAAATAGATTTGAATAAAAATAAATACAAAATTTTTCTTAACCATAAAATATGTTTGCTTTAGAGAATCCTGATGAAAGACAATGAAAATCTTTAATTAGTTAGATAGAAAAAATCAGCAGTCTATATAACAGATATTACAAATAATATCCTCTTTAATATTATACACTAGAAGCAAAGTAAACAAATAAAAATATACTGTAATAATGATTGTAACAAAAATTAAGTACCTCAACTGTTTGTTTCAAATCTATAATTAATTTCTTATAATTATCAGATATTATCTTCTTTTCTTCCACATCAAAGGATAACAGAGATAAATCAGCCCATTGAATAACATAATCCTCAATTTCTTTTGCATACATCCAAGCAATTCTTAAACAATCCAGTTCCTAACATAAGTAGGTGCCAAGTCAGTATTTACCAAACAAGGACATAAGATATCATTGTATAACATGAAATAAATAATCACTTTCTCATTCTGAAAAATCCTATTTTTAATACACTCAAATTAAATACAATCAAATTATATGTAAGTGAAATAATAAAAGAATTTTACCACAGTTATATATATATATATATATATATATATATATATATATGTATGTATGTATGTATATATTAGATTATATTACCACAGTATATATATATATATATATATATATATATATATATATATATATAAATATATATATATATGTATATATATATATATATATATATACATATATATATATATATATATATATATATATATATATATAAATAAACAGTGCAATGTAAATATTTCATAATACTTAAAATTTATTAAAATTTTATCATGCAAATTCATAAATAAAGTCCTTATCCAGTAATTATGGATTGTAATTTGGTTGATTTTCTGTTATTCAAAATATCTTTTCCTCAAGAAGAAATAATATTAGGGGATGCTATTTAAAAATATATAAAACCATTCTAAAACTCTAAATAATCCCTTTGATTAGTTTATTAGAAAATATTTTCAACATTACAAAAGAAAATTTTATTAATATTTTTTACAAACTCAATCTTTAAATTTGACTTGATGAAATCAGCTTATGAATTCTTATTAAAAATTGAAACATCATCTGTTGTCAACAAATTATTAAAAAAATTATGGCCTTTTAAAATTAAATTAATTTTGGCAAATCACACAAAAACAAGAAATTTAAAGAGAATTATTTTAATAATTAAGTATTAGTTAACAATAGAACTCACTTTCTCAACGATTTTTAATATATCCAGCTTATTTAATATTATATTAAAAAACTTTGAATCTCTGTTTAGCCATGATTCCTTTTCTTTATAATAAATTAGTTGTTTCTTGAAAACTAGCAGCTTGAATAAAGCCTTGGTAAAACCGCTTTTTAGCTGAAATGGACCATTGAGGTGCAAATATTCTAAAAGGGTATTTGATTTTTTCTGTAGTTTATCATGATAATGTAAGAAACATCTAAGATGCATAGCCTAAATTAAAAGATAAGATAATTTTAAAATGTTATTAGATATTTTAAATTTATGAATGCTTAATTAATTAAAATATTTATTAAAATATTAAGATGACTTTTAATTAAAAATACCTCTTTATTATAACTCACAAATTCCTACAGTAGGTATTAAAGAAATGAAATATCCACTTGCCCAGTATATTAAAGGAAAATATTTAAAATCCAAATTATCAATTCCTCTAGACAATCTAGATAACTAGTGTATAATTTGACATTAGATATAAAATCAAAATAAATAACTATATCATTATACAAATAATTATTAGGTATGGAAAATAAAAAGCATCTTTCAAAGCCTGAATGTTATCAAAGAATAATCCTATTATAAGTCTTTATATTAATCAAGGCATAACAAGTACAGTAATAAAATATTATAAAATAAAGAGTTTGTAGTATTATTTAAGTAAAAGTAACTTTTATAGTGCATTTTTTTCTGTGCTTATGGACCTTTTCTTATTGCAAAAACCTTGCCATAAACCTTTAAGTGAATTGATTCCAATTACATAATAATAATAATATGACAATTTTAACTTTGATTTTTTTTAATAGTCATGTTAAAATTAAATTAAAGTAAAATATTTTGATAGAGTAATGTCTATTGAAATTAATAGCTTGTGTTTTGAACTAAAAAATCTTATTTTCAATACTACTAAAGAGATATGGGAGCCTGATGCACTGATATGAAGTTATGCTCCATTCTATATTGAGTACATTTGAGAGTCTTCAGAAGCACTAATTTCCAGTAATTTCTTTTTATTTTGTGATGAGGCTCATAATTATGCTAAATCTATGTTATCTACTAAATAACAAGACAATTAATAGCTTCTGTATAGTGACCCATAATGAAAGATATAAAATCAGTGTATGTGTTTGAGACCAGAATTTGTAATATCGTTATTTAAACAGCTCTTAATTTGTGGATAATTCAATATGTTGTTCCTGTCACAGTACTTCTAAATTTTTGGATCTAATTGCAAAAGATTACAACTCCTAATCAGAAATAACTGAGTGAAGAATGTCTTGAAATTTATGTCTCAGGTCATAATAAGAGCTGTTAAGAGTTGACAATAACCATAGCAAATCTTAATCTTGTTTGAAGTGGGCAGATAAAAGATGGCTACCAATTTAATTATTGCTATTTATTTTAACTTTTATAAAAATAAAAATGGTTCATAATTATTTTATTTTATATTAAACATTTTATGAGCCATATAAACATCTCCTACGTACCTAAAAAATAATTTTTATTTAATATGTTATACTCTATCAACCGTAACACAGACCCCTGGGGGTCCGTAGGAATCTTTATAGGAAAACTACTGAATTAGATCATATAAAGGCATATTTTTCATACTTCAGAAAATTGTTAAAATCTTTATTTCCCTAGTCTTCTATGAACAAAAACTTATATATGACATTAAACATATTTATGTGTGTATGTATATTTATACAATATAACAATATGCACAGGCTAATGACTTAGAGAAAACATGGGATCAGTACTTTATTGCAAGGGTTTGATTTGGCTACAGGCTACTGTTTTGAAACACAGGAGCTAATGAGACTGGGACTACTTAAAGCTAATTTTGAATGGTTACAAACATTATAAAAATAAAAATGGTTCATAATTATTTTATTTTATATTAAACATTTTATGAGCTATACCAGCTATAAACATCTATACCAGCACTGGAATTTGAACATATGAACTCCAATACCATATAGAAACACGTTATTTTTAAGCTAGTACTTTATTGAATCTCTATTTTAGGGGATAATCACATGTATCATTTTGGATAGATTGTATAAAGGTCTGAAGTATATTTAACTCTAGAATATATCATGGATTAGATACAGAGACCATAAAATCCTGCAAAGATTCACTTTTTATGCAAGATTACCATGCCAGATAAATGCATTTAGCCTCTGATGCTAGGAATAAAAATTGCTCACAGATCACTTGAAAACTTATACTAAACATTTACAGCAACTTACGTTGACTTCAATTTTTCATCACTGACTATGTGTTATACTTTGTACTTCCATAGCTATTCATAGCATTCAAAAACACTCATTCATATTATTTATTTAAAAAAACATTCTTTTGCTAGATTTGAAATTTTAATTGACTACAAAAGGTTTAAAAGTAAATTGTTGTTGAATTAGTTCATCATATAGTATGTTATTTTTTTTTTCCAGGCCAACATGTGATTTTCATAATATTGATATTGCCTTAGTTAGTTTTGACTATATGAACTAGAGCAGCACTATAAAATGCCTCTTAGTTTGCAGGCCACTTAAACTTCAAACATTTTTATAATGAAATAAGGATAATAATTAAAAAGACAGTTAAATTTTGTTAATAATTAGTTTTTTATGTGATGAAAACCATAAAAATAAAATTATAAAGAATCTAATAAAATTATATGCAATTTAGGAAATTTCAGTGAAATGCCCACTGTGCATTATTATTTTAAGTCTAATTAACAGAAAAAAATATAGGATCTAAATATTGAATAATTTAAAATTGTGTTTGCAAAACAGATATTAGCTTTTTAGATTTAAACATGTTAAAGTACCTTCTCAAATAGTTTTGGTGAAATTTTGAAAGGTAAGATCTTAAAATTTAGACTGCCCATACAGTTTAACTGTTGGGTTATTGAAAACCTCTTTTTTCTTATCAGGAAAATAATATACTTGGTTTTCATTACTCATATCTTTGCATACAAGAATGAACACTCTGCATTTCAAAGATTTCACAGTCTGCAGTTGGACAGTGCTGCTATACCAATACTGTAAAGCATCTTTTCCAATGAAATAATTTTAATGACTGAGATTTTACAAATGAACAGTCATTCATTTCAACTTGATAAGAAAATTTAAAATAGACCCTTTAAACTGACTTTTTTATAACTATTAAATAAAAAGTAGTATTTAGTATATAATAATAGCAGTATTAGTAGTCTTATGTACATGTTTAAAATAAAAATTAAAAAGTTAAAACTATTTTTTAAAAAATGGATGTAACATCAAAACAAGTTGTTTTTTTTTTTTTGTTTTTTTTTACCTGAACTTCTTGTAACTTAATATGATAATCATTAAAACTTTTTATAAGATTTTTCCAGTTTTCATCTAAATACTTTTCTTGTTCTACTACCTGAAATTTGAAAATACATGTTATATTATGAAACATGTATAATTTAAAATAGCTTAAATTACTTAATTATTTAAAAATAATCTTAATAACTACAGTAGATAAATTTTAAATCATGTATTAACTATATTGCTTTTCATGTAAATTAATGAATATGTTTGACCAATCTACTTTCTTGTTTATTTATAAATTTTTTTTTTCATCATGTTTATTTATTTCATCTTAAAACAGGTTATGGTGAACCTCAGCAAAATATATCTGATTAAAATAAAGTTCATGGTATCTCATAAATATGACAAACTTTTAGGGGAGATAGGGCATCATAAGGTTGTAGAATTGCATAGTAACCCATAGGCAGAAACATTAGGTTTAAGTGGTATTAGAGGTCAAAAATAGGATGGGAAACAAGAAAGTAATTGATTTGAATATTTTATTGGAGATAATGAATACAAATGGTGTATAATATTAATAGTTTGAATGTTACAATATATGATCAAAGTTTGCTTCATCAAATGCCAAATATGCCTAAAACCGACAAAGCATTGATTACTGGATATGATCAAACATACTGGGAGTTTCTTTGACTATACCAGCTGTGTACAAAATGATTTTAGACTTCCCAGAATCATGATGCACAACATATTTGATGGCTTTCCACAGAAAGAAATCAAGGCTTGGTAAATCTGATGAGCATGGGGGCCAGGGAACCAATCCGCCATGCCCAATCCATTGATGCAGGAATGGCCAGTTCAAACGGCCAGTCCTAAATGAGCAGTCATCAAGCAAGCCAAGAAGACCTGATCTAGAAAGATCTGATAATTTGCAGCAGTTAACCTGGATGAGAAAAAGTATAGATCAACTAAACAGACACAGCCCAAACCCACCTACAAATTAAATTTGAAGTCATGTTGTGCCCTGTGGTGCCACACATTATGGGGGCTTTCTTAAGCCAATGAATGTTGAATGTGGGGATTAAATATCACATACCTATTAAATGTGGCCTGATAAGTAAACAACACATAAGCTGGGAAATTCACATATTGGGCACATGCTTCCAGAAACCAATGTGCAAATACACATGTTTAGAATGGTTTAGAATGGGAGCAATAGCTGAACCCTTTGGGGAAAAAATGCATAGGAGTTGGTATTCAAAACATGCTGTACACTGCTACAAGACATTCTTATCTGAAAGGAAATGACACAAATGCTGGTTCTTGGATCTACAGCATCCAACATACTTTTTTCTTAATGACTGAGCATGTTGATTATGGTCTGACATCACCCGTCCTACCATTTCTTAATGATCTGTATTTGCACACATTTTGATGCAGATATGAAAACAAACTACGGTATGGTTGATGTCTATCTGGGAAGTGTTCTCAATAAATATGTGCAGCAGCATGTCTATCGCCTCCAGTTATTCCATACACTAAATGCATGTCTGCAAGCTCACTATTTGTATACTGTTTCATACTCTTCATATGCAGACAACCAGTTGAATGAGGAAATCCTAACTGCATGCAGGCCTGCACATTTGTATTAATGTCCAATAAATGTTTCAAATTAATCTTTTTCTTGTTTCAAATGTTGAAAATGGGAAATCTTCAACTTCTATAATCACTTACACCTTGGCATTTCTTCCCATGGGTTCCTGTACAATTCTTCATCTTTATAAAGTGATCTACCTTTTGTCTACAATTTTGTCACACAATTTACAGAACAACCTACATATTTAACTAACTTTTTCATCATACGCTAAAAATACATGAAATAAAACAAACATACTGTTTAATACTTATAAAATATGCAAAGTATTAATTTTCTCCTCTCTAAGGATTTATTCCTTTGAAATTATTGTTTTCCAACAAAAATACTTTTATATACACATAATATATCAGATTGTGAAGCTAAGAAAGCTTACTTTATTACATAAATGAATTAGATACATTCCCTATAAAAATGTCAAATACAAAATTGAATTTTTTAAACTACTTTCAAGAAACAATATCATCATTAAATCTTGCAAAAAAGAAAATTCAGTTATAATGGTATATGATACACAAATCTAGAAGAGCTTCAGATTATTCTCTAGTAAACAGATGGCTTTGAATTAATCATCAACTGCAATCTATGTATATATAAGCCCCTGTACATATATTTATGCATTTCAAAATGTCTGGGTCAGTCTTTATGGAATTTTGCAAGATGATTCAGGCCAACCCTAGGTTTAAGGCAGATCAAATTGATTAGAGGTCAAGATCAGGATAGAGATAAAATACTTTTTTTGCCTTCCACTGGTTCTAGTGACCATACAGTAAGGATCCATTGGATATATACATTTTTAATAATGTTAAAATTATTTAAAATTTTAAATAACTTAATTATAATGCTCTGATAGTGCTTAAAATGTGTTTTGAGCTATTATAAATTTTTACTCTGTTTCAACTAAATTTAACTTATGCAATTTTATTGTCATATTTTTTAGAAATTTACTGTCAGAAATAAACATGTTTTCAGTGTATTTTTAGTAAAAAAAAAAAAAAAAAAAAATATTATTAGAATATATATAAATAGTGTGTTTTTATACCTTTTCATCTATTGCAATATCAAATTTCTTTAAAACAGAAAAAATATCATGAATAGATTTAAAGGTTAACTGCATTTTCAGAGAATAAGCTTTAGAATCAATTAAGAACTTTAAGCAACATTTCAGCTCTTCTAGAGTTTTGGGAATTATTAAAAATCTGTAAGTAAGAGAGAAATGTGTTATTTGTTTTATCAAAAGAGAAATATCACAAGCAAAACTATAGTTTATTCAAATTAATCCTACATAAATTCATGAAAACTAATCAAACTGTTTTTAAAAGCGTTAAAAATACACATTCTAATTTTTTCATATAACTTAGAAG
This sequence comes from Pardosa pseudoannulata, assembly GCA_032207245.1. Taxonomy (NCBI): domain Eukaryota; kingdom Metazoa; phylum Arthropoda; class Arachnida; order Araneae; family Lycosidae; genus Pardosa; species Pardosa pseudoannulata. Next base: position 11,550,855 of record CM063498.1, read on the forward strand.
ACACATAGTTTTTATCAGTTAAGAGATTTTCAGAATTTTTCTGTTCTTTCTACTGACTAAGGAATCTAGACAAACAGAATGAAAGTAAGTATAACAAGGCACTAAGCATTATATAATATTCTGGAATACAAGCTGGTTCAATAACGCAGGAGCCTTTTCTGCTGCATTCAAAATATTTAAAAGATATTTATTAAAAATTTTTATAAATTGGAAGATTCAATTAATTCTCCTTTTAAGTAGCAAATTGGATGCTATGTTTTTCAAGATGACTAAGGCAAAATAAAATTCCGTGTTTTACTTTTGAGAAAAAATCTTTGTCTTATATGAAAGGTTTTTCCTGAGAAACAACAAGGTGATCTAAAATTTAAGGCATTTAATCATATGACTTGCTTGATCAACTGTTACACTTTAACACTTTTTAACTTTTTAACACATTTGCAATCCCATATTTTTATAATTGAAAATATAAGCATTACAGAAAAAAAAAACTAGAAGACCTGTTAGCAAAAATTTCAGCCAATTGGTTAAAAGGTGTATGGCACTATCTGACATCATGTAACTCAAAAATGAAGCAAATTTGATGTTCATCAACAATATTCTTTATCTAGTAAATACAACCCTCTTAATTCTCTAAAACAATCAAACTCCCATTTATAAAACTGCTTCAGATGTTTCAATACTTTACAATTCATTGATTGTATATAACCTTTAATGTTTAGTATATAAGACACTTGTTGTGCCTCCCTCATTTTATATGCTGCTTTGTGGGCAACAATGCAGTCTTACAACCAATACCATGCTTATTCACTCTAATAAAATGAGTTTATCAAAAGTTGATACTTAATTTTTTGCAAAAGATTATTAAACTTAAAATTTAAACTACTTGAGTATGCATGTCATTCATTTTCATTTGCTAATGAATTATAATTAAATATTTTTCTTATTATGCCACTTTATATTTATTTTATATTTTAGAATTAAATATATCGTTTTTGATAGCAATAAATTTTTCCTTCAGAATCAACCACAACCAACTCTAAACCTTTACAGTCAAACATGCAAACCTTAATTCAATTTTCTTTCTTATTTTGAATTATTCATTCATTGACTAATGGGAAATTTAATACCAAATAACTAAACCCTTTTTTTTTACATTTTTAATAACAATATATACAAAGAATCCATAACTATATAAAATAAGTATTCTAGTATATATATAGTATAGATGCTGAGGAAGAGGAAATATATACTAGGAGTAAAATCGAAGATTAAAATCAAAGTGTTTGCAAACAGTTTTACAATGATACAATATAAATGTATATAAACTTACTAGTTTGTAGATAATGTTGAATTTCCATGTGATGCAATGATTAAAGAATTATTTTGATTAATTGACATATACATTTGACAGACTTGTGTGTGAAACTGAATATTAGAATAAACTTATTAACATAATGATCTTTAGATAAAGGTTAAAATTTACAAATAATAACTGGACAACAAAATTAATAAACTTAAAAGAGCTTACTTTTCAGATGTTAAATCTACTAAATTATATGCATTCTGTAGATTTAAACATAAAATAGTGCTAAAAACTGAACCTAATTCATTTTTCCATTGTTCTGAACAAACATTGGCCTTTTCTTTAAGGCTGTTGCAATCTGAAACACAAAATTCAAGAGACTGATATCGCTGAATGTGAGAAATTTTGCCTGCAATTTTCATAAACCTGCAATTATTCAATAATAAAAATATAAATGCAAAATGTAAGATATATCCATGTTTGAAACATAAATAATTACAATAAATAATGTATATAAATTCAAAAGAATTAATTCTGCAGAAAACTAAATAAAATCTCATTTCGTATGCTGTCTCCATATATACATATGTAATGATAAAAAATTAGGGTAATAAAGTATTTAACTCATGTTCATTTTTTATAATAATTTAATGTATAAATATTCGCAGTCAAAACAGATAACACAAACTAAACTTTGTGAGATTATGCCCATGCACAATTGTAGTGGTAAAAAATGCCAGAAGATCACTTTTGAAATATATATTAGGCCATGAAGTCATAAGGAAATTCTCTTCCCTTCTCAATTGTACATGATAGTGGTTTAGATGCAATGCACATAGCACATCTGAAAGTAAAATGACTAACTTTTATGTTATAGAAAATGAAAAGTCTTTTGTCTCAACTATTTAACTACTATTGTGCCTTGTAAATTTACTAGATTGAATTGGATATACATCATGAATAAGATATTCAAAATTTATCCCCAGTATTTTCTATTATTCAATGCGTTTTCAATTATTACATGTATACTAGATGTATTACTGTGTTTTCCTATTGTGATTCTATGTTTATCAAGACATTTAAAAGAATCTCCTTTTATACACAAAAAAAAAATCACTGATCAACTAAAACTATATAAATATATATACTTAACATTTAATAACATTTATATATACCACTAGTAAGATTGTCTTAAAATTCCACTGATCTAAACTTAAATTTTTTTTTTAAATATCACTTCAGGTTTTCATCTTTACAATTTTAAAAATTTATATTGACCAAATCTAATTAATTCATAAAAGTGGTACAAAATAATATCACATAACCTGAGATGATAAACTGAAATAAAATTAAAATTAGATTTCATTGCAATAGTACATCAGATGCATCATTTTTATTATTTCACCAAGAAAAACGACTGTAATATTATTTTTCCAATATTCATAATACACAACATATAGTTTGATTTGGGTTATAGAAACAAATATAATTTACAAAAATTATAAAATATAATTCACTAAAATTAAAAATATAATTCACTGGAAGTGGAATCATTTGGATGCATTCGGGACAGAGTTAGAAAGGCTATTATTATAAGGGATACATATACATATATACTAATACATAGCATGTGTGTATATTATGAGCATACATGAATATATTCTGTTCATACTAACAAATTATTCTATAATTAAACTGAACAAAAGCTCATTTAGTTTTTAGAAAGTAAATAATTGTAATGAATTATTTTATCTTCAAATAAATAAATAATAATAATATTAACACTTTTTCACAAATAATGTTCTTAGTGTGCACAGTGACAGTACACACAATTCTTCATTTGTATTCCATAAAGTTTATCTATTAAAAAAAAATTAGATATCTCATTAAAATGCATCCAAATGCCATGGCATACAAAAAGCACAAGAGCAAATCTGTGAATCCACTTCCAAGCATCTAAACTGAAAAGTAATTATATATATATATATATATATATATATATATATATATATATATATATATATATATATATATATATATATATATATATATATATATATATATATATATATATATATATATATATATATATATATATATATATATATATATATATATATATATATATATATAATATATATATATATATATATATATATACATATATATATAAGGTAAAACCATTACAGAAAAATTATATCTGAGGAAAAAAATTAAAAAATAGGTTCAAAGCTTGGATCTTAAAAATTTGATTTTTTAAGTATGGATCGATAACACTTGTAATTAAACCAAAACATCAATAGAAAATATTTTCTGCAATTTTTTCCCTAGATTTAGGGTAGAAATCTCACAAATCCTCAAATACCAGCTACTAGTAGCTTTGCAGGGAAGTTTTCAGTTGATCACAGCATTATGCTCAGGACGGCCAACCTAAAGATACTCCAAAGAGGTTAAGACTAAGAAAATTACTTTATCTTAAAAATGTTTTCTTCAAGCTGTGAAAATATTTGCCCTCCTGTTGAAAAAAGCTAAATATCCAATTTTGGACTTGATTGGGCTAAAAGTGAAAGCAATGTTCAGATCTACATATCTATATGAGATTTATTTTTCCAGTATGAGTTTTATATTTACAAAAATAAAATAGAGTGAAACATAAGTACAGAAACAGATTGACTGAATTTAAATCAATCAATCTGTTTCTATAGTTGTTTTTTAATCTATTTTATGCATGTATTTTTTAATCTATTTTATACAACTATATTTGAATAACAACAAGTACTTTCTCTACCACCATTTAAAACTTGTTGATGACAAAAAAAGTGTGCTATCCGTTTTTCATTAAAGTTAATAAGTCTGATGAAGTATCTGTTCCTAACATTTCTAATTTATTGGTATTGACATCTCAATTTTTATCTTATGCACAGTACAATTTCAATTTCTTTTGCATACTGTTATTATAATTGATTTCCTTTTTACTAGAAATATATGTTTATAGCAATAAACAAATGTCAGATTTGAAAAAAAAATTCTTCCTGTCCTGGTTTCTTTTGGTAGTTCAACAGAAGGATTTAAAAATACATGGTTGCTCATAAGCTTCATGATGACCACTGATTTAAGGAAATTTAAAAAAGGTATGTCAACTTAAAAAATTACAAGAATAAAATAACACACTCCCAACAAAAAGTGAAAAGTTAAGCAATAACATTTTTTATTTGTTTGTTTAATAAAAAGAACTTTCTTAAATAATTGAGAGAGAGCTATTTATAGTTATAAGCAAGGTGGTTTCATAAAGCAGTTATGTTTAATATGTTTGGTCCAAAAATTTAAAAATAAAAAAAACATCCTCAGTAATACTTAATCAGTAACATAAACACTGCAAAAGACTTTGAACTTATAAATTATTTCATTGTAAAATTCCTCATTTGTAATGCAATAAATTTATTGAAATTTTAAAAAAATACTGACTCATTTATATCATTCTGTAAGGAAGATGCTTTCCATCCTTTCTCTTCATAATCTTTTAAAATAACAGATTTCTGTGTATCCCATAAGGGACTAAATGGCTTCCATTCATCCTTATAAATTTTTTGTGCTTCATATAATTTGTATAATCCAAAGTCTATTTCTTTCCTTATTTCTTTTACTAGATCAGATTTATCAAGAGCACCTTTAAATTTCTAAGAGATATAAAGGACAAGAAATACAAATTAATTTTAAATTGAAAAATTAATGTATTTTAAGGTATCCGTCTATGTTAAAAATGTCATTTTTTGCCAAAAATCAGAATTTTTTTTTATTTCTCTATTGTAAAATTTCAACTTTTAGGCTTCTAAATCTGTTTTTGTTTTGTCTCTATGGCATTTTAATGAAATGTTACAGCTGTTAAACATCAGTGACAGCTGTCAAAACAAAACGAAAGTAGTGACTTCGGAACAGGAAGTTGTGAATTTAAACCCTTTTAAAGAGCATTTTTTGGACAAAACTTTTTTAATTTTCATGAAGATTAGTTTAAATATTTTTCTAGTATTTTTAATAATTAGGAACTTGGCAATTAGAAAGTTTTAAAGCAAGAAAGTGTGAGGAATTTTAAACATGTATTTTAATTTTTTAATAGTTAAAGTTGCTTTCCTATACTTCAAATGTGTTTTTCTCAAAACGGTATTTTTAATAAAATATTGAAACTTGAAATGTGATTTCTCAAAAAGTTCTTAAAATGTTTTGTTGAAAATTATTATGAATGCTTTTGATAGTATTTACTAGTGAATGACCTAATTTTTACTGATGTTACACTCATAGTTAGATATAAAAGTAATGAAAATTCGTTAAAAATTCAATGTGTATGATTTTGAAGGACCAAAATTTTTTACCAAATGTAAAGTAAGAAAAGACTTTAGGTGATTCACTTGTCCAATGTATAAGAAATGTGTTGCATCAAAAAATATTGAAATAATTTAATTTATTAAAAAATTAGACGTTTTGAAAAAAACTGATTTTTTTACTAAATTTTCTTCATTTATTAGAAATTTTATAAAAACTTCTCCAAGAATAAATTTTTTAAGTGCAATTCTCTATTATAATATAAAAAACAAATCTAAAAATGTAAAAACATGAACTAGTTTCTTCATTAAAAAAAAATTCTCCGAACGTAGACGGATACCTTAACTACAGAAAGTGCAAACCAAATAAACATTTTCTTAAGTTTATCTGAGACTTTTGAATAGGGTGAAATATCTAAAAAATCTCTCAGATTATCTATTTATAAAATACTAATATTATCTTTTGGGTTACTATTTACAAAAACTGCAACTTTCTTTAACCCTTTGCATCACTGTGTGACAAATCTGCAGCATACACACATACAAAAAAAAAATCAAAGTAATTTCCTCAGTGAGTTTTAATAGATAGTTAATTGATTTTTGCTGTTCTTTAAGAAAACCCCAAAAATGGCAATACTAAAGTTACATTTCCTACCATGTATTCATTTATCATTTGACCAGTTTCACATGATTATTTCTGAAACATTAGCTTTGGATTAGCTAAATTTAAATTGACCAGAGATGCATAGAAGTAGTATTTTTGCAAAAGTATGGTTAAATTCCTTATGCTAAGATAATATGAGCAAAACGTTAACAATATTTATAAGAAACATGTAATTATTATTTTTTTTTACAAGTCACTAAGTCTTTTGGTATCTTTTGAGCTATATACTTTTCTACATACTTAAAATTGGAGTTATAGAGATACAAAGGGTTAATAACCTTAATTTCTCCCTTTAAATTTCATCATAAATATTTCATACAAATATAGAATACAGTTTCGAAAAGAAAGTTATAACTATATACTAATAAAAATTTAAGCATGCCAAAATAGAGATTCATCTATGGGAATAAAGAAAACTTGCCATTTCTGTATCTTTAGAATTTTTCTTATTCCTCATTTTCCTCAAAGCTGAACACAATCATATGCAATTATTGCACAACAAATTAACATTTAATAACTTTCTTTACAACACAAAAATAACTTACATTTTCAAAAGAAATGGTTTCAAAAACTGTTACTTCAGGTTTTACAACACTTTCTAAATCATTTGCTATGCTTTCAATCAAATTTTCTATACCAAAACACAGTTCTTTGAATGAGGGTGAAAAATACAGCTGAAAATAGAAAAAAGTCACAAATTTAGATTTGTATGTATTTCTGACTCATACAAACGCTTAGCTTTAAGAAAAGTAATTATAAATAATTATTAATACAGAATTAAGAAAGTATTAGAAAAGAAATATAAAAAAAGTATTAAGAAAGTATTAGTTATTAGATTTTAAATTTATATTTGTGCAAATGTTCTGTTAAATTATAAGTTGTTCTATATACATAATATATACAAAAAAATTATTCATTCATTTGTAAATATATCAAAATATCAAAGATGGAATTTATATATTCTAAATAACTTGCATAACAGAAAATAATATAGTCATGTTGCAGCTATTTAGTTTATTATCATTATTTAAGAGAAATAATACTCCCAATATATATATATATATATATATATATATATATATATATATATATATTAGAAAAATAGCTTGAATTATCTAACATTTTTTCACAGGCATGCAAAATTTCACATCTATTTTTTCATTACTTCTAATTTTTTTCACATATTTTCTTATAAGCATTTTTTTAAACCAATGAACATTTTAAATGTGTTTTTTTCATGTTTGTTTTTCTTTAAATTTAAAAATGCTAAGGATCTTTATATATTCATTTGTTTATTTATTTTGTAATTAAATTTTGTATAAAGTTTTACCCAATGTGTAAAATTAAGCTGTGCATGGGATTAGTGATAAGTCGCTTATTTCTTTTTTAAAATATAAATATATACAAAGATTGACAAATTTCCTTGTTTTTCAGTGTAAGTGCCAATAAATTTTTTTAATAAAATATAATTTTAGCACCATCTGGAAACTTATGTACAGTCTTGTTTACAAAAACAAATCTAAAAAATTTATGGAGCAAAAATATTAACATTTGAAAAAATTATAAAGATTTTTTTTAAAATTTTTAATTTATATTTTATTTTTAAATGGAGTTCTGAAATGCAAAACAATTACAACATTTATATTAATGCGTAAATTTAAAAAAAAAATTAAAAGGCTCCATGCCATTTACATCAAAAACTACAACAAATAATCATAGTAAAATTCCTCAAAATATAATAAATGCAAACAAATATTTTACCTGCTCATCTTTCAAAGTGAGGAATACTTTTAAAACCACTCTCATTTTATACTTTCGATGAATTCCAAATAATGAAGCAATAGCTTTCAGAGATGTTAAAAAACACTCAACAAGAGAGTTATCAATATCTTTTCCAATCATTTCCACATATTTACCTGAAAATTTTAAATCCTAAAAAAAGAAAAAATTTTTAATTATACATGTGGTAATATTACAACTATAAATACAGTCAGTACCAGCTATATGGTCACTCGCTTATAAGGTCACCCTGGTTATATGGTCAGATTTCTTAAGTCCCGTCTAACTTAATAAGGAACATGTGTTTAAGTGCACCGCTTATACAGTCATTTTCTTTTACTTGTTACCAGTTATATGGTCAATTTCATGTTTTCAATAATTATTTTACAAATTCCAAAGCAGCAGATGAGCATTTAAAAGCTATTAGGGACTTAGAAAAAGTGTGTTAACAACCAACAAAAGGAAGCAAACTTGTAAATCTGATTATTTTTAAATGCACTGAATATGAATGTACATATGTACTTGTGCTGTACTTTGATTGGTAAGGTAAGCTAATAAATTCCCCAGCTCCTAAATAAAAAAAGGAAGAAAAATGCATATTTTTACTGTAGTTTTTATTTCTCAAATTATTTTTAAAATGTTAAATGTTAATTATTTGTTTATGAGTACTACATTCTGAGAGGTGAATATAACCCTGCCACAATTCAATAGGGTTGTATTGTTCCGCATATATGGTTGCCCCCCCCCCTCGCTTATGGTCTGATTTTTCTGAACCGTTAAGCTGACCATATAACAGATACAGACTGTAGCTGTTTGATCTTTAGATTATTTTAATTATTTTATGCTAATTGGGTACCATGCTTTGATATGGGAATTCTGCATTATTAATATTGAACTAATTCAGGAGTTAGAGACTTTCAAGAGAAAAGAACAAATTTGTCAGTGATGAAATTATCAGAGGTATTTATAAGTATTATTTGTTATTCATACAATAACACAGTTTAAAGTCTCTATTATTGTACCACTGCAAACTAATATATATGTAGTGCATTATAAGAGCTGTACAAGCTTATGCATGGAATCCCATCTGGCTCAAGAATTGTGGTCTGCTGATTGTGGAACTAAATTCCACTACTGTCTTTTTCCTTTTTCACATACAAATTTGTTAATTATAAATGAAAAAATTATTAAAATGAGCATAAAATTATAAAAAAGTAACTTTTTATCACTACAATACCTATTTCACCCCTTCAGGAGTTAAATTCTGAAAAATTCTGTTACAGCATTTTTATACAGTGTAATAGGAATATAAATTCTGAATTTCCTATTTCTAGCTTTAGTAATTTGAACTCTAATGCTTTAGTACTGCCATCTGTTAACAACTGAGGCTGTTTGAATATATAAAACAACAAAAACAGCTGCATTACATCTCAGATCTCAAGCCACTCTCTAAATACAAATGTCACTAATAAAAACAAAATATAAAATTTTTAGCCATATTGGTCAAATAATTTTTTTTTATCTACAGGGGATAAAAATATAAGCATTGTATTTTATTTATAAAGATTATCAATACATTTTTCATTCATTCCTCAAAAAAATCTTCTGACTTTAATATCACAATTTGCACTATAGCAATCACATACATTACATATTGAAAACTTTTTGTTCCTTTAGTCAAAAATTTCTTCAATTAAACTTCTTTGGCATATGTGAATATACCTTTTTATTACTGTATTTAAACATATTTGCTTTTATTTTGAATCAATTAAAACAAAAGGGTTTCATACTATTATCAAATGAGATGCAATCTTGTAAACATGGCTACCAATCAAGTAATTAAATAATTAAGTATCTATACTTTGTTCATCAAGATGAGACCATATGTAAAAAAAAATTGCTATTTTCTCACCAAAACATATCATTTTATGGATTTATGATTTAACTGGTAATTAAAAAAAAATAGTCTAGCTTTAAAAGGAAATTCTTCTCTTATTAAGATTTAATCAGATTTGTAAAAATGTATTAAAGTGGTTAAGTTCTCCTCAAGGAGAATTATTCTTTTTCAAAAGAGAGAATTTCTCTTGTTTTTTGTCTTTCTGTATCTTTTTTATTACTATCCAAAGTACTTTAAATTTTCAACATTTATAATATATACATACTTCAGCATTTTTCTAAGTTTACTTTACTGAAAAATCAAATTTTCAAAATAAAAATAGCTCTTGTTTAAAAATTTCAAAAGTTTACTGATACACTGAGCTCAGGTTTACAATGACAATCTGAGTTTTGCTAGTAATTTTTGCATTTTTGTAAATAATAAGCATTAGGTATAATTTTCCACCAAATTTAAATTTTAAAATATATGAGTATTTTTACATCAGGAGAAAGAATTTTTGAGATAATGAAAGAAGGCATTTAAAAATTATATAAATGCTACAAATACCAAATAAAATTTTTAAAAATAAGAGAAAAAAGTAGGTAGAGTGTCTTTGAACCATTATAATGTACTTATCTTGAAACTTTGAAATCACTAAGTGCAATAGCTTTTTTAAATTTCTATTTTTTAGTGAAGTGTATAAAGCTTTTAAAATACTATTTTGGGTAAAATACTATTTTGGGCAATATTATCTTATTACTTGCATTCTCCAATTTTGTGCTACAATACATAAAATACCTGCAAGCTTAAAACCATACAGACTGCATTCTGACAGCAATATGTAAAAAAGGGATAGTCCTATGTTAGTTATAGATTATTCTACAAGAATATAAAGGTAATATTTAACCCTTCTATTCATGCAGACAATGGCACATGATTGGCATCAACTAGTGTAATCACAGTTGCTAGTTATCATATGACTTTGTTAACTTTCAACCTCTCAACAAGGAAAACAAACTGTAGAAAAGAAAGATAATTTAAGGATAAATTCTCCAGACCAACTATGTATTTTAAGTAAAGAAATTGTGGAAAGAAGCTTTAATGAATAATTGATTGATAGCTTTTAGATATAAGCCACTATAATTTTAAATTTTCACATGCTACAGATTATGTGAAATAAATTTAAAAAATTAAACATTTGGAACATTTACTTACCTCTGGTCTTTTCTTCTTATATGAATTCAACAGTTTTTTAGCTATTGACAAAATATCTTTGTATAGTGTATGGATTTCTTTTAATATACTTTTTCTGTAAGTTTCCTTAAAAAATATTTATTAAAAGTCAAAAACTTTAAATTTGCTTGGTACACATTTTTATATATTTATTAAACATACTAAACTGTTAAATATTGAAAAAAATCTTTAAAAAAAAGTAAAAACAAAAAGTTTATAAAACTTTTTAAATTTTTAAAAGTAAGACAAGTTTCACTTAAACAGAAAATTTGGCATATTTTAGTTCAATCTAACAGTATTAGTGAGACAAACAAATAATACACAAAAATACTTATGTAACATATAATATATGTAAACTCTCATTTTTATAAGTTTCAGATATTAGATATTCATATAAAATTACTAAATTTTACTTTTCTCACTTTACTTTGTGTAACATATAATAGAAAATTTGTATAACAAATAAGTAACTGGTATTATTTCACATCACTCATAAAACATTCCTTAAGTAGTATGATTACCAGCTGTTCAGTTCAAAGCAGAAATACATTGCATATTATTTTATAATAGCTTAATTTCTAAAAAATAAAGAAAGTCTCAAAAGTTTTCTACAATACAGTTATTTCATTTCTAACTTTTATTAAAGGGAAAAGGTGTTTCTTTATAAAAACTATTACATACCTGCATTTGAATAAAATCAGAAAACTCTAAAGGAGATTTTATATGGCAAAGAAACAAGCACTTTGTCCCTATTTTTTTGCATACATTTGATATTTTATTTTTACTTTCTTCATAAGAAGAAAATATGTCATTCACCTAAGAGAATAAAAAAGTACAAAACTATTATAAGCAGTTATTAAAATCATTAATTATTATTGATCAATTATTCAAATTTTATACAAACTTTACTAATTTCCTTGGAATTTAAATGTACTATTATATATAACTAAAAAATTTAATATTTATGTTTCTTTATATTAATGGAATAAGCATTTCCCCTCTCTTTTAGCATATGTTATATATATACATATATATGTACATGAATATTTTACCTAAATAAACTTATTTAATTTTGGATGAGGTAAAAGGGAAAGCAAAATACAAATGATATAAGAACATAAAAGCTAAGTGAAACATTGAAAAAAATTAAGCTATCAGTGTTATAAAAATTGACCAAAAATATGTAAAACGAATATTTACTATTAGACAACTGTTCCCAGTTTTAAAAATATGAAATGTTCCTGTTGAGCTCATACCATTTCACTAACAGTACCTTCATATCCAATAAAATGAGTTATCCAAAGGTGATAAGCATTATTGTATGCTTGCTACTTTTTGAGATTAGCTGTAATTGTTCTCCAATATTTGAATGTTAGTAGATAATGTGTAGAAGTTTAAACAAACACTATGAGTATTTGTTTAAAGTTTTATTTTACCATATTTCACAAATATATTTTTATGAAAAATGTATTTAAAAAAAGGTCAAGTGAAAATTTTCAAATGTTTTAATGAATTGGATAGTAAAATAAATTAAAATCAGGATAAAATGCAATCAACCTCTGAACAAGATAACTATGAAAAGGAAATTCACAATGAAAGTAAGCAAGAATGTGAATTAACTTTCAATAAGTAACTCAGTTTCTATGTTATACTAATTTGTTTGAAATAAATAAAGAAAAATTTAAAAAAAGTACTAGTCTTTAATTCATAGTTTATGAGTTCAAAAAGTAGTGACAGAGAAATACTGATTTAAGTTTATTTATTAAGGGTTGAAAACTTGTATTACCCTTCACTTTTCTCCTCAATATTTATTCAAATTATTAAATATCAAATCAATAAAATTAAATGTCAGAACATGAAAATCAAGGTATGAATACAATATTGTAGAAAACAATTACATATCTGAGATGCTCCCAACCCTGGAGATGACTGCAGTTCCTATTTCTTCCAATTAATGATGAAAATCATATAAACAAACAGGAATTTAGAATGATTATTCATACATAGAATGACAACTAAAGTAAATTATTGTCACTACTTTTTTCCACAATATACTAAAAAATAAAAATTTAATAATAAAATTTTTCTTAATTTTCATATAGCTTCCAAGTAACTTTTACTTGTTTTTCTGCTACAAAGACTTCTTTTTTTTATTACATTTTTTATACTCCAGAGAAAATAAAAACAGTAAAAAGTTTCCTTACCAATTTTGAATAGTCAGCCAGACATCTTAAACCTGTACTTAAATTTGCCTGAGGTGAAGACCAATCAAGATCTAATAAAGCAGGTAAAACAAATTCTTCCAATAATGAAAGAGAATCACTGAACATGTAATTTTCATGGAAAGATGAAGCTATCCTATAGACAAAAATTATACATATATATAGATATACATACACATACATACACACACACACACACATATATATATATATATATATACATAGAGAGAGAGAGAGAGGAAGTATATATACAGTGAAACTTCTCCGAGCGGCCACCCCTGTATACCGGTCGCCCTTCTAAACAGCTAATTTTTCATGGCACAGATTTTTGAATCATAGACCTAATGGTAGAATAACCTGTATCAGCGGCCACCCCAACCCCTCTAAACTGCCACCGAGTGGGATTGCCCATTTTATTTTTCGGGAAATTCTACTCATTCAGTGCTTTAATTTTGAGTTGAAAAATTCTAGGTTAGTTTTATGGTCAGATATAAGACTCAGGAATAATTTGCGAAGTCCATTCCCGTGGTCAACCCCCTTTTCTTAGCAACATTAAATATGTTATCTCTTTTGTATTCTCCCCACACCCTTCAGGTAGGGAATCCCTATTGCACCACCAATAGAAAGTGAGGGAGGAAGTGGACGATCAGGAGTTGCAGGTATCCTAGGGCCTTTGTTTGGAATTCCAATAGGTACAGTAAAGGAAGAATTGCATCTCTATCAACTAAAATGTCATCCACATCATTTCGTTTCATTAGTTTGTCAGTGATCTGAATTGCAACTATGTCGACATGCGTTTTCCTAAATCTCAAGAAGTTCTGCTTGAATATGAAAATGGCAAATCGGCAAGAAAGTTAGTTGAATTATCTAACTGCAGAAGAATGCAAATCAATCTAGTCATTAAACAAAAAAAAACTGATTTTGAAGGAATACGAAGACTAATTTTCTGCTTTTAAAGTAAAAAATGAACTTAAAAAATGGTTGTTGTTAGAGAAAAGTAAAAACTTAAAACACACAAATTGTAGCCTTTTTTAAAAAAATGTAAGAGAGCATGAAATAAAGTACTGTTTTCTCTTTAGATAAGTTTTCAATTTCATTTTAAATAAGAAATATATGTCAGACTTGTTTATATTACACATTATAGCAATTATCTTATAATAAAACCCTTCAGAGCTGCCACCCCCTCTGAGCAGCCAAATATTCTTAAAATGGTGGGGTGGCTGCTCAGAAAGGTTTCACTGTGTATATGCATATATATATATATATATATATATATATATATATATATATATATATATACATATAATGTAATTTTTGAAAAAGAACTCATATAAGCTATAGACAAAAACTAATAAAGCATGTCTAATTGAGATTTGGTATTTCACAAGTTCTGAAAATAAGTTTTGAAGATAAAGGATAAACTATATCAGATGCAAAGGGATAATTAAGAAAATTCTCAAAAAACATAAGAAAAGTTTTTATACACTTTTTTAACATTAAATAATAATTACACCTTCTGCAGTAACAAAAATAATACTAATTGGTCTACAAAAAGGAAAATCAGTATTTGAATTAAGAAAAAATAAGGAAAGAAAATTAAAGAAATTTCTATAAAATAATACTGACTAAAAAACTGGTTCAAGACTAAAAACACATATAGAAACAGTTAAAAAGATTTTTTAAAGCTCAACATAGGAAAACAAACAAGCAAAATGATTACATAAATAAATAATACACTAGCAAAATACTTCACTAGCAAAATAAACTGTAAAAACAATATAATAAGAATATATGTATACCTATTATAGCTTTTAATACATTGCATAGTTCTGAAAATTCTTTTTAAATGTAAATCACTTTTTTCCCATAATTTCAAAAGTTGATGAGGAATTTCAACACCTGTTTTATCCCAGTAATGTAGCTCTTCAATTAAATTTATGATATTACTAGAAATAATATAAAAAATATTAGTAAAGTATAAAAATAACTTCTTATAGTTCATTAAGAGCAAATATACATCTTACCTCTCAATATTCATTTGGATAAAGTGGGATGATTCTTTCTTAACAATCATAGAATTTTTTAACCAACTGCATGGGTCCTAGTTTTATATTAAATATGTTATATCAGACACTATAAATATAAAACTGATACTATGTTATAAAAAATATCTATAACTAATGTAAAATTATAGCCATTCCAACAAATAGTTATACAAAATTATTTTGTATAATTTTGTTATTGAATTAATATTAGTTCAAAGAACATAAGTTGATGGATTGATCTTTAACAAACCATGAAGGTTAGAGACTAAATTACAAAAAAAGGCAGCCCTGTGCACAAATAGAAATCTTTCCCCCTTTTTGGTCTTATAATGGCAATTGAAAATATCAATACCTTTTGAAGATAAATGCAAACTTATATTTTGATGTTTAGTCATAGTTGTCCATAATGAAAAATATTTGATGACAAGAAGATTTCCTAGAATCAAGGTATATTCAAAAATTTTGAGCAAAATGATAAAAAAAACATTTGCTTTAAAGTAGTTAACATGCATTTCATCAGTAATGACATGATAAATAAATGAAATAACACTTCTAAAAAATTATAAAATGCTAAATACTATAAGATAAATAAAAAAAAACTACTATTAGCATAATATATCAATCGTTAACATTTTTTCTACAATGCTTTTAACATTTAAAAATACAGTTCCAGATTATGTCATACTATAAATACATCAAAAATGGGGGCACAAACATGTATGCAAAATGTGCCATTTGAAATCAGACCTTGATCAGAGTAATAAATTTATGTAAAAAAGCAGAGGAGCAAGAAAAAGTAGCTGCTACCTTTAAATGCATAGTACAAATTATTTGAAAAAATCTAATAAAGATCAATTTAAAATTGTTTAAAGAAAAAAAAAGAAAGGATGGAAAAAATACTTCAAAAGATTTCAGACAATTCACAACTGGATACTTTGAATGATTTTATATAAAATTAAAATCTCAGTGCTCACTTTTAAGAACTATTTTTCAGAAATGGATGCCTTTTGATTTTGCCTCATCTTAACCCTTTAGCGGACAGTGGTTTCACAGCAAAACCTCTTGTTAAACTTTTTTTTTCTCTAATTTTTGGAGAAATATAAATGGTTTTTTCGAAACTTTTTTATGTTTTTGACATTTAAAACTTACAATATATGACAGTGCTGCATTGAGTTTATTTTTTCTGCATTTAATCTATTTTTCTTTTTGTATTTATACTTGCTGTACCTGGAAAGTAAATCATTCGATTTTGTTTTTCCCTTATGACCCTACACAAAAGTATCTATTCAAACAACACTTATAAATTGTTGAACTATTTATTTATTATTCTTTTTTAAGAATGCTTATTTATTGTTCTTCCAATATAATTAAAATTTTAAAAAGTATTGTATTCTAGCTGTACACGGGGATGGGTTTGTCAGTTACCCCCCCCCAATCCCTCCTATGGTATTCTCTAAGGCAAACCCTCTAAAGATTGTAAAAAAAAAAAATTAAACATTTTGCATTTATAAGGTTTATAGATAATATTTATAAAGTAATTTCCTTAAATTCCAAAGAATTTATGTAGGTGACCTTTAAAGGGTTAAAAGGTAAATAAAGACTAGGTAAAATCAAGTTATCTTATTACTTTTAGCTGATAAAAAAAAATAATCATTGTTAAGCAATGAGTTCATAAAGTAAACTTAAGAGGAATGAATAAGATAATTAGAAGAGAGGAAATATAACGCTAACATTTCTATGTAAAAAGAAGCTAACAGTGTGTATTATTAATGAAGAACAAAGTATTTAAATAATACCATTAATAGTTTTATAGAAACCTAATTAATTAGACATATAATTAGGAAGATATAAATAGAAAATTAAACATTCACTCTACATAGTAAATTTTTTTATATGTGGGGAGCTAAATAGCATAGGACTTATATAATTAATAACTCTTTTCTATCCTCAAAATTTTTCAATAATTTTTTTATCAATTTACAGTTTTTAATAACTACTCATGAAACTGCAATTTATATTTCAGAAGCAATATTATCCACTAACTTTATTATAGAAATCTGGTGAATTGCAATGCTGGAAATGATTATACAGCCAATTCATGATATCTTGACTATATGTTTATTTCATTTTTCTGCTTGTCCCAAAGTTTTTCTGAAGCCCAAAATTAAATAAATTTAATTACATAAACATTTTTTAGTACCTTAATGCTTCAAGGAATATCTGCATATAGTACTTTGTATAATAAAATTAATAAATAATTGAAAAGAGTTCTGAGCATATGACTTTCCTTTGTGTTTTGAAAGGTATACAAATGATTTTAGTGTTTATTAAAATGACATTTCCTTGAGAACTATTTTTAATTGTTTTGTAAAATGCAGATTTTTTTAACATTTTTATTGATTTTTTTCTAAAAAGAACGATGAATGATTGAAAAATGAATTCTGTATTGTAATGAAACCCTTTAAGGACAAATAAGTGTAATTTTCTGACTTTGTAGATGTTGACATGAAACTTGTCAGGTGAGAAAATATTGAGATAATAACATTACTACAACAATAATAGCTCAAAAAGATACATATCAAGAAGAACACTTTCAAATTTTTATAGTTAATAATATTCAATTAAATGTTAGTTATGAAATATCTGTATTCATTGTTGAAAAAAAAAGGCTGCAAACCAGCATGAAAACTATAATTTTGAAAAACTAATGATTTCATGCATCAATTAAAATAATTTTAAAAAATAATATAAAAACCATTTAAATTCATTCATAATTCAAGTTTTCATTCATATTATGAACTGAACATTTTTATTATACCACTTATTATTCCAAATAATTACTTTATGAATTTATCACAGTGAATGACTTTTTTTTTTCTTTTTTTCTTTTTTTTTTTTTTTTTTGCTTTGAAGTTATATTATTCAAAAATATTTTTGCATGACAGCTATACACTCCATTATAAAACATTGCAATTTTTTTTAATGCTTCAAATTTCTGTTATATTCTGAATTTTTTTTTTTTTTTTTTTTTTTTTTTGGTTGTCATAACTTCAAGATATGGAGTCATAACTTCAAGATTTTTAATTAAAAATTAATTATGATATAAAACCCTTTTTCATAAAGTGTTAAAAAATATAGCAAGCAACCATAAGCTAAAATAATTGTTATTTAAAGAAACTGAATGGATAACATAAAAAACTACTTACTTTGGGTACTGTTTTGATCCATTGTAGGAATAAAGTATGAATAAATTCCCTTATTGCATCCATTACTTGCTGATAATGGTTGTCAATATCAACATTATACTCTTTTTTCCATAAATGTGATGTTGACTGTAAAATCTACAGAAATTTTAAAGTTGAAGAATACAAGTATTATTTATAAAGTTCTTAAAAAAGGGAAATAGCTACATAAATAATATTTTGATAAAATTACTCTTACTAATTACATGCATATGTAGTAAATTTCAAAGATATTTTTAACTGATAAAGTTGTGCTAAAAATTGAGGATATAATAAATTAAATTAAATCAATTGACTGTTAAAAAATATTGTCTCATGTTTTTAATAAAAATATTAATACGAAAGAAATTATGAAAGTTTCTTGTCTAAAAGGATATAAAGAACTAATTTATAAAAAATTCACACATACCATCATTAAATTTGAAATTAAATATTCTTGAAATACAAAAAGTAAAATTGCATTTATAATTTGAATTGTGAGTAATTATATTGAAAGATAAATAACAGAATGAGTTACGTACACATTATGTCTAGGGAAACTAATTATTCAAAAATTGTTTCAAATAATAACTAATTAATTTATTGTTTAAAATTAGACAAAATGTCAAATGGATCAAAATTCTTTGAAACTATCTCCCAAAAGCATGCATATTTTCGTTTCTTAAATAAATTCAAAATGAAAGCATAAAAATTTTGATTAAGATCTAGTAAAATATACTATAGATTATGGTTGGTAGATTGTGAGTGTTTGAGGGCTGATATATAACTAGAAATCTCCTTGTTAATTTAGATGATTAGGCTCATTCTTGTTAACAGAAGGTATTTGATCCTATAGATGCCAAAAGACAGAGCAAAATGAATCTAAAATTTATTAATTTTATAAGTTGAGCTATGGCTGAGCTCTACCTATTCAAGCCAATGCTCAGCATGTACAATTCATAAATTTCAAATATTTTTAACTATGCTTTTTATATGTATTATTTGACAAATACTGATACAAAAATGACCAGATCTACATTTTAAAATATAATTAGTAGGTATAATGTTACCAATAATCATCTCACTAGATTCTTTCAATCAAAGAGATAATTTGAACAGATTTCATATTGAAGCAATGTTCAGTTTTGACTAACAAAATTTGCATACAGCAATTTATCAGGAATATCTTGAATTTATTTTAAGAATTATCAAATATTGTAAACATTTTAACTATAAGTCAAGCAATTATTGATCCAAATAATTATTTTGAAGACAAAATAATTATTGCTACAATCATCTTTTCATGAGGTATCTAAATAACACATACACACACACAAACACACACACACACACACACATATATATAATATATATATATATATATACATATATATATATATATATATATAGAGAGAGAGAGAGAGAGAGAGAGATCATATAATAACTTGTTCTTTTATAATGAAAAAATGAATGATATATGAAGGAGAGGAACATTACTGCTTAATTTTAATATTTCTAAAATAATGTTTATTATATTTCTCAAGCTCTTTTTATACTTGCTTAATATTTTCTAATTTTATACACAGTTTGCATGAAAAGTAACATTATTTTTCCCTTTTACAATCAAAATAATAAATATAATCATCTAAACTGTAAAAGATTGATTTCATTGGTAAAAGTAATAAAAAACATTCAGAAGAAAAAAATGAGAATAACAAACATTAAGTAACCCATTTGTATCCATAAAGAAACAGCAATAGTAAAGACTAATTTTAAACAAAAACAAAAAAGTATAAGCATAAAAAGTACTATATTTCTATTAAGGAATTCTTATATACATTTAGACGTAATATACTTTTAAACTAGACAGCTATTATTTAATAAAAACTACAGGTAGAAGTTAGAAAGATACTGTGATCATGAACTCCTTTTCCAAACCTTAATCTAATAAAAAATTCAAAACTGGTCCACATACATGATATTTGCTTAACAAATTAACAACACAATTAGGGTTATGTATAGAGAATTCTGGGTAACAGCAAATAGTCTTCAATAAAAAGAATTATATGTACAAATGCATATACACATAAATACACTCAAATAATAGAAACTATATTTTACTTCATACTGTTGCTTCAGTCTTTTAGGAAGTTGAGATAAGCAGAAAGCTACTCCACCATAATTGGGAAGCAATGGGTAACTTGATCTTTTACTTTCAAACAGCTTCTTTTTCACAAAACTGACTTCATGAAAAAATACATCATATAAAGATTTGATACATTTTCTAAGATCTTTTTTAAACCCCTGAAAAAAGTAAGATCTATAGATTAGATAAATATTTTTGGAAAGTAACAAAATTGGTCAAAAAACAGTAATGTATCATTAACAGTCTTAATACAAATGAACATAAATAATAATAACTGAAGAACATTAATACCATTTCATAATCTGTATTTTGATTAATTTATTTCATTTACAATTTGCATCTTCAATTATTTATTTTAAACTGTATCTGAATATAATTTACACAAGCAACTTAATCTAGTAATTAGCTGTAAATATTTCAGAAACATTGTCATTAATCCATAAATCCTTTGCAAATATGTTTTCATTGTTATAATTGTCAGTTTATATATCTAACTCCTTTTTTTTTACCATTTTATATCATTTGAATAGCAATACAATTACCCTTATATCTTGTTTAAACGTTAAAAAGACTAGTATGTATAAACTAAAAATATTAAATTAATATTAGTTTATTTTACTTTCATCAATAAAATACCATTTACTACTTCAACTAGCTATTAGAAGTTTAATGATTTTATTTATTTATCATAAGCAATTTAGTATAGGCAGTGAGCATAATTTTAAGCCTTCAAAGAAGTAAAGAAAGTCTTTGTCATTACAGTAAACTATGTGGCATATTATACCTCCTTTTCAAAATACTTCTTAAACATCATAAGTATTTGAATTCCTTCATCAATCCCAGCAAAATGGCTCAGTGAATTAGACATTAATTTTATCACAGTCAATTCAAGCTCATGTACTTCCACGTTGAATCTATTATAGGAAGAAAATCATAAATAAACAATAATAGTTCTTTAAAAATAAAATTATTACAAGATAGTATATTTTATGTTGAAATAAAGTTTTTTCCAATATTATTTAACTAATGGAGAAAATTACTCAAAAGATTAATTTGCATAGTTGTATTAACAGATAGCATGAGTACATATAAAACATATTAACTTCAATAATAATTAAATATGTAACAGAATTATTTATCAGAAATCTATAATGCAGTTTAATAGTGAATATATTAGTATAACAATAACTAAATTTTTTTAATATGGATTGAATTAGTATTTTTAATCCTTTATATTTCAACTATCTCAAATCTAAAAATATTTTCTAGAATGTTAGAATACATTATTTTATTATTAGAACATACTATTTTATGTATATAAAAATAAATTAGAAAATTGAAACATAAAAATAAATATTTAATGTTAAAAAAGTATATTTCTACAAGCAAAAATAATAGATTTTCTTATATTGTATATGCTTTATATAAAAATTATCTTTACAGAAAAAAATTTGAAACTACCTTTGTCAGAAATCTACTTCTACCATCTAGACCTTTTTTTTTTTAACTTAACAAGCCCAAAGAAAATCTAAAAGTTTATTTCAGTGTGTCCAATCAAATGATAAATAAAACTTACAAAATGATACAAAAATTAAATTAAGAATCCTCATTTGATATGGAGCCTACAGGCAATTTGTGTTAATTGTAGTACTGCAGGATAGAAACAATCAACAAAACCCTCTGTTAAAGCTGTAAAAATAACCTATAATTTTGTGTATGTTCCCAATCAGCAACACAGCTATATATAAGACTAAAATAAGCAGCAACATCAGCAATGCTTTTAATGAATGAAAATAAATAGAAGTTTTACATGCAACTAAAACTGAAATATATCACCAAATTTTAAATTAATTGTTGGACTATGAGAATTAGAAAATGTATGCTATGTTATGATTTTTCTATATTTAAAATAACCTATTTAATAACCTACTTCCACACTTATAATAGTTTTCTGTAAAATTTATTCATAATAATGACTACTAATTTTCTTGGTTTTGAAATTATTATAAATTCTATAAATTAGTAACATAATAAAACATCAGAGTAAATTCATCAGAGTCATAGAAGTAACAAATAAAGAAAACTAACCATTTTAGCACTTTGTATCATCAAGTTACTATATTGCAACATTGCATTTAGCACAATTTGCTCATAGACTTCATATCAAATGGTGATACTAAATTTACTCTTCAGATAAAAGTTTCATTTATCACTGGATTGGATGCATGTGATTTTAACTGAAATAAACTTTAGATTTTTTTTTAATTAGAGAAAAATTTGGAGACACTAGAAGTAGATTTTTTAAATATCTAGTCTCAAATTCTTTAAGTAAGAATAACTTTTGAGCAAAGTAGTTTTTAAATATTTATTATATAATCATTATAATATGAAATAAACATCTTTCTTTATAAAAAAAAATACATCTTTTTGCAAACAAACTTTTATTTTTATGTTTTAAATTGTATTATCTCTTTTACAAGCTTGATTTTATGTAACCTAACATTTTAGAAATTTTTTTTCAATTCAGGGTAGTTGAGACAAAAAGGATTGCAATAACAATGTAAAATGCACAGAACCATAATTTATAGGGAAAAAAAACCCTCTCACTTTTTAAAATGATCATTCCATACAGTAGTGTGAATATCTAAACAAGACTTTTGATATTTTGCAAGGTTATTCAACAATGTCTGGAAATAGGATTCAATAACTTCAAACTGCTCAGCAACTTCAAAACATTTGTGTCCTTTTACATACTGACTTTTCTCAAAGTCACATTTGAACTGTTTTTTGTATTCTAATATCTGTAAAAAAATGTCAGATAAAATAGCTCAATTAATTATTTCTTTGATTTAATATATTATCTGAATAAAATTTTGATTTATTGTATTCATGAAGTAATTTTTTTCAATATACTACCAAATTTTAACATTTTAATACATTATTTATCACAAAGTTTTCAAATTTTAATATAATTAACAGATTCGTTTTGTTAGTGACAACAGGTATTACATAAAAATTCAACTAATTAAAACTAATAAGCACATTTAAATAATTCTATAATCAGAAATTAGAATGATTTAAAGAATAATACATGAACTAAAATAATCATTTGTCAAATTATAATATTTGTTCATTCTTGTCTGGCTAGAAATTAAAAATATATTTCTAATTAACTTTTAGCTACATAATGTTGTTACAAACCTTCCCTCCCATTCAGACAAAACCCCCAAAGAATTGGATGGACTTAAATCTACCTTTAAGTACAAATATAATAAATATAGAATTCAATCAAAATTCTGAAAGCAGTAAATAAATAATTATTCACTTTTTTATATATGATAATCTCATAAAATAAAAAAAAGAATCATTATATAACCTTTATTAGTTCTTCACAGCGATGTATAAAGAGGTTCATCAAAGGTGCAACCGATTCTACAGACCAATACTTAGCAGCATATGTTTTATGAACCTTTTCTGACTGAAAATTTAAAAACAGCATCAAAGTG
Organism: Pardosa pseudoannulata; assembly: GCA_032207245.1. Taxonomy (NCBI): domain Eukaryota; kingdom Metazoa; phylum Arthropoda; class Arachnida; order Araneae; family Lycosidae; genus Pardosa; species Pardosa pseudoannulata. The sequence continues at coordinate 11,575,166 of CM063498.1, forward strand.
ATTTAAAAAATACACCCAAAAATAAACAATATGTGTATATAAATATATAATTTTTTAACAATATATATCAGCTAGGAAAAAGATTAGTAAATTCAATTCAATGTCGAAAATTTTATTACAATAAAGAAGTTATATATACAAGTAAAATTATGACATGTTGTGCTATGATGTAAATAATGAAAAAGAAAGAATTATCTTAAACTTTAAATTACCTTTTAGCTAAAAATTTAATATTATATTTTAATTAAAATATCTTTGTTATAATTAAAGAATATTTTAGTCATTAATAATGTTCAAACTTTCATTTTGATATTATAAATGCAAAAACTTACAACATTAAAAATATGTATCCATGAATTGCAACAACTTATAACATCCTTGATTATGCCATCTTTCTCAAAACTTGCATCAATAAAAATTTCATTCAATGGAATGTGTTTTGAGGAAGCATCAATAATGAAATTGTTAACCTAAAAATATGATATAAATATGACACACAGAACATTAAGCAATGGTTCTAAAGAGTTCATATAAAATTCAGTAGAAACATCAATCCTTCAGACTTATTAATCAGCAATTCAGTTTAGAAAATGGTGAAACCATTCTGTTATTTATACAAAAAAAAAGAGAAAAAAGAACCAAAAACATTCCATAGACACTTAAAGTAATTAAAAATAATTATTCTAATGAACTTCAGCTACAAATTATTATAAAATTTTCAAAAAGTAATTGAATAAAAAATAAGAATAAAATAAATATAAACTGTAAGAATTGCTGAAACATATGGAATAAACATTTCTTTTGTATACATATATATTACTTAAAAACTTATGTTTTATTCCTACACAATATCCTTTAAAATAATATATTTTGACTAAATAAGTGTGAGTATACATATATGCATACAAAAATTTGAAAAGTTTTTACTGCAGGGAAAATTTTAATACAAAGCTATAAAACAAAATTATGAAATTACCTTACATATTAAACTTGAAATTTCACTATCAGTATTAAAATAGGATGAATTATTCCAAATTATTCTAACAGAATTTAGTAGAAAGGATAAATGATTTGAAATATCAGTAAGTAATGCAGATTCTATCAAATCACAGGGTTTCTTCAGAACTGACAAAAATTTCACATTTTCTAATGCCACATTCATTTCATTCTAAAAGAAATAAATCATTAAAAATTATTAATAATGATTAAACAGTCTGTTACAGTATATAAATAAAATTCTTAAAAGTTAAAAATGATAATGCACTGTCTAATCAAGCTTTGCATAAAGGGTGATATATGTACTAATAACTATTCCAATATGTAATAATTCCTTAAATAACACCACAGTTCCCTTTGAAACAATACATATTTTATCTACAGATTTTGAAACACCAAAATAAAGAACAGTAAGATCTCTAAAAATATTAAACAAAAATTACATGTTTCATGTCTAAAATTAAATTGTTACATGGGTGAAATTACTAATTTCATTTGTCATTCATGTCATTCTTTAGCTTATAACATATCCTAGGACAGTGATAAGCAATCTACAACCCATAAGTTAGATGCAACCCATTACAGATTTTTAACCAATAGGTGAGAAATTTTCAGTGCTGCTATTTCAAAAAATTTCTATAAATGGGTATTTGTGTCTGCAAAAATTAATACAAATTAAAATATTTTATTTGTTTATTGGACTTTTTAAATATTTTATTTATGCAATAAATGCAAATTATAGTAGGGAGAATTTTGACTGAAATAGTTTAAAACTTTTTGCCTAGGCAAAAATGGAACACACTTTAATAAGTATCCATAAAATTATTAAAACATACTTATTTTATTATATATTTAAATTTAAAAAACAGGTGCAAAATTTTGAAAGAAGAATTTGAGTTTATTGATTACAATTTTGCAAAAAAGCAGAAATGTACTGTTCAACTGAATGATGGAGGAACTTTTAGAAATGCAGATAACTACATTAATCACATGAATTATAAGAATTTTCCCAATTTACTACTTTTAGTTTTTATTAAGTCTTATAATAAATAATTTTGGCCCATCAAATATTTTTATATTATCTCTCTTTTTAAAAAGTTTGCCCTTCATTGTTTTAAGAGTATAAGAATACCCTATCAGAAAACAAGAAAGTCATAACCACATTTTATTTAAAGATTAAAAAAGGCTGAATTGTTAATATAAGAATATAAGTAGCAAAGCTAATCATATATTAAGTAATTTTTATTTTATATTAGAAGTAATCCAATTTTCATCTGTGTTATGGACAAAATTAATCAATAATCAGAGTGATGCCATAAAATAAGTAATAAGCATGAATATAAGAGCAAGAGACTGTCAGTTTAACAATAAACTATTTTTTAATTTAGAAAAAAAACAGAAATAATTGTAGTTTTAAATAAATTCTACAAAAGTACTTTTGTTTTTAAGTGTTACTCATTATAAATTTTGAGAAATATAATTAAAAAATTAATTTATATTACATAAATCAGGCTTTAGACTATATGATATTTTTTAATTTATTGTAAATAAAAATGCATTCATAAAACTTTTTAAAAATTAGCATAACAAATGTTTAATTTTTCTTTCTAATAATACAGTTTTTGGAATAGTTAATTGTAAATTATTTATTTAGACAGAAATATACTGAAACCCATTGTTCAATCTCATATGATAATTTTAAATTTAATTATAAACTGAAACATCAAAACTGCCACCTCTTAAATTTAAGTATAGCTATATGTATAACACAAACATATATTCATGCATGGTATACACATAATAAATACTAATTATAAATTGCTAATGTTTATTTCTTTAAAGTAAACATCACAAACAATAGAAAAAAAGATAGAACAAACAGAATACGCTATATAAGTTAAGCAAAACAGTTTTAAACATAATGATTAGGTTCTCAGATAACATCGAAGTAAACTTAAACTTTTTACAGTTTTGGTTTGTTTTGGAATGCTACTGTCTACTGCTTTGCAACACAAGGGTTAATGAGACTGGGACCTACTTCTTAAAGCTGATTTCAAACGGCTACATACATACTTCCCACAATGGGATTTGAACTCATGAACTCTGGTACCAAAGATCAGTACCCTAACCCTTCAGCCATCATTCAGATCTTACAAAAAATCTAATTTAAATAATTTTATAATTATATGCTGCTTAATAAACTTGAATTAAAACTAAATAAATAAAAGTTTTGTTTATTCTTGTTGAAAAATTAAGATGTATGAATAAATTAACAAATAACCTGAATTTAGTTTAATGAACTTAGTTTGTGACATATATTTTAAAGAAATATAAAAATATAATCATAATAGCTTGAATATGCTAAAAGAATGATTTACAATTAATTGTTCATGTATTGCAGTCACTTTAGACAGACAACCAGATTTTCCCAATTTAAGAACTTCAATACATTTATTAACTTCACTTCTGCTCAGTTGTTGTAATGCTTCTTTCAAAATACAGCACTTGTCTTCCCAAAATTTCATTTCCTCAAAAGGTCCATAACTTTTTCCATATTCATTATGTCCTCTCTTCATTAACATGCTCATCAGAATCCATATCCAGTTCATTACAGTTCCTGAAATTTAGAACACTCTATAATAAATTAATACTTAAAACCAAAAAAAAAAAATGCCATATAGAGCATACATAGTAAAAACACAAAATGGCATTTCAAATATAAGATATATAATGTTTTTTTCCCATTCAGAGAGTAACTTCTAAGAATGTGAAAACAAAATTTTCAGTTATGCAACTTTTGATCTTTTATACTTTTATAGTGTCTAATATTCTATTTGGGTATTTATAATTGTCTAACTTTCCAGACTTAGATATTCTTCAATTTAAAAATAAAATATTAAATAAAAAAAACCCTTCAAAATGCTAAAAATTAGTACAGTTTTTGTTACTATAATGTGCATCACATCTTCAAATAATTGACAGCTTATGAATATGTTTGTTTAGTTACCAAATACTAAACTACACAAACTGGTAGTTTATAAAACTTTTTAAATTAATAATGTTTTTGTGTAATATGCCTTAATTGCAATGATACCATGTATGCTCATGATCTTCTATGATTAGATGAAACAGTTTCTCTGAATAAAACTTTTCTCCCTATGAAATTGTCTGAGTATTTTTGTAACTTTCATTGTATGATCCCTATACAATACTATAGTTACCATATTATCAATATTGTAATTAAAATATAAAATGGTAAAAGACTTTATAACTATATAAAAGAAAGCACTGTAAATAATAAAACTGAAATTTAAATTCATAAATATTAAAATAATTTAATCCTAAAATATAGCATGTTTAAGATAGATTGTTAAAATTTTTAAGCTAAATTATAGCATACTTTGTCAATAAGATTCTATTGTGAACATAGTAGATCTGTTTACAGTATATAAGTTTAGCTCCAATGAAACTAATCAGATGAGAGTGAAAGATTTTCCTCATGTAAGATAAAAATTGTCCCATTTTTCTTTAAAGTTCTGCAAGAAAACAATACTTTTTCTGATTAAGATAGTCCCCTTTGGGGTACATTTAAACTAAAAGTATAATTCAATGTTGCTTTGCCCTAGAGTATAAATTTAAAGATGCCTAACCCATCTATTAAAGAAAAAATATTCACTATATTTTAATAATATATCATTAAGTTATGAATTTATACTCATAAAACAACTCTTAATTGAATTCTAAAATATGAATGAACTTAATAAATTGCTGATATAAAAGAAGAATCTTCTAATAAGTCTTAAAAACTTATAGCTCTACATCTTATAGTTATAATTTTCATCTGTTAAATTTGGTAGTATAAATAAATACAAAATTTAGTTCTACAAGCACAATACTTACCTTCCACTTTATTTAAAAATTCTTTATCTTCAGCTATTGCGATGACATCATGATCAAGTATATCTTTAGGTACATAAAAAACTAACTCTTCTATTAGTTCATTTCTTAAATTAAAAATTTGAGACAAAAATTTTGACTGATGTTCAAGGTATTCCGTTTTGATACCTTAAAGAGCTAAGAAAGTTTTCTACAATAAAATTTTAAAAAAATAATTATAATTCATAGAAAAGTTTTATTAAAAATTCTACTCATAGGACAACATTATTTTAATTTGTTTGATTAGATTTGTATATCACAAATCTAATCAGCAAGTTTTCAACTTTACTCATAAAGTTAATGAAAAATAAAAAATGAGTTCATAATAATGCTCTATCTAAAAACTCTTAACTTAACATATTTCCAAATTGAGTGATATCTAATTCAGCACAGATTATCATTAAAAAATATTAAATTAAAAACAGGATTTTCATTATTGAAAGCTATTTAAATTACCTATCAAATTTAAATTACATTTGTTTTCATCTGTTAAGAAGTCATTAAATATGTGGACTCTAGTATGAAAAGGCAACATGCCTGTAAATATTACAATGATTTTGCAGATGACACATAAGGACATTTCTGTTAAGAAGTAAAATTTGATAAAGTTTATTATTTTACCTTACATTTTTTTAAACATAGTTATTATTAGAGATTTCATAGTGATTCAAGTATTGAAATATAAGTCTTGAGACTCCTATAACTATTGAGATTATTCTATATAAGAAGCCCATAATAATCAACTAACTTTGATTGTGGTGCATCTTGCAGTCATGTATGAAAGTATACAGATATATAATTTTTACCGTTTGATAAACATTGATTCATAGAATTTCAAGGGTACAGGACTAATATAGGATAACTTTCAGACTTTATTAGAAGAAACTTAAAACTCAAAATATTATTACTATAAACACACAGAAAAAGATTAATTTTAGGCAAAATGCTACATTTTTAATATTTATCTTTGTTGACACTTTCAAAGCAAAATATACCTAATTTTCATCTTACTTTAAAAATGTATATATATATATATATATATATATATATATATATATATATATATATATATATATATATTTGAAAGCAAATTTGAATGAAAAATACATTCATAAAAAATAGAGAACATAAACATTCAATGCCTGATAAGGTAAAATTTGTAGTATAGTACATGAAGAATGCATAACTCATGTATACTTGTATATAGTCAGATGAATGTAAAAAGAATATGCAATGGGGAATTTTGTAAAAATTAACTTAATCTTTTCATAAAAAAAAGATAAAGTAGTTTTAAAATTATTTTCAGGGAGATTACTACTAAACTTATATGCTAAGCTAAAAGCCTACAAATTTGTGTACAATAGATATCCTTAAACACTTAACAGAAGTTTTAAAAAAGATATCTAAGTGATTAATAAAAATAATAACTTTTATACAATTTTGATCATTTTTAACACATTTTATACGATTGAGAAGCAAGAAAGATCTACTTCCTCTATAAAAATACGATTTTCACCATGGTAAAATAAAATTTTATCATTTCTATACATATTAACAGAATCAATTATAGTTTCAAAAGATATATCAATTTTTGAGAACTAAGCTAAATGTCATGAACACTTTTTGAACACTTTTGGATTAGTTTTGGGGACTGATAATACATGAGAAAAAATTACTGAAAAGGATAACTGGCATATAAGGTTCCTACAGACTAACTTATCAAAGGAAAAGAAATTTTAGCTGGCTGGCATAACAATGAGATTAAAGAGCTTTTGAAAAAATATAGCACTGAAGATCCTAGATAGAAATTTGAATATATTTTTCCTCAGAGAGCAAATGAACTGTCTGCAAATTTCCATATTCCTACTCTAACAGTTAGCCACTATTTATATCATATAAGACACCTAATTCTCTTGACTAATTATAGTATAAATCTAATTTTGTTTACCAGTAAGGAACTTTCCGTCAAAGTTGAATTGAGTATAGCTGTTTTGACTACCAATGAAGAGAGGTAACCAATGTCATCTTGGCTATATGTATTTATCAATAGCTCTGCTATAGATTTTGTTCACAGAAATGGCATGGGGACTTACTCGAAGCCATGGATCACACAGAAATTTTCAGTAGATTACACCATCAAGCTCACATTGGTTATATTCAAAATGTTTTAGTTATTTTTCTAATCCATTGCACATGTAAAGGAGTGTAAAAGTCTACAAAGGTATGTAGAGAAAGCAACACATAACCAAAGCCCATTCTAATGATATAATAACACTAGTCATTCTGTCAAAAGAAAGCCAACAAATATAAGTTCTTGCTAGTATACAATAATATTAAAAATAACTCAGAACAAGTTTGCCAACCACTTCTCTAAGTTTTACAAGCACTTATCAAAATTTTGCAATGTAATAACTTTGGTGAAGTAGGAGATATTATCTTAACTGGCAGGAATGAACGGGTTTTCAGAAATTTGCAGGTCATAGTGACAGCTATTTTTATGTCTTTCTGCTAATAAGGCTTACCTATGCTTAATTTCTGATTCTTTGTAGTTATGACATAACACTGCAAAAGATTCCAAATTATTGTGGCATCTCTGTCACAAGTTTGCAGCTGCCTTGGCCAAAGATGGATCCAGACTATAAAGAAGATGTAGAATCTACATAGATTAAATAAAGATTGAGGGAACAATAAAATATGAAACTCTCTTTTATTGTTCACTTAACTTTATTTAACCTCTCTTTGGAGGATCTCCATCCCCTATGACCTGACTAGATTGGTTAGTGCTGCAGATTTTTACATTAGCACTGGATATGACTACCTCCAACTTCACCAAGCACTGTGTAATATTGCATGTATGACCAAGGGACATTTGGACTCATGAATTTTGAAATGTAACAGCTAGAAACACCATTGAAAATCTTTATAACATTTTTATGTGCTTGAAAGACTGTATTGGATAATATACAATACATAAAAAGAGTGAATGGTTGTACCTACAAAAAAAGTTTCAGATAACATATTTTAAATACCCTTCTGTTCAATTAATACAAAATATTAGATTCAAATAGTATATAATGTACATGTAACTCTCAATATAAATTTATTTGAATAAAAAGAAAAGGATACATTTAGACCAATCAGTATTTTCAACAAACATTGGAAAATATATTTTGTATAATAATTCATACAAACTTTCAAAATATGGTGCTTTTGCTGTGCCATATATAATTTTCTTGTCATAATCCTTAGAATAAAGTTTATCAGCAGAAGCCTTAATAAAATAGAAAAACTCACCAACTGGGACACTATGAACTGAAAAGGAAGTAAACAGCTTTTGATCAAATATATAACAAAGAAATACTAAAGATTCTTGGTCAATAACAAACTGCCACATATTTAGTTCATGTTCTTCTTCCCAATGATCTTCAATACCTGTCTTTAAAATAATTAACTTTTTCATGTTTTCCACCTAAAGTAATAAAAAAAAATAACAAGTTTTAAAAGAGAACAAACAGATGAAATGGCAGAATAAAAGATCAATCATCATGTAATTGTTATTTTTCATAATTTATTGAAAATATTATTAACAGTTTCTTAAATGTTTTTCTAAGTATGCACAACAAACTGACATAGTCATGGGATCTTTACTAGGTCAAACTTATAATTAAAAAAAATAAATAAATAAATGTACATAATGTAATACTTTGAGTGCTAAAAATATCAGTAAAAACATTTTAAAACCAATAACATATTAGAATATAAATTAATTAAAAATACATAAATTTTACAAAGTCTCTTACAACAATAGCAAAATCATCAGATGTAGAAAAATCAATGGCTTCTAAATCTGCAAGAGAATATCTTCTAACAGCACCTGAAAAATAATTCAACAGTAAATTAAATGAAAAGCATAGTAGCCAGAAATAAAATATTCACCTCTTATTAATTTTAAAATTCCAAACAATGAAAATATAGCATTCATCTGTCACAATTAACTTTTTCATGTTTTCCACATAAAATAATAAAAAAAATTAATAAGCATTAAAAGGGAACAAACAGATGAAATGATTCTAATACGAATACTTTCTAATAATGTACATCTTTTACATTTTCAAGGGAGCAAATGTGAGAAGCATAAAAACTTATAAGGCTTTCACTTTTACTTTAAATTTTGACACCCCTCAAAATAATTTTGAGTTACTGAACTGAGTTTTAACCATTTCTAACTAGAACCTTTATTTTTTCATATTTAAAAAAAAAAAAAAAAAAAAAAAGTAATGCTATATTCAGTTAGGGATTATCTTAACAGGGTCAAGTCTAGCAGTTTTGGTACCTTGGTATTAAATGTCCTTTTGCTGTGTTTTTTTGTTTTTTTTTTCAAAACATAGAAATATTTTTGGTATTTTACATATATTTCTTTATATAATCTAATATTTAAGTAATAGTTAAAGAACAAGAAAGAAAAAATATCAAGAGTGGTATCAAAATGAGTTGTCCTAATTTTTAGTATTTATATGTAACCGAAATAACCTACACTAAAAATAATAAATAAGAGAAAATTATAAAACAAAAATCAAACGTTCGGCAAAAACAACAAAATATTGTAAAACAACAATATCACAAATTTTTAACAGACCTTAATCAATAACTTAGTACTTATTTTTCTAAAAAATCTAAGAGAAATATAAAGATATATGCAACTTTTAAATCACATACTGAATTACTATCTGAAATCAACAGGTACATTAAAAAGACAGTATAAATAGAAATATTTTCTATAGCAAAATAACTACATTGAACAAGTTTTTTTTATACCTATATTAATGTCTTCCATTCTTATTTGAATTATTGGAATATATTTTAGAACTTTAACTGAAATTTTTTAAGTTTTAAACGAACTTGTTCCCACTGTAAGTTGTCATTCTAAGTAAAGACTATAAGCATTCTCTTAATCCATACATTTAGGTTTACCACAAGCACATTGTTACCATGGTTACAGATCCTGTTAAGAGTTGATTCATTGTAAGTAAAATATAATTCACGGTGAAAGAATCTCTACCCCTTTTAAAAATAAATAAATAAATAAGTAAACATTCAACCTTTATGATAATTTTTAAATTAAAGTCCTCTTTAATTTTAACTAATTAAAGTTTTTATGATGTGCAATAAAAATGTTAGCATATATTTACAATTTTGAAATTTATATTGTTATAGTTCCATGTCTTCACAGCAGAGTTTTTTACATTCCGGGATGCACCGCGTTATGCGTGGAAATTTTTTTTTTTTTTTTTTTTTAGGATACATTCTAATCGACTGACTGAGAAGGATACCGGGATAAATTCTTATAGAAACAAGAAAACTTGTTTTTTTTTATTTTCTTTTGATGCAGTTTAAAGTTTTCGTTTATTTTCATCCTGATAATGATAACTATTTTTTAAGTATTTGACTAGTAAAAAAATGTCGAGCGTAACAAGGCGCATCGTGAAAGAAACATAATGGTTATTATCTGGTCCAGTTCCTGGAATAAATGCAGTTTCTGATGAAAGTAATCCCAGGTATTTCCATGTACTACTTGCTGGTCCAGAGGGTTCACCCTTTGAAGGTGGAGTTTTCCAAGTTTGAATTATTTCTTCCAGAAGAATATCCAATGATGCCGCCTAAAGTTTGTTTCATCCTGAAAATTTATCATCCTAATATAGACGTTAGGTCGTATATGTCTAGATATTCTGAAAGATAACTGGGGCCCAGCCCTTCAAATTAGAACAGTTTTACTTTTCTGTTCAAGCTTTGCTAAGTGCGCTGAATCCTAATGATCCCTGGCCGAACGATGGCCGAATGGTAGAGCGCTGCTCTTCGGAACCGGAGTTCGTGGGTTCGATTCCCGCTGATAGCATGGATGTTTGTAGCCGTTCGGAATCGGCTTTAAACTGTAGGTCCCGGTCTCATTAGCCCTCGTGTGCAAAACTGTAGCGCTCCAAACCAAACCTAATGATCCCTTAGCAAACCATGTTGCTGAAAAAGGGAAATTTAATGAACACGATGCAATTGAAATAATTCGGGAGTGGACTATGATTTATGCTAAGAAGTATATTCTTAATGTAGTTTTATCTATTGATTCAGAGACTTAAAGCTGGATTCATGAAAATTATTATTTGTTGGGGATATTTTTATCTTGGTTGTCTCAAAATGTGACTTTTTATGATCATTGTTCTTCCTTATCTTTAAAAGGAATAAGTCTTCATTTTAATATTAAACATTGTGTTGTACACAATATGCATTAAAACTTTGTGATTGGATGTAATGTAATTAATCAAGTGAAAATGTGAATGCTTACAGTTGTAAACTCTTTTATCTTAAATCCGACTAGTTATACTAAAATTCATTCCATTGATTCAATAGATATTGTTACTAATTTTTTAGCGTAAATTTAGCATAGGACTCTATGGGTATCTCGCCAAATTGGCTAGATATCGGCTCGTTGGCGACAGTTTTGGCAACCTATTTTTGTCGCCAAATGTTGCCAAGTGTGGCGTCACGTGAACGGTTCCGGTTTCAGGAGTGTTCCAGCAGTTTCTTCGGGCCTATATAAGATAGACGGAGTCCCATGCAGAGAAGATTTCCATGTTCGAGCCAATTAAATCCATATGTTGTTTTGCCAAACTCCCATGTAGTGCAGAACTAGAGGGCTAGGCCCAGGCAGTTCTGTGCCAAATCCATCCTGTGTGGTCCTGTGTATGCAGAGAAGAGTCGAGTCGTTAAGAGGATCTCTTGGTCTACGGAGTACGCCCGGTGTGTTGTGCTTGATGCTGAAAGTGGTGCGTGAGCCGACGGTATCGGGCTCAAGTTATTCCGATGACGTTGTATTTCTTCCAATAAAGTATTTGTCTTCGTGCTGCAGTCTTGCTTGCTTGTAAAGTCCATTCAATTCCCGAACCCAGCGTGAAAGTTCGTAACAATATGTATTCATTAAAGTAGCATTAATTCTAACTTGATAACTATCAGGTCAATACACTGTAACAATGAAAGCTCCGTAAAGTACTAGTGTAATATTGCAAAGTATACATCTACATTTAAGTATTACTTCAGTAATTATCTAATAGTTTAATTTCATTACACTGAAGGGGAGTAATTTTATAGCTTTAATGCCATAAAACAGCAACATTAATTAGATATCTGAACAATATTTTTAATGCTATGAATATATAAGTTTAATACACAATAAGTATTTAAAATATTTTCAGTTATTTTGCATTAAATTATTAACTATCCAGAATTGTTAGTTGCAAATGTTATGGATATTTATTTATTTTTATTCTTTTTCTTCTCGTTTCTTATAGATATTAAAAATAGAAACTAAGACTTGCAATCAATGGTAAGGCACAAGTTGTAATAAAACAAGAAACAGATGCATTATAGACCGTGTTTTTTCGCCAAATTTGGCGGTGTATGGGGCGATGAGTGGTTTGGTGTGTTTCTCTGACTTTGATGTTGAGGTATGGCAGCTCCGATGTGTTCTTGAACCCCATTGATGCACATGATTTCTGATGTCTATTTGAGAGTTATGGCTGGTGTAGTTATTTCGGTTTTTACTATTTTTGAAATTGTTAAAAAATATCAAGATATTCTAAATCAAACAAGATGGTTTGGATTGGAACAATTTTTTTTTTCTTATCATTTTCTGGGGTTTTGTAATTTAGTTATGGAGGGCGTAGTTATTTCGGTTTTTACTATTTTTGGACAAAAAAGGTTAAAAATAATAGGATATTTTAAACCAAACAAGATGAGTTTTCTACATTATAGGAAAAGTAGTTTCACAGGGTATGGTTGTTGTAGCTTGCTGCGTATCTTTATTTTGTCGCATAGGATAACTTATGTATCTATAAAATTAATTTGTTAATATATTTCTAAGCTGCTCGGAAAGATGTGTTTGTTTACATCAAGTATGCAAAATTGACCAATGTATACTAACCAGTCTTAAATGATAAAGAAAATAAACCTTGTTAATCTCTCTATCCTACTGAATAAAAATTATGTAATATTTATTTGTATAGATTAATATTATTTATGCTTCATTTCTTCTTTTAGACTGTTTTAAATGTGCATAGGTTTGTAGTAATGCATTAAGTTAAGTTGAATGACTGAATATCCTCTATATAATAATAGCCTAAGTTATCTGTACGTCTGTCCTCACTTTTATGAAGCGGTTGGACCTGGAATGGATAGAGGCATCCATAGTTAGCAAAATTCAAAGAGAGTAATATTTATTTTCTCCTAAACTATAGATCCGATTCTAAAATAAAGAAAAATACTGCCTTCTTTAAAACGTTCGAAATCCACCCCTTCCTCTCTTTTCGAGCTTTTAAGGCCATTATTTCAACTCCTATTTTCCCCGGTTAAGAGCAGGCGATTACATTTATCAATCCCATAATAAATAGGTAAAAATAGCATTTTTCTAGCATTATGACGTCATTCCTTTAACCATCTCATTGAATCATTCCTTAATTTAAATTATTTAAATTATGCCTTATTTTCATACCTTTTATCATTGAACTTAGATATTACGTAAATAATTTTCTTTTATATTTGGCTTAAATAATAGATTAGGTACATATGTCATAATTTTAAATTTAATCATCGATTATTTTTTGTTGCAAGATAATTCTCAGCCAAACAACAAACCATTTTTTTACCTGTCTCACAAGGTACTTTAGAATTTTGGAAAATTAAAAATTTTACTGATCCGTCATATGACAGACTATGTGCTAGTTTTAGAATACTTACAAATAAATATTTTAACTGTTAAATTTATTATTATTATTATTTATCCAAGTAACGTATACAACATTTAAAGCAGTCAAGTGATAAAAGTTTTAAATCAACATTTCAATTTAACATTTGAATTAAAATTGCATCTTAATTAAATAAGGAACGTAGATTATGTTTTAATTCACTGCATATAAATTAATATTATAATATATTTATTAGAGTTTTTTTTATAATGTGTGTTTTGCACATAAATAAAAGTACTGAACTCCCAAATAAAAAAAAGTAATAAATAATAAAGTAAAGAGACTAAAATATTTTTTTTCCCGCAAACGTTTATTTTCCTGATTTCAGTGTATTCTGTTTGAGTTTATCTAGTGGAAAAAGTGAAATCAGTGACTGAATTAAAAGCTGCCTTCAGAGTGTTTTTAAAAAAATTCTTTAATGTTAGTTTGAAAATGTATTTACTAATTATAACAATTATAGATCAGGGCAAAATTCTAATTTAACCATGCCTTTCTTCAAAAAGAATATTGATTGGTATAGGGAACCACAACCCTATATCTGAAGTACCATGTTACAAGCAAAAAATACTCTTGAAAAACTTGTGTATTGTTTTCTATAATCTGCTTTGCTTATTTTTGTCCATATTAAATATATACAATTTGCTAAGTTTTCCACTAACAGGCTATTGAATTGTTGAATTGACTACTACTACTATTACTCATTGCCTTAACAGCCCATTAAGGACTCGAGTCTGCCCCAAGCAAGATTAAATTTGGTGTAATTGGAAGCAGAGATATGAAGATCTTAAAATTTAGCTTTTTAAATACATACATACATACATACATACATACATACATATATATATATATATATATATATATATATATATATATATATATATATATATATATATATATATATATATATATATATATATATGTATATATAATTATTGTTTTAAAATCTTTTTGTGTCATCAGATTGAATATATGGCATAAATTATAATCAGAAGTAACATTCCTAATAGTAGAACTTGTAAAATTTTTGCTACTCAGTATTACTTTCATTACTCACTTATTATATAAATTTGTAAAATACCAAAAAGCTGAATTTAGGAGACTGTGTGAGCTACTCTGCGAAAACAACCACTTAGTTTTATTTATATTTATCTACATATTATATTTTTCCAGAGATTTTTTTACAGATTATAAGGAATGAAAATATCAGCAAACATTGGAGAAACCTATAGGGGAATTTTTTTCAAACATTCATATATACTTTAGAGTCTATTAGTTATTTTACATTTTGTTTCTGTGTAACAGAGTATAAAATTTACATGCAAAGGCTTTGCGAACCCCAAATGATTACAAAAGTTTTATTATTGCTGCGTAAAAATCCCCTTATAGGGGATTTCATAGACAGGCGACTAGAATCTGATCCAGACAAAACGTGCTCTGATTGGCTCGTAGAAACACCAAGGACCTTACTCTGAACGACGAACTTACTCTGTTCGTTTCGAACCTTCGTTGGACGTCATTTTGATGTCAGCTTGAGGACATGTGAGCGAAAGATCATGCTGACGTCAAAATGACGTCATAACGAACGTTCGACCCGACTCGCAGCGTCCAGAGTAAGCCACCAAGTCCTTTTAAAAAAATACGCTTGTCTAGCGCCAAAACCGAAACTAAAACTTTTAACATGGCGAATGCAAGAATGGGTGAATTTAAGTGCACTGAATGTGAGCAAAGCTTTTATGAAAAATATATTTAAATGCGCATGACCAATCAGAGCTCGAGTGCGTTTTTTTTGGGTGCAGATTGTACTCGGCTGTCGATGGGCCTGCTTGTTCCTTCAGGAGGTGTTGGTATAGCAGACGATACTGACTTTCCACGTGACCTACTTTGTGACGTTTCGCGCAAATTTCAAAATTCAAGAATTAACGCCTTGTATATGGCCTTACCAGCAACTTTTGCTTAGCTACTGCGCATACCTAAAGCGCACCCGTCATTTGTTGACATAATAAGTAAATTTCCCTCGCACGTTTAAAAGGCTTATAAACTTAGTGTTTCCCGTGCTGTTTAGAGTATGTAAATGGTTATCTTAAAAATAAATAAATAAGGTATTTATTTTTATCTCTTACAATTCTCAAAGGAATACAACTAGGGATATTTATAAAAATCTTAATTTTTTGGGGCTTGACTGAAGAACAGGGTGCCCCTGCAAACTTGGTGATAAAGCTCTGAGTCCATTTATTTTTATGGGATTAATTGCCCATAAATATAAATGCTCGCTTTCTGAGTGGTTTTGGTTAATTAAGGAAATGTATATAATTTTGTTTAAATGGCGAATCTACATCAATTAAAGTCGCCCGAATAGCAAGGTATACAATGTTCGGTTAAAATACCTTTGTGTTTTAGTAAACATTGCCAGTAATTACACCAAATTTGCCAATGGGAAATATTCTTAAGGTATCCGTCAATGTTCGGATAATTTTTTTTCTTTAAACGTAGAAACTAGTTCATGTTTTTACATTTTTAGATTTATTTTTTATATTATCATAGAGAATTGCACTTAAAAAATTTATTCCTGGAGAAGTTTTTGTAAAATTTCTGATAAATGAAGAAAATTTAGTAAAAAAATCGGGTTTTGAAAAAACCCGATTTTTTTAATAAATTGCCAAGGCTGTTGATATGAAGTATAAAATATAATCTGTACATAACACTGACCAAGAAAATTAAAAAAAAAAATTCTGTAAAATTTAATGATATTATAAATATTTTGTTGATTCAGAGAGCAGTCTTTCAAAACAAAACAGAAATCAAGAAATGATGATTTTAACCAAAAGAGCTATTGTCAAAGAACAGCCTTTTAAAAATGTGAGATCATTAGAAGATACTGTACAGTATCTTCTAATTCTATCTCCAGAATTTATTACATAATAAATTCTGGTAATATGAAATCAAGATTTTTGTTGAATAAGGATGAATGTAAACAGTATAAGAAACTCCTTAAACTGACTGGAGACTGATCATCTGAACATAGAATGTATCCCTATCTACAACTGTCTAGCAGCCAGTCTTTTGAATTTCAATATTTCACTTTCTTACAGGGTAAATATATTTAACATCATTACCATATTTAACATACAGAACCATCAAAGTGTTCATCCATCACACCTGACAATAAAATTCATCCTCAGGTGCTTCCCTCACTACCACTGGAATATTTAGAATATAGTCTGTCAGTTTCACCAGTTCCTATGAAGTCAAATGAGATAATTAACAAACCATTGACTACAACTGCTTGCAATACAACCAAAATATTTCAAAATGATTTAAATAAAGTTGCTTCCCTTGAACTTTTCAATTCTAGTGTAAAAAGTTGCTTTAGAAGAATCATTAAAAGTGGAAGAAATGTTTTATAAAAACTTACCTCAATTATCTAATATGAAGAATAACATTAAAACCTCAAGACCAAAATGTAGGAAATATCAAAACTTTATTACCTATGGTGTGACAATTCCATGCAATATCAATAAACCTAAAAATCTTATGTTTATTAATTGAAGTACTGTTAACCAGAAAGTACTGTTAAGTACTGTTAACAAGAAACTATTAAAAGAGATTGTAATAAATTTTCTTGTAATGTGAAAATTGCCTAAATTCAGTTAAACAAAAAAGAAGTAGACTTTCTAAAGTTAATCAGATCTTACCAAACATTTGTCATATACCAATTATTCAAAAAATAAAATTAAAAATAATATTGAAAAAAGTGCAATGAAAGTCAGAGCTTCTATGTTAAAAAGAATAAAAAAAAATACAAATAATAAGCATGAAGAATTACACATTGCAAACAGAAAGGAAAAGTTAAAATTTAATTTTGCAGCTGAAAATGATAAATTGAAAATGGTTTGAAAAATAATTTTTTGGTTGTGAATTCCGTATTTCAAAAGCAAGGAGGTAATGTTGATGCTCCATATGAATCAGTAATTCAGTTTCAGGAAAATATGTATTATCTGCTTTGTGATAATGAATTAAATAGGGCACGAGCACTCAGCTGATCGCTGAGATAGCCGAGCCCTAACAACCATTCTGGTAGGCACGCTAACTCGTTGCTATGGATGTTTACATGTAAAGAGTCTTATTTTAATGTCGCAGCATTTTTTTCAGTTACAAATTTTGAGAATTATTTTTTTGTAATTATAATCATCACATATTGAAAAGAAACTGAATAGGAGTAATTCATCGAAAGATTATTTATAACTGTAAACTGAAGGATTTTTCCGATCGGCACGTTAACATGTTTCTTTGCTTATTGATAGTAAGTAACATAAAAAGATTGTGCTTTTTTATGTGCTCTTCTAGATAATCATGCCAACTTGTTGTGCAGTTATAAAATGTAGTAATAGGAGTGGTAGGGATAAAAAATAATTGACGATGTCGCCATGGCAAATTGCTGGGAATTTGTCAATATCCGTTTCCCAGTCTTTTATAATATACGGATCTATATTACTTATTAAAGATATTTTATCTAAATACCGCTTCTGCAACATTTGATCTAAATTCTTCAAGTAATTATTCATTTTCAGTTATAAACACTCCAGCACTTTAGTTATAAACTCTTCCTCATACAAGTGAACAACGTGCGAACCATAACGTACCACTAACGGGCAAAGTTCAAGCTGTGAACAATGTGTTTTTCAATCAGCGCAGTTAGCTTGACCCCCAGCATTGTTGCTATGGTGGTTGCCAAGTGACGTAGTACCCGTGACGTCAGGAGCCCGTGCCCTATACTCTTGTTCAGTCATTAACTGTTAAGGATTGCTGATTGAATAATTGATGATTTGAATTGTATGTCTACAAAAGATAACATTATGACTTCTAAGGTAAAAAAGTCTATTCTATCTGAAACAGGGCAATATGCAGGAAATCATACAACAAATAATACTGGAACTTTAAAGATAACCACTGGAATAGTCTAATCAGGTAAATTCTTGTAGGGTAATTGAGGCACATGAAAACTTCATTGAAATAGAAATCTCTGATACTACTAGTTCAGAACAAACAGATCATTGTGAACTATATCAGGAAATTGAGACTATTTCTGATGTAAAAGTTAAAAAGCTTCCTAGAAGGCTTAAAAGAAACCAAAATGTATAAATGATAAATAGTATTTCAGAATCAACTTTTGAAGGAGAAAAAGGTTAAGAATCTAGTCAAGTCAATTCTTACAGGGTAAATGAGGGTGAAAAAAAATTCCTCTATAGAAGAAATCTTCGGTACTGCTAGGTCAGAACAAAAAGATAATTCTGAACTAAATCAGAAAATTGAGAATGTAATTTCAGATGTAAAAGTCAAAAAACCTCAAGGAAGACCTAAAAAACCCAAAATGGGAAAAAGTTAAATACTAATTTAGAATGGAATTTGAAGGAGAAAAAAGTTGTGAATCTAGTCAAATTCTCATATCATAGGGTAAATGAGAGAGATAAAAATTATGCTATGGTGGAGATTTCTGGTACTGATTGATCAGAACAAACAGCTCCTTGCAAATCAAATCATAAAATTATAAACATTTCAGATGAAAAAGTCAAAAAATCTCAAGGAAGACCTAAAACCCCCCAAAATGTGAAAATGATAAATAGTGATTTAGAATTGACTTTTGAAGGAGAAAAAGGTTATGAATCCCATCAAGTAAATTCTTATAGGGTAAATGAGGGCAATAAAAATTCTGCTATAGAAAAGATATTTGCTACTGGTAGATCAGAACAGACAGCTCATTGGGATTTAAATCAGGAAATTGAGAACATTTCAGATGTAGAAGTCAAAAAGCCTTGAGGAAGGCCCAAAAATAGCCAAAATGTAGGAATGATAAATAGTATTTTAGAATCAACTTTTAAAAGAGAAAAAGGTTGTGAATCTAGTCAAGTAAATTCTGACAGGGTGAATGAGGGAGATAAAAATTGCACTGTAGTAGCAATCTCTGGTGCTGCTAGGTCAGAACAAAAAGATAATTCTGAGCTAAATCAGAAAATTGAGAATGTAATTTCAGATGTAAAAGTAAAAAAGCCTCTAGGAGGACCTAAAAAATACCCAAATGTTGCAATGATAAATAGTAATATAGAATTGACTTTTGAAGGAAAAGAAGATTGTGAATCTAGTCAAGTAAATTCTTACAGTTACCCTGTAAGAGGGTGATAAAAATTCCATTTTAGTAGAGATCCCTCATACAACTAGATTAGACCAAGCAGATCATTCTGAGCCAAATCAGAAAATTGAAAGTGTTATTTCAGATGTAAAAGTAAAATGGCCTTGAGCAATACCTAAAAATTACCAAACTGTAGGAATGTTAAATATTTCCAAACCTATTAGTTTTTCAAAGACTTGATCAAATGCGGATAAATTGGATAAAGAGAAAGTACTTAAAATACTAAAGAAATTATGTCAGAAACTGCATTTTCTGTTATTGATGTAAGAAAGTATAAATCAGTCTATAAAAATAAAATGCTGAAAAATCTTAAATCAATCAAAAATAAAAGGTTTGAATCATCTCAGTCAGAAATTAGAAAGGATTTCAACCCACTATCATTTAGAAGCAAAAGGCAACATGGGAAACTCAGGAAAATACCTTCTAAAGATCTTTTGGATACACATATTTCAGATGAGGAGACTGAGAATTGTTTTTCTCTTGAAAATACTTTGAATGTGAAACCTAAATCAGTTAAAAATAATCTCATTAAGTATTTTCTTAGAGGTAGACATATGAAATGTTAGAAGCAGATAAATTTGAAATTGGATTTAGACATGTCAAACTGTTTGCATAGATTGAATAACAATGAGCAATGAACAATTTATCAGTTACTAAGTTTTCTAAAAAAATATTTTATTTAACTTACAACTGACTAGTGCATATTTTATGCATTTCACTTGGATAAATATTTAGTAGTTTTTTAAAAGTGTATATTTTATGCATATAAATACCTAATTTTTATTTCTTTATATAGGGTTTATTATTCTCTCTCTCCTCCAGTGAGACTCTCCCTATTTTAAAATAAAACAAATTGGAATGGAAGTGAATCTAATTGGATTTTGAGTATATTTGAGAGTCATCAATTGATCGTGAGTTTTTATATTAAAAATAGACAATTCTTATTTTTATAATATGCCAGCAAAAATACTTTTGTGTTTTATTTTATGCATAGCCTCTATATACATTTATATGTCACAGATTAAATTATTATTATTATTATTATTATTATTATTATTTTGTAGATGAATCATGCCACTCTACATTTTTTACTGGAGAGCCTGTTCCTTGCTCTGCCTGGTGCTCTACTTCTATGGAAGGTAGAAGTATTCAGTATGTTGCCTTAGCAGTTAGTTGCTGTTTAGAAGAATATAGCTTTTATGATTAAGCACATTCTAAGAAAGGTCTTCTTCAGCTGTGGAGTGTAGACACTTTACGTGATAAAAAGTATGTTAAAACTACCTCATTACAAAATCCATATGTTTCTTAAAAACTCCATAATTTTTATAGTAGTACCTTAAAAAAAGAGCTCTTAAAACCCTTAATTTTTTAACTATTAAAGAGCAGCCTAATTTAAATTAATCACTAAAATTGAAATCCAATCAAACTAAGAGATATTTTACTGTGAACCACCTAAAACTGAAGTTTCAACAAGGTATTTTTTATTCTACTTTTATAGGATATTCTACTGCAGAAGAGATATCTTGAATAGTTTTAAAAAAATGTCAAATTCTTAATTCTTTTTAAGCATCTATCAATTTTATATCAATAGATTGTATGTCAGGTGGATCTTTTATAAACATTTACAAAATGGCTGCAAAATTATTGCATTGGCAATTGTGGTTTCCATCTTAAACCACAGGAATATTTTGTTACATAATACATAATGAAATAAGAATAAATTGAGTAGTCAGGTTGACAAACTATGCAAATGACTTCCAAACAATACATTTGGCGTTACAGGGGATGGCACAGTTGGGTAGGGTGCTTCCCCTTGGTGCTGGAGTCTGTGGATTTGAATCTTACTGCTAGAGTAGATGTTTGTATTCTCTTGGAATCATGCTGAACAATGGCCAATTGGTTAGGGTGCTGACCTTTGGTACCAGAGTTCATGGGTTCGAATCTGACAGGGGCATGGATGTTCGTAGCTGTTCAGAATCGGCATTAAGCTGTAGGTCCCGGTCTCATAAACCCTCGTGTTGCAAAAAGTAGACCGTAGCACTCCAAATCAAACCTCTCTTGGAATCGTATTTAAGCAGTAGGTCACAGTATTTGACTCTACTGTTCTAAGCCAATTCAAAATGTACCAAATGTTGTGCTATTCATTCTGTAAAATGTTTGGTTTGTTGAAAGTGTATTGTTATATAATTTCTGTAAAAGCTCTAAATAATAAAAAAGCTCCAAATAATATTTGTATGTTAGAGTATGTAAGGTAGTCTTGAGATTACTATCTCTATTTTGATTGAGTAAAAGACTTTTTAAAATATAAATGATAATTCATATAATATTAATAGCTAGCTGTATTGTTTTTTTTTCAGATGTTTCAAGTTTCTTTTTAATCAAACAAACCATATGTACATTTATTTATGTTTGATTAAAGATTTTCTTATTTGTTTTAATACTGGTTTATTAAATTATACAGTCAACTCATTATTAGAATTGCTGTTGTATTGAATGTTGATAAAATTGCTATTATATATATTTTTAGTCTGTGTATCTAACAGAAATAGTAGCAGTTGAAGGAATAATGGAAAAGATAGCTTTCTCAAGCTATCCAGAGAGTAGTGTTTACTTTTGGCCATACAGGATATGAAAGATATTGTTACGCTTATAAATGAAGTAAATGAAATGTTTGGAAGGAAAAGCTCAGGATCAGATTTAGTATGTTTTTTTTTAATTATGTCAGTATATTTGTGATTATTTTGTATTTTAATACTATTATTAGTTCAGTTTTATTGTAAAATGCGTATTTTAAAATAAAACTGAATTTATATTTTAACCCTTTGTGTAACTATGTTGTAAATCTGTGACATACACTTAAGCTTAGGTCAGTGATCTTTAATAAATGTTTGTAAGGATAGTGACCATCAAAATAAAAGATGTGATTTAGCTTCCAATGTTGTGGCAAATGCACCATACTAGTTTTTCAGGAATTTTGTAATATGACATGTAAACTTCCAGTCTTTTGTTTCTGTACTTTTGACTTATTCTGTTACAATATAATATAATGCCTTGAAAGCAAAATTAACAGCTAAGCAGTTATATATAGTATTTTAAATTAAGAGGAATGTAAAGGTAAACTCATTTAAAGCAGTGACACTGTACTTGTTATGAAATTATTAACTGACAATTAATACTTTATAAGTTTCTTTTACATTTATCTACTTATATTTCTAATTTTTATTTTCCAAATATTTAAAATTTTGTGTAGGATAACTTGTGTAGTGACTTAAACAGGATAAAACTTTTTAGCATTGTTTCCTATTAGCTTCATTTTTACTTAATTTAGGTTTTTAGACACAGTGTTCTTATGACTAAAAATTTAATCTGGTTGTGTTCTCAGTCAGCATATTTTGAGAACTGTTAAAGTGAATAGAAAATTTCAGCTGCATTTTGAAATTGAGTATCCTCATAATTTTTGTAAACTATTTACTTCAACATTGAATGGGATCAACTGTTTATTTGTTAAGGAAAATATTAGATAATAGTTTGGTAGAAAACTTTTCTTTCTGGCATTTATAAACATAGTAAAGTAAATGGAATTTAAATTGTGTTAAGTTATTTTTACATTTTTTCCATGTGTTTACAGTACTATTTAGTAATCATTTTAGATTTTTCTTTTTGTCATCATTAATTGC
The DNA here is from genome assembly GCA_032207245.1 of Pardosa pseudoannulata. Taxonomy (NCBI): domain Eukaryota; kingdom Metazoa; phylum Arthropoda; class Arachnida; order Araneae; family Lycosidae; genus Pardosa; species Pardosa pseudoannulata. Next base: position 11,598,748 of record CM063498.1, read on the forward strand.
TGCTCTTCTGATATGCATTTAGTTTAAAAACATTTAAATGCATGTTATAAGAGAAACTTTAAGTAATAGTTTCAAATTAGTCTTTAAGTTATTGTTGATAAAGTTTTATTATGTATTATATAATTATATGATTGTTATTTACAGGTAGATAAATCTGAAGAGCAGGAAATTCAGGGATCTTTTTCTACTTCCATCTCTTTTGATAATATCTTAAAATCAAGTAGAAATCAATAATTATAAAAAATAATAAAAATATTGTTTTTATATGTACGTATAAATTTAGAAAATTTTTTTGTATCGAAAAAAATTTTTTTTTTGTCATTAATGCTTTTAAACAAATTAACATTAATTCTTTTTACTTCCTTGTGCAATGTAAAGGAAGTATTGTAATCTTGATAAGTTTCAAGGATTAAATTTGAATAAAAATGTTTATTTTGTCCATTTTAAGTATTAGGCCAGTATGTACAACAAGGAAACTTTAATTCTGAAACTTTATACATCCATTTTGAGCATTATTAAACTGTTTATGACTAGTTTACTCTTAACATCCGTATGCACTTATGTATTTTGCATAATTCCAAAACAATTAGTCAAAGACAAAAATTTTGTTTTGAGAAATGTTAAAGCATCTAATTGTGCACCTTTGCTTTTGGTTGCAATTTAAACTCTATATAATAAAACAGTTCAATATAGCATTATTAAAATTTTGGTCATAACTTTAAAATGATTAGCTGTAAAATGTTGACATCTTGCATATAGGACTATTATAATATTTAGTTTTGCTCCTCTTTTGATTACCCTCTGGACTATATAACAAAAAAAGCCGAATGTAATGTATATGAATGTTATTTGCATTCAGTCATAAAATGATGAAATTTTGTATTTAAGACTATTATAATGTCCAGTTATGCTTTTAATTTGAAAATATTTTTAATATTAAGGGATGTTTTATAAGTTAAGCTTTGCTGATGTTTAGAATTTTTGAAAAAAAAAAGCTTTATATGATACTTTTAGTTTATATTGTATTTATATTCCTGTATGATGTTTTTATGGAAATGCAAACCATTCATTATGATACAGCAGAGGCCTGGCCAACCTGAAAGATATATGTGGTCTGTTTCCTGGGAAAAGTATTATATTCTGACAGGTCACATTATATATATATATATATATATATATATATATATATATATATATATATATATAAAGATGAATATTAAACCCAATACTTTACCATAATAGTTTTTATTTTCATTTGTAAATTGATAATTCATAAATATTTAGATTAATTAGAGGTGGATTTAACAGTGAAGGCACTGTTAACAATTCATTATCAAACAGTTTATTATATCCATGTGTTTCATGTTATTGAACCATGAATTAAATTAGCATGTTGTTTGTATGTATACACAGTTTAAAATTTTTTTATATCTTATTTTAATATAATTCTAGACAAATCTTAAAAGCATAGAAGACATAAGAGTGGAAGAAGATAATTCATTACTACATAACAGCTATAATATAGCTCCTCTTAAAACAGTAAGTTTATAAACAATAGGAGTTATTCATTTTGCACCGAATAAATTTTTTTTTGCATACAATATCATGTTAATAACTTAATACCTTTTTATTCATGCCATTTTATGTTATGTCATTGTCAAACTAAATAAAAAATTTAAGTATTGACTTTAATTAAAAAAATCACATTTTTCTTTATTTTGTGTATGTGTAAATAATATACACAAAACAAAATTTAAAAAATAATTTGTTTGTTGAAAATATGTTTAATAAGTGAAAGAAATATGCCAGATTCAAAATAATCAAGTAGATATCTTCTGTATTATACATATTTTTTTCTTGTATACATAATTATTGTGTAGTTAAATTGGCTGGCATAAGTTGTCTATTTTATATATGATTTTGATATAGGCTTTGAAATGGGAAAATCCAATCAAATTATTTACAAAAAGTTTGCTAAAACTCTTATATTTATAAAGTTTGCACGTGCTGGATTTTATTAAGTAATAGTTTAGTAATTAATAGTTTTTGTTAGTCTTCATTCTTTTATTGAAAATTTTCTGAGTATTTTTTTATGGATAACTTAGTAATCATTTTAACCTGGCAGTAATCATATTTACCTGGTAAATTTATGTATATAGCAGATTTCTTATCAAGAGCATATATTGTAAAACCTGTGGAAGATGATATAGAAATGACAGAGTTAGGTCACAGTTTAACTAAACATTTGCAATTTAGTGAGTCTAGGAAAAATGAATTTAGGAAGGCAACTATCTCTGATATTGGTCTGTTGCATATTCTAAAATTTTGGCATGAAGGGTGGCCCTCTAATAGTAAAAATGTGCCAGTGGAAACTCAAGAGTATTTTAAATTTAGAGATCATATATATGTTGAAGAAGGACTAGTATTTCTAAATGATAAAGTAATAGTACCAGTCAGTTTGAGAGCAGAAATGTTAAATATTCTCCATATAGCTCACTGTGGGATGGAGAAGGCTAAGGCTAGAGCTCGACAGGTTTTATTTTGGCCTGGGTTAACAAAAGATATTGAAGAGGTGGTCTCTAAATGTAAAGTGTGTGAGAAATTTAGACCAAAAAATATCAAAGAACCTCTAATGCATCATGAACTGCCAAAGTTACCATTAAAAAAATCGGAGTGCATATTTGCGAGCTTGGGGGTAATAGTTACTTTATCATTGGCTGTTACTTATCAAAATGGTTAGAGATATTAAAAATATCAAATAATATCAAAACGTAAGGCTATTTTTTCCACTCATGGTATACCAAAAGTTATAATTTGTGACAACATGCCTTTTGCTAGTATTAAAATGAATAAATTTGCCAGAGAATGGGGGTTTGAAATTATAAATAGTAGTCCAAATTATCCTAAATCCAATGGATTTGCCACAGCTATTAATGTGTTCAATATTTCACCCTTTGTTAATAACATATAAAAACCTAGAAATATATTTTCTAGGTTCAGGTCTCAAAAATTGTATTTTTTAAACATTTCTGCCCCCCCTTTGTGTAGAGTATGCTTGCTTCTTTTGCAAATAGTATTTCATTACCTTTTTTTGTCATTGTACTTGTAAAATTAATCAGTTATATTTTGTTGTGAAAATTTCATAAAGTTGGTGAGCTTTAGACTATGTATTTTTAGGCTATGTACAGTTTAGTTATTTATTTTCATTGACAGTGTAGAGATTGGTCTGTTATCACAGAGACTTACGTGTGTTGAAAGGGGAGTTTCTTTAAATGGAGTTTAACAAAGTGTTAAATTCTCAGTACTTAGTGAGTACTTCTTTAAAATTCATTTTGATGTTTGCTAAATATGTGCTATTAGGTATGGAAATATTTCTACATAAGTATAAAAATATATGTAAATATTATTCATAAAATATGCATAAATATTTAATTTTCTTAAATTTTTTTTGATAGTAAGAGGAAAATGCTTGAAGTCCTATGAAGCTATGTATTTTTTATATATTTCACTTTTTATTATATATTATTAATTCTCCCCCTCCAAAAAAATAATTATTTTATAAAGATTTTAAAAATATTTTGTTATATGATTGTTATATGGAATGGTTTCAGGAGAATAGAACCTTAAATTTGTAATATTAATTTATTCCTCTTTAACTGTCAAAATGAATAAAAGGAAAGGGGCTAATCAATTTTTGGTTGTATTAAAGAATTCCTTACTGAAATTTTCATGCAGATGCATCAAAATAATTTTTTTATGCTTTAATATGAACAAATAAACTTATTTAAAGTAAAATAAGTAGTATATCTTACACAAATATAAGATGAATAAGAAATGCATCGATTATTTTATCTGTATTAAAAAGGATATTTTTTTTGAAAAGTCAATAGTCTTACTGGTAGAGCATATAAAATGTCTTTGTATTCATATCTGCTAAACATAGTTTTATGTTTATTAGTATTAAACTGAATATATTATATGCTGTTACATGAAATATATAAAACATTTATGTAAATAAGTTATACTTCAAGATATTTATCTTAAAATTTATGAAAACTGCAAATAAGAGTACAAATCACAAAAATAAAAATTATTTCAAAAATAGCAAATTAGTCCATAATATTTAGTTTCACAGTAATTCTTTCTGTGACCAAATTAAAAATTTGTTGAATATTTTTTTCCTGTGAATATAGATCTGTAGTAGATTTTATACTGTTTTCAAATTGCTATTTTACATATAAGAATCAATGCATATTTAAGGTTTAGTAATTAAAAATAGTTATTACAATTAGTTATATTGTTTTGTTTGAATTATAAAGATATTTTGGTTGCTGAAAATTTATAAAATACATTCTTAATAAGAGATTTAAACTATGTTCAAAATGTTGAGTCTTTAATTTTTTTTATAGAAAAGGAATATTTCATACTAGTACATATTTTAAGTGTTCTGTGATAAATATGTGATATAGTAGGGTATAAATATCTTATAAAACCACAGAATTCATCTATGTCCTGGTGTGATTATGTGTGTTGTATTTATGTATAAAACTAGATTTGTTAATCACTTATCTTTGTTAATATAAAACAGTTGTTAGTAAGCTCCATCCTTTTGTAATTTTTTATATTGAAGAAAATATAAGTATTTGTACAAAAATATTTTAAATAAATTTGTATGTATTGTTAAAAATATTACATTGAAATATTATTAAAGTACTAGAATTTGAATCAAAGTGGTTCTTATTTGTATGGATAGTACATTTAATAGAAAACTCTAGGACATTAGAAAGCATATTCCTTAAGTTATTTGAAAACATGATTTCAAGTGTAAAAAATGTGTATATAAGAATATATTTCAGTTTGTCTTTCTCTGTATTACCATAAAAAGGTTTATCTGCTAAAGTGACTTTTATGAATTAATCTGTAGCCAATGAGCATGAGAAAAATGAGAATCATTAAGATGGTTTTTATTTTCTGCCAATTCCTAAACAATTAAAAGAAACTAAGAACTATATTTTTGTTGGTATCAAATTATTTAATTGTAATTAATCTTGATTTTAGTGGTAAAAAAGTAAAAGAAGCTGCAAAATCTGATCTTATCTTTTATTTCTCCTTTCTTTCCCCTGTTATCAAAGGCCTTGTTTTGAAATCCAAATAAGAAAATTCATCATCAAAAAGAAAACTTTTAGACTTATTTAGTTTCAATTTTTACCCAATGAACAGGTTATATAATTCGAATTTGAAATAGAATAGTTTGTTTAAACATGGAATATTCATAATTTTTCTATTTATTCCTGTAACAAACTTGCATGATTTTAAATTTAAAAGTAAAATTTATTTGAATTCTTATGTGGTTTGATATAGTGAAAAAGATATCTGCGGGGGCATCAAATATTATTAAAGGAGCAAATTTTTACTTCATTAAAACTATTATTAATATCAGATATAAAAATAAAAAATCAGTGTACTTTAATGTTTCAGAATCTCTGTCCCTAAATAATTTAGTAATATTCTGTTTATTCAAATTTACATTCTAAAGACATACCAGTTTTTAGTGCTTTATTTATTTATTTTCGTTTGGGAAGTGGTATCCCTGAATTAAAAAAAATATTGTTTTCTAAGACAAAGTTTGGAGATGTTTTAGGAATGCATAGCAATCAGAGGTAAGGCATTAACTAAATTGAAATACCTTATAAAAGAAGGAGCTGGTTGAAAACTGCAAACAGAACAATGTTTGATACCATTAGGAGTAGTTATTAATTTTTACTAATCACAATAATCCAGACCATTTATACAAAAATACCTCTAAGCTATTTTGCTTGCAACTTACCCAGAAGAGGTTGTATTTCAAACATGGGATACTGTGTATCCTATTATAAAATGTCTTTGCAAATAGATTTTTATAATTTACTATTTAATGAACTATATTACATGTGAATTTTTGACTTGATGGCATGTTTCTAGTCAATTCTACACTGATGCAGCCAGCATCTATTCAAATGCATAGAACCTTTTAAATTTTCAAATTGAAAAATATTTTAAGTGTTAAATGTTAGCATATTATACACTGTCTACTAATAAGTATTTGGACACCTATGCAAATGACAATATCTGCATTCCTGAGGTACGTCACAACCTCTGCCGGTATACATTGTGTAGGAAACAGCATCGGCATTAGTCGCATGCGAGATGCCGCTCAGTTCGGAGCTTTTTTATTTCAAGAAAGGTATAATTATCGGGTATCACAAATGTGGCCGATCCTTAAGGGACATATCTAGCGATCTGAAGTACCCAAAATTGACAGTGACATATGTGATTGAGAAGTGGAAGGTGAGCGTTGATTGTCAGAATATGCCTCGACCAGACCAACAAAACGGGGAGATAGAGACAAGTGCTGTCCAGAGAAATTTGGAAGAACTGCACTCAACCGATGGCCTCATTCGCGAGGAGTTTCAACAGTCATCCAATAGTATTGTTTCAATGAATACCATCCGTAAGGAAGCACATCTGCTTGGTTTTCATGGTCGTTCTGCTGCCCATAAGACTTTGATCACAAAGTCCAACCGTGCTGCTCGGTTAATATGGTGCAAAGCACTTCGAAATTGGACCATAGATCAATGGAAATGGATTCTTTGGTGCGACAAATCAAGGATCACCCTTTACTGTTCGGATGGGTCTAGGTCTGGCGACTGCCTGGAGAACGTCCTCTGCCAGAAAGCATTGTGCCAATAGTGAAGTTCAGCAGAGGTTGAATTATGGTCTGGGGGTGTTTCTCTTGGTATGGATTGGGACCCTTGGTTCCCATTCATGGTAAGCTCAATGCCGATGCCTACTGCACTATTTTGGATGACAATGTGCTTCCTACGTTGTGGCAGTTTTATGGGTTGGATCTCTGTTGATTCAGGATGACAATGCCAGTTGTCATGTTTTGAGGTTAACCAAGGCTTGGTATGCTGCCAATGGAGTTCATCGAATAGACTGGCCTGCCCAGAACCCAGACCTGAACCATATCAAAAACCTCTGGGACGAGTTAAATCTCCGAATTTTGGGGTGCACTACCTGTCCAAAATCAGTGAAGGAACTCATATGTCTTCTCCAAGCCAAGTGGAAGACAATACCACTAGTTGTAATACAAAGACTTGTAGAAAGTATGCCCCAGAGGGTTCATGCTGTAATTGCCTCTTGTGGAATCTCTACCAACTATTGATTTTGAATAAAGTTAATTTTTCTTTTCTATCACAGGTGTCCAAATACTTATTGGTAGACAGTGTATTGAAAATAAGTATATATGCAACATTTATCTGTTATAGAATATATTAGTGTTTGAATTGTAAATTTAAAATAATAAAGTTTCTTTTTGATATTGAAATGTACATTTTTCATGCATATATATTAAATATAATTATTAAATAGTCTGTTCGGAGTACATATTTTACAAAATTTGATAACGTTTTTTCTTCAAGCTGTTTTAAATGAAATACTTTTTAATGTACATCCATTTATTGATTACATGTTTTATAAACATGGGCTTTATTTTAAAGAATATTAATAAAAGAAATACCCATGTCACCTTGAAAGAAGCAGATGTCTAATAATCAATTCTAGAACTAGACCAGGAATGACCCAGCTGTGCCCCACTAGTAAAACTTTTAGGCTTGCAGCAGAATTTAAGAAATTTTCAGTATTAAAACAAATGCTGCATTTACAATAGTTAACATAGAGCTGCAGTAGCTCAGTTGGCAAAGGCATTGATCTCATAACCAGAGGGTTGGGAGTTCGAGGCTTGAGCCTACCAAAGATCTGCCATCTTCATTAATGGCAGTTGGGGCATGTAAAATAGGTTCATGGTCACAGTGTCTTTTAACTTCAATTGATATCTTTGGAAGTATCATGGTCTTCTGCGTGATTCCTGCTTCTAAATTACGAGGACCTAGCAGAGGCAATGTTATTTGCATGAAGTTACACATGGTTCTTGGGGAGGGGGAACTAAATGAGTAACTGCCCATCTGTATTGTCTACTACATTAGAAAAAAAATCATAGTGAATATAATTTATTTATTATTGTAAATATATATTTTAAAATTTTTATTGTTAATTTATGAATAACAAAAACTAGTAATGTATTGTTTTAATTTACTCCTCAATATATATAGATATAAAATATGGCTTCCTGTATTTTAGATTTGGCATGCTATGTCTTTAGGATTTTGGTAGGCCTGTTCTAGAAGGTATCTTCTAAACTTATGGAAATAATAAACTGGAGTCACTCTTTTGATCACCTGCTATTGAAAAGCTAAGAACTTACATAATATGACATCAGTGTTAATGGCAGTGTTTTATGTAATCATAATTACATAATATGACATCAGTGTTAAATTGGAGCTACTTTTTTGATCACCTGATATTGAAAAGCTAAGAACTTATATAATATGATATCAGTGTTTTTCAATAGTTTTTTTCAAACAGTTGTTTACTTGTCTAACTTATGATTTTAAATTCACAGTAGTATAAAATTTAGTAATGGTTCTTATAAAAAATTAACTTTGCAGTTTTAAGGTTGCCTGGTTTTAACTTTATAAAACAAATTAATTTTTTGAAAAAAGTATGAATTAAATTGCTTACACGCCTCTATTCCCATTAGTCTGGATCATTATTGTTTAGTTATACCAGCTTCTGTTGACAGTGAAATTATTTTCTTTTATGCTATTTTAAATTTATTAAGTTTAGTAAAAGATTTGATGATAAAACTTGTTTTGGTTAATTTAATTAGAGGATTTTTAAAGAAATATAACTGTAGGGAAAAAAAGTAGCTCGTAAATAAATGTATTTTAAAATTTTTGTTTTAGGAAAATGAGAATTAGTATGATGAAAAGAATTTTACAAAATAAGTACAAGTAGGTGAATACCAAAACAAGGCAAAATGAATACCAATTATTTCTTTTCAAAATAGAATTTCTGCCTAAAAGTTGGATGGTAATCACAGTACTTAACAGGGAGTTAAAACTTTATGCATGGTAGGCATTTAAGAGGATACGAGAACAAGAATATTTCTGAAAGATCAATAATTTGTCTGGTGTTTAGATGCAGGAAGATTATGGAATACAGATGCAATTTAATTATACTAATGACTTTATTTTAAACTCTTAGTATTATCATCTATTGATATGAAAAAAAAAATAAAAAAATAAACTTTTGTAACATAGTTGTTTCTGCCTTACCTTGTTCTGTTTATGTAAGGAATTTAAGTTATTTCAAGGATAGGTTTTGCAGAAATAAATTAAATGCAATGTAACAGAAGGCATTAGTGCACATATAGATATTTAAAAATCTGTAATACAATGAAATATATTGTTTTATTCAGTTATTTCTTCTTATGTATAAAATTTTTGCAAGTTTATAATGTGCTTACAAGTAGAAAAATTACACAAAATATTCACGAATGGAAATTTTTAAATTAGAAACTTTCGAAGACAACACAATTATTTATTTTTACATAATTATCTGTTTTAAACACAAATATTTTATTTTTACATTTCTTTACCCATAGGAATCGAAATCAAAAGTGAAATATTTATGATATAAGCATTAAATTACAGTGAAATTTACTTAAATATTCTTCTCTTGTTACTCTTGAATTCATATGACTGAAATAAATTTTGAGAAAAGTTCGAAATTCAGCTCCAGAACATAATTTAACCACCAGAACTAACCAACTATGATTCGCATAGCCCACTGACTCATATTCTCAACAAAGAATCGAAATTTCAGGAGATAATGAGCAGATATGGGATCTACTGGACTTCTGCACATCGGACACCGGTTTTCGCGGGTGAGCCAAGTTTCGAGGCACATCCTATGGAAGCTGTGACCACACAAGATCGGTTGAATTTCTTTCAAGTTTTGAGTATCCAAGCATATTGCACACTTAACGTTCTCATCCGTAGCGGGAGGATTTTGCAAGGCATTTTCCGATTGAGTCGGAGTATCAGCAGAACATTCATCGGGTCTAGTAAATTCATGATCCATTTTAGCTCTTTTGCAAGGCAAAGGTTTGATTCTCAAGTTGTACTGCTTACTTCTCATAAGCTGCTGATTCTTGCATTTTCTTGTATAACTTCGGATTTTTGGACGCAATAGGTATTTTGTACGGGAAGAACGCAACTGTTCTGACTCCATTTTCGGTTTCCTTCAATCTGCAGAATAAGTTTTAAATTAAAAAAGAAAAAAAAAAACAGCGGGGAAGTAAAGGCTGAATTATTTATTAATACTTGCCATTTAATAACCTAACGTGTGTTTCTTAGCTATTTCTTGACAATATTTGTAATCATCTTAGAGATTTTATGTTGTTCGGTACCCAAATCAATGTGTTAGAATCCCACTATTGGGGTAACCGTTCAGCATTGGCTTGAAGCAGTAACTCCTGATATCAGTAGGCCACCGTGTAGCAAAAAAGAGTAAACCATAGCAACAAACTAAACCTTTAGAATTTATTTTTGCATGTGATCGAGTTAATTTTTTCTATAGTTTGGAACTTCAGGAATGTAACCCAAAAAGTGGAATTTTTGCATGAAATTTGTAATACATAATCTAATTTTTAACACCTGTAATTGGAATAATTTTCAAATTTGGGAAGCCATCGAGATAATTGAAAAATAAGGGATATTTAAAAAACAAAATTTTGAACGTGATAAATTAGCTCATAAGTTTCTATTAAATATTTTTGCATACTTTAGGAGAAAACCGTAATTTCGGTAGATAAACTGCATCTTATACGTGTTTAAAAGTTTGGTTATTTGCCTATGTGACATTTCTGAAATTTTTTTCCTTTTAACCCGTCTAGTAATTTTTTTTTTACTAATTTTTTTCATGTGCATGTTTCATTGCAGGATTTATTCGCTGTATATATATATATATATATATATATATATATATATATATATATATATATATATATATATATATATATATATTATATATATTTATATATATATATATATATATATATATATATATATATATATATATATATATAAAATATACTCCTCGGCGCAACATTCCCTAGGAGGCCAGGGCCTATGGTGCCAATTTCCGTTTCCGAGACCAAGGACCCTGGGGTGCGAAGCATATGTTCCGGTTAGGTGTCAACCTTACGTGAAACCCCCAAGTGTTTAGTTCTCAAGCATGCTTGATCTTCAGTTTGTCTACCCTTTTGGAGTTAATCTTGCCCAGTCCGGGAATCGAACCTCGTACCTGTGCCGTGGGAGCTCGAATATATATATATATATATATATATATAGTGTCATGCAGTATCAAGCTGGTGACACCATACATCGCTTGCCGTACAGTATCAGCGAATGCTATTCCTATGCATATGCATTGGAGCCAAGGCGTAGTATGCGGAGGTGGAAGATCACTGTATTTTGCCTAAGATTCGATCTCGTTACTCCAGAAACGTATCCATCCTGCCGTCGCCTGTCTCCAAGAATAATCGGAGAAAGTACTTAAGAATAAAAGATCTCGTCGCATTGGTGTCATAGCCTGGACAGTTTTGGAAGACGATATAGAGAATAGAGTAGAGAGAAAAGAGATTATCATAGTCAACCCTTAGATTTTGCCTTCAAGAAAAAGTCATTGCAAAAAATATGAGAACTGAAAACATTCTTGGAGATCCAATAATTCTAAGATCTTTCATTTTCCTTTAGTCAATTATGTGTGCGTCGTCTACACCAAGGCGGCTTACTTACCCGAAATTACGGAACTCTCTTAGATATCCGCTATTATTCTGTAACTAGGTCGTTATAAAGAATTAAACAGTCGAAACCATCATTTAACATTTTACCAAGTCGTCATATTTTTCAGAGAAAAAAAAATCTATCAAAATGTTTGGCACTTTCAGCTTTGGCTATTACGATACAATTTAAATAGGCCAAGCTACCTAAATCGTAGTTCGAAAAGTATCGCTCGGAAAGAAAAAACTTGTATCTTAATGTTTTGTTTAAAACTATTATCATGCTTTTATGTATATCTTAAAATCAATTCTGTTAGGCTTTGAGTGCGCAGATACCATGTTTCCCCGAAAATATGACCTAATCAAATAATAAGTCATAGCATAATTTTTCAGGGTTCTCGTAATATAGGCCCTATCCCTAAAATAAATCCTATTAAAGATCGTCAGCCAGACGGGTATCTTATTGCCGATTGACTAATTTCAGACGTGGGATAAAGTAATGAACTTCTTTGCAGAAAGAAGATTGATAAAATAACGATTACCGCTGGAAATTCTTGATATTGAAGATAGAGTGAAGAGAAATCAACGAAGGAAGTTTGAAGCCTAAGCTGCGAGAAACCGGTGCTAGGGTGAAGAATATATGGATAAAATAATGGACAACTGTGTTGCTTATGCCTTATGTGCAGGCTGAATGGAAAAGAATTCATTTGAATAGAGCTGTAATGCTCAACCTGAGAGGCTAGAGCCAATAATATGAGAGGAAATGAAGTCGAAAAATATTTAAGCTGCTTTGTGACGATGTTCTGGGAGAAGACGATATAACTGTATTATAATAAATAATGTTAATAACTGTATTGCAATATACAATTTTAATAACTGAATTATAATAATTAATTTTGTTCATCTTTGAATGTTTCTTGAATTTGCATAAATGGATTTCCTGAATCTGAATAAATACTTTTTATGAGCACGAACAAATGCTAATTATTGTGAGTGAGAAATATAACATCTCATGAAAATAAGCCCTACCATGTCTTTTACACCTAAAATTAAGGGAAGACCGGGTTATATTTTCGGAGAAATTCGGTAGTTTTTACTACTATGATGGGGTATAAATTGACATTCTACATAATCCTAGCAATATGCCAATATTTCGTAACTGATTACCTTTACGTAGATGACAACGGACTGTGGCACAAGTCTACATGTTATGCAGTGGTATGAAGGTTTAAAAGCGAAAGAAGTAAAATAGTTGTAATTCGCTCAGAATCTCAATTTTAGCCCAACGGAACAAGTCTTTAGGGACGAATTAGAACAATGAGATAAACATCTGACTTCGGGACAGAACTAAGGTCAAATTTGCAAAACGTATGGATAAAACTTTTACAAATGTTTTATAAATAATGGGATCCAGAAATTAGTTGGATATCTTTATGATAGGCTGTTCTCGTCTGTAATATTGTTCGAAGATGGATTTACCCTTTACTAGAATAAAATTTCATCCATTCATAATTAATAAAATATTAATGTCGATTCCCCATTATAAATTAAAATTTCGTTAATTCATAAAAATATATTTCAGATTATTGGCAAATGATTATCTGGGAAGTTGTAATGAATTGGAAGTTCATAAATTACCTTTCTTTAATGAAGAAATATTTCTTTGTGGTATGTCAAACAGCTCCCCTTTGGTGATATATCTAAAAGATTTTTTTTTTGTATTATGAATATTGCGTTATAATTTTATATAGTAATTACTTTCGTATTAATCATAACTGATTATGCGAATTTATTTATAATTCGCTAGAAATACAATAGGAAAAGTTTTATGTGGCAATAAGAGTTAAATATGAAAAATTATAATTTAGCACAAGACAAACTTTTACATCAATTTTAATTTACGAAAATAGTGTAGATTGACGCAGAGAAGCAGTATATACACTCTTGGGGGCCTTTTTTTTTTTTTTTTTTTTTTTTTTTTTTTTTTTTTTTTTTTTTTTGTGTGTGTGTGTGTGTGTCTTGGCGATAGTTTTACCTCTTATGTGGTAAACTTTCCGGTTCTTGACTTGCTATTAACTTTTGAGTTAAGTATAGGACTAGGAATATATTGGTTGAGGTTACTAATCAGTGGATTGAGCCGAGGACAACATTTCATTCTTATGGTCACAACTTGTATAAGTAACAAGATCAAAGGAGGTTAGTTAATAAATCATAGCTTAACTTTTGTGGATTCCAACACAGGGTGTTGGTTTGATATAAGAACAGGGTACCCCCGCCTAATTGGCGATAAAGCACTAATCATGGCTTTCCCCTGATCTTGCAGTGTCCAAAGAATTCGTGTCTATTTTTATTTATGTTATTTTAAAATCCAGCTATCTATGTGCAACCCTTTTTTTTACATATTAAAGGCACCAAATTCTTATTTATGATCAATTTTGTAAAATTAAATTGATCGGCTAAAAGCACGGTAAACAATGGCGATTTTGCCGAAAATTCAAGCCAGCTAAACTAGTATTCAAACACTTTCGTTTAAATATGGTTTCTTTCTGGTTTGCGGCTCAATTCTATTGCGTTTGGTAGTCAAGCCTACAAATGAATTTAGTTTAAGAATTCATGCTTTGTAAATATAGCAAGTAATTTCGCCCAATTCACCAAGGGGTACCCTGTTCTTAAGTAAGTACTACTTGGCGCAACACCCAACTTTATTATAGGACCCCAGTGGTGATATTTTTTATTGGTGAACTTTTTGTCGCCTAGCCAAACATTGTATCGTTAATGTCGTAAAAATAAATAGAAATTTAATTCTGAAAAATAAATATAAATATAGCAAGAAGCATAGCATCAATTTTAAAGATCCAGAAATTATAAATAAATTTGTACTGAACTTTTAAATTTGCGTAGTTTTCATCCATTTATAATTTCTAGAAATAATTGTAAAAACGTACCAAATGGGAAAAAGTCGCCAATAGGGTACGTTACTAAACCTATACTCTTGATTTTTTTCGCTTTAAATAGATGAATATAGATATGTTTTTTTAGATCTGGAAAAAAAAAACCCGACAAAAATTTAGAAATTATTTTAAATGACGATTATGTATCGGTAAGTGATCACCGCATGCCTCCAAGTTAACGCTATTTATATTACCCTCTTTGTTTGACATAAGAACAGGGTACCCCGCCAACTTGGCGATAAAAATCTAAGCATGGTAACCTAACATTTTCTCCTGATCTCAGAGTGTGAGATCTGTATATATATTTTGATTTATATTATATTGGTATCCATCTCCCCTTGAGCAACACTTTTCTTATGGATTAAATTCCCGCAATGCTTTAAAAAATATAATGAACCATTAATAGTTTGTTTAGTTTACCATTTTTTTTAGTAAACATTACCAATAATTTCGCCCCATTTGCCAAGGGGTACCCTATTTTTAAGTATTACCGAAAAGACAGATCGTGCTCAATCTAAAAATAAATACTAAATTTGAAAATAATTTAACAGAAATAACACATCGAGGAAATGTTATAAATTGATTATTATGGTTTTGGGTGAAGTTTTATGTTATTTGGAGAATTACAAATTTGAATCTGTACCGAGATATGCAAAATGTGATATTTTGCATATTTAGGTAAGTATGTAGGTTAGATAGTTGAAATTTCTACATTAATAAAAATAATCGGTTATACTAATAAATAGCTTGCTCCTTGGAAAATGTGACGAAATTATTGGCGATGTGACGAAATTATTGGCTAAAACATAAAAGTATACCATTCGAACATTGTATTCCTTGCTTTTTTTGGTGACTAATTGATGCAGAGTGCTCCATTGTAACATAATTATATATTCTTAATTAACCAAAACCATTTAGAAACCGGGCATTTATATTTATGGGTAATTAATCTCTCAACAGTTTACAAAACCACTATCTCCAAATTATTAAAAATTAGCCATTGTGAATTATTAATGGTTCACTATATATAATCTTTTAAGCATTACGCGCATTTAATGTATATAAAAAAGGCTTGGACATAGAGAGCTAACTACCAATATAATATAAATCAAAATATAGATACTGATTGTTTGGCGGGGACATCCTGTTCTTATGTCAAACGAAATAATCTGCATCATAATATATATTTTAGATAAATGATCAAATGCATTATTATTTATATAACGAAAAAATATTTCAATTTTCTAACTTATTTTCAAAACATATTACTAAGCTTTTATTTATTTAGTATTTTAGAGCAAATTTTAAAATATTTTTATTGCTAAATAATAGTTTGTAATCACTGTCAATGATTTGTCATTTACGTATTCAATTAGTATGTAATGCATTATAAAAATTTAGGACTTATTTTTATTTATATATTGTATTATTTCTTTGAGATCACTAAAGTTTAGTATTATGAAATTATATATTAATGAAAAATCTATTTTCTTACCCAATATGTTACACACCACACTTATAAAAACGTATTCTAAATATGAAATATCGTTTTTTTTTTCAGTTGCCACTTGTTGATCGCATTTTAAAATTAACTCTTTGAAAAATTTAACTGATTTTCCTTAAACCAGACGATAAGATAAAAATTGTTTTACCAACGCTCAGATTCATTACAATTGGTTAGAACAAAATGATGATTAATTAATATGTAATTATCAGTCTCTCACTGTTTATTTCTAACTTCCCATGGTGTGCAGCTGCATAAAAACCAGTATTTTAATTTGATCTTTAAGCAAGTTCTTAAAATAGACATTACATCCATTGGGAGGAGTTGCTTAATAAATCTCTTGCTACGGCTTTTGCGGAAGAAGTATGACATCATTCACCTTTGAAAACTTATGCTAGTGAATATTGTCACTGACTTTATATTTTATCGTACGTGGTGAAATGAAGCGAGTTTAAAAAGAAATGTGACGTTGCTCTACAAAAATTTAGTAGTGTAAAGATTGATATGCTTTTGGATTGAATTAAAGATGTTGTTTCAATAATCTCAGTGAGATTTATTGAGAATTTATTATAATAATGACAACCGTTAAACATCGGGTAAATATACAGAACCCCTATTTTAGGAATAGAATTTATTTATACGTATTTTCAACATTTATAATTCTATTTCACAAATTTTTATTTTAGTTCTTTCTACCATATTATTACTTTCTCTACTGTGCTCAAGCCAATGAGAATTCCATTTTGACCTTTGTGATATATACACATATATATGATAAAAAAACCATACAAAACTATTTGCCACCAAATTACAATGCTTTTAAAGGACTACGTAGAACTGAATTTGAGATAAAAGATAATTGTTTCGGTGGACATAGCTGACTGAGAGAAGACTGCAATGAAAAGGTGACCCATGTAACAATTTTTACTAAGACAGTTATGACAGAAATCTCATGTTTCTTTTGAAATTCCAAGGAAGTGTCCTTTCTTGTATGAGTTTATTCCCCTACTGACTTTCATTTTCTGTTATATTTTCAATTATTTGGGTCTATGTTCATATGAAAGAAGATTTATTTGTTCCATTGCCTTGGTTATCCGTATTAGAAAAGTGTGATAAATTACCTGTTTTATGTTTATTTATTGTGTTCTTATTTCTAACTCTGTCGTCGATGTTAATATTTTATCGAAATCGTTTTTCTTTTATAGAGCACATTATTTAATATTTCCTTACGTATTTTTCGTGCTTTTTCCTTTTATGGACAACTGGTATTTTGGATACATTGGATTTTGGATTCCACATCACAGACGTACCTTACAGTCAGTTCATATTCTTATTACGTCTGAACGGCACAAATACATTCAAGCTTTGATTGGGATTTGAACAAGATTACTTCACCGAACGTTGTGTCTTCAAGCACAGTGAAATGAGAAATTAGCACCCTGCTTTGTCCCTCTCTTTTGGAGAAAAGTTTGATGCCATTAGGAAGTTTTTCCGAAAATCATTTCATCTGTTGTTATTGGTTTGGTTTGGTTTGGAGCGCTACGGTCTACTGTTTTGCACACGAGGGCTAATGAGACCGGGACCTACAGTTTAAAGCCGATTCCGAACGGCTACAAACATCCATGCCAGCAGCGGGATTCGAACCCACGAACTCCGGTTCCGAAGAGCAGCGCTCTACCATTCGGCCATCGTTCGGCTCTGTTGTTATTGTTGTCATTACTTTCTTCCCTGGTTTAGGGAAGCCTACACCAGGTCCAATAGACCTCGACGCAATATGCGGCTGGTAATGGCTAAGGGTAACATGCAGCTTAACGAGGAACCACGAAGGCTGAAGACAGATATAACCTCAAGAAGAGGTCCTCGTAATTTGGACCAAGCAAAAGACCCCCAGGCTTGGCCTGGAGGTATCATTTCAGTAATTTGGAAGATATTGCAACCACGAACCTATATTACGTATCTCAGCTGCCAATAATGAACACGGATCTTTTGATCGATCCTCTATCCCACTACCTAACGCTTACGTGATCACTGCTTTTTCCGACTGAGCTACCGTAGCTCAATATATTTCACCTTGTTTCTGTAACTATGAACATCCAGAATAGTTTGAATCTCGCATTTTTCTTGGGCTTCTCATTGGGAGTAATGACGTTTCCTAAGTGCCTATTCTAGCTAATCTTGTCGAAAAATACAAGGTTTAATGAACAAATAATAGAAAAAATCAGGAGATATTTTTCTCGATTTTCTTGCCTACTCCCATAACGTTATGTTACAATGCATGACTAAAAATGCTTTTGTCCACGAGGACGAAATTGTAGTTTAGTGCGCAAGCCCAAAATTTTGACGGTGATCAACAAAATCTACCTGCATTTTAAAGTTTGTTGTGTCTACGAAAAGTATGGGAATCAGTATGTTTGCAATATCTGATAATACTGGGATAATGAGCTAAAAATTGTCGAATTTTATTCTCATATATTCATTTGATCTATATTATCTGTGCTTGAATTTTAAGCTGTAGACTTTTATCACTTCAAATGGATTTTCTGCCATTAACTGTAAACAGTTTACATTTTTTTTTGTTTGCGGGCGGGATTTTCTGAAACGATCCAGAATATTTAATTGAAAATTGAGGATTGTTGCAATATATGTTTCTGAAAGTGTTAGAATGTAGCATATCGATGTCTATCCAAATCCCGAGGCCTCACTTTTGACGATTACTGCACTTTATACAGGGTGAGTCTAAATGGCTTTATAAAATAAGACCACTGTGGTGATAGTTCCACCCAGAGGAGAAAAAAGTACCATGGAACATAGGATCGCATTTGTCTCCGAGAGACAGAAAAAAAGTAAAGTTGAAATGTATAGAACATGAACAAGTCATCCCTCTGACGTCATTTTGTATCTGCTTATGTACCATATCTCCTAAGTAAAACTATCAAATATTTTGTCAAAAATTATCAAATATTTATCAAATATTTTGTCAAAAATTTAACCAAACATACTTGCCAACTTTTAATTCATTATCAAAATTAGCATCATGCTGTGAATTGCTTTCTTTATCATTGTGTTGTGTATCACTATAAACAGACATTTTCCGAATCACTCGAATTTTCTGATCCACAAAAATTTTCTTTATTCCTTTTAAAATGCACAGTTTTATCATTTTTCTGCATAGTTAAGACTAACATTTTTTTCTAAATTCTTCCTAGCTTTAACTAAAGCAGAATTTTTCTATTTTAATTTTTTCTCTTCCTTCTCTTTGATATGTTTTTCAATCATCGTTTTCGTTGGTGTATCAGTTAGAATTTTTGATGCACCTTCTTTCGCTTGTTTTTTGTCTTGCGCATGCTAGCTTTTGCCAAGAGTGTAATTCAAAAGGTGATATTGTTTTCAACTGATGATTTTCACTTTGTACTGATTGTGATGATGCTGATCATCTATGATTATGCTTGATTGTTGATCAACTGTGCTTTGTTGACGATCAGCTGTACTTGGTAATTCAAAATCTGGTGACAGTTGATCAGTCATATATGATGAGAGATATTAGATATCCTCAAAGACGTTTTCATTGAATGGCTATATATCTGTTACTTTAAATCCTGATTGTATGTTTTTTAAAGTATCACACATAAAATCAACTTAGAAAAGCATATGGGATGCAGAAATAATAATAATAATAATAAAAAAAACACAACCTGGAAAATGGACCATGGTCCATTTTACCCCACGTGTAATTCTGGCAAAAAGTGTCCGAAAAAAACTAACAAATCTTATATTAAATTGTTGTAGCTACATTAAATATAATAATACTGTTACGAATTTGTGAAAATTGCTTGAGTTTAGCATGGGATTCTATGGATATCTCGCCAAATTGGCGAGATATCGGCTCGTTGGCGACGGATTTGGCAACCTATTTTTGTCGCCAAGTTCATCGCCAAGTTCGTCGCCAAGTGTCGCCAAGTGTGGCATCACGTGGCCACTTCCGGTTCCGGCTTCTGGAGTGTTCTGGCAGTTTATGTGGGCCTATATAAAGCAGACAGAGTCCCATGCAAAGAGGAGTAATTAAGAGAATCTCTTGGTCTACGGAGTACACATGGTGTGTTGTGCTTGATGCGGAAATTCTTGCGTGAGCCGACGGCATTGGGCTCAAAATTGTTCCGCGGAGATTTTGACGGTGTGTGTATTTACTGAATGCTAATAAAGTATTTGTCTTCGTGCTGCAGTCTTGCTTGCTTGTAAAGTCCATTCAATCCCCGAACCCAGCAGTTTTAGTTTTGGAAGTTCGTAACAATACATTATCTTAGCTCTTTATTGTGAAAAGTTAAATCCTCCAAATCACAATTCTTAAATGAAGAGAAGAAGATATATTATGATGAAAATATTTACTTCTGACTACCACAAATCAACTTTCTAGAATAAAATGGCTAAATTGTCAGCTAAACATACAATTACACATTCATTTTCAAGAGTGCATTGCTCTCATCTATGTATCAAAATATTAAACATTAAAAGTAATAAATAAAATAAATAATAGGGGGTGGTCCATTTTACCCCATGGTCCATTTTACCCCGGTCTCCCCCAAATATCCACAAGAGCAATAAAAATGCAATAAAAAGCTTATTATAAGCATTAAAATAATAAAAAACACAGTATGGATAAAATTTATGCACAGATTATATCAAATTTTAAAATAGGTAAACGCATGGAAAATAATTTAAAATTTCTGAAAATCATACTGAAACTTAACATAAAGTATGGATACTTGTTCTATAAAAGCAAAAATTATAAGTATTAAAATATTTAAAACAGAAGACAAAATTTTATACACAATTGGTATCCGAGAAGCCCTTAGGTTACTATACCTGAGAAAACTCGCATACTTAGCAATGATAAATATTAATAAAGAATTTCGGGGCCTCTTAATCTGTAGTAAAGCCGAAAATTGATATATACATCTTAGCGTGTATATGTAATTAATCAATCCATGAAATTTCATGAAGGTATTAGAAATAGTTTGCATATCAATCGCACAAACTATAGTAAATATGAAATATGAGAAAAAAAGTTATGGTAAAATTTTATACGAACCTTACAGATGGTTTGTTTTTGGTTTGGTTTAGAGCACTGTGCTTTATTGTTTTGCTGCTCGAGGGTTAATTCCGAATGGTTATGAATATCCATGCAGGAGTGGTATTCGAACCCCCGAATTCCGGTTCTGAAAAGCAGCGCCTTTCCCATTCAGTTATCGTTCTGCAAACCATACTTATAATGTAAGTCAGCGTTTATCAGCCTGTGGTACGCTTACCATTGGTGGTACAACCTCACTGTTATACATCCTTTAGGTATATAAGGGTGTCACGGGCCCGAGGTGCCCTAGTTATCTGGGTCTTCAGTTCTTTCTGGTAGTCACCAGCTAACTTTTATAGTTTTTGCTCTTTACTGGATTGGACAACATTCAAATAGGACCATGACGGACCTCTCATATGTCGACAGCTGCTTGGTAGTCGTTATGGGTCGCTGTTGTGAGGACTGGTCTTCAGTAGTTGCTACCATAAGGCTGGGTTGGCGTAATGCTAATACGATTACCATTGTTGGTACAACTTCAGGGGTATACCTCCTTTAGGTATATACGAGTGTCACGGGCCTGAGGTGCCCTAGAGATCTGGGTCTTCAGTTATTTTTGGTAGTCACCAGCTAACTTCTATAGTGTTTGCTCTTTACTGGATTGGACAACATTCAAATAGGACCATGATAGACCTCTCGTATGTCAGCAGCAGCTTGGTAGCCGTTATGGGTCGTTGTTGTGGGGACTGGTCTTCCGTAGTTGCTGCTATAAGGTTGGGTCGGCGTAATGCTAATACGATTACCATTGTTGTTACTACTTAAGGGGTATACCTCCTTTAGGTCACGGGATGTCACGGACCTGAGGTGTTTTAGTGATCTGGCTCTTCAGTTCTTTCTGGTAGTCACCAGCTAACCTCTATAGTGTTTGCTCTTTACTGAATTGGACAACATTCAAATAGAACCATGACGGACCTCTCGTATGTGAGCAGCAGCTTGGTGGTCGTTATGGGTAGCTGTTGTGGGGACTGGTATTTTGTAGTTGCTGCCATAAGGCTGGGTCGGCTTAATGCTAATGCGATTGCCATTGGTGGTACGCGAGTTGCTGTTTGATGGTACGCAAAAATAATCAATAATGGCAGACATAAAATATTAAATAAAAAATATCACAGAAAAGTTTTCCTATAATACATAAAAATTATTTTAATTAATAATATTATACAGTGAAGTTAAATTAATTGGATTTTGCAATTTTGTGTTTTTATTAAAAACCATTTATTAATGAACGAAATATGAAAGAATAGTAGATAAATATGAAAATTTGAACAAACACACACACACACACACACACACACACACACACACACACATATATATATATATATATATATGTTACAGTGAGTTTATAATTTCAATGCGTTTATAATCCAGCATGACGTTTGGGCGCATTTCAATGCAATTTTTGTCTCATTATGTGATGTCATACATGGTCACTCTATAAAATGTTAAGGAAAATAAATAAATAAGTATTCTCGCAGTAACACATTTTACGAAATACAGACATTTTTACAAAGTGATACAATTTAGCATGATGTACAACCAAGCGGTACGTAAGCCAAAAATGGCTGGGAAAAGTTGATTAAGTAATTTATTTCGCTATAATTTATGATGCTGCATTTCAGACAGGACAAAAAGTATCGTTATCAAAATGCGCAGAAATCTTTACAGTTTAATTTATAAAACATTTAAATTTGGAAAATTTGGAAAAAAATTGTTTTCTCCTTATAGTAATCTCCTTTCGTTCGTTTGTAAATATTAAATCAAGATAGAACATGTCTAATTTACTATGCAGTAAAGGAATGTAAAATAATAAAAGCATTTTATACTGAAAAAATACAACCCTAAAAAGCATTAGGAGTAAATAATTGACAACCGATTTTCCCATTTCGATTTGACTATCACTCTTTCTTTCAAAAATACTGTTACATCTTAATGATTGCGAAGACAATGACATATTGTGCAGCCACACTACTAAAATCAATGTCGTTAACCATAGCTTTGAAAAAAGACTGAGAGGTATTTTCGAACAGTGAGCTTGAAGTAACGGATGTTTTTACCAAACATCGAGATGGACTTAATGAGGCGTATACGAACGTCAGACGATTCCGATGAAATCACAATATAGGAACTGATCGATTAGACATGGCTCCGGACCTATTATTCCCGAGTGACTGAACTGTAAAAAGAATCCGCAGATATTTATTTTCTGTACTTTGACATTTACTTCGAATGTATTTCTCGTAAACGCTGTTTGGAAAACGTCTCAGAAAATATTTATTCCTTTTTTGGTCTTCCTTGCATCTCATTCTTTGTTCTATGAATTATGGAAGAATTTTGATAATTTTCAAAATTATTTAGCATTAACAGAGAATTTATAAGAATCATTTAGCCCTCTTATTTCTGTATGATAGGAAAATTAAAGAAAAAAAATTATCTTGTGAATTGTTATATTTAAAATGAATTCTAGATCATCAGTCGGCGTAAAAATGTTTTGATGATCCTCAGAAAAAACGGATGATTATTTATTGTAAGCAGCAATACAGCTAAGGCAACTTCTCAGGATGATGGTATCACAGACCAGCAAGACAATGCGTGGTTTGAAGAGGGCGAGGATGAGTTTACCGTACTCCCTCGGCCAACAAATTCTCCGGACTTGAACCGAATCGAGAATCTGTGAGACCACCTCGATCGTACCATGGATCCTAGCGCAGCTAGCCTTGCCATTGGAGTCGGCATGACCTCATCCGTGTACGTCTCACTGCTCTGGTAATCTGGATTTTGACTGGACTGTGTATTTATCACTAAGAGATAAAGCCTATCATATCAGATATCACTAAGTGATAATGTTTTTTGTTGGATACTTATATCAGTAATGCTCCTTGTCTAAATATAGACAGGGATGAAAACTTAAACACATGAAATAATATATAAGCGTAGGGATAGTATTTATGTAAAGTATACCATTCTAAAAAGGAAATGATTACTTAAAAATAAAGAAAAAATAAAACATTCACGTTACCATTTTAAGCATATAATTCCAGTTAACAGATTTATACACATACGAATATGGCACTTCTGACATTCTTTATCCTTTCCAAATGGAATTCCTTCACCAACAAGCAGGACCTGATTAAAGCAAGGCTTGACTGGGCCTAGGTCCCCTAATTTTAGGGGCCCCCTAAAATTTGGTACTTTAATTATTAAATTTTAAATAATTAAATTTTAAATAATTTAATTTTAAATAATTTAATTAACAAAATTCGAACTTTTTTTGTTAATTCTTCAAGTAATATTTCATGAAACCTTATTCAGAAATTAAATAAAAAAGTGAAAATGTTGATAGTTTTATCTAAAACACCCTCCAGTTTATTTATTTACATCACTCGTCACTTTTTACAAAGGTATGTAAATATAACAAAATTAATATAAACTTTCCTCCAAAAGTCGTTTGTATCACCTTTTATAAACTATTTTTTTCTTTTTTACCTTGAAAGGAGGTTAGGGGGGGGCCCGAAAGACTACCAGGCCCTGGGCCCAACTTTGCCTTGATCAGGCCCTGCTAACAAGCGGAAATTACCTTTTTCTTCTAAGATCAGCGCCATCTCGTGGTTTCGTCGTTTTCACATTAGAATGTTCCTCTCCCTAGACCAGGGATGGAACAAACTTTTTCGGCCGCGGACCAAAAATGGAAAGAAAATAAATTTGGCTAATCAAGATAAATTTTTCTAAAATTTTAAAAACAATATACAAGTACCTAACGGTTTAAATACGTTAATAAGATGAATGAAATTGCGATTGCATTTTTTCAAACAATAAAAGGAACGTAAATGTCAGTCTTAAATAGAAGGAAGAAACTTTCTAAAAGCTTTGATCTTTTAAAATTTAAATTTTAAGCAAGTTGAAAAATATATTTATAAATATAATAAGATTCAAATTCTTGAAATAACTGTCAGTTAATATATATGAAATTATTTTAATTTTCGTTAGAAATATATGTTCGGAAAAGGGATATATATAATTCTTTGTATATAATGTAAATATGAAGTAAAGAAAGTTGAGGCAGTAAAAAAATCACGAAATTTGTCTCGGACCGTTAAATCTATCGCGGCAGGATTCTGTCGTGCCACGGCCTTAGTTATATCCTTCCTACTCTTGTGGATGTTCGTATTCTAATGTTTGTCAGGTATGTTCGTCTTTGTTTTTGGATGCTTATATCAGTAACGCCTCTTGTATATAAATAATAATATGTATATAGTTGTCCCAGAAAAATCACGAAGCTTGTCTCGGCTCGCTTAATGCATCACAGAGCATTTTGTATTCTATTTGTACGGATGTCACTGGCCAAAAAATATTTATGTTTTACTATCCTTAAACTTTCTACTCTCTAGTTTTGTGTTATGAACTCACGAATCCACCCTTCTATCTCTTTGCTCTTTTATGTGTTTACTTTTCGCTCGTTGTCATAAAAAAAAAAACATAGAGTCGATTTGATTTTTGTATTAAAAAAAGAAGTATTATTATTATATAAATATATTTATTGCCCTTTTTATTTAAAATTCATGTAATTGGTGGCCTGACAGGTAAAAATTATATAGGTAATGGTTTTTGAAGTTCTGAAATTTTCCGATTGCTGCTCTAGAGATTATACGGGAAAAATTATTTATTTTAATCATGGATGTAGCTAAGATTTAGGTTCGGGGGAAGAGAGCTCCAGTTGCACTGAGCCCTTTCCCGATATTTCTCTATTTTATAACTTTTACTTATAAAAGTTATTAAATAATGCAAATTAATTTAAAAAATAGGTAAAAAATTATATAAAATCAAATATTATTTAATATCAATAATTGTATCAAAATTATATAAAATAAAATATTATTTAATATCAATAATTGTATCAAAATTATATAAAATTTTATATTATTTATACCTAAAATTCCATGCACAATCTTGTGTATTAAATGACATATTATACAAAGTTAAAATAATGAAAATAAAAAACATATATGATATAATAGGCGTACAAGGAAGCCATGTGGTGAACACATCAGCTTTTTCACATGAAATATATAAAATAATAGAGGAAAATAAATCAACCAACACACAGGGAATGCTGCTCATTATCCATCTCTGGCTAAACTATCTTTTCTGGTAAATAATTTCTCCTTTTATAGAATTCTATTTCAGTCATAAAAAGTTTTGTAAAATCTGCCCTTCCATAACTGCAAAGGTTGCTTCGCACCGTCTCCTCATACTCAGAACCAGCTGGTCCAACATTTCTTGCGGTAGGTGTGCCCATTCAATCAGCATCTGTTTGAGTTCTTGGGTGTTCTGCGGAGGATGTAAGCGTGCCGCAATGCGTCTCCCCAAAACATCCCACACATGTTCAATGGGATTTAAATCATGGGATTGCGTTGGCCAACCATTCCAGTGATATCATCACTTTCCAGTAGCTCCTCAACAGCAAGAGTCCTAGCTAAAACATTTTTTTTAAACTTAAAGCTAAGGAAAAAAGTATTTTTAATTAAATTTCTTGATTTAGGTGACTTGAAGTTCTTGCTTTGACGAAAACATAATTTTTATTAACTAAAATATTCTTTGTCACTTCTGATATTGTGGGAATAATGTTAAGTTGATTTAGTGTTTAAGAATAATAAATTAAAACTCGTTAACAAAACTCGCCTTGACTAATACGTCTTGATTAAATGATTTTATACAATGAAATGCCTGAGGAATGAATACAACAGGATAACTTATCGCTTGCAGATGTACAAGACTCCTCTGGACTCGGAGTCGGTCTTGCAAAAATGGTGTCGCTTTTCCTTTGTTTCGTGTTGCTCCAAATATCTATCCCGCTAGCAGCGTCCCTCTTCTTTCCTCTGGAAAATAACCTTCTACTGAAAAAAATTCAACCTGTCTCCGCGGAGAAAAAACAGGGGACCACTCGAGAACGAAGGGGTCCGATCCCGCCAAACTAACGGGCACTTCTATTGGTTGGGATATGTCCGAATTTTCTTCCTAGTCCTGAACACTCCGGCCTTCGCCGAACTTCGTTAGCCCAACGAAAAGGGGAGAATTGAGCCACTGTTCTGTTTGCCTTTTGTGATGGCTTACGGGAAGAGGTAAAAAACGTTGAAGCATCGAATGTAACTTATTGTTACAGGTATATTGTCACAAAATTTTAAGACGCTTCTATAATTAGAAATGTATAAAAGAGCATTTTTATTCTTATTGTGTCCTTAAACGCAATAATGATAAAGACTTTAAGAGATAATGATAAAGGAATGACGCATCACCTTTAAATCTTCAAAAATTCGATTTTTAAAAATTTTTATATTAATAAAATTTTTGGACATTTCTGAAACGTTTAAAAGAAACTCTATTGAAATATTCGAATTAGAACATGTAAAACTGTACAATCTTTACATTTAATATCATAGATATCAAAGAAAATATAAAAATTTTAAAGGCATTTTACTGAAAATGATGTTTTTTTAACTCGCCCTTATACTGTAAATAAAAAACTATTCCACATATTGATTTTAAATTTTCAATTTTGATTCTCAAATTTCAAATATGTATGTTTACATGGAGATAGAGGTATCAAATATAGCCGGTATACTGAAACTGAAGTGTTTAAAGAAATGTGCATATTGTATATATTTACTTACATATTGTTGCTTGCTAGGGGTTTCGATTTCGAATATTTACAGATGGCACGAAGAACGTTATTTAATAATGATCAATATTGTACCACTTGTAACGTATCCGGTCCCTGTTTTAGGTGACACAATGAAAAATAAGGTGCCTCTAGAATAATGAATTTATTTACACTTCTGCTATATACATCATTTCATAAATATACAAAAAACACAATTTCCGATCACAGGTATGTGATTAGATACACGTAGGCTTGAGTAGAGACTTGTAATATCTAAGATCAGACTCTGCCGAAATATTGATGATCCGACGGAAGAAACAATTTTGTAGCTCTCGCGAAAGTTCATTGAAGTAATGGTAGAATATCAAAGCACAGAGTTTCAAAGGGAAATATGCAAACAATCCTGAAGAGGATTATATTAAAAAAGAAAACCCAATGCACAGGGTATCGTTTCAATCTCAGCAAGAGATATATCCCAACTCTCCGATGGAGAGACTGGTCGAGGCGAACTCCGAGTTAGCCGATGAGGGCTACTCTTTAAAGAAAAGATCCCAAGGTGGGATTATAGCAAAAAAAAAACCCTCTCCGATACAGAGACTGGTCAAGGCGACCTCTGAATTAGCTGGTTGCAAGCTAACTACCTTCTTTTCTAAAAAACAAATCTTCTATCTCTCTTTCTAGGGGAGGGGCCTCTAAGAGAGGGGCCTCACCCACAATTTCATTATTGGATCATCTAGTGATGATCTCACCTTCAAACAACTGGATTGGTCTGGGCTAAACAATCATCGGCCGCAAACCCAGGGGTCCTTTGTCGTTCCGATGGTCATATTTCTGGCTGTCAGTGAAGGTGCTGGGTTTTGTGGTATATTGTTCCGCTACTGTAGGGAACAACAATGTAGACATCGTGGTACCGGGGAAAACAATCCCTTTGTATCCACACTAGCGAAGTCCACCTCTCAAAGCAAAGTTCTTTGATGTCGACACACCGCTAAATAATGCCGTTACACACTGTTTCAAAAATTCTGAAAAATCCAGATTCCAAGCAACAAGTAAACCCGATTTGGCTTAGTGCTCATATCAACCAAATAACTAAGAAGCTAAACAGACGGTAACTTCCCGTTATCAATCGCTATGAAATCGCTTTTCCTCACAGCTCGAACTCTATTGACTTGAAATGGGTTCCCGCGCACTACTGCTACTGGAACGATATTCAATGAGGATCTCTACTTATAAGTGTTCAGAAGGTGTAGTAAATTTAGATAAATACTTTGATATATCTGCAACAGATCTTCTACTGTGAACAGATATAAGGCTTTCACGATTGCATGCTGGAGAATCCCCTCAATGTTGATCATCCACTGAAGATGGGATCTTTGTTCTCAAATCTGTAATTCTCCCACCTGGCAACCTTCAAACGAGAGGACATTCAGATTCCTTTCCGTTCTATGAGAAAACCGGGAGACATTTCGCACGCATTTGAACCCTGCCCCTCAGGATTCTAGCCTCACACGTTGACTAAATGGGGTAAATATTTGTCTTACAATTTTTTCGAACCTTCTAGTGGAATAAGATTTTGTGCCTAAGTCATCCAATCTGTCGCCAGATATCGCCAAAAGGGATAACTCTCTTCGTATGTTGGTTTCTCTGCTGAGATTGTCCGTTGACAGTCAAAAATGATTAACCCTCGTGAAATTATTCCTTTACAGCCATCGTTCGGCTGATTTTCGATACCAGAGTTCTTGGGTTCGAATCCCACTATGGCATGGATGTTCGTAGCCGTACTTAATCGCCTCTAAGCAATGGGTCCCGATCTCATTAGATTCCTCGTGATGAAAAAAAATAGACTGTAGCATTCCAAACCAAACCAAACCTTTAAAAATGCACAATTTGTAACAATACATTTTCTTTAATGTAACAAATTGTGTATTTGTAACTGGGAAAAGAACAACGGAAATTACGCATTTCGCGATTGGAGACTATACTTATACTTAATCATCTAAATCAAAGACAAGAATTCAATTTATTTAAGAAGTCGAAACTTGTTGTACACGTTAATTATCTTAAATTAAATAACTTTGTTATCTGAAGTTGATTTAAGAAAAAAAGTTACACTTCATAGCCACATAATTGATCATCTTGTATCGCTAGACCGTGAGAAAGATTACGACAGTTTTACATTTTTCAGTTTATTAGAACCATATTTTTAAAGATCTATTGAAGAGTGTTGATTAATAGGAGGAAGTCAAGAACATAATTGAGATTTATTACCTTCCTTCTTGAGTTACATCTATCTGAGTACCTAGTTGGTAATAGGAAGAGAAAAGAACAATGAGAGTCCATGTAGCGAGTTTTAAAAGCATAAAAAATTGTGATGTATGCTTGCTTATACTAAAAAAAAGGTAAGATACTGAAATTAGGTATTTTTTTCAAACGTTATATCGTAATATAAGTGTAAGTACCAGTGTTATGGATTTGTTAAATCATATATTGAAAGCAATTTTGCATTCTTAAAAGGCTTAATTTTTGTTTTATGAATGTTTCAAAGAAAGTGATTGTGTTTTAAGGAAGGTCAGATGATGTCGGGACAGATAGGGCATTGACCAGAGCATGTGGGATCGAGTCTACACGGCATAAATGTTTATAGCAGTTTGTACATATCTTTAAGTAGTAGATACTGGTATAAGTAATGGTAGAACAGAAATATTTTGAGATTTAAATAAATAGCCTATTTTAGAATTGTTGAAGCATAATGAAAAGCCGCAGATCGCAAACACCTTTTATTGAAAACACCAAAATAATCAAGAAATCATCTTTCCGTATAAAGGGTAATCTTCGGAGCACCTCGGGCATATCTCCAGTAAGCAAGGCAAGATTTAACAAGGGAGCGGTTCATAATGAATAATTTGTATATCAAGATGCTAGTTACAGTAACGTTATAATACAATAGTAAAAAACGTTATAATACAATAGTAATCAAGAAATACGAGGTACATTGGGTTTTATAGTTTTAAGAAGATCCTGCGTCCAGCCAATCAAATTACAGGCACAAACAAAACTAATTAAACAATCAAAACACAAAAGGATCAACTAAAGAAAACCTCGTACGTCCGAGAAAGCTATTACTTATATACAACAACAACAGCCAAGTCGCCAAGTATGAGTGCGATTACATATTTCAACAAGAATTATTTTCCTTTAAAACACATGAAATTATATGGGCAGTTACATATATAACATAGAGAATTTAAAATTTCACCATATTTTCCAGGCCTTCTTTTGGTAGATTGCTAGTAATGCTTGTTTTGTTCCACATGGAAGGGGGGGGAGTACAGTCGTCCAGTGATAGGTTTGGTTTGCTGCGCTACGGTGTACTTTTTAGCAACACGAGGGATAATAAGACCGGGAACAATTACTTAAAGCCGATTCCGAACTGCTACGGTCATCCCTGTCTTTGTGGGATTCGAACCCACGTACTCTGGTACCAAAGATCAGTGCCCTAACCTTTTGGCCATCGTTCATATAAAGGAACGTACAGTTAACTAAAATATATATATATATTACTATTAATTAAAATTGTTTTAGGCACAACTGAATGTTTTTCTTAATACTCTGTCTTACTAAAGATTCACAAGACTTTGAGTGTACAATAAACAAATTTTGGAAAACCGCTTTCTCTGTTTCTAAAGGGAACTTGTCTTTTTCGCTGATGCATTTACTTGACCACGGATTTCTACACTGTGAGATTCTATACTCTGGATTTTAATGTTATAAACAATTTTAATGTTGTTGAAAAATATTGTCTTTAATGACATCAGATTACGTTACATATAGTTTTTATCTTAAATATATTTAGGATTTAGGGATATGTTGTCCAAATTTCTTGTTGAAGTTAATTACAACTTGGTATTAGCCTTTTAGGAGAAGCTATGTGCGTTAATGAGTAAGAACCTTCCTCTTTGCACTAAAATTAAAATTAACACCCGAAAGGATTAACCCATTAACATTAGGTTTAAGTACGTTTCTTATATACTTATCTTTACGAACAAGCGTCATTTTGACGCATGAAGCAATACATATAACAACACCCAGAACGCAATGTCATTATACACTATAAGTAAAAAATGAAAATATGAAATAATATTGAAGTTCACACTAATATTACCAATTCATAAAATATTCCTATATTTTATTTTTCAATAGTCCTACCAAGCAAATAAAACCTTCAAAATTTCTTCACAATCTGACTTCAATTGACATTCTGTGTTTCGTTCTTTCTACTGTTGCTTATTGCTTGTTTCATTTGAGATAACAATATCGGATATCGGATCGAAGTATTGTCGGTACATTCCTATTTATTATTATTGCAATGTTTGCACGAGTAGAATTAATTTGCTAAAAATTTCGTCTACATTACGATCGCGTCAGATGGACGCATATCCGTAGAGATAGTTATACCACATAGAAAATTTCAATATTTCAACACTTTTTAAAGAAAATAGACTTCAATATATATTTACCTCGTTCAATGGATAAAAGTCAGAACAAGAGATAAAATAAAAATGCAAAAGGTTTTTGTAATTTTCCTTATAAATTCTAAATGCGTCTAAATGACTCGTCCTTAAACCTACTGTTAATGCATAACTTTTTAGGGACAACTAAAAACAGTTTTAAAGAATTTTATGTTTTCACAGGAACGAATGCTTCTTTTTAATCGCTCTTGTTAAAATTCACTTGTGTGTGAATTGATATTTGGAAATCAAATTTTAACTACCTTTCAGATTAGCTAGAGATATGAAATATTGAACATAGGTTCAGTTTCGGTGACAATACAATATTCAATCATAAAAAGTTCGATTGGAGAAAAAAAAATAAAATCAGTTTGTTAAATGCAAAAAACTGTTCAGCGTACTCGGAATCGCAATTGCAGAGATTTTAAACTAGTATCGCCATCTATTTGCAAACGGCATAACTAAATACCCAAACAAAATGTTTACATTTTAGTGCATTTTTTTATCGTTTCTCTTGTTAAATAAAAGTGATTTAAAAAAATACTTTTTATATTCTAGTTCTTATTTTTTCTTAGCAAATGCAAAATGATAATCTTATAAAGAATCTACCAAATTCCCGTATATTATGCTATAATTTATAATTTTTGGTCTTTTGTATAGACTTTTTTTTATTTTTTGAGCCTTGCGTTTAAATTTTCTTTTGCTCCTGGTACATCGACTGCGCAGAACGGTGGCCGATTGGTTAGGGTGCTGGCCTTTAGTACCGGAGTTCGTGGGTTCGAATCCCACATTGGCATGGATGTTCGTAGCTGTTCGAAATCGGCTTTAAGCTGTAGGTTCCGGTCGCATTAGCCCTCGTGTTGCAAAAGGTAGACCATAGCACTCCAAACCAAACCAAACCAAATATCGACTGAAATCCCGATAAACAGCTTTATCTGTTACAAAACATCATTTTACTGTACTGTGTTTACAATGTGATACCAGACAAATTTCTTATCATGAAATTTTTGTTTTTTAATAAATTGTAGCTTAAACATTTAAATGACAGGTAATCACTAATGAGGACAGGCTGTAATATTCATTCAAAGTTTTTGGGGTTAAGATATTAATCATACATTTAACAGAAAAGTTTCGAGCATTAATGAGTTAAGGTAGATATTACCTGCCGTATTCGATGCATCTCTCCCTTGTTTCTGTTGCTTATCCCCCTAGTGGTGGAAAGCTACACCAAGTCCGATGGACCAACCAGGTCCATAACCCAGTCACATATTGCGGCTGGTTTATGGCTAAGAGTAATGTGCAGTTTTACTTGAGCGAGAAATCACGAGAAGTGAAGTCCTCAAGCGGGTCCTCGTAATTTAGAAGCAGGGACCAATCAGAGGAAATCCATGGAAGCATGGTAGCCTGTAATATAAAATTTTAAATGAATTTAATTTTCCTTAAAAAATGAAACTGACAAAGTTTTAGAAAAATTTGTTAAAATATTTGTAAAAATGTATTGTTATATCTCAATAATATCTTAAAGCTTTATACATTTCTATGGTCATGAATATCAGTGGTTGGTGTATGGTTCATGTCTTGTCCATTTTAGAAGAAGGAAAGATGGTTACTGTTGCGAAGTAAAAGGTTGTTCGCAACATTTTATGGTGTACGACCCCTCAGACCAGTTTGAATGTCAGAAGGTACTGCTTTAGTGCAGCCTCGTGTTGTCACCTTTTAACCTTCCCGTTTTCTGTGGTCAAGAGGCATTGTAGGGTCCCCCTTTAGGGTTACTCTAAGGAATATCTCTGCTGCTACAGGACACTGCTGTCGAGTCCACAATTGGCACTGTATCTCTACACGGTTTTGCCTTGGCAATCCTGGTGGCGAGAAATGAGTGTACCTATTTAAGGCGCACGCTTTGGTGTTGAATCAGCGAGTATGACTGAACTTAAAATGACCCCACCTTGAACAGGCTGTCATGTACCCTGACGATATGTGAGTATGTATATTCTTAATATATTGATTTGACCAACTCATTTCTGTCTAATAAAATACTTTCAATTTTTATTTCTCTCCCTGAGTCTTCCCTTTTGAGTTGGTATATATTTACCATAGCGTGAAGTTTAGTTTATAAGTTTACTCTTCACAACACATTATTGTACTTGTTATAGTCCCCGTGACTTCATTCCCATTTTGTTGCAAAACCATATTGTAACAATTACCATTGCCTCGAGAGGTTGGATTTCTAAGAGTGGATCCTTATAAGTTGAAATCAGGGACCAAGTAGATCTTCAGGCTTGGCCTGCCACTTCCAGAGGTATAGTTTCGGAACTTGGAAGATCACGGAACTTATTTTACGTGCCCCAGCTGCCATGAACAATCACGATGGATCTTTGACTGAGTCGAGCCTCGATACCGAAACCCTTCGGGTACAAGATCGCTGCTTTTGCTGAGTTATCACGGCTCCAACTCTTTCATTGTTAACCTATTGGGAAAATAAGATTACATCTGACCGGTTCCCATTCTAAGAATTCTTTAAGAAAGATTATTCAAGATAGAACGACAAATTCTCTAGAATGCTATCTTTACCTTTTTTTTTATTTATACCTGCCAAATATTTTTATTTGCATTTGAAAAAGAGTATATAAAAATATCTCGCAAATAATTTAAAATTAATTACGCTTATCTCATTGTTTTTCAAAAAAGGATAAGATAGCATTTTAGAGAATTGGCAGTTCTATCACGCGGTATAATTTTTCTTAAAATACGAGCAGGCCAGAGAGAATCTTATTAATGAGGTTAGCATTAAGGAATCCAATAGAAAAATAGTAAAATTGTTTAGCATATTAATTTAAAAATTTTGGGATTTTTCAGAAAAATGAAATAGTTAAAGATTCAATAGGAAGTTACTCTATGCCTATTGTCACCTTTCTTTCGGATTTTTTTTGCCAAAAAAAAAAAAAAAAAAATGATAGAACATAGAAATTTGAACATGTCATTACAAAGTTTTCTAAAACAAGTAGTATGTGTTCATTATGCTGGCAGTAAATTAATAGTCTTGAAATTTTGAAACTTAATAAGTAAGACGGCTTCATTTATATGTTATCGTTATATCTGATATTAAATGCACGCGAAAATCAATTAAATAATTACTTCTTTGATATTACGAATAGGGCGTTTCCATTATGTGGGGCTGTGAGGGCTAATAATGGGAAATTATTTAACTAATGATGTTTGACACGGAGGTAATTTAATAGAGTATTGGCAGCGGTATTTGCTTTTACCTCCATGGAAAATACGCCACAAGAATCAATACTGAGCAAATAGCCTATGGTCTATTTCAACAAATGGTTAAAATCATATACGGCTTTTAACTTCAACTAGTCTTTATTTGAAATTCAAACGATAAATCAAAACTGCTGTTAGTGACGATTTATATGAGAAGGAAAAATTTTGCAAAATGGGTTTATAACCCATATGCATCTGATATCTGAAGCATATCTGAAAACAACATGTTAAATAATCTGACTTTCAAATCGCCATTATTGAAAAATCACGTTTCTGTTTGTTAAAAGGATATTAAGCATTAACACCCAATCGTATTATAATATTTAAAAGGGTAGATAAAACAAGTGTCATTCGTTACAAATTTGATTTTGTATTGATATTAATCTTAATATCATGTAAATTACAAATATGTTAATTAGACAAAAATTGCAGATTCGATGTTTTAACATGAGATATATTTTTGTTATCTACAAGTAAGCTGATCAATTGAAAATTTTTGAAAATGTTTATGCATGTATTGCGGATGTGTTTATATAAAGGTCACTGATGAGTATTAGGAAAAGTTAAATATTCCTGTGTTTAAGGGATTAAAGTATGTATTTTGACAACAATGCGTATAAGTGAGAACATGATAGTGAGAAAGTCTTTACTAAAAGAATGATCACAGTTAAATTTCAGTGTTTTCGAGAAATACGTACCTAGACATCTAAGGATGGAATAATCTAAAGATATCTAAGGATAAAGACATCTAAGGGTAAAAATAATCTTATTAGACTTCAGGGTTTTTAAAATAATAACGAGATAAGGAGTATTTAATAAACAAAATTTCGAAAACCATCTTTCCTATTTCTCTTTTCTCTAAAGTGGACAAATCTTTCGAGGCTGATGGAAGATGTAAAATTTTAGGAAGTCATGCTTTCGTCTTCTCTTGTTGGCACAGTTAATGATTCTGGTGGGAGTATCACAGTCTACTACAGTGATGTGCGAATTATTCTCATTTCTGACACTTCGTTTTGTGTAAAACTTTATTTTGACCTCTGGATAGAAAGTAGACTTTTTTTATTCATCAATTTTGTTAAAATGAAATTAATAATAGTATTCGCGCTTATGTTTCTACCTCATTACACATCAGACCAACCCAAGTTATATTTGAATTTCACTAGAGAGTTGTAGAGTGGGATGAGGCGATTTAGATCAATAATATAATTGATTAATTAATTCGAGAAGTAAAATGCTTGGGATCTAAATCTGACCTCATCACATCTTTTGTAAAGGGGAGAGACAATGAAAATTATTTCAACTGATTTTTTCGTTGTGTGCGGTATTCTCGGGCGTGGTTCTGATCCCAGTCCCAGATTAGAATCGTGTCTCCGTACATGGCACTAAATAAGAATGTACCTTTGGGGAGTTATTTATGAGTCCCCAAGGGTCAGTGCCCAATTTGAAGGGGCAAGGCTTTTCCAAGTTGGCGGTCTCAAGGCGGGGTTATGGAGACCAATTAAATTTTTACAACTATCATGATTGGATGAACAGGAGAAAGAGAGGGAGAGGTTCGAGAGTGGAGTCGAATCGAAGGGAGCAGAGCAGTCGAGTCGAGGAGACAAGTCCGACTGGCAGTGTTGGAGGAGTCGAGTCGAGTTGAAGTCAGAGATCGGAGGTCGAGAGTTCGACAGCAAGTGTTCAGGACTCGAGAAGAGAGTACGGGGATCAAAGGAGTTGGGCCCAAAGAACACCCCAACATCTCTCAACGACAAGAAGTTTCCAGCTCATCCGCTTTTCAGTATCACCCTGAGTTATATTAGAAGGCCCCATACCAATGGATAACTGTAACCAGCGGTGATACGGAGTCCACATTATCATCACATCAATCGAAAGGTATCTACAAGAGCTCTCAAGAGTACAGCCTTGGCACACCCAAAAGATCCACAAAGGTACGCATTATTATACATATTTAAAATTGAGATTGGGTCCTCTCTCCTATATACATAGAATTAGCTAAGTGGTAGGAAAGTATTATTATCATATCTTAATTGGTGTGGCACCTATTTTGATTATATTCAAAGTAAATTGTATGAGACTTAATCTGAATCTTGTATATTAATAATGTATATATATATATATATATATATATATATATATATATATATATATATATATATATATAATTGTAATAAATTGACTTATTTTTACTTTAAAGCTGTTTTCAGTCGTTCTTAATTTAGCGTATTAGTTTATTTTTATTTTATGTCTGTAGTCTCTCAGAGCCTGTGGTTGAATTTAAACTTAAAATATCTACACAACGCAACCCAAATAATATTTAGTCTTTGTGACTAAAAGAAATAAACAACCACTATAAATTTGATCATAGGTGAATACCTAATTTTAAACGAGAGCTACACGACACATGGTGCCGTGACCAGAATCACATAGAGGTTGTCTCAAATTTATAATCATCATTACCATTATGTCTGTTTGGCATTGTAAGGGATTCCTAATGTCTGCAGATATTCAGTGGTAGTATGGTTCGAATTTTTCTAGGCTTCACTCTCACAGTGATAATCTAGGATTAGCAAAGGTTTTTCCAAAAATTTGGGACTCTATGTTTAGCTGTGCAAATTGGTGTAAGATACACAGAAGTGGACATTCCCTTTCACAAATTATAAATGATATAAAAATTTAGTGAATAAATTTTGGGTAAATAATAAATTGAGAAGATTAAGGCTGTTGGTATTTCACATGAACATGTAGCTACACATTTTCACAAATATTGGAAATAAACCGACCACAGCTACCCTAATTTCAGTTTCCACATTCATTTTTGTGAGACTCTGATTCTATGACAACAACTGCTAAAACTCAAGCAAAATTTATGCAAATTTTTAATTTTGTGCATAAAAGCGTATATTAACATATATTTTAAATAAACGTTATCTGGTGACTTAGTTTTAAACATAAAAGAGAGCTAGGAATTTATCCTGTATCTTTAGAAATATTATGAAACAAAACTGTACTCTTTAAAAATAATGTCCATTGATACAAATATTTGTATAAAAATAAGAAGATTGTATCATAAAACTCTGACCAAAAACTAAATTTAAAAGACCCGATACCTGGTTCTAGTAATCATAACACAGTACAAGGAAACAATATAATGAGTAAACTTACTAAAATTGGTTACAACGTAAATGTAATGAACATAAATTTTGGAGGGGTGAATATAAATAATCACATTCGCCGTGCTACTTTGCTGCGAAATTAGCTTATTATTTTATCAGCAATATAATGGTTTTAAATATATCATGCATATAATAGTCTCTATATATGAATATATACTGTAGATATTCAAAGTTAACATATTGCTACGAAAATATGCTGTATTAATACCTTAGTTTCATACTAAGGATGCGAAAGTATTTTTCTTTCTTTATATCTGTGTATCACACACACACACAAACACACACACACACACACACACACATATATATATATATATATATATATATATATATATATATATATATATATGTGCAGAGCTGTTGATAGTAATCTAACATGTAGGCGGACAAATTTCTAAGGCGGTTGATAGAATTTCTAATAGGTATACGCATTGTTAGATGGCTGCCAAGTACTATCTTGAAAGCAAAAATAGGGGAAGGCCAATTAATACCTTGCACGCAGGGTATATTTAATTGTGCCTATAAAATTACTTGTACTCGGTAGTTTATCATATATAGCTCAAACAAAAAACTCGCTAAATTTGCGTATCAATATACAGTAGTTGTATTTACAATTCTAGGGATAATTCTGACGCTTCTATGGAGATTCGGCATTTTGCACTCCATGAAGTAGATATTATGCAGGTATCTATTGTTGATATCGTACCAGATACCTTATTACATAATTGGTGGCAGCAGTATCATATGAAGCAGTTTAAAACTATATTTCCTTACGGTTTAAATAGTCTATTCTTCAATAAACCTTTCAATCATGAAATTGTAAAGCAACTTACTACTTGTCTTCATCTAGACTGCTAACCTGCATTTCACTGTTAAGTTAAGCATACCCCACCAACGACCATGTTAAGGCAGGATCTCTATGGAGGGACACCCTTGAGATGCCGAATTGTGTAAATACAAACTGCAGCTGTAACTGAAATCGGCCATGTCCCGGGGCAGGACTCCTGTGGAGGAACCCCCCCCCACACTATGCCGGAACTTGTTATATGTAACAAACACCCTTTTTTGCTTTTAATAAACGTCCGATGGGCGGATAGCTCGGAGTTCCAATTTCGTCTCAGGACGGGTACTCCGGATCAGTACACAAAGCCCTACATTTGCACCGCCCGGTGGGCGGCCAATAGCTGGTCATTTCACTTCTACTACTGAATAAAATAAAAAATACACAAAGTATTCCTCTAACCTGGATAAAAAACTATGTCTACAGTATTAGGGTTAAATACCTGAATCAGTTATGTATATATTATAATAGTGTTAATTTTCCAACAATGTTTGACAAGAATTCACATGTTCTTTTTATTATTTTGGACTACCTTAAAAAAGATTTAATACATTTAATATTAATATTGACACTAACAGGGATTACAATAACATTAATAAACTAGTTAAAGTGGATAGAGATTATTGCGTAATTCGTTATGATAAAATACTTTTTACTAAAATAATTAAACAAATTGCTTATTGTTTTCCTGTATCAAGTTCTTCCTACTATATGTTTGAAATAAAATAAACCTCTAGGTAGATATATTTACAGCTACAATACAGTATCTAAAGATTTGAAAAACACAATAGTTACTAATTGTAATTGTGTGAGTTGGTTATTCCGGTTATCGGAACAACGTCACTCTCCTATTGCGACTGTGGCAGTGGGAAATCCTGGAACACCCTCCCTACTCACCCGACATGAGTCCTTGTGACCATCTGTTTCCGAAGTTGAAGGTACCTCTCCGAGGTTACCGATTTCATGAGTTTCATGTGTACTTCATGCAGTTGAGAGCTCGGTCTCTAAAATCAACAATCAACACCTTGCCACTGGTCTACAACAGCTTCCCAACATTTGGCAAAAGGTTATAAGCTTTGCTGGTGATTACCTAGAATGAATGTAATGCGATTGTACTTGTAAGCTCATTAAAAACTGATTTATACCTATGTTGCCATTACTTAATTTACAACTCTCGTATATATACATATATATATATATTATATATATATATGTATGTATGTATGCATATATATATATGTATGTATGTATGCATATATATATACACATATGTATATATATACACATATATATATATACATATATATATATATATAATATATATATATATATATATATATATATATATATATATATATATATATATATATATATATATATATATATATATATATATATATCGTTATCCTTAATTCTTCATTTATATCTATTTTCAAACTTTTAACGGATTTTTGACTCAATCGGTGTAAATATGTATATGTATATGTATATATATATATATATATATATATACATATATATATATATTATATATTATATATATATATATATATATATATATATATATATATATATATATATATATATATTATATATTATATATATATATATATATATATATATATTATTAGACAGAGACATATCAGATTGACGGAAGTCTCATGGAAATTTATGTATATACGATACAATATATTCATAAGATAGCGTAAGTAATTTTGTGGGCCACCGAAAACAAATTTCCTTTCCAACAGAAATGACTCATTAAATCTGGTTATTCCACATTTCTGGGCATCGATGTTGATTTCACTGCATCGTCAAATAAGCTTCAGCTTGTACTGAAACCTAATATTATAGCGTGTTAAATGTACCAAATATATTTTCCCTAAATCGTAAATTATAACCCCCTTAACTCTCATTAACTAAAGGATTTAAACCTGACAGTTCCTCTCGTGTTAAGAATAACAGCGTGTTTTACACTCCATCATCACATCAACGAATGTTGCGCAAAGATACAATTATTTCCAAAGACTATCTGAAAATTAATCATTTGGTACCATTATTGCCTTAAATTTCGTAATCAAATGGGATAGGATTTTATTTTTCACCTCTTGTTTAAATTTACGGTTGTCGAGTTTTTGTTTACAGGTTTGGTTCGGCCTACTTTGCTAGACGACGGTTGATGAGACCGAGACCTACTGCTGAAGTGCATAATTCTCCTAACTCCATGTTAATATTATGAGGTAAATTATGGTGCTACCATATTGTGGTCGAGATGTGTCACAGGCGTCATAATGACGTCAGAAGTCGTCATTTTGATGCGGCAGAGAGGGAAATTTCGGTTCCCAAATTCTATCTGTGGCGATTTCTATGACGCGGAAATCGCCTGCAATATATCTCGACTTCAGTATGGAAGTATCCTCTTCTGTACTATTATACAGTACTGTAGAACTGTAGGGTATACTATACAGTATGTTGTGTACTGTGTGAAAACGTACTGTTCTACTATAGTATACCTTTTACTCTGCTTATGATCAGCTTGAACTTAAGATTTCATGACAACTCTTACCACGGGACAGAGAAGAAATTTTTACAGGGTAATGTGTGGCCATTTGTACTTTCTTGTGTGAGGTAAGGGAAGTGAAAAAATTCAGCTTTTAGATTTAAACGGAAATATTAATTTTGAATATGTCTGAATTGATTTTACATAGTAACAGTAAAGATCTGTACGCACGTACAAGGAAACTTTAATTTTGGAATTTTGTATATTCAAATGTACAGCTGGACTATTTCCAACATGATGTCTGTGCGCACGTAGTACGTATCTCGTTTAAGTCAAAAATGATTAGCCATTGGAGGTTAAAATTTTGTATTTAGAACTGTTGTAACATCTAATTGTATACCCCACTCCTTTTGATTATAACCTGTACAACTAAAAATTTCAATATTACGTATATTAACTAAAGGTAAAACTGTACACAAATATAATGCGAAACACATAAATTTGAACGTTGCCTTTAAGTTTGTAAATTAGTAAAACGATTTATATTATGATGTAGAACATCACTTGCATAGAAACGAAACTACATTTTATTAAATTTGTATACATGTATAAAATGCATGAAAAAAACTTGATAAAACGTAAATGATATTATTAAAATGTACTGGAAGTTATTAAAGTGACATCTATATATTCCATACATAAAAACTACTACGATGGCTGTTCAGTAAGTAATAAGATAATAAAGAACATAGTTTACCATTAATCACTATTATTAACGTGATATTTTTGAAAAAAACTCTTGTGAGATGTAATGCATTTGTTTCAAATTTCTATCCATTTCTTAAACACATGAAAGTCTGTAATTTTAGAGTTGTTTAGTTGTTTCAAAACTGCCCCTGCGGCTTTTATACATGCTTTGTTCTCAAAGTATTGTTCAAGGTTTTTGTAATGTTTTTTAGTTACTAATAACACAGCCCCTTTTCTGTTTTTAATTATCTTACCCATCATATGTTACTCATTCAGGCCGAGCCCATGCTTTGGAATTGCCCCTCCCTTAATATTATGTCATGCTGGAGGAGGTTGAAAAAGAATAAAACGCAATCACACAACACAGCAAATGCGAAGCTAAGAACCAGGTCTGTTAACAAATTCAAGAAAATTGGGAACAAGATATAAATGAGTTAAGACTCACCATTTGAGGATAATTTATTTTAAACATTTCATTTAAAATTCAAACATTATTAATTAGGAATTTGCAATTTCAGCAGATTGTTGAACTACTAGGTTTATGAGGCCAGCCAATATGGCGAACATGGAACTGAAAAAAAAATGGCGAAAGGCAGTTTTAGCTGCACATAATTCCTCCACACACTGTCGTGCTCGTCTGCTAACCCTGAGGGGAAACACCCCAGACTACTTTAACAGCATTTCATAGGGAAAAAAGGGTAGCAAACCCCCACCCTTCCAACCAGATTGAAGTAGAAGGTCTCCGAAATCCCTTCCGCTCTTCAGCTAGACTCTTCTTACTGGTATCGACGGCGTTATAATGTAACTCTTTGTTACATCCAAGTATAATTGTGTTAAAAGAAACATCCTTTTGGACATCATACTGGCATTCAAATTAACTTTCCCAAACACATGATACTGTACAGTCTCTCAAAAAATTTCCGAATATCTCGACGAGTTAATCCCCCCCCCAATTTATA
Organism: Pardosa pseudoannulata; assembly: GCA_032207245.1. Lineage (NCBI taxonomy): Eukaryota > Metazoa > Arthropoda > Arachnida > Araneae > Lycosidae > Pardosa > Pardosa pseudoannulata. Next base: position 11,642,706 of record CM063498.1, read on the forward strand.
ATAAACATTATAATAATCGATATATCCAGAAACGTTTTTCCCTTTTTAAAATTAATTTTAAAGTTAGCACTGGCATTTTAAAAATTTTCTAGTTGACCAAAAGATATGTAAAATAATTGTTCACGTAGAAGTAATGTTTAAATAAAAAAATCAGAAGACGTTATTAATAAAATAAAATATATGTAAACTTGTCAAACAATAAAATCTTTGCATATCATAACTATTAACATTAAACATGCCATGACCGGTAATGTATATGTAAAATATGCAATGGGTAATGTATTAAAAATTCTTATTCTTTGTATACATAAAAATGACAATATACAATTTTAATTATAATAAATTTTATTTCCTTCCATTCATTCAATCAGGGAACATAAAGTCCAGTCATGGTGTTATAAAAACTTTAAACTCATTTTACTGAAACGGGGTGGTGTGCACTGTAAATCCCCTATATAATAATAGAAGTTATCTGTCCGTCTGTACTCGAATTTATGAAGCGGTTGTACCTGGAATGGATAGAGGCATCCATATTGGATTCTTGATGAGTGAGGGTTAACAACATTAGAAATCCACCCCTTCCCCCCTTTTAATGCCATTATTTCAGGCCCTATCTTCCACGGATAAGAGCAGGCAATTAAACTTATCAGTTTGTCACAAAATAAATAGGTAAAAATAACATTTTTTCTAGCATTATGACGTCTTTTCTTTAACCATCTCATTTTATCATTTCTTATTTTAAATTATTTAAATATCGTCTACATTATTTTCATACATTTTATACTGAATTTAGATGTTACGTAAATAATTTTCTTTTATATCTGTCTTAAATAATAGATTAGGTACATATGTGATAATTTTAAATTTAATCATCGATTATTTTTGTTACAATGAAAGTTTTGTCACCAGTATTAACAACAATTTTTTTTCATAAAAGTCTAGGAGTCTATTTCACGGACTAATAAATATCTAGCTTTTAAGTTATATACCTTTGAAAATTAAGAAGTTAGTTCATTTGTGTGTTTGATTTTTATACATAACCGCACGATTTGCAATCGATTTACTAAATGTTGGACATCATTCATATATACTGCCAAATAATCACTGTCAATATTAAAACCTCTGTTGTTCATCCTATCAGGGAATATGACAAGATTAAAATGGGCAACTAACATGCGGTCGGTAAAGATAAACAAATTATTAAGCGTGTACTAGATAATTCTCCGCCAAAAAATAAACCATTTTTTTTTTACCTGTCTCATAGAGTACTTTACAATTCAGGATAATTAAAAATTTTAATGATCCAGTCATATGACGGGTTATATGCTAGCAATAATAATAAAAAGTATACTACATATTGATTTCAATTTTTTTACAGAAAATACATACCTACTGTTTCAGTTCCTTGTTCCAATTTTCAATCGTTAATAAAATACTTTTCGGACTCAAGTTTAAATAGAGTTCTTTTAAAATATTAATTCATTAATTAACGAATTACCACCATTCCTGCAGCTGCTGAACGAAGAATGCTACCATCAAGGTAGCACTGTCGATTATGCAGCTTTGAAATCAGCTATTCATTGACCACCAGCTTCATAAATTAGAAACGAAAAATAAAAAATAGAAAGCGAATAACAAAAATAATAGTCCAATATAGAAAGGAAAATGGCTTTCTATTTTGCCACTTAGCATTGTGATTCTGTCATACATATTTATATTAATTGTAATTATTTAATAAAAGATAAATAAAACAAAATTTATGCTATTATTTTTATTAGGACTCATATTTTTTTACAAACAAAAATATTACAGCCAATTATGAACGGCCACGTACATCCAAGTTATCAATGGGATTTGATCCCATGCACAATGTACCCACCATTCAGACATCGTTTTATTTAGACAGTAAGATAGATATGAGATAGAAAATAAGATAGAAATGAGAAATGGAGGGTGCTACCATATAGAGGTCGATTTATTTCATAGGCGGCTTGTGCTTCATAATGATGTCAGGTTATTTATGGTACCAAATTTCCATCTCTGGGGATTTCTGACGTCGTTTTGGACATAGAAGTCGCCTGTGACACATCTCGAGAGCAATATGGTAGCAGTCGAAATCAAAGTGATCAGTTAAAAGTAATTTTCAGCCTATCCATGGAGTATATTTTTGCCTCTTATGAAAATATTTTACTGAAATAACGATTACAGCCAATTCAGTTTTGATGAAAATTATTTCAGCACTACATATACAAATAATAAAATAAAACTAGCTAAAGATTAAGGTTTGGATTCACCAGATTTATTAAGGTTAAACTGTGATTTATTATACCGTAACCATTAGTAGTTAATCTCCAATTAGCTCAGTTGATATCGGGTAGGTTTAAAAGTATAAGTATATCAAAACAACTTTCAAGTGAAATGGCAAAGTTGAGCGGATGTTATTTTGTTGTCCTTTATGAAAAATCCTCTTAAACTTCTCTCCTCGAAAATTAGCTTATATTTCGACAGCATGCCAGAGAGCCTTTTCAAGAACTTTTAGTTGAAGAATATTATTTTGCTCTTGAGCTGAAGAACGTAATATATACTTCTATCAACTTCATAAGAAATATTTTAAAGTTTGAATTTCATGATATCTGGTTGCGCTAAAAATATATTATACCATCGGGACACATTCATAATGTAGATAATGTTTATTGAAGATTCATTTTCACAGTATTTAATTTATTTTAATATGTTAGGCGTTGAATATTGATAACTAGCCTTAGAGCCCGTCATATGACGGGATCAGTAAAATTTTTAATTTTCCAGCATTGTAAAGTACCCTATGAAGCAGGTAATAAAATGGTTTGTGTTTTGGCTGAGAATTATCTCGTACAGGCTCAATAATTTGTTTATCTTCATACTCCTCTAAAGTCTCCCTACATTGTGAATGCAGTTTAGAATCACGCGGAATTCATTTAGTCAAACCGTGTGGTTATGTATAAAAAACAAACACACAAATAAACAAAATTCTGAATTTTCAAAGATATATAAATTAAACGCTAGATATTTATTAGTCAGTGACTCCTAGACTTTTAAGAAAATAATTTGTTTTTAATACCGGTGACAAAATTTTCATTGCAACAAAAAATAATCGATGATTCAATTTAAAATTATCACTTATATACTTAATCTATTATTTAAGTCAAATATAAAACAAAATTATTTGCTTAATATGTAAGTTCAGTGATAAAACGTATGAAAATGCACGCGATATTTAAATAATTTAAAATAAGAAATGATTATATGAGATGGTTAAAGGAATGACATCATAATGCTAGAAAAAATTGTAATTTTTACCTATTTATTACGTGAATAAATTGATAAATTTAATCTCCTGCCCTTAGCCGGGAAATCCATTCCAGGCTCAACCGCTTCATAAATTCTTGGACAGACGGACATATAACTTAGACTATTATTATATTGGGGATAGAAACAGGTATTTTTTTACTCAAAAATAAACTTTGGTGTGGATTAAAAATTGAAACTATATCTGATTTATAATTTAAAATTTTATTGGGAAATTGTAGAAAACGCTAGGTTATTTGAATAATTATTCCCAAAGATTAAATTTTTTAAAGCTCAACAAAAATGTTTAAATTTCTTGAGTTCGATTTTGTATAGAGCAGGGGTTGAAAAACATTTCAGAGGAAGCACCAGATTGAAAAAAAATTCTTAGATTTGATGGGGCAATTTTTAAAATTCCTTTGTATGAATAGATTAAGTAGAAAAAAGTAGATTATACAATTATACATTTTTTTATGATTATTATTTTTTTTGAGCTGGTGGAACTGGTTCTATGTCCAGCATCTTCCTTCAGGATCTCTAGGATAGTCGATCAACATGATTCTAATTCTTCTAATCCTTCTAATTCTTAGATTTCTATTCTAAAACAACATAAGTATCTACGAACGAGAAAAATAACAACCAAAGTGGGAAAGGCTAGAAAAACGTGGATCCATGAGATTAAGAGAAATCTGTGAAAATGCGAGCAATTTTATCTTATACATCTCCAGGATGATTGTCATGCTTCTCTGGATCAAGGAGTTTAATCCTGAGATTTCAAAAACTGAGCATAAAATTCACAACGAGCGAGAAAAATAACAAACATCTTTTTCTTCTTTCTCATACCTTTGATCTGAATCAGATCAAATTGCCTCTTCAAAATATCCCTTCGTCCGAAATTAATGCAGTTGATCAGGTATTGTGCAGTGACCTTTCAATATTACACTTGGAGCAAACAGGGAAGTTCCTAGTACCACTGGAAAACTTGAGGGTTTTTAAATGCTCTGAAATAAGTCTAGGCAACGCAGTTTGGTCACTCCTGTCGCCCTCCAAAACGACTTAAGTACCAAATAAACTGCATGATCTGAGTCCCCGAATTCGTACCTTGTTAAACCGCTCGACAGACGATTAGGTATCCGAAGAAATATGCTAACTGTACTCGGTGAAGGACAGAAAGAGCAGCCTCTGTAAGTACTAAGTACCTAGAGCACACTAGGGTAGACTGACTTTGCTCTTTTGCCTGCAGCTGAGCATAGTGGAACGGTCATCACTCCTTGTGGGACCGTACCAGGAGATTACTCTCCGACGTACTTCAACCGTTCCGCCCAGGTATACCACCATCGCCTCTTTTAGGCGACCTTTAGGACTTAAGGGAATAAGAAACATAAAGTGGGTAAGTATGAGAAGCGTGAATGCGTGGTTTGGTTTGGACCGCTACGGTCTACTGTTTTGCTACACTTGAGCTGACGAAACCGGAACTTACTGCTTAAAGCAGATTCTGAACGGCTACGCATATCCATGTCATCAGCGGGATTCGAACCCGCGAACTGCGGTACCGAAGGCCAGCGTTCTACTATTCAGCTATCATCCGGCACATGAGTACGTGGATTCATAGCAGATCAAATAGCTAGAGAGTAGGAAGTTTGAGGATACACACACACATATAAATATATATATGTAATCCATTTTTATAAAACTCCTTGACAAGGAGAAAGCTCTACAGCTAGCAGTAATAAAAATGCAACCGGGCCAACATTGAAGAGCATGGCACCAGTCTAATTCAAAACTTTATTCTAGAGCTGCTATAACGCACATCTTTGCTATTTCACGACAGACAAAGAAAAGCCACATAGTTCACTCTGATCAAACAGAGGTGCACGCAAGAGAGAGGACAGAAACAATTTTCGTACAAAAAAACCTTAGTAAGCGAATTAAGTGCAATATCAGCAAAACGCAAAACCATTTGTCGGCGACAGCTGGGAAATGTGCTGAATACACAGAAAGGTTACAGTTTTAAAACAGAAAGGAATGTTAAGTGGAAAATACTCCTTTGATTAAACTATTTCGAGGCTGGGAAAAAGATTTAAATGAATTAGAATGGGAGAGGAGGTTTTCAAAGAAATATTAGAGTTAAATAATTTTGATATATTACACACATACACAAACACACACACACACACACACACACACACACATATATATATATATATATATATTGGAGATTTTAACTCCACAAAAACGAATAAGAATACATAGTAATTATTGAATTAGATATGAGAATGAGTATGATTGATATGAGAAAGGTAATTACTTACCTCCTCCCATATTCCGGATGGCAAACTTTCAGCTCAACACACACAAAATCCATTAAAAAATATGACTACGGTATTAGATTTAGAATACGGTATCTTAACATAGATTTAATTAAGAATAACATAACAAATAATAACAGAAATTATCGAATACAAATATTTTAGTATTAAGCTTCCGGTTCGTATGGAAGCGACGAATAGTTCTAATACGAATAAAAGTTTTTTCTGGACGCCACGCTTCCCACAGCTTGGCGTTTTTATTCTGTTGCCACTGGAGATTCAACATATATATATATATATATATATATATATATATATATATATATATATATATATATATATATATGGATAGATAGATAATATTTAGATTTCGTACAAAAGGAAAAGGAAACAAACAGAAAAGAAAATGTAAGTGTTTGAAATATTTACAGGAAATATAATATAATGAAAAACAAAGAAAGAACGAAAATACGAAAATACAAAAATTATTTCTCAAAATAATGCATAAATTCTTTCTATTTATTACCGAAATAATGTTTGATTAAATTAGCTCATTAAACCTTAAAATAGACCATTTATTCCGAAGAAATTAACATGGCTTCTTTAGTCTATAAACAATGAATAAGTCAGGTAGAAGCTATAAATATACCTCATTTGAATACCAGACATTTCCTATTTCTCTTTTGTGTGGGAGACGAGTATTAACAATTTATGCATTGAAATATTTTACAAGTAATTTTTTTCCTTTTGTCAAAAATGCCAAACCGATTGTTTTGAATTTGTGATCTGAAATATCTATACATAGTACTTTTCTTATGAATAAAGCATTAAAACATTTTCTTTGGAATATGTTATAATACTTCAATAGATAATCGCATAAAAAAAACTCCTAGTATCTCATAGACATTAATAATTGCCCATGAAAAAATTACCCTTATAAAATTTTACGAGAACAATGAATGACTTTTTTCACCATAAAATAAGAACTTTTAATTTTACTGACGCGCATACCATACTGTGAGTTGTAAAGAAACTTTCATTCATTGGAGGAGAAAAAATATATTAAAAAGTTTTTGTTCAACAAGGTTTGACTGTAATGTAGCCCGTGTTTTGTTCATAAAAATTCTCACGATTACAATTACCATAAAAACTCACGAACAAATTATGTAGATTCTTTTTTGTTCTTCCATTTCGTTAACGCGGCAATAAAAAAATATCTCATTTCAGTTACTGCTTTTTAACCAACATTTTTTATTCTTCGAGAATTGTTTGCGTAGCATTATAACATGATGATCTGAAAGAAAAAGAGGTCGTCTAAAATAAACTAGAGATACGACCCTTTTGTTTTTAAATTTTTTTCGACCAACTCGCTTAACCACAAAGGTGACTAAGGATAAACAATTAACGCTTTTTATTTGTTTTGTTACAAATTGTGTCTTTGTAAATTCATAACTTCTTGAATATTAACCCTTTAAGCATTCAAATAGACTGACTCGTCAGAGAAACATTACTGATGAAAATTCACTATTTGAGGGCATCGGCGATATTTGGCGAGTATGATGACATATTTGGTAACAAGATCCTTCAGCCCAAAAAAAATTGAGAATTTTCTAGAAATAGTATTTTTTAGAATCTTCTGGATACTTTTAAAATTTATAAATATAGATCACAGCCAATTTCGTCTATATGGCGAAATTTTTTTATTTGGCGGAATCAGCGATATTTAGCGAGTTTAAAGATAGATTAGACTATCTTAAGAATAGAAGATAGTCTAATGAAATCTATTGAAGATAGATTAGACATAAACTACAGATACGACTCTTTTATATCGAACATTTTTTTCGATGTTCCACCTTCTCCACTGTGGTTCTCGTTTAACCACAAAGGTGACTAAGGATAAACAATAAAAGCTTTTTATTTGCTTTGGTACATATTTTGTCTTTGTAAATTTCTAAGAACTCGAATATTAATAATTTAGGCGTTAAACTCGCCAGAGAAACATTCTTGGGAAATTTCCACTATTTAGCGGCATTGGCGATATTTGACAAGTATGATGACAAATTAGGTAGCAAGATTGTCAAAATCTTTCTAGGACTAAATCGCCTTTAATTCAAGAAAATTTAAGAACTTTTGAGAAACAGTATGTTTTCAGAATATTTCGAAGCTCCTTAAATTTTTGAATGTAGATCCTGGACAATTTCGTGTATAAAGCAAATTTTCTCTATTTGGAGGCATTAGTAATATTTAGCGAGTTTGAAGATAGATTAAACTATCTTCAAGAATAGAAGATAGTCTAATGAAATCTATTGAAAATAGATTTGACATAAACTATAGATACGACTCTTTTGTATCTAACATTTTTTTCGATCAACTCGCTTAACCACCCCAAAGGTGACTAAGGATAAATAATAAACGCTTTTTATTTGTTTTCGCACATATTGTGTCTTTGTAAATTCTTAACTTCTCGAATATTAATTCCTTAGGCTTTCAACTCGTCAGAGAAACATTCTTGGGGAACTTTCTCTATTTGGCGGTATTTGTCGAACATGACGAATAATTTGGTGATACGATACTTTAGCCAAAGAAAATTTGAGACCTTTCTAGAAATGGTATTTTTTAGAATATTACTAATTTACCTTAAATTTATAAATAGTGCTCATCACCCTTTTCTTCTATTTGTAGTCATTGGCGATATTTAGTGAGTTTGAAGACAGATTTGGCGACGAAATCCTTTCACCAAAGAAAGTTTGACGACCTTCCAGAACGAGTATTTTTAGAATGTTCTGAACTTACGTTAAATTTGTAAACAGTGATCATTGCCAGTTACTCCAGTTGTTTTGTTCTAATAGTGATATTCGGGTTGCGACTCAAATTATTGCATCAAATGATGGCATCGCGATAGGTAATAGAAAGTTATTTACATATTTATCTAACATTTGCGGGCTGTAAGTAAGGCGGTTTTGGTGTTTATTTGTTGTGTTGTTTGGAGTTCAGATGTTCGAGAATTTTCTAAACTGTTATAGTGAATTAAGATTTTTTTTAAAAAATATAATGTTAGTTTATTGAATGCGATATGTGTTTACTCTAAATCGAATCCTGTAATAAACTAGTCCTGTAATATACTAGTCCACTATTCTAGTCCTTGGGCATTTATTTCAAAAGTGAAGTTTGTGAAATACCAAAGTTTTTAACAAAAAAATGAAAGGTTTGATATCAGTACAGTATACCCCCGCCAAACGGGCGATAAAGCACTATGGGTATAAACCTAACGTTTTGCTCCTGATCTCGCCA
>CM063498.1:11656632-11666632 GCA_032207245.1 Pardosa pseudoannulata
CCTCCGAAATTCTTAAAGACCATTTCATAGAAAGAAAATGACACGTGTGTGGGTGTGTCATTTGCCTAGCTGTGCATAGACAACAGTGTGACTAGAGCAGTGACGCTGAGTTAAACAGTAGGTGCAAATTGCATTCGACAAGTAAGAGCAGTTAACTCATACATACACTGATGTACAAAATTTAAACAACAGGTGGTTTTTTTTACTATAATTTCCACGAGAAATCATCTGAGAGACATGAACTTCAGAAATGAGGGAGAGTATTATGTATGTAAAGGATGACGATAGCATCGGTGGTGCGCGTCCGTCTCTGTCATAGGTCGGGCGAACTTTTATTCTTTTGAACTTGAAAAACGGACTATTGTAAAATGGTCCTTTTGTGATGCACGGACGATTAAAGTGTCAAGTGTGCCGTTTTTATCAACGCACCGACAGAGAAAAGAAATTGTGCTTTGTGAGACCTCGTCGGCTGGGCGCCAAAGGGCTTTTCGGCTACTCCAAGGACAAAGGTCAATGAGGGGGGGTCGATCTCCCCTAAAACCGAAGTTTCCTGTTTGGAAAAGAAGAAACCGGAGGGGACTCCCGGCTGAACTTTGAGATGAGCAGGTTGTCTCGAGTAATCTCCTCTCTTGATGATTTTACTTATACACTTTAATATATCTTTAAAAGCTTTTTTGTTAAATAAATGAATAGTTGTTAAGTTTGAAATCATCTACGACTGATTATTTCGCCTCCATACCTGCTTCTTATACGAGACCCATGCGAAATCATATACAAATGACTAGGGTATGAGTTACAATCGGAAGTAGAAACATCGCAAAACCGCTCGGCGAGTTTACAATCATGTTCCCTATTAGGAACAATGGACTGTAAAAGGTTAAAGAAATTGTGAAGATATTAAATGCTAAATCAAATTTTGATTATTTTTTGAAAAATCTTAAAAAAAAAGGTCACTTTTACAGATCATCATTCCACACTATAGATTGGGAGGAAGAAGTTTTATAATCTCGGCGTGAAAAGTCTTTTACATTATTGAAAGATGCTATCCATATAATTTTTCTATAACGGAATAAATCTTTTTCTAATCTCTTCTAATATGTGTGAAATGTCTGATTTCATATTTATATCTGAAATCCAAATGGTAATAAATGCATATGAAAAAAATCTATTGTTCCATGAGCTGAATATGAATGAAATTGGCTCTTATCCATTTTCGTACCTGGAAGTTCGTCATGTATATTAATGCTTAGAAATCATACTATTCACTTTCTTAAAACAGGTGTCCGAGGAAAAAAATACGTTAGAGTTATCAAAACCTTCCTTGACTGTTAACTTTTTCAATGAAATCGCGGGCCCAGTGAGACTCAGTAAACAATTTAAACTATTTTAAGAAATAATAAGGCTATTAAAATTGAGCTATAAGATCAACACTACTCCTTTTTAACAGATAATCATAACTGCATTACCAACGTGTAATTTCACATTAGGAAATAATCGTTAAAAGCAACTATTGCGAAAATTCTTGAAGTTGGAGGTGAATTATTCTGCCAAATATATTAAAAACTAGCAAGTGTGTCCGTGCTTTGCTACGGTGAATTTAATATATTACTTTTAAGCAAAGATTTTTTTTTCGTGCATAACTCTCTAAATTCGTCACAGTGCAGTTCGAATCATTGGCATATTTATATATTTCTATTAAAAGAGTGTTATAACAATATTCAGTTTTTATACTTCAGTTTCCATTAAACCTGAGTTGTGCATCAATAAGATATGAAGGCGTGTGCAAAATAAGAGTGAGAAAAATTGACAATAGTTTCGAAGAACTTCTTTTTATTAAATATTTCCGGACTACCCGGAAGCTGATCAACCATTGTCCAATTCTCCGAAATGATATAGGATCAAGCGTCGTTTTCACCTTATGCAAAACTTTTATATAATTTTTTTCCGAATCATGGATGAATGTTAGTAGCCGTTCGGGATCGGTTTCAAACAGAGGATACTTGTCTCATTATCCAATAATAACTCAGCAAAGTAGTAAATGGTAGCGCTCTAAAGCAAACCAAACATTTTCCCCACGAAAATCTTTATTTTCAGTACTGTTCGCAATCAACTTCGGTTATGACTAAAATCCAAAAAATGACCAGTCCATTTCTATTCCAGACGATTTTAATAAATCTCTATGTTAGTGTACCGAGGTACTTTCCCACTATGATCTGCACGTGCATGCATAGCTGTGGGAGAAATTTCCTATAGGAATTTAGGACTTCGATTGTTCACGTCGAGTTTAGGGACCCCTGCAGAGAAGGTGTAGATCACGAATTGGCAGCGTAACGGTCAAGCTCGCACAGAGTTGTAACCGTGAGTTATGAGGGCAGGGGCTAAAAATAGTGTCAGCTTGCACAAAAGGGACTACTTTAATGAGACCACCCGCACTCCCGAAGGGGGTGCAGATGTGGGAAAATTTCACGAAACAAGCGATTGGAAAGGAGGAAAAAGGGGTGTTGAAACCGAGGTGAGGAGTTGGGAAACGAAGTTAAGGAGAGGGTTGAAGTCGGGATTGAAGAGAAGTGGAACATCAAATCCTAAGCCCCGCTCACCAGCACCGACTCGTCCCGTGAGCCCGAACACCCGGACCGACTCACCGCATGAGGAAAGCCCTGCCTGCTCCCCTGTGCCTTTAATGAAGGTAAAGATAAAATAATATTTACAGTCACTTAGGTCTCTGTTAATAATTTAACCTTGTGATTAAGTAATAACGCATTATAAAGAGAATTGTAAAAATTATGGTGTAAATATAAGACATAAATAATTGATGATTATAATATATGATAACCAAGAAGCAATATGTAAATGAATGTATAGAATAAATGTCTGAATCTCAATATAAAGTATTATATTCTTACTGTGTTTCTCCTCTGTAAACGAACACTGGTGTTAAGGTTGTAAGTACATTACAACAGTTAGACCAGTACAAAAGCAAACATGCAGAAATTAGACTGTAAAGATTTCTCAATTGTCATTTTTGTTGTTAGAATAATGTTGATAAACATTTCATTGTAACGTAAAAATTAACCAAGAATTAAATTTAAAGTTAGTTCTTATATAAAAATGCTATCATTTGCGTTACATAGAAATGACAGTCAATCACTTTATATCTAAATTTCCATGTGAAATTCAATTGATACTACGCAGACGATGTTTAAATAATATAAAATAGTAAATGAATAAATGATATATTTGAAGGAATGACGTCATAATGATAAAAATAAATATCTTTTTCACCTCTTTATTATGCGATAAATTGAAAATTTTAATATACTTTTAACCGAGGAAAACTGCACTTAAAACAATTGCATGGGATTAACGGAATGACGTCACATTGCTAGAAATTATTGCTTCTTTCACTTAGTTTTGATGTTATAAATTAAAAAGTGAATCGTTTGCGTTTAACCGGAGAAAATAATGCTTGGAATGATGTCATGAAACTCTCGAGAAGGGGGGAAGGAATGATTTCGAACGTTAAAAATTTACAAAAACCTTCCCAGGGATGTACCTAATAATTTCCCAAATTTTCACGACGATTGGATGTATGGTTTTTGAGTCTATCGAGTACACACAGACAGACACAAATTCATTTATATATATATAGACTATCTAAAGCTTTGAGCATGTTTGTTAAAAACATTCTTACTTTTCACATTATAATATCTTTTTTAATTACTATCGCAAATACTTGGAATTTTCAGCCTTTATTCTCTACTTTAAATTTAATTAGTTTTGCTGAATTTACTTTGTTTCTAAAAAAGGAGAACTTTTTATATAAAGAGAAAAATAATATTAATAGGAATTGAAAATGTGTGCAAGGAAGTCACGTGATGTACACATCAGATTTATACACATGAATTTATTACCTTGCGCCATTTTCTAATATCCATGAATGGAGGTTCCACTTGACGACACAGGAAAGCAATAATAGCTACTTTCTAAAATGCCCAATCTGGGGTTATTGTTTCGCCTTAACTCCAGAAAAAAGATAGAGGGATAATTATAATCCATTAACTGCGTGCCTGGCATGATTATTTGTCAGAATATTGCCTAAAATTAATTAGGCCAATTGTTTTGTGCTTATTTTCAAAGTTGCTAATCGATAGATCCTTTCACATAATCGGAAAATAATCGCATAAATATATCAGTTCAAATGGGTTTTTGTAATCACAGTTTTTGAACTCTGATTAACCTTGATTGAATTCCCCGATGTGAAATCATCAAAGGTTTGGTTGTGTAGTAATAGTTTTAAAAATATTTCCCAACTGTTGCAGATATATTCCTTAGTACAGGAGAGACAGTTTATGTAATAGAGATTTTTTTTACATTCTTTTATTTAACTTGCACTGCATGTCTCTTCAGATTTGGTGATTAATTTTTCGCCAACATCCCTATCTCCTTTTAAGTTGACATTTTGCATAGTAATGGATTTGATAAAATTACATGAATAAATAATAACATTACACTATTATAGATAAATTGATTTGTTTTTAATAATAATTAGTTTTTTAACCGGTGTAGTACTCTTACTTTTTTACACATGTTTTAATGGTAACAAGTTCGGCTTTCACTTTTAGGTCCAGAGTTCGATTTTAGGTCAAAGGATTTTATTTCAATGTAGGGTTTATGTTTTAATAATATTATGTTTTAACCGGTGATACTTTTTTTCTGTCTGTTTAGCAATTCACTAAAAAAGGCCCAAAGCTTGAAAGGATGCTCGTGGCAGGATTGTATCTATATAGAATATTTCTCCCATTATATTTCATTGAGAATAACCAAGACTGTATTCGATGGTGAGGTAGAGACAATTAAAGTAGCTCTGGCACTTCTAAATGCTCTTCTCTTCTCTTTTCGACCAGGCTATCATTTTGTCGGATTCCCATGACGCCATTCTAACTATTGCCAATTTCCTTCAAATTCCTAACTCTATATCTGTTATACAATGTCGATTTTTAACCGTTAGAGTTCCAAGCAAACACAGTATATTCCGATTGTTGTGGACCTCTGATGGTACTCCATCGACTGTCGATGTCAGATTTACTAATACAAGTACATTACACAGCTTCTCTTTTTATGTAAATAATACATTTTACAATAGGCGCTGCATTACTATAATAATAGTGAAACATTTAAGCATATATGTTTAGAATATAAAATAGAAGCAGTGCTATCGCACCGTTTGGGAATTATCGACTTAAAATAAAAGAAGTTCTATAGCATTTCTTGGGTCTTCTCATACTCATGTAGATAATTCGCGGTTGCGGTGTTCGGGATTCTTCGACAGTGTGTTTTCAAAACCCTCTGGGACACAAACGGTTAATAGGAGAGCAAAAAATATAAAATATAAAAAACGAAAAATATAAAACCATCATTCTACAATGGATCCCATCCCATTGTGGTATTCCTGGGAACGGAAAAGCGGATGAGCTGGCCAAAAAAAAAAGTCTAATTTTTAAGACTATGTGAAGTTATTACTATAAGTTTGCCCAAGAAGCAGTGCAGTAACTGCTTTTAGTCTTATACCTAAGCATGATTGTTTATAGGCTCATCTTTACCAACTACGGATAGCCCTGCCTGTCCCCTTTATCGCAGTGGCTGATCATCTTTCTGTCTGTTAATCTCTCTCAATAACAATTGTATCTACACCTGAAATTGGGGGAGGGGGGTAGAGGCTCTTTGAATAATATTACTTCTTAATTTTATGTTATTCCTGTATCGGATGTGTTGTTTGTATTTGTATTTTTCTGTTCTTGTGTTTTAAGTATTTTGTATTTTACCTACTTCTGTATGTTTGTGTTCTTTTGATCTTTGTTTGACTTTAATATGATACCTGCATCAGCTGTTGCATTGGGAACAAAAAAAGTTCAACGGAAATGTTCCTTCATTGAAAACTTTCTTAAAATGCATACTATGACCATATACGTGCTATACTTGCAGCTCTGCAAGGATTCGGAGTTATTCTGAGATTATTGTGGAGTTATCATAGGCAGTAGTAAACTCACATAAATCATTTCACTTCTACATGAACACGACACTAACTAGACAAGTCACAAAATACGTTCATAACAAAATAAGCCTATCAGTTTTATTGCCATTCCTTTTATCTCATATTCAACCTTATTCATGTCTACTGTCTGTTTGGTCTATTTTAAAATACTTTGAAGAGCTTATTTGACAGTCGAGAGCAATCCATATAAATGTAATTTTTTCCTTATATAATATATCATGTTAAGGAAAGAAAATCTTTTGTAGTCATTTTAATACAACGTCATAGGTAACCTATAACAACCACCCCTACTCCGGGGCCACGTTGTAACAACACACTGTTCTGGTGTGTTATGCTTGCGTGGGACCGACTAGCCTACTTTACTGGGGCAGGTATGTTCGTATATCGCCGTTGGGATGCATAGGCTAAATAAATCCTCCGAAGGCTCAGACGGGCAACACACATTTATTTATAAAACAAAATTGAAGAACACATTAAATATTTATAATAAATCAAAATAACATATTGCCGAATCTCAGGGTCTGTATAGATCAGAAAGGATTAGCCGAGCACTTTTAAAGTCCAAACCTAAAACTATCTTCGTGTTCTCTCACATGGAACAGAAAGATGTCTCCAAGTCGCAGGCACGAATCCAAATGCTCTCTTTCAGATCTTCTCTCCTTTCCTCGGGCTGGGGGGGGGCTAAACGGGGGGGTGTTCGCATTTCTCGCAACTTGATCCCTGCCGAAAAGAGAAGTTCTCTCGTCCAGATGTACTGCTGATCTCCCAAAAACACAACCGAGCACATCCGAAGAACCTTATCAGCCCCCCGCCCTTAGCCGGCCATTTCCAATTGCAAGGAACGCCGAGTGGAAGGGGTCAATGAGGGCGATTTTGCCGAAATCAAGAAAGGCATATACATATGAAACACTGGTCGTGGGATCCACATTTCTTACATAAACTATCATACGTGTGAGAATAGATGTGCATCTTGAAATTCATTTGTATAAAAGCGAAGACATACAAGCACAGAGGCTGATAGTAAGAGCCATTGTTTGACAGATTTAAGATCTTATCACCCATTAACACGTATGTGTTGAAAACAGATACAGTTTAGGATTTCTGTTGAAGAATACGCGTATGTTTTGTGTCATAGTGAAGAATGTTCAACCGGTAGATTAGTCGGCAAAGGCAGCGATCTCGTAACATGAGGATAGCGGGATCGAGACTTAATCTGAACAAGGATCCCCCGTGTTCATAAAGGGCGGCTAGGGCACGAACATTTTGTGGTCTCAATGTTCTCCAAGTTCCCAAACGATACCTCTGGAGGAAGCCTGAGGTTCTTCTGCTTTTTCTCTGATTCAAAATTTTTATAACCCTTCTTGAGGTTTAGTTCGTTTTTAGCCCTTGTGCGTCCTCGCTCAAAGTGACGCTGCATACTACCCATAGTTATGGACCAGTCAAATATTGTGACGGGGTCTATTGGTACTGGTGTAGAGGTTGCCCAACATCAGGAGGTTTAGTAACAACATCAGCATAACCCGACAACCGGAAAATAAATCGGTTGAAAAATTTTTGCTGTAACACAAGAAATCTGCACATTCCTGTGCGGATTTGCACAACACTTTAATCTGCCCGTTTTTCTGCGGTCATAGAAATTTAAATTTAAATTTTTTTTTTGCTTTTTCAACACGTACATGTATCACACGTACGTGTAATAACTCAGAATATTATAAAATTTATAAAAGATATTTACAATTTTAATACATCTAGAAATCCGTACAAATCACAATTTTCATTTGAATATTATTTTATAGTACTACTTTTAGATTATTTTTATATTTTTCATAATTGTTAACAATTTTGAGCAATTTATTTAGGGAAAATAAATATTTTTAATTAAACAAGATTAGAAAACATGTTAAGATCTCCATAAAGACATTTTGTTTAGAATCTCTTTCTTATAGAACCATTTTTAGTGAAGAACTTTACAGAAAATATTCATAATTTAATATTCATACACTTTCTAATGTAATATTCATATAACTTTTCTAATTTAATATTCATGCAAATTTGCTAATTTTATTCATTTTGGAACAAAACGAATTTATTATTTATTCAGCTTGTTCACTAATTTGCATAGAGAGAAATTTTAGTAATTAGTATTTGCTTGTCGTAGTTTACTTATAAACTTACAGCTAACTTACAGCTTTTTAGAAGTCTACAAATATTAATTACGAAGTATTATAGTATAAAAATTAAATTAAAATTTCCACTACAAGAGACTTGAATATTTGCTTCTTTAGTGTGTCAGTTTTAATGCGAAATTAGAGAGTTCCGAAGATATTGTACGTATTTTTTTTTACTTGAGCCAAATGTGTTGGAAAGGATTATCGATAAAAATATCGATACAATTTTCATTTCTGTCCTAACCGCGTTTCCTCATATGCAAATATATTACCTATGAGCCGTGGTATAAATGGAGTTTTCCGGTTAGCTCCTTGGCCTCTTTCTGTTACTCTGATTGTTTGGTGTTGCTAAAAATTTTGGTAAGTCAGTCACAAGGAAATACGGCGTAGTATATCAGAAACTACTTGCTTTTATTTTAATACCTTGTTTATATTTTGTCGTTCGAGCTGAATGAATAAACATTTAATCCATGAAATGAACTGTGTTTTGGACTTTCTACGTATCTCCACACCACACTCATAACATAACGCTGGGTATTCTGCTAATAAGTTAAAATTTACCCCAACTAAATATCTAAGTAAAATTTTTCAACACCACCAATTTTTTTATACCATAACGTAATCTATCCTTGAAAATAATTGGGTGAGCGCTTGATGTTTTTTTTTTTATTTTCCTTGAGTGTAACAGAAACTGTGTAGTGCAGAGGTAGTTCAGTTGACATTTGGCAACTGAAATGATACAGGTTGGGGGTTCGATCCAACTTAACCACCGCCGTGTTCGTTCAGGGTGACGTAAAATAGGTTCTGGTCACAATATCCTCCAAGTTCTCAAACGGTACACCTGGGAGTGGAAGGCCTAGCATATGCGTCTTCTGCTTCGTCCGTGCTTTTAAATTATGAGGAGTCACTTTGAGTAAAGTCGTTTTTCCCCCCTAGCACTGTTCTTCATAAAAAACGAAAGGAGCACAATTTTTTTTTTGTGATGCATGTAATTTAGTCTTTAAAGACTTCTAAAAATCTTATAAGCAATATTTCTTTTTATTAGTAATTTATTACCTTTTCATTAGCAGTAATTCTATTAGTAGTAATAGTATATAGTAGTAAAATTATAAAAAATATAGTATATAATAGTAATTTTATTAGTAGTTTATAAATAATTTAAGCAAAGTTGTTTAGTGTTTAAAAATAAGAATATAAAATAGTTTCATTATTCAGTAGAGTCATTTAGACGTTGACTTTAATGGAGCAGATTTTATGGATTTCATTTGCAAATGATTGAAAAGTTTAGTTATCCTGAAAGTCCTTTCAGAATTTTAAATCTCTTAAAAAAAACATTTAGGTTTAACCAAAAATTTTTCTTTGTTATACACACAATTTAGTTTTCAAAGACTTATAAATATCTTATAAACCATATTTCTTTTTATTTAAATACTCTCAAAGAATTATAAAATGGTCATAGAGTGTGATTTTTTTAAACTAAAAGAAAAATTGACTGAAAGAAAATTGACTGTGAAACTGAGTGAAAACTGAAATATTGAAATTATTATATGGCTCTTGACTGTTTGGATGTGAACAGTTACTCAAAAAGCTCAAACTACTCTCAATACTCTCAAAGTACTAACTCAAAGTACTCTCAAAGAGCTATAAAATGGTCATACAGTGTGATTTTTTTTTTTTTTAATTGAAAGCGAAATTGATTGAATGAAAATTGATTAAGAAACGGAATGAAAACTGAAATATTGAAATTACTGTATGGCTCTTGACTTTTTGGATGTGGACA
>CM063498.1:11676632-11681632 GCA_032207245.1 Pardosa pseudoannulata
TCATAATCTGAATTGCTTGATTTTATACGGGATTTCTGATGTCTTGGACGAAAATTGCTTATTTTTTCGTATTATTAGGTGAACTGTTTTGGTTTTTATCAACTGTTTTATTTTTCACTCTGAAAAACATAGAGGCATCTAGAATCCCAATTCAGATGATGATTTATAGCTCAATGTTTCTTTTTACTCAAGTAAAATTTCAAATTTGTCAGAATTATGCTGTTTATAAAATCAAGCATTTCAACTACATACTAATAAATGTTCTGAAAGTATTTATATTAGTGTTTATCAACCTTTTAGTAATTGCGAACAGTCGTTTTTCAGTCATAATTTTTAACATACCCTCCTCTCATACAATAATAACGTGTGAAATAATAATGCAATTTGAGTATTTTGATACTAAAACTACTCTACGAAATTGACTCTTTCAGGTTTGAGATATTTCAACCGTAATAACCCTGTAAACTGAGGATTTTCGGTATTTTCCGTAATTTTTGAAAAAATACTGTAAAGATATATATTTTAATATTTTTTATTAGAAATTTCAAACCTATTTTATTCATACATTTAAGAAATTATTAAATTTATTACGAAGCAATACTTAATGGGAAATTGTTAAAAAAAAGTAAGTTAGAAAAAAGTATAAGTCCGCATAAGTTTATTTAACCCTTAATTTGGCTAAGTCTGGCCGCTACACCGGACATGTATATTTATAACTACTATATAACATAATTGTCATTGTTCGCCACAGCGGACATTAATTATCTCAAAAATGGAAAATGATATATTTTTTTTTATTTATTTTACTGAGATCCTAATGTCTATATAGATATGGGAAAATAACAGAAATTAAAAAAAAATATTTGAAAAAACATTGTCAAATTAAGGGTTAATGTTTTAACATAAAACGTTTAAAAATGTATAATGTTTTAAAATCATAAACAAACTTGAACACAAACTTGCTCAGATGGTTTACAAATGTAAATAACATTGTTGAGTAAAAAAATATATTATATTATACCTTTCAAAACACGCATTTGCACAAGGAGCGACATCATAAAGTTCTCTATAGGTTTGAATTTCTAAGTGTTTTTCCAGTTCTGTCCTTTAATTTGCAGCTGAAATCATTTTAAATTGTGGTAGCGTTTTTATTAGTAAAAGTTTCATAGATAATTTATGAACAGATGACGAATGGATATAATCTGGAACTTTATAGGTCAGACAGTTAAAAGTTGACCATGAGAGACTCTCAGGCTCAGTTCGCTTCAACAGAAAAAGGTAGAACTTGGGCTTAGACCATAAAGTGCTGATTACAAACCTTACAAATTACCAAGACTGTCCTTCGAATTGGGGATATAGCTGAAATTGTACATTATCAGCATTTCAGGAAGTTGCATTTAAGGTTTTATTTTTAAGAATTCAGCTTGATGAGGCAACCAGTTAGCAATAAAGTTAATTTTTTTATTCATGAGTTAGTTACCTAATCCTATGAGAGTATTATATTAGTGTAAATATGTATTTTTCATATATCAGATAGTATAAGGCGATTTCACGCAGCAAGGAACATCTCAACTTATGACAAATCTAGCTTTAGTTTCAAACGGAAGGGCAGTTTATTGTTTGTCTATTGGCTGTTGTAAGCATGAAAATGAATGGGAAGGGCCTTATAGTAGTTCGTGACGTTGCGACAAATTGCTTTATTTTGTTTTGCTTTCATTTCAGTAAATTAATCAACTCTTTTAATAACAATTTCTTCTCTGTATTTAAGCACCTCCCATTTACTGTAATCGCGCCTTCCCACCCTCCTATAGAAACATGTCACTGATGTTGATACTTTTTGATTCATAAAAACTCCTCTCCATCTCACCTTAAGCTCATCAATTAGTTACGTACTGCTGCAAAAACTAACAGTAGGACCTACAAGTGTGTAGAACAAGAGAAAAGAATGCAAGAGTGAGATTTACCACTTTTATTTTTAAATAAATCAGAGTAAAAAATGATTGAGTTCGAACTGTAAATACCTGTAAATACTTCCTTTCTATTTATTTTTTAGTATTATTTATCGCAATGTGTTTTTTTAATAATTGTAGTACAGTGTTATATTTAATCAGGAATTTTTATTATCTTTATTTTTTCGCTTTTATAATTTTTTAAAAAACTTTTTAAATTACTAAGAAAAGGGCTTGTAAATAGATTTTTGTATTTAAATCATGACTATACCTATAAAAATTGGTTGCATAATTCCCTACCGTACTTAAGAAGCACACCAGTAAGGACTTAAACATAGCTCACCCTTGGGGATACGACTAACAGTCAAGGAGCCCCAAACAACCTAAACTACTTGACTATAATGAACGGTAGGGGGTCTAGACATCTCTTTCTCTTCCTCACAAAACACCCTTGTATATATTCCTAAACTTTCTACGACTATTTTCATTGGATTTTTAATATTGAACTCACGAATCTATTACTCTTTCCTATCCCACTTTTTATATGTTTTATTGTTCCCTCGCTTTCAATTCAAAGCTTAACTGTTTGAAATCTCAGGATTAGAGGGATTGAACAAGAAAATCTTGTCGATGTACATTCCTGTATTTTGTATACAACAGAAAAAAAACTTTGAGTTCCGTTTTTCGAGCTTCTCTTTTCCTGCTCCGAAATAAAGTTAATACTATAGAAATTTGGATCTTCTATTGAGTAAGACTATAAGTAATTTAAGTAAAGTTGTTCAGTTCTTAAGAATAGTAACATAAAATAGTTTCATTATTGTGTCGAGTCCTTTAAATGTTGACTTTTATGAAGCAGATTTTATGGATTTCATTTGCAAGTAATTGAAAAGTTTAGGTATCCTGGAAGTCCTTTCGGAGCTTTAGAAGCTCTTTTTTTTTAAATATTTAGGTTTAACCAAAAGAATTTTTTTATGATGCATATAATTTAATCTTTAAAGACTTCTAAGAATCTTATAAGCAATATTTCTTTTTATTAGTAATTTATTAGCAGTTTATTAACAGTAATTCTATTAGTAGTAACAGTATATAGTAGTAAAAGTATGAAAATTATAGTAAATAATAGTAATTTTATGAGTAGTTTATAAGTAATTTAAGTAAAGTTCTTCAGTGCTTAAGAATAAGATTATAAATTAGTTTCATTATTCAGTCATTTAGACTTTGACTGTATTGGAGCAGATTTTTTTGGATTTCATTTGCAAATAATTGAAATGTTAAGGTATCCTGAAAGTCCTTTTAGAATTTTAGAATCTCCTCGTTTATTTTTTAATATTTAGGTTTAACCAAAAATTTTTCTTTGTGATACACACAATTTAGTCTTCAAATACTTATATCTTATAAGCAATAATCCTTTTTTTTAAATACTCTCAAAGAGCTATAAAAGGTTCATAGAGTGTTATTTTTTTAAACTAAAAGCAAAATTGACTGAATGAAAATTGACTGAGAAAGTGAATGTAAACTGAAATATTGAAATTATTGTATGGCTCTAGACTGTTTGGATGTGAACAATTACTCAAAAAGCTCTCAAAGAGCTCAAACTACTCTCAAACTACTCTCAATACTCTCAAAGTACTAACTCAAAATGCTCTCAAAAAGCTATAAAATGGTCCTGAAGTATGATTTTTTTTAACTAAAACCGAAATTGACTGAGAAACTGAATGAAAACTGCAATATTGAAATTATTGTATGGCTCTTGACTATTTGGATGTGGACAGTTAATTATTACTCTGTGATAGAAATTTGAGAAAGTCGTTTTTCCCCTCTTAGCAGTGCTCTTCATAATAAACGAAAGGCACACAATTTTTTTGGGATGCATGTAATTTAGTCTTTAAAGGCTTCTAAAAATCTTATAATCACTATTTCTTTCTATTAGTAATTTATTACCAGTTCATTAGCAGTAATTCTATTAGTAGTTTATAAGAAATTTAAGTAAAGTTGTTTAGTGTTTAAGAATAAGAATATAAACTAGTTTCATTATTCAGTAAAGTCATTTAGGTGTTGACTTTAATGGAGCAGAATTTTTGGATTTCATTTGCAAATACTTGAAATGTTTGGTTATCCTGAAAATCAAATCCTTTCAGAATCTTAGAAGCTCCTTGTATTTTTTTATTTTTTTTTTTTTAAATATTTAGGTTTAACCAAATATTTTTCTTTGTGATACACAATTTAGTCTTCAAAGACTGATAAATATGTTATAAGCAATATTTCTTTTTAAAATACTCTCAAAGAGTTATAAAATGGTCATACAGTATGATTTTTTAACTAAAAGTAAAATTGACTGAAAGAAAATTGAGTGAGAAACTGAATGAAAACTGAAATATTAAAATTACTTTATGGCTATTGACTGCTTGGATGTGAACAGTTAATTATTATTTTGTAATAGAAATTTGATTGAGAATTAATGAAATACATATTTTAATGCTCTCTAAGCCACGTTTACAAATGATTATTACATCAATAGATAATACAAATATTATCAACAAAAAATAAGGTATAAAATCTTTGTATTTCCATTAAGATACTTTCAAATATTTATTCAGTAACGTATAAATACGTGTAAAATATTCAGTAACCAAGCAAAATCACAAATTTCTACTCAATCAAACTCGGGAAGTAAATGTATTATAGCTGTATGGATAGACCATTGTATTGGGTTAAGAACAAAAGTAGGTTATTGTAAAGTTATTTTACTGTATTAAAGCGTATAATTATTTAAAAAAATAAAATAAAAAAAACATTTTTAATATTTTATATTTATTTTTTTGCGATTTTGTAATTTTTAAGTTAGAAATTATAAAGTGGAAAATTAATTTTATAAACTTTTCATACATTTTAAATGAGCTAAAACCTATATATTTTTGTAAGCAAAACCCCTACTCAGCTATAAGTCTTAAAAAGTGTATAACAACAAATTTTTTTAAGTCAACGTTTAAACACAAAAAGGACCACTTTAAGCTTTAATGAGCAGCTCATATATTTGAGAGGGTAATTATT
>CM063498.1:11686632-11746632 GCA_032207245.1 Pardosa pseudoannulata
ATCACTTTAGATAAGAGTTTTTATAAAAGTATCGAAATACTTAAGAAATCGACCGATACATTAAGAAATTAAAGTAGGTAACTTTACGTGAAACTTTCTACTGTAGGATGAGCCATTTATGGTTCATTTATATAGTTTTTTCAATGGCTTTGGACTTATTTATTTTTCACTTATTATGCTACGAAATTCATCTGAAAAATGAAAGCAATTTAATTAATCTTGAGTTTATAGTCTTTATTAAAAAAGCTATGATTTATAAAATAAGTATTTTTTTATCTCATAAGTTTTTGTCACTTTATATTTATATGAAATAGTGCATAAAAAAGAATAAGTTGAGACATAAATTTGATAGTATAATGCAACTTTTAAAATTAAAGACCTACTTTGTAGGCCCAGTTTTGTCTAATAAATTAAATAGATACATGTAAAAGTTATATTACGTAAATATAAGAATAAAATGAGAGTTTTAATGGAAAAGTCTAAGAATAATTTAGATGAGGTTGATTTATTTTGTCATAAAAAACTTCTGCACCATTTCAATTATATTCCAAACTGCACGATTAACCCTTAATTTGACAAGATGTTTTTTCAAATATTTTTTAACTTCTGTTATTTTCCCATGTCTGTATAGACATTAGGATCTCTGTAAAATAAACAAAAAAATATATCATTTTCCATTTTTGAGATAATTAATGTCCGCTGTGGCGAACACTGACAATTATGTTATATAGTAGTTATAAATATACATGTCCGGTGCAGCGGCCAGACTTAGCGAAATTAAGGGTTAAAAAATAACAATAATAGTGTTCCAAACCTTTAAACTGAACAGATAAAAAATTGTAAAGTAAAAAACATATCGAAAGAGATGCCTGTGATTCAGAAACATCAAAGAAAAATAAATTACATTTTAATTTTATTTTTAAAAGCATCATTCATTAATTAAATTTGTTTCATTTAAAACAGTTACATTTTGGAGTATAAAACAGCTGAAAACCAAAAATTTTTTCTTTTATTTTAATTTATATTCTTTTAATATTTATTTAGCGTTCATTTTTTGAGATGAACATTTTATTTAAATGCTGACTAATCCATCCTTTGTACGAAATCTTACAAGTTCTAGAATCCTGACAAAGGAATTCGAAATGTTTTTTATACTCCGATGAGAAACTTGTTCTAGTCTAAATTAGTAGGATATTTTTTATCTTTTTATGTATTCTTAGCTTGCTGTGATATTTTAAACTACCAGAGGAATGTGTAAAAGGGAATGTTAATTTATTAACACTTTATTATTTTCTAATGGAATAAGAATGAGTAATAAAAAGTAATAAACATATATTTACTAAAAATTCTAATCTAAAAGAACTGAAAAAATATTTTCTTGTATAAGAAAGAGGAAGAATAATGAACACAAAAATAATGAAAAATGAAATTTATAAATGAAAAAGTGAAACTCATAAAACTGTGACACCCAAATAAAGATTTTTTTTTACAAAACATTGTCTAAACATATTTTAAGGGAACATGCCACCTTTAAATCTTCAAAAATTCGATTTTTCGATTTTTACGTTTCAAAATTGTATGACATATCTGAATCGTTTTAAATAAACCCCATTGAAATATTCAAAATATAACCTGTTAAACTATGAAGTCTTTTCATTTAATATCATAGCTGTTAAAGAAAACAAAAAACTTTAAATTTATTTTACTAAAAATGGTGTTTTTTCAACTTGCACGTACTGTAAATAAGAAAATATTGCACATATTGATTTCTAATTTTCACAGTAAATACATCATGAAAATCTGCGTACTGTTTTCATCGCAGTTTATTTCAATAAGTGTTTATAGTACAGTAGAACCTCGGTATAACTACCCCCTGTGGGACCAACATCATATGATCGTTGTAACGAATTGAAAAAATACTAAAACAAATTGAGCAAAGAAATGATGCAACAGTACATACCTAGAGAACACTTCTATTTATTTGTATTTCCATTACTGAATTTTTGAAACAAAGTCTTTGATTGACGCCTGTTTCAAGTTCATTTGGGAATTTTTCATTATCACTGATTCCATATCCGTTAGATTTTGAAGGAAATCTTCAGAATTAAATTGTCCTTCAAAATATTGATGCAAGGCATTGATTGCATCGAAGTCTTCTTTTTCATTCACTTTTTCAAAAGCTTGGACGATTTTTTCTCCTTTATCGGAATCGCAAATTTCTTCATTTCCGGTAATACGGGCAATAAAATCGTCTTTATTCAAATTTTCTCTGCAGCCCTGTAAAGTTTCGTATACAGCAACAAACTCATCAAAAAATAATTGAAGATTTAGTTCTACCCTTTTCGTCACTCCCACCCCTTCCTTTAAGGAAACACAAAGAGAGGAGTACAGGTTTCTTGAAGTTGCACCACAGTACAATAATTTTGAAATAGACCACTTGCTCATGAGTTCTGCAGACTAAAATTGGCGGTTGTTCTAAAGAAAAATAATACGCTTGGGGTCGTTGTAATGATTCAAAATTAACATTATTTCTATGGTAAAATAATTGGGTCTTTTTAAGATGGTCGATCTAAAGAAGGGGTCATTGTATAGTGGGGTCGGTAAAAAAAGGTTCTACTGTATTTGAAATGGAATTATTAAACATTATTTTTTTTCTTGAAAATTTAATTCCCTGGTGTAACATTTCTGATACTTTTTAAAAATTCAAAAAGGGGAGAATTATACCTAATAATTAAATTTTATAGAAAAAATAAAAATTATTAATGGAACTTACTTTGTGCTGTTTTAAGTCTTTTTTCTAAAAATAAACTTTTTAAATAAGCTCTTACATTTTACATCATAAAAATGCTGTTATTTTTTAGAAACTAACTCAGCAAAACTAATTAAATGAAATAGGGAGCAAATACTGAAAATATCATATGTTTACGATTAAGAAAAAAAGTCTTCAATTTAAATTTACTTTAAAAGGCAATATGCTCCCTTAAATGTATGATAGCATGTTGTATGTATAATCATTTTTTTAAAAATTTCTATCAGTCTTAAGCTCATTTCCATATAATATTGTTTATTAGAGAATCAAATGGTAAATACAGAAGTTATATTTAAAAAAAGTTCTAATTTTTCGTTACTTGAATGTCAAATTTTATATATTTCCTATATTTTGTTAACTTTGGTCAAAAGGCGTAGGAGTTTATTTTTATCCAATAATCCTGTATTTCTCGAAGCCGAAGTGAAATTTAGAATTCGTGGGATTCCCGAAAGCGCTGCTATGCAGACTTCTTTCAAGCACCTACTCACGCCTTCATAATTTTTACCCGCCTACTCATCAGAATACGGTCGAAGCAGAGACGAAAATTAGAAACTCATAGCGGTGAATTTTCATTTTGGACCTTTTCTGTAATGAATAAATATTTGAAAAATGTTTCATCTCATACAAAAGCCTTTTTGCTTAAGGAAAAGCCACCAACTTTAGTGGAAATGAAAGGCATTTTTAATTTAAAGACAATACAAGTTTTTATCAAGATTTCCTTTTCAATTATTTTTCTCATTTAGATTTATTTATTCTTTGATGTCGCACACAATATTTCATACCTCAGTAAGAGATCAAAAGAGGAAACAAATAAGTATTAAAGGTTTTGAAAAAGAAATTTGTATTCGTTTTCAAATTTCCACCATTGTAGTTATTTTTTGATGGATTAATCAGAATTATCCTGTTTGATTTTTAAACTTGCATTTCTTTATTTTTTTAATTGTGAGATTTGAGTTTGTTTCAGATTAAAAATATATGACACTTTTTGGCAGTGTAAATAAATCTACCTTCATTTATCAAATCTATCTTCAATTCGAGTTTGTTTCAGATTAAAAATATCAGACAGTCTTTGTCAGCGTTAATAAATCTACCTTCATTTCTCAACCTACCTTCATGTGTTTTCCTTGTGTCTTTTTTTTAATTGTGAGATTTATTTGTTCATTAAAAATATGACACTCTTTGTCAGCAATAAATTACCTTCATCTCAAATCTTCCTCAATTCGAGATCAAATAAAATAAAAGTCTTTGGCAGTGTTAATAAATTTGTATTCATTTATCAAATCTTCCTTCAATTCGAGTTTATTTCAGATTAAAAATATCAGACAGTCTTTGACAGTGTTAATAAATCTACCTTCATTTCTCAAACCTACCTTCATGCATTTCCTTGTGTCGCTTTTTTTAATTGTGAGATTTGAGTTTGTTTCAGATTAAAAATATCTGACACTTTTTGGCAGTGTAAATAAATCTACCTTCATTTATCAAATCTATCTTCAATTCGAGTTTGTTTCAGATTAAAAATATCAGACAGTCTTTGTCAGCGTTAATAAGTCTACCTTCATTTCTCAAACCTACCTTCATGTGTTTCCTTGTGTCGCTTTTTTTTAATTGTGAGATTTGAGTTTGTTTCAGATTAAAAATATCGGACACTCTTTGTCAGCGTTAATAAATATACCTTCATTTCTCAAATCTTCCTTCAATTCGAGTTTATTTCAGATTAAAAATATCATACAGTCTTTGGCAGTGTTAATAAATCTACCTTCATTTATCAAATCTACTTTCAATTCGAGTTTGTTTCAGTTTAAAAATAACAGACAGTCTTTGGCAGTGTTAATAAATCTACCTTCATTTATCAAATCTATCTTCAATTCGAGTTTGTTTCAGATTAAAAATATCAGACAGTCTTTGACAGTGTTAATAAATCTACCTTCATTTATCAAATCTATCTTCAATTCGAGTTTGTTTCAGATTAAAAATATCAGACAGTCTTTGGCAGTGTTAATAAATCTACCTTTATTTATCAAATCTATCTTCAATTCAAGTTTGTTTCAGATTAAAAATATCAGACAGTCTTTGTCAGTGTTAATAAATCTACCTTCATTTATCAAATCTACCTTCAATTCAAGTTTGTTTCAGATTAAAAATATCGGACAGTCTTTAGCAGCGTTAATAAATCTAACTTCATTTATCAAATCTACCTTCAACTCGAGTTTGTTTCAGATTAAAAATATCGGACAGTCTTTGTCAGCGTTAATAAATCTACCTTCATTTCCCAAATCTACCTTCAATTCGAGTTTGTTTCAGATTAAAAATATCCGATAGTCTTTGGCAGCGTTAATAAATCTATCTTCAATACCCTTCCTCCTAAGTTTTGTGTATTTTATCTATTGTCTCATCATAATTACGTCCTAAGCTCTCTTAATAACCTTTTCCCCATTTACAACATTTGTCTTGCTTCATTCTCATATTTGTGACACTGCTTAGATAGAAGCCGTATAATTTCTTTTAAAGAAGCGGGGTTTATATTGAAACATAATTTGGAGGGAACTGTACGTATGTTAAGCTTCATATAACTTTGCCAATTTGCAAAATTGGCATTTTTTCCCCAACCGTCTGCCACGAGGTCTATTATCAAGAATATCTTTGAGTTAGAATATTTCTGTTGGAGAAATGTTCGTAAATAGAATTATAGGAATGCGATACTTTTAAAATTCTCATATTTACAAATTTCAATATTAAGGTTTTTAATGAAAATATGAAATATGTTTACACAATATTTCTGGAAAATATTTAAAGATACAAAAATATAAAACTTTTTTTCTGAACTCTTCATTATCAAGCACTCTGGAAGAGCATTTACTCACCATACTAACACAAAAAATTATAAATAAACAGCTAACATGCAAATTATAATATTGGCATTTATATTTTACAATATAAGATTGATAGTTTTTCCCCTAACTATCAAGGCCGAACGATGGCTGATTTGTTAGGGTGCTGGCCTTCGGTACCGGAGTTCATAGGTTCGAATCCCATAGTGGCATGGATGTTCGTAGCCGTACAGAATCGGCTTTAAGCTGTAGGTCCCGGTCTCATTAGCCCTGGTGTTGCAAAAAGCAGACCGTAGCATCAAAAACCCTAACCATCTAGCAAAAAGGTCTATATCTGGGGATAACTTTCAGTTAAAATATTCCTATTGGAGAGCTGCTCGTAAATTATAGGTATGCGATTCTTTTGAAATTCTAATATTTAGGAATTTCGATATAACTTTTTTTTATTAAAATAAAAACTATGTTTTTACAATATATAAGCAAAATTTTTAAAGAACAGAAATGTAGAATTACTACTGAAAACGTCATTATTAAGTTTTTAGGAAGAACATTTACTCAACATACTAACATAAAAATTAACAAATAAAAAGATGGCATGTAAAATATAATAAAACAATTCTCTACTCCTCTAGAGCAAGAGAAAAGATTGACTAATTTCAAAAAGCTCCGTTTGTTTTAAGAGATGACTGATTAGAGAATGCATAAACGAAAATTCTGTTGCTGTTCGGGCTTAAGCCCCTTGTACAAGCCAAGGACTTGAGCTATAGAGAAAGTGCATGTTTGTAAACAAATATGAGTGCTGACTACAATTCCAACTTTTTTTGACAAACTATTGCTTGTTTTCATTGTATCTTATGAGCTTCGATATGGATCACGTATACAATTAAAATAAATTTTATTTACGGGGAGTGGAAGGAAACATCCAAAACTGGCCAAGTAATTCAAAATAGATTTTTTTAGCACTTACAAAATTATATATTTTTAAAATTAAACACTTTACACAGTATTATTAAGTATCATAATCAAAGTATAACTACTTTGATTATGTTAACAGGCTCAATGAACTATTACATAAGTAAGAATCTAAAAAAAAATGTACAAAACTTGATCATTTTATGGACAAAATATATTTACATTTGTAGGTACAGTACTTCCCTAAAAAGTATAGAAAATACATTATGAATATGAAAAAGCAACTTAGTAATAATAAAAAAATTCTTAGACCATAATAATTTTATATAATCTATTACATTACAGTAACGTTTCATTACCATTCTGAAAATGCTTGCCACAAATTCTCGAAGAATAACTTGGAGACCAGTCTTGCCTTTTCAAAGCTTTTATCCAAAGCATTCGCAATGCAGGATCTTTAGGAAAGCAATAAAATCTAATAATTTCACCTTGAGACGCTTAGTACAGCCATACGTACAACAACTTGTTACCATTTTCAGATAACTGACAAAATTAAAATCCCAGTAACAAGCACAATTCGCAGGAAATTCAAATGTTTTGCCAACGAGGAAGTTAAGCTGCAATTTTTGCTGCATCTGACGTCATGCGCATATTCTCTATAGGCTACTCGAATTAAGGCAAGGGGTGTGCCTTTTGTTTTTATGAAGAACACCACTAGGGTGAAAGAACAACTTGTTCAAAGCGGGTCATCGTAATTTAGAAGCAGGGAGCAAGTAGAAAGTTCCAAGCCTGGTCTGCCACGCCCCATCGTTTGAGAGCTTGGAGGACATTGTGACCACGAACTTATTTTACGTGCCCCAGTCACCCTTGACGAATATGGCGGTGCTGAAGGATAACCGAAGGATTAGAGAGCTAATTTTCCTGCCGGAGTTCGTGGGTTCGAATTCCACTGTGGCACGGATGGTCGTAGCTGCTCGGAATCGTCTTTGAGAAGTAGGTCCCGGTTTCATTAGCCCTCGTGTTGCTAAAAAGTAGACTGAAAAATTCCAAATCAAACCAAACCGAACATGGCCGATTTTAAGCAAGCTTGAGCCCCGCAACCCTTCAATTAGCTTCCTTTGCCGACTGAGCTACCGTGGTTCATGAAAATTCTTTTGATAGTTATCGTTATGTAATAATTACGGAATAGATATCTCATGAAGAATATTGCTGGTCTGTTTAAATTTTCAAAAGTTTGCATGTTATTTTATAATATGATTTTTAGAAGATTTTGCACTTTACACAGTGCATTTGGGTTCTATTCCTGAAGAAAGATTGGAAGATTTGTGTTAAAATTAGTAACTTTGACTCCCTATTCTTATTCTTCTATATCACTACAGCCTTCTACAGACCAAGGCTGTTTCTAAAAGTTTCTTCCATCTTTAACCATCCGCCGCCACCGTTCTCCACTGGTTGACTCCAATTTCATGCAGCGTTTTCTCAACCATATCAATCCACCTGGTGTTTCGTCTACCTCTTTTCCCTTTTCCATCAACGATTTGAAATGTAATACTTTTTGCTGGGTTTAAGTCATTGTATCTATAAATGTGTCCCAACCACCTTAATTGATAGATCTTTATAGTTTTCACAATATTTGGTTGTCCGAAATTAGAGCATAGTTCATGATTATAACGGATTCTCCATACATTTTTTTCTTTAACAACTCCAAATATTTTTCTTAGAATTTTTCTTTCAAATATTAATAGCTTATTTTCGTCAGATTTGTTGATAGTCCAACACTTGCTTCTATACATAATTATTATCTTTACTAAAGTTTTATAAAGATTAATTTTGGTTTCTATGCCTAAGTGTTTTAATTTAAAGTGATTTCTCAGTCCGTAATAGCATTTATTTGCCACATTTAATCTGTTTCTAATTTAAATTTTAATATCCTTATTTTTTTTTTTTGTTATGACTGAGCCTAGATATTTGAACTGTTCAACTTTTTCAAAGCTGTAATCTCCAATTGTCATTGGTTGTACATCAAGTCTGTTATGTGTTACTGCCATAAACTTTTTTTTTCTATGTTTATGGTTAGTCCAATATTTTTAGTTGCCGGATCGAGTGCGGAAAAAGCTTCACTTACTGATATTCGGGTTCTGATATATATGTCAATATCATCCGCATTTTCTAAAATTTGTATAGATTTTTGAAAAATGGTTGATCGTGTTTAAATACCTGAGTTTCTTATAGCTTTTTCCAATGCGATATTAACAGGCTTGCAATTCCGTCACTTTTTTTACAATTGATCACTTTTAGGCACTTTTTAAATAAACAGCCACTTTTAGTCACTTTTTTCATGGTGCATCACAGCAAAAGTCTGTTGTTGAAAAAAGAAAATCTGAATTAATAACAATATATTTTAATAAAAGACCAAAAATGTGATGCTCTAATCTTGTTTTTTTATTAAAATGTAATTAGTCATATGGTTACCAGAATTTAATGATTTTAAAAAATCGCAAGGAAGTTCCTGAAATCTACATTTGTACTGAAGTGTACATTTAATACATTAAAGTAATTTACATCAAAGCACACATTTATCTTTTTCTTCACAATTTTTGTTTAGACACTCTAATCTAGCTATGTACATATTTCAAAACATCATTAATATATGCAGAAAATTGTGATTAAAAAATTAATGAATTGTATGTATTGAAATCTAATTTATAGATTTTCTTGAATAAAAAGCAATGTTGAGTTGTGTTAAACAAAATTTTTAACCTTTTTGTAATCGACGCTAAAATCATGTCTTGCATGAATCATTTGATTTAGAGTTAAAATAAATAGAAAAAATCTTAATAATAGCATCTCGAATAAAGAGGAGAAAGAAATATTTTTTTTCAATGTTTAGTCACTTTTTAGTCACTTATTCTGTATTATTTGTCACTTTTCTCACCTTTTTGAAAGTACCTCAACAGTTGCAAGCCTGTATTAAATAATAGATATGACAGGAAAACGCCCTGCTTCAACCCTTTTTCTGTAAAAAAGCATTCAGATAGGTTAGTGCCAAGTTAAATTTTACAATTAACTCTATTAAGAGTTATTTTAGTTTGACTACTTATTTGGTGAACTAATTGGTTAGTGCAATACATGAATATTTAAATGGCCTAAATGAATAAAAAGAACAATATGGGAAAATGCTGAAGAAAAGCAAGTTCCTCCGTACTAGACAAATAAAATAAAAAGAGAGAAACGATCTTCAGTACATAATATAACAAACTCGTCCTTAATGTTGATATATTACTGCCAGGAGGCCAACTTCAAGGCAATTCAAAGACAGCAGAAAGGTTAAAATAGTGTTGTTAGTCCTGTTTGAACGTGAGAGTACAGTAAAATAAGATAGTGTATAAAACAACAGATAATTAATTCTTTTTTGGATTTTCCTTTAAGGTGTCCGTCTTTTTTTTTTTAAACGTAGAAACTAGTTCATGTTTTTACAGTTTTAGATTTATTTTTTATATTATCATAGATATTTGCACTTAAAAAATTTATTCCTGGAGAAGTTTTTATAAAAATTCTAATAAATGAAGAAAATTTAGTAAAAAAATCGGGTTTTTTAAAAAGTTCTAATTTTTTAATAAATTAAATTATTTCAATATTTTTTGAAACAACACATTTCTTATACACTGGACTAGTGAATCACCTAATATCTTTGCTTAATTTACATTTGGTAAAAAATTTTGGTTCTTCAAAATCATACACCTTGAATTTTTAAAGAAATTTTATTACCTTTATATCTAACTATGAGTGTAACATCAATAAAAATTATCCAAATTTAAAGCTTTTA
Organism: Pardosa pseudoannulata; assembly: GCA_032207245.1. Taxonomy (NCBI): domain Eukaryota; kingdom Metazoa; phylum Arthropoda; class Arachnida; order Araneae; family Lycosidae; genus Pardosa; species Pardosa pseudoannulata. Next base: position 11,697,008 of record CM063498.1, read on the forward strand.
GTTCTCTAGTAAATACTATCAAAAGCATGCATAATAATTTTCAGCACAATATTTTAAGAACTTCTTAAGAAATCACATTTCAAGTTTCAACATTTTATTAAAAATACCATTCTGAGAAAAACGCATTTGAAGTTTATGAAAGCAACTTTAACTGTTAAAAAACTAAAATACATGTTTAAAATTTCCCACACTTTCTTGCTTCAAAACTTTCTAATTGCCAAGTTGCTAAATATTAAAAATACTAGAAAAATGTTTAAAATAATCTTCATGAAAATTTAAGAGGTTTTGTCCGAAAAATGCTCTTTAAAAGGCTTTAAATTCACAGCTTCCGGTTCTGAAGTCGCTACTTCCATTTTGTTTTGACAGCTGTCACTGAAGTTTCAACAGCTCTAACTTTTCTTTAAAATGCCGTAGAGACAAAACAAAAACAGATTTAGAAGCCTAAATATGAAATTTTACAATAGAAAACAAAGAAAATTATGATTTTAATAAAAAAATGACGTCTTCAACGTAGACGGATGCCTTAAGGCTAATGGGGGTTATTTTATTTTTGGTTTAATATGAATGCACGAAATTTCTTTTTGCCGTTGCTTCCAATAATATAAGTACTACTTGAGTGACTCCTAATTAAAGGTAAGATAGATATGAAGCAAATGATGAATCTTTAGTTCATTGAACTCGTTATTTAATTAATTGTAGGAAAAAATAAGCTTCTTGAGTGCAACAAACAAAAATATATTTCTCCTTAAAAGATCTAGGGATAGAAAAATGTCTGAAAATGAAGAGTTCGAGTGTCAGTAGTACAACTTGGTACAGATCTGGTTCAGTAGTATTAGTTCTCATTAGCGATTTTAGGTATTTTGGTGAGATTCATACACAGGAATGAATGGTTATAATTTTATTTTTTAACTTTTGTGGTTTTATAAACTCAACAATTTTTGTTAATTTCCTTTATTTTTCACCATTATAATTTATCATTGCCATTTTCGTGTTTAAAAAATATTTTGTATTTATGTCGCTATTTTGCCTTGTTTTTTTCGCCAATGAGGACATATACTACAATTTAAGTAGTTAAACATTTACCTAAATGAATATAGTTTAATATTTCATGGTGACCAATACTTCTTTATTCTCTTATGTACTATACCATGTGAAATTCTTTGTTAACTATTAATAGTTTTTTTGCTATCTTCATTTACAATTAAAATAGTAAACAAAGTTCTAACGACTAGAAATCTATGAAAAAGATTAAAAAAAAAATTAAATTATCATTATACTTTACATACCTACTAGCTGCTAGGCAACCAGCATAGTCATTTTTAATATGCATTGTAAAGAATCTCGGCCCAATATTTTACCCATTTCTAAATTCTCTATAAAGCTGTTTCTAAAACCTTATGGATAAGAAAATATTAATGCTTCACATGTAGCAGAAGACATTTTCACGTAGTCAATAAATTCAAGTCATGATAAAAAAAGTTAAATATTTATAATCACTATTCAGCTTTTCATTAAGGTGCACATAACGAATTTGATACATACAATTCATATTTAAAGCCCAATTCCCTATATAATAATAGCCTGAGTTACCTATCAGACAAGGACAGACGGACGTCTGTCTTCGAATTTATGAAGTGGTTGGACTACAGAAGCACATATTGACAAGAGTTAGTTAGCAATTTTCATAAACTATAGATCTGATTCTAAAATAAATTGGTATAAATATGCTTCATATCACAACCAAAAATACTATCTTCTTTAAAACTTTCGAAATCTACCCCTTCCCCCCTTTTCGATCTTTTAATGCCCTTCTTTCAAGCCTTATTTTCCTCGGTTAAGAACAGGGGATTAAATGTATCAATTTATCACATAATAAACAGGTAAAAGTAACATTTTTTCTTGTATACGAGTTGTTCGAAGCTCATTCAAAACAAAAGTAAAAAAAAAATATATCAAAAAAAACTGTATCTTAAATTTATTCGAAAACAACTACCAATACTTCCCCTTCGAGCTTTATCCCAATGCGATATTTTCACAAGCATGATATAAGAACGTCTGTTATATCACATAATAAATAGCGACAATTAAGATTCATAAGTACAAAGTATTCAAGTCGAACAGACGTCATAGCTTTAACTATCTCAATTAATCATTTTTTGCTTTAAATTATTAAATATCGTCTGCATTATTTTCATCCGTTTTATCACTGAACTTAGATATGACGTAATTTTCTTTTATATTTGGCTTAAATAATAGACTAGGTACATATGGGATAATTTTAAATTGAATCATCTATTCTTTTTTGTTGTAATGAAAGTTTTATCACCGGTATTAACAACAAATTCTATCTACCTTCAGGGTGTAGTGGAAATGATAGTTTCATTCCTTTACTTCCATTAATTACTGTGACAAAAATTAGGAAGAACTCAACGGTAATTCCGACGTAGCTAAGAAATTTTTGAATTATCTTTATAAATCAATTCAACATGATTCTAAACTGCATTCACAGTATCGAGAGACTTTAGAGGAGTATGAAGATAAACAAGTTATTGAGCGTGTACCAGATAATTCTCAGTTAAAAAAAAATTACCAGCCTCATAGGATATTTTACAATTCTAGTAAATTAAAAATTTTACTCATCCCGTCATATGACGGGATATGTGCTAGTCTTACTATAAAAGCACTTGGTACAACACACAGAATTTCAAGCCGTGAACGACCATTGATATTTACATCTGGTCATTGCAACTCCTGCAGTTCGAAGTGTAGAAATATCGCTGATTTGGGTGCCTATTCCTACGCGTTTTTATACATATAGAATATATCCTTTCATTATCACTAAAATTTCTTTTTTTTTTAGACGATAACCAAAAAAACGCCAAAATACATCCTTTAAATATTCCAGTTTTATTTAAAATATAAAGAGTTGAATTTTATAAAGAGTTTTTAAATTAATTCAGTGGTATTATTATTAACTTATTTCGAATTCCTTTTTGACTATTTCAAACAATTTTTCCGAGTAGATTTATTTTCGCAACTCCATATTTTCATATATAAAACGGTGAAAGTTTTTTTATTTAGAATTTTAGTTCTGAAAACTTGACGGGAGAAAAAAATTTCGAAATTCTGAAAAATTCAATACACATCCAAATTTGAAAAGTCGGTATCATCGATTGCCTCGAATCTTTTCATGGAGAAAAACTCTCCATGGCTTTAATTTTCCAAAAGTTACAATTCGAATTTCGCCTGACTTGTTTTTTGAATTAAATTTCCTTTTTGAACTGTGATAGCACATTTTCTTGAATTGGAATTTTATTGTTTAGTTATGTGTCTATAAAAACAGTTCTTTTATTTCCCTGTACTTTTCATCGCTCGATACTGCTTTTTTTAAATTTATAAATTGCTTCGGTGTAACTTTTTACTTTTTAATAAGCATTGATTCTTTTTTTTAATCTTTGTTCGTTAATTAAAGATAAGGAAATTTTATGATCATTGGATTCAACATAAAATTAATTGTTTTTGGAAAAAAATTATTTAAATACAAAAATCTCGTCTTATAAAATTTTAACTTTTTATCGATTTAGTTCGAAACTGTATGGTTTCGTTCTATACTTGCAGCATTTTCACTGTTGAAAAAGTTAAAACACTATGAGATTAAAAATCTATGTAGTCAGAAAACCCAGATTTTAATAACTTACGCGCAATTTAATATCTGTATTTTCTTGTAGAAATCATAAAGAAGCTTTATATTTTTTATCAATGTTTTCTTCTAAATCATACATTCTTAAAGTTTTACATTTTGTTGATAAAATCTTAGCCAGAAGGTTTAAAGTAGGTGTTATGAGGTTACATTTAGATCCGGAACTGTTATTACAAGTACAACTGTTATAAAAACTTAATTAAAAGGTTTTTATATGGACCTAAATCACTTCATAACATAGAGGTTATTTAGATCCAGAACTTTTATTACAAGTACAACTGTTATAAAAACTTAATTAAAAGGTTTTTATATGGACCTAAATTACCTCATAACATAGAGGTTATTTAGATCCAGAACTTTTATTACAAGTACAACTGTTATAAAAACTTAATTAAAAGGTTTTTATATGGACCAAAATCACCTCATAAGATAGAGGTTATTTAGATCCAGAACTTTTATTACAAGTACAACTGCTATAAAAACTTAATTAAAAGGTTTTTATATGGACCTAAATCACCTCATAACATAGAGGTTATTTAGATCTGAAACTTTTATTACAACTGTTATAAAAATTCAATTAAAAGGTGTTAATATGGACCCAAATCACCTTATAACATAGAGGCGATTTAGATCCATATAAAAATCTTTAATAGCCAGAAGAAAAAGAAGAAATAATAAAAAAAAGAAATAAAAGAAATAAAAAGAAGAAATAATAAAAAAAGAAATAAAAAAAGAAATAATAAAAAATAAAAGAAATTTTAAATATTTATTAATAAAAATATTAAATATATAACAACAGATTTTAGGTTTTCTAAAAATTTTGAACAGATTATTTATAAACAAAAAAATTGAAATTTATTTTATTAAAGTCTAACCAAAGTATTTAAATATGAACAAACTTTATTTAAAGATATTTTTCCAGTTTTTAATTCATCAACCTTGTCCTTTATTTCATCATAATTAATTTAAAGCATTTTGTTCAATGTATAATTTATTTAAAAATCGTTTCAAAACAGCAATTATTAGGCCCAAGACATATATACCATTTGTCTATGGTCCTTCCTCAGAACATGCTAATAACAACTGAAAAAATTCAGTTTTACTGTGAAAAGAAGATAAATAACGCATTGCATCCATTCTGTGGATTTACTATTAATGCTTTTAGATACAAAAATGTTTTTCTATCCATTTGACTTGTTTAGAGCATTCCTTTTAGAGAATTATTTCTCTCTGAACACAGTTCCACTTAGAGTGTATAAAGATGTTTTTTACACCCGTTTCACATGTTTACAATTTTTGCTTCCCTGCAAGTACTTCCGCTCTAAATGAAGCTATTCTTAGAGGGTAGGAAGTATTTCCTCTTTTATGGAGCTACCTTTATTTTATTCCAGTCATTACTTCCTTACGAGAATTCCATACCAGATCATAATCGCTACGACTTCGGAAAATACAATTTCCTTGCGAGGCGACGGCGTCAAGTCCATCATCGCTTCAGTAATGGCTCAGAAAATTAGACATGTGAAAATGGAACAAAGTGATAGGGGAACAGACATTTTTACGATTCCTGGCATTGAAATGAGATCTAGAATTCCCCCTCCACACACTTGCGATTCGGAAGATATAGAATAATTCTTTTGAATGTCAAGCACTGCTATTCCATACCCTCTCTTCTGTTTTGTAATAAATGCATTAAAGGAACATAGTACCTTTCGATACTTATAGTTTTCAATACAACAGCCTCTTTAAGATTCGTGAAAAAATAAAAAAGTTCTGCCTCCGTTTAAAATGCAAATTATAACAGCGTCTTTAAGATTTATCATAAAATTAAAAGTTCTGCTTCCGCTTATAATGTACATTATAACAGCTTCTATAAGATTCATCATAATATAAAAGGCTCTACCTCCGTTTAGAATGCACATTATAGCAGAATCTTTAGGATTCATCAACTAAAATTTTTAATTTTTAGTGCACCTTTTATTAGCACGTTATTAAAAGGAAATACTCACCAGCGGTTGACTATATGGTAATGACAATAATTATTATAGCATTCATTTTATTTCTGAATCAAAAGTCACTAATATACTGTATTAAAATAAAAAAATAGTCATTATGCTATAAAATTGTTTTTTCAAGTACTTTGGTAAAATCTAATTTAATGATTCGTGTAACAAATCAGAGAAGATGATCATATTAAATTATCTTGACTACTTACATTTATTTCCATACAGTTGATTATAGCTAACTGGTAATTTACTATCCGATAATAATATCCCATTTAATCACTTACTCTCTCTAATCAACAGTGATGAAATCGTGCCTAATTTTAGGAATATGAATGACTTTTTACTTCGGTTGCATCGTTGGTATGTATCATTACCTTTAAACCTTTAGTGAAAATAGAAATCTGCTAATAAATTATTTATTTTACTTGGATATATATCCGAAATTTGTTATTTCCGATCTTTCTTGTCCACAAAGCCGTGAGTTTACGAGCAATTGCAGTCATATTTCTGAAAGACTTGAGTTTTAGAAATTTACTTGAAGAACCTTTCACAGAAATGTCTGCCAAATATAATTTAAGCTAACCGATTGTAAGATTCATTTTTCTACTATAGTCTATGTACGTAAATCTAAAAATGGAAAATATTTGATTTTACTAACAACAATCTTAATCCATTACACCAACCTCCTTCCGATTGAACTCTCCTCTATATGAATTCCGTTTGAACTATCATCTATAAAACTTTTCCAAACGTTTGATTACTTCACAAATGACTTAAACTGTTAAACCTTGAACGTTAAACCTGTGAAACTTTCAAAGATAAACATCGATAACTGGATAACTCTGGTTAACCTTGAGGGTTTATGACAGCCTAAAAGCGAAAGAGAGTCAAAGAGTATAAGGCGATTTCACGCAGCAGGACACATCTCAACTTATGACGATTCTGGCTTTTGTTTCAAATGGAAGGGCAGCTTATTGTTTCCCTATTGGCTGTTGTAAACATGAAAATGAATTGGAAGGGCATTAAAGTAATTCGTGACGTCGCGTGAAATTGCTCTATTGACATGACTCAAATACTTACTACAAAAACAAAATACGTTACAACCATATTTTAGAAAAATTATAAATAAAGTAAAAATAAAGTAACAAATAAGGTACATTTGACTTCAAAAATAACCAATTCTACGACACTGTTTATCCAATGAGTTAAAAAAGCCGTGTTAAAATGAGTTTTTGCAAGATACCACTAAATAATACATATTCACAATAAATACAAAAACAAATATTTTATAAATCGGTAGTTTAACATGTAAAACCTTAATTCTGTTGCCCTCATAGGACAAAAAAATTAGAACATTTTTTAGAAAATATATAAATGAATGAATTAGTAAATAAACAAAACATAAAATAACAAACAAAAGGTACATTTCTGTTCAAACATAGAAGATCCTCACCAAGCTGTTCTTTTAACACGTTGACGGACACTTGCGTCTATAGCCGTCAAACCGAAGTTCAGTATGTGGCATGGCGGCAATAGCCAGCCGAAACGAAACGGTCGTTTTCAGATATTACGGCTATAGCGGGACAAATGTGCATTTACTGGCTTACAAGTAGAAGTCTAGTGTCATGTTTTGGAAACAATTTTTTAGGCTGAATTTCGTTTTCCACACCGAAAATAATGTGTAATAATTATAAAATTATAATCATTTTTTTGTCAATTATTTATTTTTAATTGATTATAAACTAACATTTCGTGCAATATTCCCAAAAATACTTTGTTTCACACAAAAATGCTTATTTGAGTCATTAAACCTGTCATTTACGTTTTTAAATTTTTGCTGTTATAGCCACCATCGTCAAATTACTTAGTGACTAGAGTTCTCTGGCGCCATGACGGTTATAGCCGCAACCTAATTAAAGGTGCTGAATTAATCAAAATTAAGTTTATTTAAGAAGAAAGAGTAAAACTATACTTCTAATATTCTAAAAATGACAAAAACATATAATGTTCATTTTCGAACTTCACTTGATCGTACTGTCCGTCAATGTGTTAATAAATTAAAAGAAAATGCACTGATAAAAGAAAGTTTTACTGCAAGATGCCGGTAACACTACATATTCAAAATGAATACAAACACAAATAATATAAATTAAAACTTTAACATGCAAAACCCTAATTTGCTTTTGTTATTGTTTTTGATTTTTCAGACTTATGGGAAAATTAAGATCCCTCTGTAAGACATTTTGATATCCTGTGAGACAAATTAGCTGCCTTTATCTGTTTTATTAATTAAATCTGTCATAACACCAATCAAATCAAATACTATTTATTGTTAACAGATAATTTCAATATTTCTGAATAAGTGTTTTTCTTATTTATTATTTTAGTGTGCAAAATAAAAATTATTTATTAAAAAAATATTTTTTCCCAATCTATATTCTATATCATTTATACCTTTTTATTATTAAAAGAGTTATTTTTTTTCAAACTTTGTTAAAATGTTCGTTCTGGCTTCTTTTCTGATTAAAAAAAAACAAACACTTTCCCTTCTATTTTTTCGAAAAACTACTTTTTTCCCTACTTTCCGCTAAGGAAATTTCATTCCCCTCTGGTTTCTGCGAAACTGTACGTTTACTTGAAAAGTTAACTTGAATGAAATAAAATTACCCTTTATTTTACTCGATAAGGGCAAACTGAGCGGCATGAAAATGAAGCCAAAGAAAAGAAAGCTTCCAGTTTAGGAGGAGATTTGACAGAGTTTATAAATAAAAATGATTTTTGTGCTATTATTAGTTTTCAGGTAGATCTATCTGCACTGGTATCTACCAGGTGTTGAATATAAATTTGTAGCATTAAAATATTATTTAGTTTAAGACATAACACTTTTTACAGTGGTGTTCCCAATAATTACTTTTTTTTGGGGGGGGGGGGCATATTGTCATTGCCAACAAGAGCACCCATATGGAAAGTGCAGAAGAGGCTTAAGCTCCCATTTTGTAAAGTCAATTCTTTACACTAAATTTAACACTTAAATATGCAAATACAACACATGCATACACACATTTTTATCTCAGCCCTCCCCCTAAATTCTCTCATAAAGGGCCTATAATTGCCATGAGAAAATAGACTTTTTTAATATAGTATTATCATTATGTAAAAACTAAAAAATACATTATATCCATCTAATTTCTCCGGTGAAAAACTATTTATGAACTGATATAATTTTTTAAGTTATAAAAATTAAAAAAAATATGGCCATTTAAGAAAAATAATAGCGATATTATGAAAACAACATTTTTTTTTTACTTACCAGAACTGATAGAATCCTGTATTATTGAAAATTGTTAAAATAACCTAGAATTAACCCACCAATATCTTTTTCAAAAAATAAACTCCAAAATACTCCAAAATAATGTTCTTATTGTAGTATAATGGTATTTCTAAACTTAAAAGAAAGGAAGATAGAATTTAAAATTTCTTTACCCTCCCCTCCTTCTTTTTTCAGTTTGAAGAAAAAATCTTGGGGGGTGCATATATTCCTTTGCACCCCCCATGGTTACGTCTCTGCTTTTTAGTCTCAGTTTTTGATAATTTTAATTGTTGTATACGTATTTAGAGAGATAAAAGATAAAACTATCTCCATTTGTCCCTTTCATTTAATTTTTAACTACCCTGCAGCTTGGTAAGTGATCTTGACCAGCAGTCGCCAAATGGTAGTCCACGGACCACCAGTGGTCCGGGAAAAATGTTTGATGGTTCCCAGAAAAGAGTATGATTACTTTTTGTAAGTTGCAACACAATTAAGAAAAAGTAATATTTACAATTCTATATTTACTGCCTTTTTATTTTAAACTCAAATAATTGGTTTTCTTGAAATTCTTAAGTTTGCCAACCACTGATCTTCACACCATGCTGCAGAAAGATACTGTGAAAGCCATTGATAAAATATAATCTAGAAAGCAGAAAATGGTTAGGGATGAACAAAGGAAAAATGGACTTTCTTTTCCTTTCAAAGAAGCTTCGCTAATCATGTTAACCCCTTAACGTGCACGCTCGAGTTAACTAGAGCGTCCTAAACTGTCCAAAATGTGCCCACTCGAGATAATTCGAGCGGCGATTGTACTTTATGTTGCTATAATTTTTCACACTCGAATACAATCGAGAATTGAAAATAACAATGTGAAATAAAAACAACAGCAACAACAATCGTTTTATTGATATTTATCATTTACATGGGATTATAAGCTATAACACTTACTTATTCAAGTATAAAATATATTTTTTTCTACTTATCACTTACGACTTATCTCTTCCTTGTAAGCCGCTTTCCGAAAGCGTATTCAGATTCAGATTCGGATTTGCTCATTTTTCAATATGCATTTTACTAAAATATAATGTAAAATAAAATATAATTGTTAACTATTTTATTACTAAGCTTTGGCTTTAAAGACATCCTTGACTCGAGGATCTTGTCACTTTATATACTTTATTCTTGAGATATGAAACATAAGGGTTTCATATTGGATAACTACGCATCAAGGGATGACACATCATACTGTCAATTGGTAGATTGCCTACCAATTGAACAATATACTATTCCGACAATAATAATAATATTCTAAAAATTAGAATCATACCAATTGTATAAATGTCCAGTATACTCAAATTTTGATTATTTTTGTATTTTTGTAATTTTCTTGGCAAGACAACGTTCTAAATTGTGTTTTTTACATAATTAAAAAAATTTTTTTTTTTACGTTAAGGGGTTAAAGTATATTACTTTTTATTGGCTTGGAGAGCTACGGTCTACGTTTTTGCAATACGAAACTTGGGAAACAATTATTTTTTTTAAATATTAGAGATAAAGACCTTATTAACTTCCTAAAATCAAAGTTGAAGTATAATATAAAAGTTCGAAGGGATATTTTAAGCAACGGGCTCATAAAAAGTATCGTAAAGAAATATTTTTAACTAATTAAATCGCAGAATCCTGAGAAATACCTTTTCTGTTTCACGAAACTCTAATTTTTACTATAGTCCCACAAACCCATGAAGTGTCTATTTTATATATGAATCTTTAAAGTATATTTGAAGGTAAATAAAGATGTAAATTCAGTATATATTCATTCATATGTATTCATCTCCATGGCTATTTTAAATTTTATATGTCTATATATACAAATATATATACACACTCTAATCAAATACATTTATTTTGAGCGTAAATAAATGAAAATCCAAGATTTAAGTTAAAATGGTTAAATAATGCTTAAAATTACACAGAGCTGTGAATAATCAGTTATCTGAAGTTGACGAAAGATCTAATTTTGGTGGACTTTAGATAACTGACTATTTATATTAAGCGTAATAAATTTAATTATATCTTTTGTAGAGATCTCTTCTGACAGTCGATGATTTACCTGGAAAAAGATTTTTTTAAATTATGAACTATAAATGTTGAAAATTATTAATTATCTGCTACTGGGATATCCTAAAATTGATGTGGAAGTTTTATTTCTGTTGGGTTAAAGAATGACTGATGACCTAAAGTTAAATGGGTTTGCATACATGAGACATATGAATGAAACACTAGTTAACATTTAATTATGTTAACTTCATTTTGTACATAGTTTTAAAGGAAGCCGTTTGCTTAAAAGGATTTACGATGCATGATATATTAAGTTGTAATGAGCATACAAAATGAATTGTATTGATGATATAACACACTGTATCAACTGCACAAGCTAAGAAAATTTTGCTCTAATGCAATTCTTATTGTAGATAATGTAAAAATACAGGAAGTTTGATTGCTCTATAATGTTATTATAACATTTTATGGGTATATAAGATATTAGTCAATAAATACTTTGATAAATAAATAAATAATAATAATTATGTAATTATATATATATGTATATATATGTATATATATGTATATGTATATATATATGTATATGTATATATATGTATATGTATATATATATATGTATATATGTATATATATATATATATGTATATATGTATATATATATATATGCATATATATATGTATATATATATGTATATATATATGTATATGTACATATATATATATATGTGTATGTATATATATGTATATGTGTATATATATATGTATATATATATATGTGTGTGTGTATATATGTATATATATATGTATATGTATATATATATGTACATGTATATTTATATGTATGTGTGTGTATATATGTATATATATGTATATGTATATATATATATATATATATATATATATATATATATATATATATATATGTATATATATATATATATATATATATATATATATATATATATATATATATATATATATATATATATATAAAGTAGCAATTTCTCAGGTGAAAAGACTACGAATAATTCCTAATCACAATTGATCACATAATAAAAATATCCATGTTTAAAGAGAACTCGTTAACTATTGGCTAAAGTAGTACAGGCAGAGGCTGAATTAAGTCTATAGCGTGACTGGAGGGAAAAATCAGAATTACCGCGCAAACCCCCAACGTACTTTATGAACAAAAGTTATTAAATTAATATTAAAGTATGTAAATAAGGGATTTTAATATTACACGCACACACACACATACACACACACACACACACACACATATATATATATAGTAGAGTTTTAGACAGAATTTAGATAGAATGTTTCACAAAAATTTGATTATATTAGCATTAAACCTTAGATTAGTAAAAAAAAGATTGTTTTTTTATAATCCCAAGTAAATCAAACACATTCTGCATTTAAATTTTATACATCTTATTTGGTAAATAGAAACCTGTGATAGAGATTTTAGATTGACTTACTTTTATTTCATGAACTTTTAAAAGCTTAATAATTATGAATGTAGTCTTTTATGACTTCTAACCGTTATTGGGAATATTTTTAGCATAGTAAAACGTGGAAAAGTAATTAAATAAATTACTTTTTTAAATGCTTTTAAACGTTGGCTAAGCAGTTCAATTTCCTAATGAAAAGATTTGCTATAACATGTATAAATCCTCCAAATATATCTCAACTACATTAGTGATCTTTATTCAATACAATTAGTGTAGATTAATGTCACCACTTTATAAACATGCATTTAAATTCCTTCTCTACAGATATATATTTGGTTTATTTTTATTCCTGATTTCGTTGCATTTAGCTATAAGGTTAACTTATTGTGGGTGGAATATTCACTCAAAACCTGTCTTATAAAGAAAAAACAGATGGATATTTTGTATTGCGGTCGATCCTCGTTGTAACGCATTTAAAGAGACTAAAGATTCTGTTCATAATTTGATACCATTAAGAAAAAGTCAGATCTAAAAAAAGTTACTCCTTTTCAAATGTATTCAATAGTGATGTAATTGGAAAATTGCTAAAAATCTGTTAACGACTTAATAAATTGACTAAAATTAATTAAATTTTACTTTGCATTTTAGTCCATCAAATTTTATTAATCCCCAACAAATTAAGTATTTTCTTAAATTTTAGTGAAATAAATTTTAATATTCACTTACAGATTAAATTTTAGTAAATTTAATAGGAAATTCGGACTACCTTTCTATTAAATTTGCTTTGTTTATTCAGAAATAATCTGTAATTGTATTGGGGTTAAAAGGAAATTTTATGAAATTACATTACAACAAATGATTTCATCCACTGTGTCCTTTCACTGTTTGCGTAGAGAAATACTTATTGATTTTTCGTAATTTTTATGAAAATGTGAGACTTTCAAAACAAAATAGTAAAAAATAAATTAATAAAGCTTACGACTGAATAAAAAGTTAATTATATAGATTACTAAATAATTAAATAGTTATTAGATAGTTAAATATAAAGATTTTAAAGATTAGCTATAAAAGGATAAATTAACATGAAAAAGTATAGGAAAAAAGCGAAATCTAAATTTTCGTTCATTATAACCAGAAATTTGTTATATGCGTTGACTATAACAGTATTCCACTGTACTTTAAAATGAGGCTTGTTGTTCCGATAGTTTTATCCGCGTGATTTTTGCTTGTACAGACACAAAAAATTCTATTATTTTGTTTATAAAAACGATTTGCTTTGTTCCAATTGACCAATATTGTACTTTAATCCCCCTTAATATCTTAAACACACATTTTCTTAAAGTTACCATCAAAATGATAGCTCAGGGGATAGCTCTGTACAACTTAACTCCACACAAATTTTTTTTATCATTTTGTTTGTATAGACGATTATTTTTATTCTATTTGTCTTGTTCATATTCTGTTTTGCCTAATCCTCTCTCTAATCTTTCAAACAAATATTGTTTTAAAGTTTCCATCAAAATGTCAGCCTACAGTGGAAAACCTAACTCGACATAAAAAAATTCCACTATTTTTTTATATAGACGATTAGCTCTGTTCTATTTATCGGATACTATATCCTAATACTTTATCTATCATTTCAAACATATATTTTCTCAAAGTTTCCATCAAAATGACAATATAGTGGAAAACCAAACTCAGCACAAAAAATTCTATCATTTAATTTATATAGACGATTAGCTTTGTTCTCTTTATCCAATACTATATCCTAATCCTCAATCTAATCTTGCAAACAAACATTTTCTTAAAATTTCAATCAAACTGACAGCCTAGTGGTAAACCGAACTCGGCACAAAAAGTTGTATAATTTTATTTATATAGTCGATTAGCTTTGTTCTATTTATTCAATACTATATCCTCATCCTCCCTGTAATCTTGCAAACAAACATTTTCTCAAAATTTCCATCAAAATGACAGTGAAAAATCAAACTAGTGGAAAACTAAACTCGTCACAAAAAGTTGTATCATTTAATTACTATAGACGATTAGCTTTTCTCTATTTATCCAATACTATATCCTAATCCTTCCTCTAATCTTGCTAAGAAATATTATCTCAAAATTTCCATCAAAATGACAGCCTAGTGGGAAACCAAACTCGGTACAAACAGTTGTATAACTTAATTTATATAGACGATTAGCTTTATTCTATGTATCCAATACTGTATCCTAATCCTCAATCTAATCTTGCAAACAAACATTTTCTCAAAATTTCAATCAAAATGACAGCCTAGTGGTAAACCAAACTCGGAAAAAATTGTTGTATAATTTTATTTATATAGTCGATTAGCTTTGTTCTATTTATCCAATAATATATCCTAATCCTCCCTCTAATATTGCAAACAAACATTTTTCAAAATTTCCATCAAAATGACAGTGGAAAACCAAACTAGTGGAAAACCAAACTCGGCACAAAAAGTTGTGTTATTTAATTTATATAGACGATTAGCTTTGCTCTATTTATCCAATACTATATCCTAATCCTTCCTCTAAACTTGCTAAGAAACATTATCTCAAAATTTCCATCAAAATGACAGCTTAGTGGAAAACCAAACTCGGCACAAAATGCTGTATCATTTAATTTATATGGACGATTAGCTTTGTTCTATTTATCTAACATTATATCTTAATCCTTCCTTTAATCTTTCAAGCAAATATTTTCTCAAAGTTTCCATCAAAATGACTGCCTAGTGGAATACTAAATTAGACATAAAAATTCTATCATTTTGTTTATACAGACGATTTGTTTTGTTCTAATTGTTGGATACTGTACTTTAATCCTACCTCTAATATTTCAATTAAACATTTTATCAAAGTTTCGTTCAAAATATAAGCCTAGTGGAAAACCAAACTCAACAAAAAATTCTATAATTTTATTTATATAGACAATATTGCTTTGTTCTAATTGTCTGTAAAATACATAATCCGTTTTCTAATCTTCCAAACAAATATTTTCTTAAAGTTTCCATCAAAAGGACAGCCCCTGTGTAAAACAAACTCCACACAAAAAGTTTTATCATTTTGTTTATATAGACGATTAGCTTTGTTCTATTTGTCCGATACTATACCATAATCCTCCCTCTAATCTTTCAAACAAACATTTTCTCGAAGTTTCCATCAAAATGACAGTCCAATGGAAAACCAAACTCAAAGATTTCAATTAATATGGAATCAATTTGCCATTTAACGGAGAAAGACATCAAACATTCCGCAGCTCGCTGTCTGTGGAGGGGCTAAATTTAGATCTCTCACAATTTCTGAGCTGATTTATTATTTTGTGTGTGACCCGGCATTTCTCGCGTAATATTGAATTAGTTTTTGATTAAGCTCTAACTTTTTGAATACCAGCAGTATATCAGAGTATTAGCCGAGCAATGAATCACCTGAATTTATTAGTTACGTTAGAACGTAACCTCTGAATGGTTCGCACTACAAGGCCATAACAATTTAAAGAAAATTGGCAATTTATTAGTTATGAGTTTCTTTTTAGCTTAGTTAATTACAAATGAAATTTTGTTTTTATTTAATTTCTTATAATCCTTAAACAAATTGAATATTTAGTTATTTTTGCAATTATCGTTTCATCGATTTTTACTGGGTTAGAATAAACTTACTTATCAACTCAAAATTCAAGAGAGTTCAGAAAATACACATTAAAAAGGTGATAAGAAGCTAATAAAAATAACTTAGTACCAGGATTTTCTTAACGTAAAACATATCACTTTTTAAAACTTAAGTATGCTGTCAAAGTACCTTACAGTCTTTCTATTCATTATTTTAAGATTCGGGGTCTATCAGACCGCCTCAGTGGTGGAATTATTTGAACGCCGAACAAAACCTTCTGCATTATTTGATCTGCTTTTGAGTAAACAGAAAGGAGTAAAGGGAAATAATTCCTAATTTCCCTTCTCCGTAGATCCAAGAATAGTTAGTCGGAAATCCCTGGAATTCCAGGATTTCCTCGGAGCACAAACACCTCTGGTTTAATATGCAGAAATAGAAATATGAAGATCGATGTAGAATTACTGTAACATCTAGGTATGCTGTCTTTGTGGTAGCATAACTGTAAGTCAATTAGCTTTTTAAATTTCATAAATAGACTGTTTTAATGAAGCTAGAAATGTATTATGTTCTCTTAAGCACATAATTTGGATGATTTGATTTCTGGGTAACACAGTTCTTTCAATTAGTAATAGTTTCTACCCTAGTTTGGTTATGTTTGGTTTGGAGGGTTACTGTCTACTGTTTTGCACACGGGGGCTAATGAGACCGGGACGTAATCTTGTTTAATCCAGACAAAACAGGATAAAAGATTGTACCGGAAGCTAAACTTAGCTATATAGCTTAGCTAGCCTATAGCTTATTAGAAGGCATAGCTTCAGTATGCTTCCTGCATCATCTTCTAATTCTAGCTTGAACACTGAGCTTAATCACAGTCAATGTGACTTGAGAATGGTTCTTGCATTATCATTTTTCGATAACCACTTGATTATCAACACCAATATTACATATTAACAGAGCCTTAATACAGTTAATCGATACAAACTTATACTGGTCTTTTAAGTATATTTTGTTTTGTTTGGAACACTACGATTTACGTTTTTGCTACAGGAAGGCTAATGACACCACTATTTGCTACTTAAAGCCGATTCTAAACGGCTACGAACATCCATAACCTACGCGGGATTCGAACCCGCAAACTCCAATTCCAAAGAGCAACGCCCTATAAATCAGCCGTCGTTCAGCCTATTTAGAGACAAACTTTAAGAAAATCGCTTTTCTTCTTTATTCATTTTATAATTCAAAACTAATAAATCCATTGAGCATAGTTATAGAATTCTAAATTTCTCCACCTGAATTTTGAACATAGTTCTATATGTGTATATTTCAACAGAGTGCTGTTAGTTTGTAAACGTGATGCTATCCTATCATCTTTTATTTCTGCTATCTTCAGTTTGAAATATTTTGGTATAAACACTCGGAATATTCTTTAATTCAGAAAATATCTTCTAAATGTGTGTTTCTATCTCCAGATAACCCAAAAGTTTGACTTTTAGACTAAAAACTCCTACCAAATGGTTTATTCTACCGCAAAAATTTAATTTTTGGGAACTTGAAATCCTCTATCTGAAAATACGACGTCGCTCAAATATTTATTGATTTCAGGGATTTATATCGAACCTACGTGCATTCTGTTAAATACGAAAGGAATAGAATTTTTGCTATGATGCTGCACTCGCATATTATTTTTGTGTATATGAATGAAAAATTCATACAAAAGTATTTGGAGGGATTGTTGATTGCTTTTGATGCACTCTTCATTGCTCTTTATTTTATAACTTTATTTTAAGTGAAGCAATCAAAAAAGATTTATGAAACAACATAAAAAACAGATTAGAATTATAAAATGATTATAATAATAGAAATATATCAGAAAGTAATAAAACTGGGGAATGATTATTAGAGAATGACTTTAATATATTGCTCTGTACTATATGCACTTAAAGCAAGATGTACTTCGTATATTCAGACCTGCAAACAGAGGATTCTCTCTCTGTACATATATATATATATATATATATATATATATATATCTATATATATATATGTATATATATGTATATATATGTATATATATGTATATATATGTATATGTATATATGTATATGTATATATATATGTGTATGTATATATATATGTATATATATATATATATATATATATATATATATATATATATATATATATATGTATATATATATATATATATATATATATATATATATATATATATATATATATATATATATATATATATATATATATATATATATATATATATATATATATATATATATATATATATATATATATTAGACATTGTCCTGTTTTAACGTTGTAATTCTAAAACTTTTTTGTTTTTAAATGAATTATGAATTAGACCGTTTTAATGGAAAAGTAAAGAAAAAATCCTTTTAAAAAGACTTGATGCCACCACTCTTACAGCAATTCCAAATATAATTAGATAAAATGAAAATTTTCACTTCTCCTGTACGGGGATTCGATCCTGGGAGTTCTTGTACTCTAGCCCGCTGCTCTGACCACTGCGCCACAGATAAGTTGGCAGTGAAGGGTTTCGAGAGGCATTATAATAGTCGCAATAAGCACACAATTCTGGTTTTTTTAATAAGAATAATTTTTTATTGGATCAAATTGTGAATTTAAACCATTCTCGAATCAAATTAATTACCTTCAAAATATTTCATCAAAATCAGTCCAGCCATTTAGGAGGAGTTCTATTACAAACACACAGACAGAAGAATTTTATATAGAGAGATATAATATATATGTATATTTAAATATATATATATATATATATATATATATATATATATATATATATATATATATATATATATATATATATATATATATATATATATATATATATATATGTATATTTGTATATCTATCTATCTATCTATCTATATATATATATATATATATATATATATATATATGTGTGTGTGTGTGTATTTATATAGATAAATAGATAGATAGATATGCTAATGTGTTGATCCAATGTGATTAAGTGATGCAGCGGGGATAAACTCCTCATGGTGGTCTGGCGAAAAAATACTCATTTTTTTAAAGAAGTATGCTGTAGTAGATAGTAGAGAGAAAAATTCCGTAATTGGTTTCTAGTTTCTGTCAAAGTGAAATAGATCACAAAAGATTAATGGATTTATTCCTCGAAATCGAGGACAGGGTAAAAGGGCCACTTAATGAAAAAGTTATCAACACTGTTGACTACAAGATAAAGTAAAGCCACTGTGCTAGAATATGACAATAAAGGTAAATAAGTTCCAGAATATAACATAAAAAATTTCCAAAAAGAGAAAAACTGAACGAGTCCAGCTGTTTGCTGTTAAGAATGAGATACATTACCTGTGCTAGCAAAGCTTAGACTGAAAGATAAAGACCTAAGGCGCTGTGAAAGCAAACACATATTGGAAGGTAAAATCTTTTTGCCAGATTTTAGAAATAAATAAAAATCCAGCACAAATAAGGCACATGTAGAAAAAAAATATTAACACATAAAACTGTTTTCTCTATTTGCGCTTTATTTAAGTTGGATTAGCATTTATTACAATTGATTAAGTTGAATTGCTTTATGAATTTGCACTTTTGGGGTAAAGCTTTGTTCGGAGAAAAGCGGAGTGTTTGAAGAAGTATATTAATATTTATTTCGAAACACGATAAAAATGTCAAACGTGAGAGTCATACTAAATCCTTTTCTATTTATTTTGGATTCATAAGAAAAAATTAAACCTTAAGAGATTTGTCGTATGCTTTATTAATATTAGACAATAGTTTTGCCTATCGTATTCTGATCAGTTTAAAACGATCAAATTTTACGACAAAAAATATTAAAAAAAATAAAAATTAGAAAATGTACGTAAAGTATGTAATATTTTAATTTGTGTGCCTTTGTATGTAAGTAATATATTTCGGACTAAATATAGCAGTAAGATAAAAGAATTAGAATCTACAAAATACTCTGAAGTAATTTGTTGTTATCATCGTTACTTCTGCTCTTTCAACAAGCCAAGGACGTGAGATATAGGCTATTGGATTAAATGCAAAGGGTGAGCCTTTCGTTTTATGAAAAGCACCGCTAGGGGAAAAGAACGACTTTGCTGAAGAGGTTCCTCGTAATTTAGAAGCAGGGACCAAGTAGAAGACTCCCAGAGGTATAGTTTACGAACATTGTGACCACGAACTTATTTTACGTGCCCCAGTCACCCTCAACGAACATGGTGGATCTTAGGCCAGCTCGAGCCCCTAACACGCCACCTTTCAATTATGAGATGCCTGTCTTTGCCGACTGAGCTATTCCGAACGGTGGCCGATTGGTAGGATACTGCCATTCGGTACTGGAGTTCACGGGTTTGAATAGCACTTATGGCATGGATAGTCGTAGCCGTTCTGAATCACACACGACTTGCCCCTTAAGAAACCCTCTGACACATCCAAGGAACTCTGGGCAGAGAGCCTAATCAAAAACCTGGAACTGATCAGGAAGGTCAGTAGCTTGGTTGACTGACTCACCTCAAATCAAGGCGCCACCGTGAGGTCATGACGGTTTTAGCCTAAAATCGCACCGCAAGGGGAAAAGTACCCCTTCACTGATGACCGTGTTGTAATTGCTTCCCTCCCCACCTCCTCCTCTCTTTCCAGAAAGTTCCATGTAGTACACCGCTTTAACCGGACTTGCTTTGGTTGTACTTATTTGTCTAGATTGTCTACATTAAATTATATGGGCGTAATGCTGACTTGGCCCCTGCGTAACGCATTGTTGCCGGACCGTCA
The DNA here is from genome assembly GCA_032207245.1 of Pardosa pseudoannulata. Lineage (NCBI taxonomy): Eukaryota > Metazoa > Arthropoda > Arachnida > Araneae > Lycosidae > Pardosa > Pardosa pseudoannulata. The sequence goes on from CM063498.1 coordinate 11,717,966, forward strand.
GACCGAACCAGCAATTCAACACCCTACATCCGATTTTGGGTGGGTGGCAGGTTACAGGTAGTACACTGCTTTAAGCAGTAGGTTCCGGTTTCATTAGCTCTGGAATAGCAAAAGAATAGACCGTAGCGTTACAAACCGACTGAGTTACAATGGCGCTGAATAAATTTAATACGCTTGTATTGAGTTTAGCCGCTAGCTGCTTCTTGACTTAAAAGAATTCAACAGAATCCTCTATTTTTATTATAAACTGTAGTTCTTCCAGACACAAAAAGCAAGAAAATGAAACCAGAATTGTATTTATCACGAATGCACATTCTTTAATTTTGTCATTTGGGACAACTTTAATTTCCTTTGTAAAAATTTCATAAGTTTACATGCCACCCCAATTCTAAGTATAATAATATTCTTCAACACTCTCTGTTAATAAATTAAGTAATTCATTAAAATGTCTTTAAAATGAGAAAAGAGAAAGATGGGATAAATAAGCCATAACTCTCGCTGGCATTGTGTAAGTAACTGGCATCGCGGCTAAAGGGCGTGATTTAGCATCCAACCTAACAATAAATAAATAGGCAGATTTTGGCTTGTTCTTGAAATTTCAGATCGGAGAACAGACGAATGATGCAAAATGCCAGAAAAACAAAAAAGTCCCCTTTCTTCCATCCTTTTGTGCGACGAAGTTCACTTTTTCTCCTGGACAGGTTCCAACAAAAAGGGGTGGGAGAGAACAAAGCGCTTCCGATGTGGCTCCAATAGATCACAGGTCACGTTGTGCACGCACAATCTCACATTTTCCAGATTTTGTCTTAATGACCGGTTGTCTACAGATATCCGGCTGCAATTACGGCAGATTTTCGAGACAATCCTTCCGATTAAAAAAAACCTCATATGACGTGGGGGAAAAAACCTTTCTCTAGTACGAGCTTTGGTAGTAGCGTTTTTGAACATTGGGAAATTTTATTGGAGAAACGATGCTGGTCACCGAATATGAATTATTGTAGTGAACATGGAAATAAAGTATATTTGAAAGAGAAATCAAAGAGTAAAATTCAAATAGGAATGAAATTTATCTGAGGTCACCGAATTTTTTCTATGCTACATTCATTTATTTATGTGTATACTGTAACGGCGTATTTAGCGGTGTCTCGACATCAAAGAACTTTGCTTTGAGAGGTGGGATTCGCTTGTGTGGATACAAAGGGATTGTTTACCTCGTAACCACGATGTCTACACTGTTGTGCCCTATAGTAGCGGAACAATATACCAGATTACCGGCACCTTCACTGACAGCCAGAAATATGACCATTCGAATGACAAAGGATTTACCGCGACTTGGATCTAGCCTCTAAGAATTCCTGGGACACCTGGTTTTGCCGCCGATGATTGTTTAACCCAATCCAGTTGGTCGAAAGTGAGGTCATCGCTAGATGATCCAATAATGAAGTTGTGGGTGAGGCCCCACCCGTAGAAAGAGACGAGAGAAGATATGTTTTTTAGAAGAAGGTAGTTAGCTAGCAATCAGCTAATTCAGAGGTCGCCTTGACCAGTCTCTCTATCGGAGAGTTTTTTGCTATAATCCCCCCTTGGGATCTTTTCTTAAAGAGTAACCCGCATCGGTTAACTCTGAGGTCGGCTCGACCAGTCTTTCCATCATATTTCCCTTCGGAACTCTAACTGTGCTTTGACATTCTACCATTACTTCAGTGAACTTTCGCGACAGCTACCGAATTGTATCTTCCGTCGAATCATCAATATTTCGGCAGAGTCTGATCTTAGATACTACACTTCTCTACTGAGGCCTACGTGTATCTAATCACATACCTGTGATCGGAAATTGTTTTTTTGTATATTTATGAAATGATGTATATAGCAGAGGTGTAAATAAATAAGGAAAAATAAGGTCCAGACGCCCCTTATTTTTCATTGTGTCACCTAAAACAGGGACCGGACACGTTACAATACAAACAGTATTTATTTTTCAAAGCAGCTGGCTATACAGATAGATATCTTTATACTAAACAGGCTTGGTTTGTTATCTCTAGAGGTATCGTTTGAACTTGGAGCACATTGCGAATATATATTATATGCACTAATCTCTATGTACGATTTTTGTAAATATTTGATTGGCCTGAGCTTTGAACTCACTTTTCGTCAGATTTGTGGAGATGAGGGAGAGAGCAGGCAAAGACGAAGAAGTGAGCAGCGAAAACTCTTCTGCGGCAGCTTCTCACCATTTTTTTACCAAATCGAGACGCCATGTTGAGCTGATGGCATCATAAGCATAGTTCATCGGGCTGATCCCATCATTTGCATTATTCATTCTCACCCTTGTTAATATAGTAAATAAAGATTCAGCAGAAAAAATATTTTTATTTAAAATTTGTAATCCTCAAGGGGACTCTGGCCGTGCCATCTGTCGGTCTTTAACACCCTATAACACTACAATTATGTAGAACAGTGCTTAATTACAATAAAGAGTAGATCATTAATACAGTGCTATTATACAATTTCTCATTGCCTATGTAACTATAAGTTCAGCATCTATTTATTTACAGTTAATCCGTATAGTAACTATAATGTAAGATTCTAAATACTGAATACACGTAATTATAATATAATTTATGGTAAATACACGTGTCCAAAATGTCAATAACTATTATAACCTTAACAACATATATAGTCCTTTGTATATATGCCTGTGTCTGATGTATGTGTATAGGTGCCGGTTCTGGGCTATTAGCCGCCCACGTGCAAGATAGAATTGGGCCACCCCCTCTTTTAATATGAATTCCTAGTAAATTAACAACTTAGCTTAATTCCTAAGCTATGTTTATACGTTCCATGCAATTGACTAAGTATCAAAAAAGTAAAAGTAAAATTACGCCATATATTTATCTCATGTTTATTAAAATGTATATAACATAAAACTGGAGTAATAAACTGCACCCTGAACCTGCACTCATCTGGATTTCTTATTTAATAGTTCGTCATACGTTTTATGTATGTTATGTGCCTAGAACCTTACTTACTAGAGTTGATTAGAGTTAATAAGCGATTATTTACAACACATATAAGGCAACTCAGATTATCTTTAAACATTTTGGTGTGATCAAGCCTTGATATTTTTATTTTTATAAGTACCATGATTTCCTTTAAATAATCGTGCAAAGATGCAGTTACTTTTACTTTCAGAGCTTTTTGTTATCAGGAAGGGCTTGTAATACGCTTATTAAATTGAGAGACATTTACATCATGTCTGGATTTTGACTGACGGTCGTGGTTCAAGATAACACCTATCTATCTGGACTGCGATAGGGAACAAGAAAAATCTGGACATTTTAGTTCTTAGGCTTTCTTCTAAACACATTATCCATTTTCATTGGATCTCATTTCATGTTGGAGTCGACGGAAATGAAAAGGCCGACTACCTGGCTGAAGGACGGCTGCTGAGGAAGGGGTGAGTCGCTCTTCCATATCGCGAGATCTCCCCCTTTAAGAAGATGGAATCAAACTGACTTGGAAGGATTCCTCCCAATCATCTGTGGTATTTTGGAAGAAGTCCAGGCGGGTTCTTCCGGCTTTCATCTAGAAAATATCAAACGGCCTTCTCGCTCTTCATAAGTGGTAATGTCAGAGCACTCATATTCAAGAAGGGACAGAAGATCTTTCATGAGTGCTATTAGTGTGGGGCTGACAGGGTGATTCATTTTAGTTTGCTAGGACTTTACCAGCACAATGTCCTTCGGGATCCTCTATTGATTTTGGATCTTTTCTGCATTTTTAGATTCATGAAGCTATGCTAGAGGATCTGGGATTAGTAACAATCACAACACAACTTTTACTTCAGCCAAGTACAAGAATGACTAGCCTACTAGATTTTAATTAAAGTTTATGAAGAAAATTAAAATAAAATACATTATTTGTTTTTTATGAAACTGAATGCTTCATTTTCAAAATTCTTTGTATTGATGGTTCCATATTTATATAAAAAATAGTTAAAATTTTAAAATAAATAATATCTTTCTTAAGTGAAACTTAAAGTCTCAGACCGATTGTTAGGGAGAAGCATTCTATATACAAAACATAATGCTATAACACACAATCAGATTGACCTAAAAACGGTTCTTTAAGTGTCTTCAGAACCCTTAAATCTACAAAAGTTTCAATTTTCAAAGAAATATGTTATACACTGAAATGTTCTACCCACTTAAAAAAATCGGCATAAATAATTCCGTTTAGTTTAAAAGTTATGATTAAAATTATAAAAGTCAATCTAATGATTTCTGTGCAGCGGAGTTGGCAATTGTTTATTTATTACTTTCATTCGAGTTTTCCCAGAATGCAAATTTGTAATGCTGCTCTCAAGATTGCTCAAAACATATCTCAAATTTCCCCCCTATTTTTCCCATTTCAATATAATGATGTTTCCTTGTAATTGAACTAAAATTATTGCTACGAAAATTATCTTTATTGATTTACAGAGGTCAGTACATGTCTAAATGATCCCCAAAAAGCTTAAAACTATAAACATGTTTTAAGAATATAAAATATGTTTAAACTTAAGGTTTTTCTTAGTTTGACTCAATTTTCATTAAAACTTAAAATTGAATATATGTGTATTAATATTTCTTTTAAGCATGCGCTCAAATAAAAAAACAGTTTTAACGAACACAAAAATCAAGTTATAAGTATACATATTTTAAAAATATTTATTAGTACCTATGTAATAATAGCCTAAGGTATCCGTTCGACTTTCCTTGAATTTATGAAGCGGTTGGACCTGGAATTGTTAGAGGCATCTATATTGGATTCTTGATGAGTTAGGATTAGTAAAATTCAAAGCGAGTAAAGTTTACTTTCTCCTAATTTATCCATCAGATTCTAAAATAAATTGGTATAAATATGTCCTATCACAGCAAAAGTACTATCGTCCGTAAAACGTTCGAAATTTACCCCTTCACCCCTTTTAGAGCGTTTAATGTCGTTATATCATGCCCCATTTAAAGAGAAGGCGCTCAAATTTATCAATTTATCACATAATAAATAGGTAAAAATAACAATTTTTTCTAGCATTATGACGTCATTCCTTTAATTATCTCATTTGATTAATTCTTATTTTAAATTATTTAAATATCGTCTGCATTATTTTCATACATTTTTATTACTGAACTTAGATATTCCGTAAATGATTTTCTTTTACATTTGGCTTAATAATAGATTAGGTACATAAGTAGTAATTTTAAATTTAATCATCGATTATTTTTTGTTAAAATGAAAATTGCAATCACCGGTATTAACAACAAATTCTTTTCATAAAAGTCTAGCAATCTATTTTATGGACTAATAAATATCTAGCGTTTAAGTTATATATCTTTGAAAAGTAAGAAGTTTGTTCGTTTGTGTGTTTGTTCTTTATACATAACCACACGGTTTGCAATCGATTCGCTCAATTTTGGACATCATTCATAAATACCACCAAATAATCCCTGTCAATATTAAACCTTTGCTGTCCATTCTATCACGCAATATGAAAAATAAATTAAGTTGGCAACTAACATGCTGTCAGTAAAGATAAACAAATTATTGAGCGTGTACAGACAATTCTCAGCCAAAATGCAAACCATATTTTTTACCTGCCTCATAGGGTACTTTACAACTCTGAAAAATTAAAAGTTTTACTGATCCCGTCATATGACGAGCTATATGCTAGAAAAACAAGATACAGTAGAACCTCTTTTTAATTACCACTTCGTTAGAATGACCATCTTAAAAAGTCCCAATTATTTTACCATAGGAATAATGTTAATTTTGAATCATTACAACGACCTCAAGCGTATTATTTTTCGTTAGAGCGTCCGCCAATTTTAGTCCACAGAACTCATGAGCAAGTGGGCAATTTCAAAATTGTTGTACTGTGGTGGAACTTCAAGAAACCTGTACTTCACTCTTTGTGTTTGCTTAAAGGAGGGGAGGGGGCTTGACGAAAATGGTTGAACTAAATCTTCAATTATCTTTTGATGAGTTTGTTGTGGTAGATGAAACTTTACAGTGCTGCGGCGGAAATTTGAATGAGGATGATTTTATTGCCAGTACTACCGGAAATGAAGAAATCTGCGATTTCGACGACGGAGAAGAAATCGTCCAAGCTTTTGAAAAAGTGAATAAAAAAGAAGCCTTCAATGCCTTGCGTCAATATTTTGAAGGACAATCTCATTCTGAAGATTTCTTTCAAAATCTAACGGATATGGAATCAGTGATAATGAAAAATTCTCAAATGAACTTGAAACAGGCGTCAATCAAAGACTTTTTTTTTTCAAAAATTCAGTAATGGAAATACAAATAAATATAAGTGTTCTCTAGGTATGTACTGTTGCATCTTTGCTCAATTTTTTTTATTATTTTTTCAATTTGTTACAGCGACCTTTCGTTACAACGACCATATGATGTTGGTCCCACAGGGCTTCGGTATACTGAGGTTCTACTGTATACATATGGGGGTGAGAAATTTAATGTGGTACTGGACAAATCAAAATAGACTCGAAATATCATTTTTTACTCTTCTCACAACACGCCAGTTCGTCAGGATCGTAGCGTACGTGTAGTAATGACGACAGAATGACATCTGATCACGAATACGTGACTAAGAGGGAGGCACAAGCGAAGATTCAATCCAAAAAAACGATCACACGTCGAAGAAGCATTGTATTTGCTTTCAAAAACGAATTAAAACCCAGAGATGGAAGTCATTCGATTTTTAATGTCCCAGAAGTCACGGCATTTAGCTGTAAGCGATATAGAATTCTAGGGATTCTCAATCACGATATTTCTAAATTTCGTCTGTGTTTTGTCGTGTTCTTTACTAAAACCGAATGAGGCACATGGCACGGAAACAGATACACTATTTTCATCTATCTTCACACACAAGTGTGTATAAAATGTGAGTATAATTGTAATTTAATCATATACATTGCTTTGTATATATTTTTATGCCAACATAAGTCTGCCAATAAGGCAGTTTCACGCAGCAAGGTACATCTCAACTCATGATGATTCTCATTTCAAACCGAAGGGCAGCCCATTGATTGCCTATTGGTTATCGTAAACATGAAAATGAATGTCAAGGGCCTTAAAGGGGTTCGTGACGTTGCGTGAAATCGCTTTATATATATATATATATATATATATATATATATATATATTATATATATATATATATATATATATATATATTTATATATATATATATATATATATATATATATATATATATATATATATATATATATATATATATATATATAAATATATATATATATATATATATATATATATATATATATATATATATATATATATATATATATATATATATATATATATATATATATATATATATATATATATATATATATATATATATATATATATATATATATATATATATATATATGAGTTTGAAATTTGTGACATAGATTTACATATTTTACAAATGTCAAATTAGTTTGTCGAATTCGTTAAACTGAAATTTGCAGATAGAAAAAGTTCAGAGTTCAAAGTTCAGAATTTTGTGTTTGATGGTCTTTATAATTGACCCTTTGATAAATATACACGCTCAGTTGCAATCTATATTTCTCGATTATGCTGAGAAATTGTAGTGAAACGTTTGTCTATAAGTTTAGTTGTAAATTATCTTAAAGGTGATTAATATAGACTTTATAAAAATAATTTTTATGTATTTTGGGTGTTTATTGAATTGTTCAATTGTATGGTTAAAAATGTTAAATTATTGTTTTCCATGAAATGAAAGTGGAAAACTCTTATTTATGTTCTCTTTCATAAGATATATTGGGAAAAATAAATTAATTTCTTGAATTTTATTTTGTTTTTTTTATATCGTAGCACAAAAACCGTTTAATACCTCAAATAAAACAACAATCAGAAATTTATGCGAATTTAATTAAAATATTCGTATTGCAAGAACCGCCTTGCACGGATCAAAAGTAGAAATCGTTGTCAAATATTTTTTTAGACTAGTTTTCTATCTAAAGTAGAAGAATTCGTGATTTTTTTTTCTATTACATTTTTCACATAATTCCGTTATCTTTTTGTTGACAACGACATAGAGAGGCTGTTCTCGCATTCTTACGTTTTTTTAATAGTTATAAAATTTATTTCTGTTTGAGTTTTTGGCATATCTCTGACTCGCTGTACTTTACGATTTTTTCTCTGCTGTCAAATGTCATTTGACAAGGACGAAAATTGAAACTTAATCCTTTTTGCAAGTGGAAGCGCGGAAAAATTCTAACATTAATAAAAACCTCACCAATCTGAGAAGCTGTTTGATTCAGTTGCTCTAGCTGATAAAAGGTTCTGACAAAAGTTATAAAAGTAACTCAGATGAAAATAGAAATAGTCACCATACGGCTTTAAAGAAACCGTGTACGTTTACCGAAAGAAATTTTTAAAAACCGTGTAAAAATTTCTTTTATCACTTTTATATATATATTTTATATATATATATATATATATTTATATATATATATATATATATATATATATATATATATGTGTGTGTGTGTGTGTGTGTGTGTGTGTGTGTGTGTGTGTGTGCATGTGTGTGTGTGTAATCCAATAATTATAAAATTGCTGGACAAGGAGAAAGCTTAAACATCTAACAGTAATAACGATGCAGTCGGGCCACATCGAAGAGAACGGCGCATATTTTAGAGCTGCTAAAACGGACATCTTTACTAGTCAACCACAGACAAGAGAAAGACACAAAAATCACTCTGCTGGAACAGAGGTGCACCAAGAGTGAAGACAGAAAGAATTTACCCAAGGAACGAGAAACTTACTCAGCGGATTTAAGTGTTAAGATCAGAAAAACTCTGGCGACAGCTGGAAAATGTGTTGAATAGACAAAAAAATTACATCTACAGGACAGAAAGCTTTGAGAAGTGTATCGATAGAATTTTAAGTCGAGTTCGCTCCTTTGATTAAGACATTTAGAGGCTGGGAAAAAGATTTTAAGGGATTAGAATGCTAGAGAGGAGATTTTTAAGAAGATAGTAAAGTTAAAAAATTTTGATATATTTCATATATATATGTAATATGTAATATATATATTTATATATATATATATATATATGTAATATATCAAAATTATTTAACTTTAATATTTCTTCAAAAACCTCCTCTCTACCATTCTAATTCATTTAAATCTCTTTCTCAGCCTCTAAATGGTTTATTCAATGAAGTATTTTCCACTTCACATTCCTTTCTGTCATAGAACTGCAAACTTTCTGCATATACAGCAGTTTCTTAGCTGTTGGTAGAACATGGTTTCGCATTTTGCTGATATTGCATTTAATTCGCTTATTAAGTTGTTTTTTACTGTGGGAAAAATTTTTGGCATCGCTCTTGGGTGCACCTCTGTCCGATCAGAGCGAACTCTGTGGCTTTTGGTTGTATGTTGTCCAGAAGATAAGATGTGCGTTGCTGCCTCTCTGGAATAAAATTTAAGTTAGACTTCTGCGTTCTCTTCAATGTCGGCCTGACTGCATTTTTATTATTGCTAGCTGTTGAGGTTTCTCCTTGTGAAGGAGTTTTATAAAAAATGGATTACACACACACACACACACACACACACACACACACACACACACACATATATATATATATATATATATATATATATACATACATATAAGAGTAAAAATGATAAAAGAAATTTTTATGACTTTATGATAAATCGTATTATTGATTAGAATAGTTGTATACAATAGTTGTATACATGTAAACGTGAAACATAATAGTATTATAAATTTCTTGGCACGTTGCGTAAGACATAGTAAATTTACTTCGGTAAGGGAAAATCTAATTAAAGAATTTGTTAACCAAATTTTAATTGTTGGTCACCCTCGACTTTTTATTCTTCGTAGTTTACATTCATACTTTAACACAAGTAAAGAATATATTCTGTGTTTTGTTGGTTAATCAAAAGTATATGTTTGCTAGTCTAGTAGATTTTTTAGTAGTTTTTTAATGGTATTAAATGTTCTTGTGGTAGATTCTCATACATACCTAGGTTTATTGTTATATATATATTGATTTTAATTTTATTTTAGTTTATAGTCTTATTTTTGTATGTATTGGTTTTAGACATTTTGTCTATTTTATTGGTGTACTTATAGTGACCGTTAGCATTTCAGCTGAATAAAATGGTCATCTCACTCGAATGGGGGGGGGGCGTTGCAATTCAATTATACCATTTCTAATTTCCTTTTATGTATCGTTCCAATTCTCTATATTTATATCTAATTTTGGTAATATATATATATATATATATATATATATATATATATATATATATATATATATATATATATATATATATATATATATATATATATATATATATATATATATATATATATATATACCGCCAAAAAGTGTAACATTTGGTTATATAGAGGTGTAGGATGCTAGTAAGGCAGCTAATTAGAATGTCGAGAATTAGTTACAGGATGAAATGTTAGAAGGGAAACTAAGTTATGTGAAGGAGTAATATGAAAATAGTTGAGGTTAGCGAGAATTAATTTTGGTACATGCGAGGTCACCAAAGATTACCTCAATCCGAAGTAAAACAAAGGTATTTCAGCAAAGGTCGTAAAGTAGGATAGAATCATCATAATCTTATTTTTGAAGGCAATTATAATTCAGTTTGATTAAAATATAATCACACACACACACACACACACACACACACACACACACACACACACACATATATATATATATATATATATATATATATATATATATATATATATATATATATATATCAAAATTATTAAGCCTACAATTATCCTTTTTCTCTTCTCTTTTTTTTTAATATCGAATTTCCTAGTCATAAAATGTCGTATTTAAAAGAATTTTCACCGACTTAAATTCTTTTAACTAGAATAGCTTGAGATTCCATTTGTCTTTATTTCTTTGTCATTCTCGTCGCAAGTTACAGAGCCACAGGGCTGCAATATCAGCTTGGAACTTCATTTCGAGAGGCGGCAAGAAGCCTCATTTCATATATTTATACATAAAGGATGATGACCGGCCGAACGATGGTCGAATGGTTACAGTGCTGGTCGGCGGCACTGGAGTTCGTGAGTTGGAATCCCACTGTGGCATGGATGTTCATAACTGTTAGGAATCTGCTTTAAGCAGTAGGTTCCTGTCTCTTTAGCCATCGTGTTGCATAAAAATAGAACATAGTGCTCCAACTAAACCAAAGAAGATGATGGCCGTGTTTCGTTTCTGTAAAACTATCACTTATTCGCGAAAGAATATCACTCCGCTCCCTTATGATATCCCCGTATTTGGTAATTCTGTGAGAACAACCGTGTACTTGTAGTTGCATCGACAATGTGCTCATAATAAATTTCTTGGTTGTTTTAACAGTCCACGATTGTTTATAATTATTTATGATTATTAAGTGCATTTCCAAACTGGCCAAACAGGTGAATTCCATACACTAAGCAATATTCAAGACTGAAAGACTCACATATTATGATAAACTAGCTGCTTCGCACCCAGCCTTCGGTCTGGGTATTAAAATATTTCCCTTAAAAGTTTAAATCCACTACTATAGATAAACAAATTTATAAAAATATTAAATAAAATAGTATTCTGCAGATTGTTTACAAATATGATAGTTTAATAACAATATACATTTTAAAATATTTCGATGAAATGTTTAGAACGACTATTAAAGATAAATCTTGTTTGCTGCAGATTGTTCACAAATATGATAGTTTAAACAAAAGACAATCCAAGTTATAAATATTCACGTGAACAATATTGTGCAGGAAACACAGAGTAATGATTCTAAATTCTACGATTTTCTATATTACATGCTGTATTTTTGAACATTTTATTTCAAATAATTTTTATTCCTTAAATTTGGTTTTTATAAATATCTTCATGTCGTGCTTAAGATGCAAATAATTTTTTTTATTAGATATCCTATTTCCCGCCTTCTCTTTTCAGTGCATAATATAAATCTCCAAGAAATAATCAAAATGAATTTGTTCGATTTTTTAAATTCTTATAAATATTACAATCTCTTTTGAAATAACAAAAATGGAAATTAAATCAATGCTTTGTAGCAATCCAAATTTCAAAATAAAACATTCTCTTTCTCAACTTGGTCAGAAATGTTCAGTTGAACTGTTCAGTAATTTTCGTATGAATCAAAATCCATTTTATGTGTACATCAAGGGATTTTTGTCGAGTGTTAGAAAAGAAATAAGAATGTTGTATTTAAGTCATAAATGAAGCAGATTGTCGTTCGTAGTGCTTGATATGCTGATATGCAAATAGAGTGAAACACTGGCCATGCTTCATTTTGCGACTGGTACCAAGAAAAAGGAAGTTAACTAATCAGCCTATTTTTTCTTCTCTGAATACCTGTAGCCTCCTGAAAGTTAGAAAGGACATTATTTTCTTGGTCTCGTAATGATATGGAAATCTATTAGGAAGCAAAGCACGCAATCTCTATTCCTCTATCGCGTGTTGCCAGTAGAGGTTCTAAAATGCAGGGTCAACCTCTGGAAAATTACACCTGCTTAGAGTGGAGAAATCTCCTTCCATCGATTTTTCTCTTTTCATGCTTTTCTACTTCCACTGTTTAGTTAACAAGAATGATTAATGCATTTATATGTGTTAGATATTTGATTTAATCACGGTATTACCCATTTACAGACGTGTAGTACATTTATAGCCATATAAGTTATTAAACCATTATTTATAAATTTTATCTTTTCTTTGACACCTTCCAATTAAATATTTTAACCTTTGACGGAGAATAACTGATCACCTTTTTCCATGCGACCATTTGATTGTATTAACACGTGATAAGTTTATATAATTAGGAAAAAATAATTTTCTTTTAATTCTAAATTATGATTTTCAGTTAATACAGAGGAACTTTGATCTATCAAAAAAGCTTATCTTAAGGTATCCGTCTACGTTAAAAACGTTATTTTTTTCCAAAAATCAAATTTTTTTTATTTCTCTATTGTAAAATTTCAACTTTACGGCTTCTAAATCTGTTTTGTCTCTACGGCATTTTAAAGAAATGTTACATCTAATTAAACATCAGTGATAGCTGTCACAACAAAACGGAAGTAGCGACTTTGGAACCGGAATTAGTGAATTTAAAGCCTTTTAAAGAGCATTTTTTGAACAAAACTTTTTAAATTTTCATGAAGATTAATTTAAACATTTTTCTAGTATTTTTAATAATTAGCAACTTGGCAATTAGAAAGTTTTGAAGCAAGAAAGTGTGGGGTATTTTAAACATGTATTTTAATTTTTTAATATTTAAAATTGCTTTCATAAACTTCAAATGCGTTTTTATCAGAACGGTATTTTTAATAAAATATGGAAGCTTGAAATGTGATTTCTTAAAAAGTTCTTAAAATATTGTGCTGAAAATTATTATGAATGCTTTTGAGAGTATTTACTAGTGAATGACCTAAAATTAATAATATAAAGCATAATTAGATATAAAGGTAATGAAAATTCGTTAAAAATTCAATGTGTATGATTTTGAATTACCAAAATTTTTTACCAAATGTAAATTAAGCAAAGACTTTAGGTGATTCACTTGTCCAGTGTATAAAAAATGTGTTGCATAAAAAAATATTGAAATAATTTAATTTATTAAAAAACAGACCTTTTGAAAAAACCGATTTTTTTACTAAATTTTCTTCATTTATTAGAAATTTTATAAAAACTTCTCCAGGATTTTAAGTGCAATTATCTATGATAATGTAAAAAATAAATCTAAAAATGTAAAAACATGAACTAGTTTCTACGTTTAAAGAAAAAAGTTTTTCGAACGTATAAGGATATCTTAAAAACTTTCTTTTTACAGACGACAAAAATTAGTTTGTATACAAAGTAATTAATTCAATAAATAATCTGGTGTGGAAATCACATGATTCCCTTGTATAATTATTAAATTATACAAAGTTTTGCTGCACTTCAATTAGACTTATTTTATTTGAGTGTGAGATATGATTATTTCCTTTAATTTCTGATTTTCTGTGCAGCGAAACTCTCCAATCAGAATCAGATTTCCTTTCATCTCTTATGTTATTGTGTGACCATGTTATGTAAGAAAAAGTCAATATCTGCTATTAAGGAGTGTAAAAGCACGGACAGCTAATGGGAGACGTTACATTATCTTCGATCTATCGTTACCGAAATTTCAACTAAATTAATCATTCGATTAATTATGCCCCCAATTTATCCCCTTAGAATCAATACTACTTTTTCTTACATTCAACATTCCCGGATTTTTAGCTTTTTCTCATTTATTGACTGAAAATTTCGGTCCCATTGCTTGGCTTTCCCGAAAGTATTGTTTCTGTGGAATTTAGAAGAACTAGAGATATGAGTATTGTTTGTGTTGATAAGAATGTTTTAGGTGGATGGCAAAAACATTTCATTTTCGTAAGGGCATTACGGTTTGCATTCACGAAATGGCAGACCGCATCTCGTGAGTAGCATTCGACTCTTCGAATAGACTTTTATAGCTGAGACTTGTACCTCTATATATTGTATAGGTAGAAATAAATGAATATAAACGGCTCTCTGATACTTTAATTACCTTTTTTTTTAATACTATTTGGCACTCCTCTCTTCAAAGTCTGCCGAACGCAATCGTCGACTATACGAGAGATTTTTTTTAATGATGGTAACGACCTGGAGAGAAACTTGAGTGGTCTTAATTGTGTAGGATCTATGCACAGACCAGAAGAAAGATCACGAGACAAGAAGACGAAGACTTACCAGAATCAATACAGAGGTTTTTTGAAGCACACGAAACTTTGCTAAAATTAAAATATTGTTCCGAAATTCTCGCGTAAAGTTCGTTGGATTGAATAGACTTTGGTTAAGACAAAAACAATAACAATTTATTAACACGCCAAATGCATCACAATAACAACGGATGACTATAAAACCTTTCAGCCTTTTGGCGAACTTTTTCAGAACATTACAGAGAGCATTAACACAGGTCCTACTTTCACCAGAACTAAGCGCGAACTGATCTTTTATGATCTTCAGGATCTTCAGGATGGTAGGTCAACTGGATTGCCTGGGCCGAGCCCTCTAATCCAGAGATTTCTAACAGTAAGCATAAAATGACAACGAGCAGAAAATAAAACAACTAAAAAGAGGAAAGAGGGGATAGGGAGGTGGATTCGTGAGTTCATGACACAAAACTAGAGAGTAGAAAGTTTAGGGATAGAAATAAAACACATATTTTTGCGGCCAGGGACATCCGTACAAAAACCATGAAGTAAACATTTTTATTGATATAAAAATCAGAAATTGAAATCGCGAGTCATAGCTGGGCAGGCACCCTACTGGATGCACCACGCCATCACGGTCTGAGAAGACTTGATAGTGATGATATCAGAGTTACTTTCTGTTGGAGAAAATTGCATAATATGCTCCTCCCTCTCAGAGAGAGCGGAGAGCCGAGTCGGAACGATATAGAAATATCGGGAAAGGTACGAATTATGATGTATGGCCATTTTTAAGATATTTTAAAACTTTTTTCTTACATTTTGTAGATTTTTAATAATTTTTTTTGGAGATTTTTTGATTTTTTATAAAGACAACAAAAAAACATCAAGGAACTTTGCCAAGAATGGCCAAAGGCCTTCTTCTATTGCTAGCATCAGTGGGGTCGTAATTGACAAGATTATTGATTAAATCATTGCTTAAGTTTTAATGAAATTTAACTGATCTTTTATGAGAACACATGACCCCTTTATATACCTTTCAGGTTTCTGGAAATTTCCAGAAGCTTCTAGTAAAATCCAGAGACAGGGGGTCTGCAACAAATGTCGCCAAGTCGCCAAACTTGGCGCTAAAAATAAGTCTCCCAAAACTTTGCCAAGAAGCCAATATTTTGCCAGTTTGGCGAGATACCATACAAATTACATGTTTACAGCATTCTTAACATTATTTAATGCACTTGCAAAGCAACAATGGTAGTGCATTGCACAAATAGAGGCTATTAAATCATTTATGCTTTGCAGTATGGTGATTTATTTACAAAAAGCTGGCACAGTTTTTGAATGTTAATTAAAATTTATTTTTAATGTCATTTTAAATATATATTATATTGTTTACAGCGTTAGATGCTTCCAGATAGTGTTGTATATAAGTATTTTTTTTCATAATTGAGATTTCATATTAACACATTTTACCAAATTTTACTTATCCATCGTTTTTTCGCATTTCTTGTTTTTCATTTCTGTGAATTTTAAAAACAAGAAATAGAGATTCCTCAATATACAAGGCATAAAGAAACAATGCGGTGGAAGAAAAAAATTGGAGAATACTATGAAAGTGATAGGAGAAATATATTTAGTACATTTACACATGAAAGACTCTATTGTAAGAAAAATATGTATGTGAAAATCGTCTAGAATTTTCTCTATGATCTAAACTTTGAACTGGATTTACATAAATTATACTTCTGTCACTTGATTCCCTTTGCTTTGCAATTTCCTCATATGTTATAATAAACTTCACGTAACACTTATTACATTTTTAACTATTCGCAAAAACCATATATATATATATATATATATATATATATATATATATATATATATATATATATATATATATATATATGCATATTTTTTAAATAAATTTACAAATTTTATTTTCCAATTTTTTTTTTGATAAATTTTTTTTGATAATTTTTTTTTGTTAATATGATAAGATTCTAACACACAAAAGATCTTTTATTTTGCTTACAAAAATACTCTTATTCATTGCAAAATACTTTCTCGATAGTTGAAAAATTCTCTCATCAATTCTTATTAGTATTTTCACTCTCTAATTTAAATTAAAAGTAGGTAATTTAGAATCGCAAGCAAAAATATATTGAATTTTTTAATCTGTTTTTTTTAAAGAAATACGTCCATAAACTGTCAAGACGTGTAAAGTGTAATCTGATGTTAAAGTAATACTTTGACCAAAGGAAAAATAAAAAAAAATTCTCGGTGAAAAGCTGAAAAAGTTATTTTAACCTTCGTATTTGTTTTTTTAATGCTTTGAAAAGTGTCAGAAAAGGTGAAATAATTAATCTGTTTATGTAAAAAAAATTTGCACGACATTAAAAAAAGCTAGAGAACTGTAGGCTTAAATTTTAAGCTTAAAATTACATTTTAGATTAAAAAAAGTTTTGTAAAAGCTTATGTGCAATAATTTTTAGTTCAGCTTTGAATTTAAGGTCAGTAAAATATCGCATCATGTGTAATTCATATAGTACACTTGCAAATGTTCCAATTGCAAGTAAAAGATTTTCACATAAAGCATAAAATGCCACCTCTCCAGGGAAAAATTTCAGGTTTTTTTTTCCTAAAATCTATCTATTTGTCTATATCTAATACACACAAACTCATGCTTAAATTTTTTTTAGCTCACAGGGTTATAAAATATAGATGAAGTTAGACAACTCCTGATTCCATAAATATACTTTTATTTATCTACCTACTTATCTATATAATCTATATCTATCTATGCATGTTTGTGTGAGAATGTGTAAATACGTACATTCTGGAAAAAATTTAAAGATTCTAACAATGGCCATTAACATATTGGCTACTTTAGCTAATATATTAATACTAGATTTACGGATGTTGATCATATAGCTATTTTTACTGAAGTGAGCCAATTGACTCATACAAGAAAATTGAAGTTTTTTGCAAAGAAAATAGTTCCAAATTAATTTAAATGAAATGTTTTATCAAAAAATTCATTCATGGAAAACATGTTTTACTTATAAAATCTATTTTTGAAATACATTTTCCGCAAATATTGCTATTATATTTAGCACAATGGTTTCTACATCTGTTTCTTTTGCATAATTGTTGAGCTTGACAATTCTTCCGTGCGTCAGTAGCATGAATTTCTGTCATTGGAATGGAAGTGTTCTCGAGTTCTTCTCTATATTTACTTTACACTATACTTTATACTTTACATTTACTTTATACTATATTTATTACTATATTTATTTTCATATACATTCTATGAGTCAAATTGGCTCAAAACCTTGAAAATAGGTATACCACATTTGATAATGCAAAATGAAGGGGTCTGCGGGGAAGAGGAATGAAAGTTTACATATATTTTATTACTTAACTAAAAATCAACGTATGTTTTTTAAAAGTGATATTAAAGATTTATATATATATATATATATATATATATATATATATATATATATATATATATATATATATATATATATATATATATATTATATATATATATATATATATATATACATATATATATATATATATATACATACATATATATATATATATATATATACATATATATATATATATATATACATATATATATATATATATATATATATACATATATATATATATATATATATACATATATATATATATATATATATATATATATATATATATATATATATATATATATATATATATATATATATATATATATATATATATATATATATATATATATATATATATATATATATATATATATATATATATATATATATATATATATATATATACATATATATATATATATATATATATATATATATACATATATATATATATATACATATATATATATATATATATATATATATATATATATATATATATATATATATATATATATATATATATATATATATATATATATATATATATATATATATATATATATATATATATATTATATATATATATATATATATATATATATATATATATATATATATATATATATATATATATATATATATATATATATATATGTGTGTGTGTGTATGTGTGTGTGTGTGTGTGTATAGTGATCAAATTTTTAATGAGTCAAATTGGCTCGGTCCGTAAATCTAGTGTTAATGGCCTTAGAATAGATGAAAGTAAATAACCTTCTGATTACATAAAAACAATCTTATTTATAGCTTATTTATAATATTTAAATCTTTCTACATATGTTTTTGTGAGAAAGTGTAAGTATGTACATAATGAAAAAATTGTAAGGCCATTAATGCATTCGCTACTGGACTATCAAGTTTCTTAATTTAAGTGTATTTACTTTCTTTCCTAAAGGGGTCGTTTTATCACATCCTTAAGTAGTAAACAAATTAATATCTTAAAATGATACTACCAAATGTTCCCTTTATAAACTGCTTTTAAAGGTATAAATCTTTTCCACCCTTTATTCTCAAAATCATACCACGAAAAGTGAAATAGTAAGCTAAGGTTTGGAAAAATAATTCTTAAGGTCATCAAATTTACTCTTGATTTGTTGGCTATTTAGTTTTATAGTCTTTTTAAATGAAGCAATATTTCACTTACGTAATTACACGTGAGGTTTAGATGTGAGTGCAACACATATTTATCGTTTGGTTCAGTAATAAATCATAGTCTTCGGAGGAATTGAATGCCTCTGCCCAAGATTTGACAGCAGAAGAATTATGATTACGCTTGCCTTTAATATTTTATTGTAATGACCCTTTGTGGGCGGTGTTTAGCTGCGAAACGGCATATGAACTTTCAGGTTGTGGGTTTCAAATAATTGAAGGCATTTCCGGTGACGTGATGGGGATTCTCACCATACGTTCGAAAGGTACGCAAAATTCAGTCAGCCATGATAGGTAACCAATGGGGAATACCAATATGTGACTGGTCACTTTTGCTTAAATAAGGCAGAAGCGTAAAAAAAAGTAGCGTGATTCTGAATGACTAATAAAGGAAGAGAATTCATTGCAAGCGTAGATTATGACTTTCACCTGTTATTTCGTTTCTAGCGTAGTAATCTAGAGTTAATTTGCTTCTGAATAGAATTCAGACTTTTGAAAAGAATGCATGTTCAAGTATGTTTATAAAATAACTAGCACATGACCCATCATATGACGGAATGAGTAAAATTTTTAATTTTCTAGAATTGTAAAGTACCCTTTGAGGCAGGTAAAAAAGGGTTTGTTTTTTGGCTTTGTTAAATGCATTTTATTGAAAAGGGTGTTTTTTCAACTTGCTCGCAGTGTAGATAATAAACTATTGAATAGATTGTTTTAAAATTTTCCCAGTCAAATCATTATAGACCTACGATAAAACTCTGCCTACTTTTTTCTTTGTTGTTTATTTCATGCTAGCTTATAGCCCATCATATGACGGGATCAGTAAAACTTCTAATTTTCCAGAATTGTAAAGTAACCCTTTGAGGCAGGTAAAAAATGGTTTGTTTTTTGGCTGAGAATTATCTGGTACACGCTCAATAATTTGTTTATCACCATATTCCTCTAAATTCTCCCGATACTGCTAATGCAGTTTAGAGTCACGCTGAATTCATATAGAAAGATAATTCCAAATTTTCTTAGATACGTCGAAATTATCGTTAAGTTCAATTTTTTTTCGACAGTAATTAATAGAAGTAAAGGAATAAAACTATCATTTCTACTACACCCTGTAGGTAGGTTGAATTTGTTGTTAATGCCGATGACAAATATTTCATTGCAACAAAAACTAATCAATGATTAAATTTAAAAATTTCCCATATGTACTTAATTTATTATTCAAGTCAAATATAAAATAAAAATATATATGTAATATCTAAGTTCAGGGTTAAAACGTATGAAAATAATGCAGACGATATTTAAATAATTTAAAATAAGAAATGATTAACTGAGAGGGTTAAAGAAATGACGTTATACTGCTAGAAAAAATGTTATTTTTGAAGGGGAGGATTTCGAACGTTTTAAAGACGACATTATTTTTTACTATGATATTTAACATGTTTATACCAATTTATTTTAGATTTGGATCGATAGTTGAGAAAAACATAAACTTTACTCGCTTTAAATTTTGCTAACCCTAACTCATTAAGAATCCAATAGGGATGCCTCTATTCATTCCAGGTCCAGCCGCTTCATAAATTCGAGGACAGACGGACAAATAACTTAGGCTATTATTATGTAGGGGATATATTGTAGTCTTTATTAAATCTGTTTTTTTTATACAGTTAAGCTTGTTTATTTTCAATATTGTGAGAATGGAAAAATTCAAGGTAGAAAGATTTTTGAGGTATGCAGGTCTTATATTTTAAATGGTTTTTCTATCAAGAAATACGAATTTTTCAAACAATGATAAATCTAATATATTGTAGAGTAATTGCATAACTAAATGAAAAATTAATATTGAATCTGTAAAATAAATCAAGAGCTTTTTTTTAATTACTGAAAGATAGAACTATGTCTCTCAGGAAAATGTATTTTTAATAGACATTCTATTCGCAGAAATCATAAGCAAAAATTAATTCTCCTTTATTTGAAGAGGATTCCTCGTTAAACCCTGTTTTTTCTTTTATCCTGGTTACCAGTCATTCGTAAGATCTTGAACACTCTGTTACACGGATGAAGAAGAGAAAGCGCAGAAATATGCTAATTTGGCAGAGTGTAAAGGAAACTAAAGACTACACCACTTGATAGGAATGAAAGCTGCGAGCCAAGAAAAGATTTCCGGGTATTAGAGACATTCGACTCCACAAAGCTGTTTTAAGCCAAAGGATTAACGAATACAGGGATTGTTTCTGCAACGAAGCAAAGTTACTTTCGGTGTTTGAAAGCGGTCAGTAGGTGCCAGGATCAGAATTTTAATTTGAGAATCAGGTTAGTTGAAATTGTTAAAAATCCTTAGATGTAATTTATTATGAGTGGTAGTTGACTTTTTGTATAGTCTTTGTAAGCCGGGATACAGTTCCAGACTCATGAATAATTTAGTGTAGACATTTTTTACAGCTATTTTGTCTGGATGGATATGAATGAATTATATACCAGTTGGCCATAATTAAACTGACAGTTCTCACAGTGTTCTGTAGCGCGATCTATTTGCGAGAATGACGCCAAATTTTGTAGGAAGATGAAACAAGATGGGGGACGAAGGATTCCCCGAAAAAACAAATTAGTTCCAAAAGTCACCTCTAGGGGAGTATTTGGCTCTGTGTTATAGAAAATAGAGTGTTAATAAATGCAAATTATTACGGAATAAAATTACCTTTTATTAAGCACGTTTTCTGATTTAGTTCAAGCGCAATATGGCAACACTTTTAAAAAAGCGTAAAATCTACATAAACACTGATAAAGTATCTTGATCTGTAGTATCACGTACGCTGAACAGAAGAAGAAGTTCTTTATTCAACTTTCACGTTACATCCAATGTCACAGTGCCAGAAGGTAATTTCTGTTATGATTTTAAATGTTGTCCATTTTTAATCATTTTTTAAAAGTGTCTTATATGTATTTTGAATGTCTTGATATATTAGCTGCCTTGGTATTTTGATTGTCGTGTATCTTAAATGTTAGCTTTATTTTTGGTGTTAACCTATTTTTGTGGATTAAGTTTTTTTTGCCATATGCAAGAGCAACATAATTAATATATTAACAGCATAATATTTGACTCATCTGTTAGTCTTGTGTAATAGACTTATAGTTTTTGATATCCTTTCGTATTTAAATATTTTCCCCAAGATTAAATATTTTGAACTATAAAAACCTTCAAAGGAAAATGTTACTTTTACTGTCTTTGGTATCAGGAGGATCTGGTTGTTTCACCACGCTTTGAAGTTATTCTGAAATGCGAGTTTACTTTCAGGGCAACAAAGGAAAACAAAAACAAAGATCAGGTTTGGAAATCTCTAAAATCTGTCAGACCAACTCAGAGGAACATTTTTGGTTATTGTTCCCTTTTTTAGGAAGGCAAACGAGGTGAATATTTCAAGTTTCCATTTTGTTAAAGTACTTATTTTTCTACTGCAGTAAGGTGTTGATAAAAGTTGGAAGAATTATATATGCTGGTGGAGAATTCAGAATAACTGATTAGATCTCTTGAATCCAGACTCGCGTACCGGAATTAATCGCCGTGACACGAATGGTGGGGAAAAGAAACAAACTGGGAATATTTAATCACAGCGCGCGGAAACGAGGACACTGATAGGAGCACGGGGGAAATTGAGGATAAGGAGCTCGATGTAATTATTTAATGCAGATAATGAAAGCACACACTGCAGAATCGATGCAGAGTTTCTTACTTGTTACGTTTAATGAAATATTTAGTAATGTGTGTATGAAAACAGGTATATATGAAATAGGATTTTGCTTGTACGAAGTAAAGTACGCATAGGAAATCACCGTAGCAAAGCACTACTACTCGTGATTGTTAATTATGATTTTTGATTCAGTTATTCTTTGTCTATTTTCTTAACCCCTTGAGGACCAGCACGTAAATTCTATACGAGTCACCCATTTGAAAACCGTCTCCGCTTAACGCCATCTAGTGATTAGATCTAGCATTCAAAAATTAAAATAAAGTGTTCTGATTTGATTACACGCCTCTCAATATCAACCGGCGATCATCGCGTGGAGGCGACGCTAGTCTGATAAAAATGAAATCGCTGCGTTGCAAATGCGAGACGTTGGTCGTGAACGGGATAATGATTCTATCGTGAGCTCTCATAGCTCCTAGATTGTAGTTCGTCGGTTCAAATTCCATTGCTGGCATGGATGTTTATAGTCATTCGGTACCGCCTTTAAGCAGTAGATCCCGGTCTCACCAGTCCTCGTGTAGCAAAAAACACACCATAATATTCCAAACCATCCAACCTCATAGTTTCTAAACATCTATTATCCTACGGACTCTGGTATTGAAGAGCAGAGATTTAGGACCGGTATCACCAAAGTCGTTTTACTACTAACCGTGATTAATCTCTGTTTAAACGGAGAATTGGGTCCTACCATTGGCTGACTCCATGGGTTAATCGAGATTAGCCGTTAATCGACTTTGGTGAAACTTTCCCTTGCCCTTTGTTATCGCCGGTTAAAAGATTTTATTTTAACTTTACTTTTAATGGAGTGTTATACATACAAAACTACTTCATTCTAATTGCTAAATGATGGTTAAATCCATAGCACTCATACAGCATAGTATACACTTTATATGTACACACCTACATCATAAACTTGTAATAATATGGTAAAAAGATTCAATATAAGTTTTTGAGATTAAAGAATTTTTATTTGCTATTCTTAAAACATGAAATTATTATTAAATCAGTAGAATGCTTTAAGTTCACCTCTTTCAAAAGCATCTAAATACATAAGAAAAACATTCTTCCAATGCCTGTTAAAAATGGTAAGTACATGCCAAAGTCTTATTTTATTTTTCCACATGCTTTTAGGACTATTGCCAAGTTATTTAATGTGATGCGTAGATTTAAGATCTGAGATATTTGCTCTTAGGGTGAACGCTCTGAAATTTTAGGCAAAAGAAAATACTTTAAATTGTATAAATATCTATTGCAAATATTTAAGCACTGTTCGAAGCGTTTAAAATTTACTGAGACAAAAGCTGAGCCACAAGTATTATTTTAAATGTGATTTATTCACTTTTGGGAGAACCATTGAAAGATTTTGAGATGTTCTCTAACACAGATTGAATATATGAACCAGATATTTAAATATAATTTTTTCTTTATAGGTTCAATTTCTTTAATTATTTATCCCCTACATAATAATAACTGAAGTTATCTCTCCGACTGTACTCGAATTTATGAAGTGGTTGGACCTGGAATGGATACAGGCATCCATATTGGATTCTTGATGAGTTAGGGTTAGCAAAATTTAAAGAGAGTAAAGTCTATCTTCTCCTAAACTATCGATCCGATTCTAAAATAAATTGGTATAAATATGTTTCATATCACAGCAAAAAATACTGTCGTCTTTAAAACGTTCGAAATCCATTCATTCCCCCTTTTCGAGCGTTTAATGCGATTATTTCAAGCCGTATTTTCTCCGGTTAAAAGCAGGCATTTAAATTTATCAATTTATCACATTATAACGTCCTTCCTTTAACCTTCTCATTTAATAATTTCTTGTTTTAAATTATTTAAATATTGTCTGCATTATTTTCACACGTTTTATTATTGAACTTTACTATTACGTAAATAATTATCTTTTATATTTGGTTTAAATAATAGATTAGGTACATATGTGATAATTTTAAATTTAATCATTGATTAATACTTCCATTAATTACTGGGGAAAAAAAATTGGGATAAACTGAACGATAATTTCGACGTAGTTAAGAAAACTTTGAATTATTTTTCTAAATGAATTCAACTTGAATCTAAACTGCATTTACAGTGTCGGGAGACTTTAGAGGAGTATGAAGATAAACAAATTATTGAGCGTGTACCAGATAATTCTCAGCCAAACATCTTCACAAACCATTTTTTTACCTGCCCCACAGGGTACCTTACAATACTGGAAAATTAAAAATTTTACTGATCCCGTCATATGACGGTGTATATGCTAGTCATATAAATAGTTAATTGTATTTTTTATATAGTGAGATCTAGATGGTTTTAACAGTGTAAACATCTATATGTATGCTGCATTTATATTAACATTAACATTATATGTAAACGTATGTATTTAAACATTTATATGTTCGCACATTTTAATGTTTATAAATTAAACTGTCACTTAAAGTACTACGATCTACTCTTTTGCTACGCGAGAGATAATAAGACCTATTAAACCTAATTCCGAACGGCTATGAACATTCATGCCAGCAGCGGGATTCGAAACCACGAACTTCGGCTCTGAAGAGCAGTCCGAACTGTCTGAGATGTACTCAGTAATATAAAATCAATAAACATTTTATTGGACTTTATAAATATTTATAATTTTACATTAGTTAAATATCTATAATTTAAATACATAATTTTGTTTAGTTTCAATATAAAACATTCATTTCTTAAGTACTTTTGAAATGCTCCGATATGCGGATGTGATGTGATTTGGGATTTTGGAGAGCTACTGTTTACTGTTTTGCAACACGAGGGCTAATGAGACGGGACCTGCTGCTTAAAGACGATTCCGAACGGCTACGACCATACCCGCCACAGTGGAATTCGAACCCACGAAGTCTGGTATTGAAGATCAAAACCCCAACCTTTCAGCCATCGTTCTACATGATATGCGGATGAATGATTCCAATACGCGAATTCTGGTACCGAAGAGCTGAGCCCTACCATCCTATCATCATCTGTTTTAAACATTTTTAGTTAACCTTACAGATAAGGTAGTGTCATATATACAAAACTTCTTAATCTTAAGAGCTGATCAATAGCTGAATCCGCCGTGCGCTAGCTTTTGGTACCGGAGCCTACCGCTCGAATCCTACTTCTGGCAAGAATCTTCGTACACTAGCTGTCTGGATCAAACTTACCCCGATTAACATCAATCTGTGTTGCTATTAAAAAATGCACTGCATTTATGTGCAGTGATATTTATTCCTTTTTAGATTTCAAATTATTATAATAATTCATAAAAAATAATAAGACATTACAATATTGAATAGTTATAAAAATATATAGACAACTTTAATGGAATTACTTAGATTCTTACCAATCATGGTTTCTTACACGGTTCAGGAGCAGTTGGATATATACACTCAGTGGCGGTGTTATGCTTTGGGGTCGTTCTCTTAGGCGTCTCTGGAACCCGTGGTTTTGGTAGAGCAGAACATGAATGCTACAGTATGAATGCTACATGTATCTCAACATCATTGAGGACCAGTTGCACCCTTACATGGCCCCTGTTTTTCCAGCTGGAAATGGAATGTTCCAACATTACAAAGCCCCGTGTCACAAGGCTAAAATTGTGTTGGAGTGGTTCTTGGAACATGATGCTGAATTCCAGTGAATGTCATGGCCACCTAACTCACCGGATCTCAATCCGATAGAACACATTTGGGATGTCATGGGACGGCAGCTCAGAGTTCAAAGACTACCCATTCGCAATATCTCGGATTTGCTTAACCATTGCTTAAACATCTGGTACAATCTGTCTCCGGCCATCTACCAAGGACTTGTTGTATCCATGCCAAGGCGGGTTAAGGCTGTGTTGCTCGCCAAAGGAGGGCTAACTCGTTATTGACAGGTGGACATAACATTTGGCTCTTGTGTGTATATTTTGTACCTTTACTACATATCGGTATTCTACAATTTGAACAAATACTATAGTTTTGTATCCCAACTTGAAAGCTTTTTTTTTCAAACGCAAATATCAATACAGTCACTATATGCCTTGATGCCAATATTAGGCTGCAAAACTATTTCCCATTTATCACCAACCGAGGAGCACGTGTAGCATAAAGTATGCAACTGACGAGAGTAACAACTTGGTAGCTTAGTAATGAACCCTTTTTAGCATACTACAGATTTTTCAATATTATATTTTCGTAGATTTTTAAGGGTACAAAATTAGGAACAATCAAGAAAAACTTATTTCAATTTCGTTTGTAACGTTTTGAAAAAATTAGACACAAATCATTTGTATTTCAAAATGACCCATACCACGTATTAATTCTCATGTAGTCAAAGATCAACCCCAAATATCCAGACCTCTGTCTTAAAGAAAGAATATTGAAACAAATATTCTTATCACCAGTAATTAATCATTTTGAAACAAATATTCTTATCACCAGCAATGAACCATTTTGAAACAAATATTCTTATCACCAGCAATGAACTAGTTTGAAACAAATATTATTTTCACCAGTAATGAACCATTTTAAAACAATATTCTTACTATCAGTAATGAAGCATTTTGAAAAAAATATTCTTATCTCCAGCAATGAATCATTTTGAAACAAATATTCTTATCACCAGCAATGAACCATTTTGAAACAAGTATTCTTAGCTCTAGCAATGAACCATTTTGAAACAAATACTCTTATTACCAGTAATGAACCATTTTGAAACAAATGAAACAAATATTCTTATCACCAGTAATGAACCATTTTAAAATAAATATTTTTATCAACAGCAATGAACCATTTAGAAAAAATATTTTTATTCCCAGTAATGAAGCATTTTGAAACAAGTATTCTTATCATCAGCAATGAACCATTTTGAAATAAATATTCTTATCACCAGCAATGTACCATTTTGTAACAAATATTCTTATCCCCAGCAGTGAACCATTTTGAAACAAATATTCTTTTCACCAGCAATGAACCATTTAGAAACAAATATTCTTATCACCAGTAATGAGCCATTTTGAAACAAATATTCTTATCTCCAGCAATGAATCAGTTTGAAACAAATATTCTTATCAACAGCAATGAACCATTTAGAAAAAAATATTCTTATTCCCAGTAATGAACTATTTTGAAACAAGTATTCTTATTACCAGCAATGAACCATTTTGAAATAAATATTCTTATCACCAGCAATTAACCATTTTGAAACAAATGTTCTTATCACCAGCAATGAAACATTTTGAAACAAATATTCCTATCATTTTGTATTTTATTTCCTGAAGATACATTCTTATTTATTAATTAAAATTTTTATTATATAATCTGTTTTACCAGAAAAATCTTCAATAAAGTTTTTACGGTATACTAGTCTCTTTCTTTGCGACGTGGCAGGCAAAACCCCTTTAACTCAGATGAATGTCGGCAAGGAAAGCTTTACATATGAAAATTTCTGTCTAAGAAAAA
>CM063498.1:11751632-11759132 GCA_032207245.1 Pardosa pseudoannulata
TATAATAGACTGAAAATTTATATTTATACCTATATCTATCTATCTATCTATATATCTCTATCTCTATCTATCTATCTATCTATCTATCTATCTATCTATATATATATACATAAATAAATTTTCTGCCTAAGAAATAAAAATGAAATTTGTATGATTTTTAACCTAATAGAGAAACTGATTATGAACAGTATGGTCTTCCATTTTACTCAGAACTTTATATAGACTACTAACTCTATTTTAAACGTCTTCAGGTGTTAATGCAGTAGACAAATAGTTTTATGTCAGTTAATCCCAAATAAAAATGTCAGTTATAATTAACTAAGAAAAACTGAATTCTTAAATTTTGAGCTGTTTTCTCTTCAAATTATAAAATATTCGAAACTGTTAAAAGTGGACAAATAAAAGCTTCATAATGCCATCATTTCACTCTTTCATGTTATAAATTTAGCCTGTCTATATTTCAATACTAGAAATAAAATTTATAGATTGCTGATATAAAGTTGGTCTAATGGAATATGAAAATTTTTGTAGTTTTTAAAATAAAATGAAATAATGAAATTATTTTCTCTTTTTTTAGATTTACATGAAAAGCAACTATATGATTCACCTAAAAGACACATTCTCAAACGATTTCACTATCATTAAATATTTTTAGTTTATTATATTTCTCAACATTACATGCTTTTAAAGGCAGCACAGATTTTATGTGGACTTAACCTCACATATATGCAGTCAGTTTTTGTATTACAGTTGTAAGGTCTACTATTTGCAACACGAGGGCTAGTGAGACCAGAACATACTGCTTAAAGCCAATTCTGAGCGGCTACTAACATCCATGCGATAGCGAAATTCGAACCAATTCCTGCACAGAAGATCCGGCCATTTTTTGGCAGCAGTTATGTTTTGAGGTTATTTATCAGCTTAGTATTGAAGATGAAACTACCTAACTCTATCGATATGGATTTATGCAAATACTATCCTTTAACCCTTCCTTGCATGATGATAGAAATTTACATCATAACATTTAGTGCACAAAAATTGTGCTTTTTGTGTTTGTTATTTTCTGTGCAATTTATATCGAATACCCCAAAGTATTTTCCCAAAACAATGTGACAGAAATTTACATCAGTATGGAGTTGTTTCTCTTTTAGTTTATGACGAATTAATTTGTATTTAAATAAGAATAATAATTGGTTTTTGATTATCATCAGGTGTAAAAGCGATACAAAGTTACATAATTTTTAAAATCTATTTTGTACTGAGCTTAATATGTATATTCTCAAGATGATGGATATTTTGTTCACATTGTTGTTTAATTATTTTATATCGTATATTTATTCTAAAATGTTTTAAAACATTTTTTTTCCTTTAATCTAGAGCACCGTTTCCCAACCATTTTTTCGGATCACGTACCACTTGGTTGCACATCGTGCTAAATTGTATTACTTGTGATGACAAAATGATTGTATTTTGTGAAATTGCTTTACTTATTGTGTTTACTTATTTGTATTACACATTTTATGGGGCGACTATGTATTTGCATCACATAATGAAACAAATTACATTGCAACACTCCTAAACGTCATACCGGATAATTAAAACACTGAAAGACTCATTGTAACACACACACACAGAGACACACATATATGTATATATATATATATATATATATATATATATATATATATATATATATATATATATATATATATATATATATATGTTTATACACATATATATGTATATATATACATGTATATATATATACATATATATATATATATATATATATATATATATATATATATATATATATATATATGAGCTTATGAATATTTTTTATGAATAATAGACAGAAAGTTTGTATGATATTTTTTTTATTATTGATATTATTGATTAGTTTTCAAGTACCATCCTTCAACAACTCGTATACCACCAATGATACACAGGGTGGGAACCGCCGATTTGGAGAAAGAATTATATCCATCTGTTTTATTTCCCAAAATAGAAAAAGAAAATGTCATGCAAAGAAGGGATAAACTTGCTTTAGTCTTTAGTTATGGATAATTTACGATGGTTTCATCGAATGAAGGGGCATGATGAGTCACTTGGTTCTCTAAACAAATGGATTCCTTTTTCTTTTCTTTTGCTTCTATAATAACATCAGCCGAGGTATTTAAGAGGAATTTATAAAGCGAATTCAATGTGTAAAGAATTTAATTAATTTCTCAAGAATGTTTCAAGTAGAATGTGATTAATTTTCAATGTCCCACTTACATTCGTAGTTCGAATTTTATTGATGTATTGATAGAACGAGAGACTCCGTTATTCAAGTACGCGCTTGAGTGAAGCTATAAAAAGGAGGGGAAAATTTTCAAATCTAAGAATTTTATTCGGAAGCATTATGTATTATTTAGCTTAAGAAATTTTGATTTAATTTTGGAATATTTATTTAGAGAACAAAAATGTTAGTTAATTTCAACCTTTCACGTATTTAAACTTTTAAATTCTCTAGTTGTTACATATTGTTTGATTCACAGCTTTTTGATGTTCAGCCAGCTATACAAACAAAGATTCAATAATTTTTCAGATTTGAAACCATATTAGTCTACAAGCTTTATGAAAATGAATTTATTCACATATAATATTTTAAGTTTTTAAGAACAGAAGTACAGAAGAGTTATAATTAAATTGTTTTGAAAAGTTTTTTTACTTAGATCTTAAAAATGCGTCTCACAAGTTACTGAAAAAATTAAATGATTTCATTACCTATTATATTCCATTTTATGAACTACGGAAATTTTAATATTTCATATGCAGTAATTGGAGTATTCTATGCATTCTTCTTCTGGAATTGATATTATATGTATATGTATATGTATATGTATATATATATATATATATATATATATATATATATTTATATATATATATATTTATATATATATATATATATATATATATATATATATATATATATATATATATTTATATATATATATATGTATTTATATATATATATATATATATATATATATATATATATATATATATATATATATGTATATATATATATATATATATATATATATATATATATATATATATATATATATATATATATATATATATATATATATATATATATATATATATATATATATATATATATATATATATATATATATATATATATATATATATATATATATATATATATATATATATATATATATATATAGAGAGAGAGAGAGAGAGAGAGAGAGATGTTTTTATAAACACTAAACTTTAAAGGTATGATACACTAAGGATATCATTATGAGCTTATTTTTACTGCTCACCTTAACCAACTTGGAATATATTAAAATTTAAAATGAAAACTTCTCAAACTAGAGAGTTGATTGTAACTGCATTATGAAAATGGCGATAATTGACATAAAATTCTTTTCTGCTACTTTACTGAAAACGCTTGCAATACACTTAGGTTATATAAAGTACAGAGTAAAATAGCAGACTATCGAGTTCAGGATAAACCTCTCTATTATATTAAAATAAAAACATTCTCTTTTTTTATTTCTTTGTCTAAAAATAACGAGGTACAAAGGTTTTGGAAATATTAGTACAAAATTGTAGTTTTCTTACTATGAGTTAAACATATAT
Organism: Pardosa pseudoannulata; assembly: GCA_032207245.1. Taxonomy (NCBI): domain Eukaryota; kingdom Metazoa; phylum Arthropoda; class Arachnida; order Araneae; family Lycosidae; genus Pardosa; species Pardosa pseudoannulata. The sequence continues at coordinate 11,755,293 of CM063498.1, forward strand.
TTTATAGAGAATGTTTACATTTTTCTGTACTTCACAAATGAGTATAAAGTCACAATGTCTATGATTTTAGGTTGACTTCTTAGTCACATTATCTATGCCAGAACATTGGTCACAAGGCTAATCATTGTGTGATGTGTTTATTTGACATAACACAAATCACAATAGTGTCACAAAGTGTATGACTTTAGATTAACTTCTTAGTTAATTTACATTTACAGGAACATTCGTCATAAGGCTAGTTATTGTGTGACGTGTTTATTTGACTTGAGACAAATCTCTATAGTGTCACAAAGTATCACTTTAGGTTGACTTCTTAGTCAATTTATCTTTGTCGGAATATTGGTCACAAGACTAATTATTATGTGACGTGCTTGTCTGACATGACACAAATCACTATAGCGTCACAAAGTATATGACTTCAGGTTGACCTCTTAGTCAATTTATCTTTGTCAGAACATTGGTCACAAGGCTAATTATTGTGTGATGTGTTTATTTGATATGACACAAAACACTATAACGTCACAAAGTCTATGAGTTTAGGTTGACTTCTTAGTCAATTTACATTTATCGGAACATGGGTCACAAGATTAATTGTTGTATGAGGTGTTTAGTTGACTTGAAAAAAATACTTTATGCATTTATCTAGATGAGTTATGCATTAGTTTTGAACTCAACAGTAATAAATTTTGTCTTCAAATCTCCATCAAAAAGATCACTTGAACATCCCATTTTGTAACTATGCTAACGGTGATTTAATGTTTGTTGGCTTCAAATAAATTTAATTTAATATGCGTTATGTAAAAATATGATTTGAAGACATTTCGTGTTTTGTTTGCTTGGTAGCTTTGTCTTTCTTTCATCTCAAACTCGTCATTCTCGTTTGTGTAAATGTTTTCTTTAACTCCTTTAAAACATAAATATAAGAAGCCGAAGAAACTTTAGTTGCAAGAGAAAACATTTTAATCCCCGTTGATAAGCTTGAAAAATAATCTTCGAAGCAAATCTTTTCCAAAGCTCCGTCGGTATGTGTCGCTATAGATTGGTCGGAATGAAACAGATGGCATCGGGAGTCAAATTCCCGCCAACATATATTTCCGGTATTAGTTAAAACTGTTCTCGTGTTACGAAGTCTCAAGTAGTAAATAGAAAAGTTCTTATCTAAAGTGTGCCATAAAAAGCTAAGTACTTCCAGATTCAAATGCATAAAAGTTTCTCTCCCCCCCCCCTACACCTTCGTCGCCAAAAAAGCAAAAAAAAAAGCGTAACTTTGCAATTCAAAATAGAGTACTGATGGATGTTCGGAATAAATGCAAAAATTTTTCTTGGAAATCCTCAGAACATGTTTTTATGTATCTACTAAATTTTTATTCGCGTGATAAATGTAGAAAATTTACGAATTTAAAAAAAGTGAAATTTTGCAAGACATACAAATTTTCGCATTTACTACATGTTTAAAAACTTTTGTTTACATAAAAAGATATGCATGAAATCGTATGTGCATGGTACTTAAAGATATGTTTATTATGACCGAACTATGACCTTTTATGGTGTAAATGTTATTGTCTGGGTTGTTATAGAGGCAGAAAATATGTATTACTTCAGAAATATTTAATTTTTATATTCGAATGTTTATGAATCTTTCATTTCGATATACTTCATTTTTTTCGTCTAATATTTAAATCTATTCTTTAGGTAAAAACTTTTTTTTGAATATATTATATAATTCTTGTCGAATTGTTAATATACATTCCCTGGCTTGAATCTAATTAAAAATAAAATTCAGTAAAACAGAAAACGAGTATATTAAATATTGTAGTAAATGACTATGAAACTAGTCACTGTATTCAGAAACTTCGACTCCGAATGTAATATTGTCATTTATTATAAAAAATGCAATCAGAATTGTTAATCTGGCCTTTGTGACTTTAGTATACCTATGTATGAATAAATTATGTTTAAACAAAATAATGTGTCTAATAGTTTTAAATTTTTTTTAAAAAATAGGAATCTTAAAAAACCAATTAAATTTTAACTAGTTTCAGAAATCAGATTTTAAAAAGAAAATTTTATTTTTCACTTACCTGTTGAACTCATTATTATTACTCATATATATATATATATATATATATATATATATATATATATATATATATATATATATATATATATATATATATATATATATATATATATATATATATATATATATATATATATATATATATATATATATATATATATATATATATATATATATATATATACATATACATATATATATGTATATATATATACATATATATATACATATACATATATATATATATATATAATATATATATATATATATATATATATATATATATATATATATATATATATATATATATATATATATATATATATATACATATATATATACATATACATATATATATATGTAATATATATATGTAATATATATATATATATGTAATATATATATATATAATATATATATATATATATGTAATATAGGAACAGCTGAGGCTTTATAGGAACAGCTGAAAAATAAGCTGTAGCATTTTTATGTTTTCGCGGAACGACTTTTCCTTTTGTAGACTGTAAATGGTAATTCTATAAACAATCTTCCAAATTTTAGAGTATTTGCTTCATTTAAAAAATTTTGTTTCTTGGTTCGATATTTTAAGATTTCGGAGAGTCGCACATAAATATTATCTCTTCAATAGATATATCGATTGCACTTATGACAAATATTCGTTACTATTAGGTAGATTTACTTTACTACATCTAGATGTAAATATCTAATCGTAAATCCACATAAATATCTAATCGGGAAGTTTTTATTTTTCTATAAATGACATCTTTGGATGTTTGAAATGACAGCTGATCAATAATGAAGAGAAACTGTAATATTAGAAGTTATTTACATTTCATATTTGTTATTCTCTGTGCAGACGAAAATAATTAATATTTAATATATTCACCAATACATATTTGACATAAAGTCTTAGTCATTTATGAGTTAGACCAAAGAGAGATAAATTTTTAATTTAAAATCCTAGTTAAAGAATAAACGAAGAAAGAGAAATGACATTTATAGAGAGATGCTTCACGTAGAATTTTAAGCAGATGTTTCCTTTATAGAAAATTTAAAATAGCCAGTTCTTGGATAAAAACAGAAAAAAATGTATATTAACAAACGGGAACGAGAAAATAATGAGTTATAAATGGAAATGGACTCATTATAGAAACAGGAGTTTAGTGTTATTTTAGTGTATGTCAAATGTGAGCCTTTTTTTTGAGAACTTTTTTGTTTGGTTAGATTTATTCACTATTCTAACCTTTTATGTAACCTGTTCAATATCAAGTACTAAAGACAAATCTTTAGATCTTGGTTGAATAAAGATCAAATGATCAATGATCAAGATAAAAATAAAGAAAAAGTTAACAGGCTAAACTGAAATAAGGCTAAATAAAATGAAATAAAATTTAAAAATATATTTTTTTTTCATTCATAATCAAGATATTTCTTCAATGCGTAGAGCGCAGTGACCTGCTGGAAAGCTTAATCTTAACTCTGTCTCTTAACTGAAAATAGAACTATGACCGAAAATTTAGTTATTTTATAATTCTGTGTTTAATAAAATGGAATGATAAGGTTTAAAGGCGCAATGTTTATAGGAGAGTTACAAAAAATACAAGTAATTGTTTTCCTCATAAACGTACTCCAAACGATGGACGAATGGGTAGGGCGTTGTTCTTCGGTACATGAGATCATGGAATCAAATATCCTTACTAGCATGGATGTTCGTCGCCACTTGGAATCAGCTTGTCTCA
>CM063498.1:11761632-11784132 GCA_032207245.1 Pardosa pseudoannulata
GATAACAGGTGTTTATTAAAGATTCGAAATCTTGAGCAGTCATTTCGGGTGGAGCACCTCAACTATTTTCTTACCCCCAAACAATGAGAAGAATGTCCCCATGATGTTTCCTATTCTCATATACAATAAGACTCCACAAACTCCTTCGTGAATCGATCATCGAAAATGAGCTAATTGACCTAAAAATTGACAACATTAAGTGATGTAGTCCTCACATTACTTTTTTGCGTTAATTCGGATACATCTATTTGGAACTGGTGGTTATTGATAATATTGAACGAATAATAACATTAACCGTGATCATATTAAGTGGCATCTACTGCAATAGAAAATAAATCTCTCATTACGCAGTTTTTTTTATTTTATAAATAACTCCCTATGATATTCGATATTCTAAAATTTCAAGTGATTATCAATAAAGACAGGCCGAACAATGGCAGAATGGTTATGGCTTTGACCATCGGTCCCGTAGCTCGTTAGTTCGAGTCTCATCGTGGCATGGATGTTCGCTGATGTTCGGAATCGGCTTTAAGCAATAGGCCCTCATGTTGCAAAAAAGTAGACCGTCTAAAACAAAAACCAAACTGATAAGAATTGTTATTACAATTCCTCAAATTTCTTACTTTGTTTATTCCTTTGCGTCCATTATAACTTAGATTTAAGGTATTTAACAATATATATTCAGTAAAAACTAATGAGGGGGATTAATAGGTCAATTTCGCCATATGTGAGTGGTCGATTTAATGGAAAACTGACAAAAAATAAACTCTAAATTACAAACTATAGTAAATTTCTGAAGAAAATTTCTTGATATAAACTTATTACTTTTAAATAGTCTCTCTGAACGTAGAAATTGATCGTTTTTAAGCTTTAAAGATAAGATTTATTGTAGCATTTATTTTTTCGTACTCTTGATTTGAACGCTATAAACTTCGAAGACAAGCCAATTAAATATTTTCTTTCAGTTTCTCTGAACTATTTCGTCACATACGTTTACAGAATGGCAACAGATGGAGACAGAAATAAAGTTTTTTTTCTAATGTTTAACATTAAATAAAATCATTAAAGTACTTTATTTAGGTTAACACCCGGGCATTTTCTTGTCTATATTTTTATTTACTTCATAAATATGTATAGAAAAACATTCCACGAAATTGTTATATTATAAAGATTTACTGTTACTTTTCTCAAATGGGTAGCTAGTTTGTAATATTTCCTTACACCTAAAAATATTTGCGATGGGAATTCTCAAACGTAAAAATTAATTCCGTATGAAAATCAGTAAACAAAAGTTTTAATAAAGCCAACTTTATTATAATACTAGAAGACCCGACAGACGTTGTCTTGTTTTAACTATGTAAATGTAAAAATTGTAAAATGTTTTTAAATAAATTATAAATTGGACCGTTTTGATGTAAAAATAAGGAAAAGATTATTTTAAAAATACTTGACGACCACCATGCGTACAGTCATCCCAAACGTAATTAGTTTTAATTAAAATTACCACGTCACCTGTACGGGGATCCGATTCTGGGAACTTCTTGTAGTAAGCTCGTTGCGGTGATCACTGTGCCACAGATACGTTGGCAGTTAAGGGTTTCGAGCGGCATTATAATAATCTCAATAAGCACGTAATTCTGGATTTTTAATAAAAAAACATTTTCTATTGGATCAAACTGTGAATCTAAACCATTCTCTAATCAACTTAATTATATACTCAAAATTTTATCAAAATCAGTCCAGCCGTTTAGGAGGAGTTCTATTTCAAACACACAGACAGAAGAATTTTATATATAAAGATGACCTTTTTGTTTCTCTTATTCTCTTAAATTTTTTATTTTATATATTTGTAACTAGTAAAGATATTTTCAACATAATACATCATCTAAAAGAGTTTTCCCTGTAATATAATACGCAAATGGGAAAAATGTAGTAAAAGAACATGCAACAAAAGTACTCAAATTTTGATTGTAAAATCCTTTTCCAAACATGATTGATATATATATATATATATATATATATATATATATATATATATATATATATATATATATATATATATATATATATATATATATATATATATATATATATATATATATATATATATATATATATATATATATATATATATATATATTTAACCGATGCACTTATAATACTTTCTTTATATACTGATTTTTGTAAGTCATGCCCACATTACATGTTTTCATGTAGGCTAAGTTTTTATAGCTATATATTATAGCTATAATTGTAAAACTAACGGAAATAAAATTTTAGTACTTAGTTTTTAGTGTAGAAAACTGAAACAAGAAAGATATAAAAAGAACTGTTATTTAGTACATTAATTTCTACAAAATAAAATTTCTGACATATAAAAAATAAATTATAAATAAAATTTTCATCAAAAACATTTAGAAATAAACACTTTATTTATAAACTTTATTAAGATCTGTAAAACCGTAACCGTTCTGGCTTGATACTATTTATTTTGTAATATGTTTTATTCAGTCTTCTACTTTTCAAAGATTTGAAGTAATAAAATATATATACATAAACTTTTATTATTTCTTTCAAGTGCCTCGGATTCTATGCCCATATTAATCAAACTAAGCGTAGTTACAACAATAAAAAATTAATGGATAAAGACATCAAGATTTTTTTTTATTGGCTTTTATTCATTACTATTTGCAGTGTATTACCAGATAGCAAATTTACTTTGCAACAAACCTGCAGCAGTCTTGCTTTGTAAACTTGCAAACTTGCAGCAAGTTCAGCATGACAAGTCTGCAAGTTTGAAACAAGATTTCAGCAAGTTTAAGAATTTTCGCTTGCTTCAAGATTGTCACGATAAGGTTGCCACAGTTTTTTGCAGCAAAATAACGTTGCAAAGGAGTGGTAGTTTTATGTTCCATCTAATTTGCAGGAGGTTTTCAACAAGTTTGTCGTGTCAAGTTTATTATGGTATCTTTATGTTCCGTTTATACGTTTTATTACGTTTGCTTTTATATTAATATTTTATTCTGAAACAAAGGATTTATACTAAGTATGGGTGAAAGTTAGTCATACGATTTCAAATCAGTCTAGTAAATACATTCTTTAGTCGACATAAAAACAAATATACATCTCCCAGTGGATAATTGTTCAATAATTAGGTTAAAAGAATGATAACTTTAAAAGTATTTTTTAAAAGTTTATTTTGCAGATTTGCAGTAATTTAAACTAAGAAAATGTACGCTTGCAAATTTGCCTTTCGTTTACAGTTCCATTTTTAAAAAAATGAAACATTTGCTTTTAGGATGAAGAAAATTACAATATAAAAGAATATTTTAAAATTATCCTGAAATATATTATAACTAATTTTAACCCGTTAATGCCCATTTAACCCGTTAATACAAAGCGTCTATTTTAGAGACAGTTAAATATAGTTTGTAGATTTTTTATGACTTCTCTGAACTATTTTATCTTTTCAGTAAAAGTAAAGGGCCTTTTCTTTAACAATTTCTAGAGTTTTCAAGTTTCTTCTTTTACATAAAAATTTTCCATTTCCATCGACATTTTATGTTTTTTCGGCTTAATATGCTTTTTCGACTTGTACTTCAGCTGAAATAAGAGATACTAGTTTTATATGGCATAAAACTTCACTTTATTAATATTATGTTTACATAGACAGTATACGCCACTTAATGGGATCACATTGGGTCGAATCGATTTTAAGGACTATAACCAGTTGAATGTAATGAATGGAAAATATAGTTAATTAGAAAAAGGGACATATAGTAACAGTAAGGATGATTTCCACAAAAAACTTTGCTTAACATACTGGCTAAGAAGATAAAAAATCATAAACATTTGATTGCCTCGTCTGCTCATGTAATATGTTTATGCAATCTTATACTTTTCAAAGTAATAAAATATATACATAAACTTTTATTATTTCTTTCAAGTACCTCGGATTCTATGCCCATATTAATCAAAGATTGTGTACTTACAACAATAAAAAAATTAATGGATAAAGAGATCAAGATTTTTTTTATTGGCTTTTATTCCTTACTATTTATAATTTACAGTGTATTACCAAACACCAAAATTTACTTTGAAGCAATCTCCCAGCAGTCTTGCTTTGAAAACCTGCAAACTTGCAACAAGTTCTGCATGACAAGTCTGCAAGTTTGAAACAAGATTTCAGGAAGTCTAACAATTTTCGCTTGCTTCAAGGTTGTCACAATAAGGTTGCCACAGTTTTTGCAGCAAAATAACATTGCAAAGGAGTGGTAGCTTTATGTTCCGTCTAATTTGCAGGAGGTTTGTTACAAGTTTGTCGCGTCAAGTTTATTATGACAAAATATTATCCAGAAAAAATCAAAGTTGCTGCAAGCATGCATGCTACCTGGGTTTTTTCAGGAAAGTGTTTTCTCATATTTTTCCCGTTTTGACCTCAGTGTTTAAAAGTTTGTACTCGAGAAAACAAATTTAATCTTTAAAACATCGTAAGAAAAGATATTTTAAAAGAATCTGAGATTTAATATTATATCTTGCTAATTTTATCACTTTTGGTTCCATAATGGAAACAAAAACTCTATTTATAACCGCATCAGAAGCCTTAGTTATTCGGTAGACATACACTCTCACTGAAAAACATATCCTGACTTTGAAATACAGAAGTTATGCTTCTATACCGTTTGCACGTTTTAATTTCACTAATGAACATTTTGCAGCTGTAACAAAGGAGTTACAGTTGAACTAGCCAGAGCGAAACCAACCTAGAGGTGAAAGCGGAGTGACCCTCCTTCGACCCTATTGGTCAAGAGGGGTTGCTAACCGCGGAGTAGCCCGCTTCGGCCCAGCAACGCGCTCCAACGAACTTTTTTTTTTAGATGATCTGCAGACCCCTTCGGAGAGAGAGCTCAGAGGAAGAAGCTTGGAGCTTGGGATCTTCAGAAAGAGTTTCGAGCACCATTTTCTCCTAAGACGCCATTTTGATAGATCTTCAACCTAGTGTGGTTCTTTTTGCATCATAGCCCAAATACCATGTTACATAGCATATGCCAGTCACATCTTTATTAATATTATAATAAACAAATTCAGCAGAAAGAGTTAGTTTTATTTAAAATACCACTAGACTCACGGCCGGCCTTGACGCTATGTCGGCCTCTTCACCACAGCAGCAAAAAGCAGTGTAGAATAATAAACCAATCTAAATATTATAATGTAGTATAACTATTCTGTTATTATAATATATATATATATATATATATATATATATATATATATATATATATATATATATCAAAGTTCATACTAAATATTACATGTATTATGAATATATTAAATAATTTACTTACAAGCAAATTGCAATATTTTTTAAATTACTTTTACTACAATTATTTGAGATACAGTTCATGAAACATTTATTAATTTTTATTATTCATTATATCTTCCTTTAGCTTATTTTTTCTCTTCGATACTAGCATATAGCCCGTCATATGACGGGATAAGTAAAATTTTTAATTTTCCAGAATTGTAAAGTATCATATGAGGCAGGTAAAAAAATGGCTTGTTTTGGCTTTGAATTATCGGGTACACGCTCAATAATTTGCTTATCTTCATCTCCTCTAAAGTTTCCAAATATTGTGAATGCAGTTTAGGATCACGTTGAATTCATTTAGTCAAAACATGTGGTTATGTATAATAAAACACAAACGAACCAACTTCTTAATTTTCAAAGACATAGAACTTAAACGCTAGATATTTATTATTCCGTGAAACTGATTCCAAGATATTTATGAAAAGAATTGGTTGCTAATACCGTTGATAAGATTTTCATTGCAACAACAACAAAAAAAAATAATCGATGATTAAATTTAAAATTATCACTTATACACCTAATGTGTTATTTAGACAAATATAAAAGAAAATTATTTGCTTAATATCTAAGTTCAGTGATAAAACGTATGAAAATATTGCACACGATATTTAAATAATTTAAAATAAGAAATTATTACATGAGATGGTTAAAGGAATTACGTCATAATGCTAGAAATTTTTTTTTATTTTTACCTATTTATATGATAAATTGATAAATTCATTCCAGGTCCAACCGCTTCATAAATTCGTGGACAGACGGGCTGATAACTTAGGATATTATTATATAGGGGACTAGCATATAGCCCGTCATATGACAGGATCAGTAAAATTTTTAATTTTTCAGAATTGTAAAGGTACCCTATGAGGCAGGTAATAAAATGGTTTGTATTTTGGCTGAGAATTATCATTCTCCAAAAACAATCAATTAAAATTATCACATATGTACCTAATCTATTATTTAAGCCAATTATAAAAGAAAATTATTTAGGTAATATCTAAGTTTAGTGATAAAACGTATGAGAATAATACAGAAGATATTTAAATAATCTAAAATAAATGATTAAATGAGATAGTTAAAGGAATGACATCATAATGCTAGAAAAAAATTGTTACTTTTACCTATTTATTATGTGATAAATTGATAAATTTAATAGCCTGCTCTTAAAATAGGGCTTGATATAATGGCATTAAACGCTCGAAAAGGGGGACGAGGTGAATTTCGAACGTTTTAAATATGACAGTATTTTTCGCTGTGATACGACGCTTATTCATACCAATTTATTTTAGAATCGGATCTATATTTAAAAAAAAAGTTGAAAAAATAATAAAACGACTTTAGAAATAAGAATTTAAAAGAAAAAGCAGAAAATACTAAATTAAATAGACATTTAGAAAAATTTGGCCGAGTCGGGAACAGAACCGTCAACCCTAAAAGTACACCGATCAAATGGGCAGACCCTCTACCGAACGTGCTAGGCCTACACCCAATGAAGGAATTAATTAGAGTATATGAGGGTCGAGTAAACACAGTCCAGTTTAAATATTACCCTCCGCCCTCTCTGCTCCCTCTTATTCTATACTAAATTCATATCAAGAATGAATTTAGTATAGAATAAGAGGAAGAATAAGACTTGAAATAATAGCATTAAACGCTCGAAAGGGGGGGGGATGGGGGGATTTCGAACTCGCTTTGAATTTTGCTAACCCTAACTCATAAAAAATCCAATATGGATTCCTGTATCCATTCCAGGTACAACCGCTTCAGAAATTCGCGGACAGACAACTTAGGCTATTATTATATAGGGGAAAATCTTAAACATCCACGAATAAAGCTTTAAGCATAATTTGCTTATTTGTGATTCGTCACCATATCAAATATTAAATTATTTATTACATTTATGTAACGTTAGACGGGGTACTTCATTTAGCAGCTATTCGAAAGGAAATATGTTCCTTTTCTTTTATTGTAGATACCATTTTGCAACTCCAGAATCTAGAAACGATATTGATTCTTTTCATGACATATTGATCCAAAGAATCTCTAGAAATACTGCAAAGAAAAATATATTCTTACTTTGCTGTAGCGTTTCAAGAAGAAATGAAATTTTCTCATTTCAGAGATGTTTATTGGTAACTTTAAAACTTCAAAATATCATCGTTGTCATTTCAAAGGCTATTCAAAAATTTTATAGAAAATATTTATGAAAAAGTGTAATATGTTGGTCAGTTTTTAACCCGTTGACAGTTTCGTTTTTTTCCAGAATTCGGTCAAAAAATGTCACATTTTTATTGCACTTTTTTTTATTCATTTTACATTTTTAAGTAAAGATATGTTATTAAAATTAACATTTCTAATATTTTTAAGCATTTATTACAACTTTTTTCTTTCTATGAAAGCATCATAGAACTGAAGTTTACCTTTAGGCTCATCGATATCCAAGTTCATTTTTGGAATTCCGGTGAAAGCAAATCTAGGAGGCGGATCCGAAGGATTATCACAATTAATTAAAAAAAAATGTCTTGCTTGACGGATTCCATCTGTACTACTATCAGAGTCACTACTATCCAGGTCATCTAGGAAACTTTCGCTACTATCATTTACAGATAATTCAGTTTCTGATTCCGAGTCACAGTTCGAATCACAAGAAATTAGCTCCATACACTCTGAATTATCATTATTTAAAAGTAAAGATACATTATTCAACTCTTACATCAATAAAAATATCAGGCTTTTAGTAAAGTATAACCAGTAATCTATACACTGAAAGATAACAATTCGTCTTCTGATACAAAACGTGCGAAAAAACCCACGCTTTTGAACCAATCAGAGTAGAAAATACAATAAACTGCAAACTATCATTTACTGGGCAAATATCACGATCTATACGAATAATTTGTTACTAAAATTGGAAAAATACGGCCGAAACAGTGCAAACGAAATAGAAATCAGATTGCCCGTACAGCGTACAGGCAAAACAGGGAAGGGGTTAATCTAATAGAAAAATAATTGTAAAATTTTGTGAAATTTTTTTGTATTTATCTCAATATCTAATTTTATTTAACAATCTTTAAGGGAAAAGGCAACAGTTAATCTCGGGTTTTAAGATATTCAACATTTAATTGAATATGCTTAACAAGTAGAAATAATACTATTACACAAAACATATGCACTAAAATCACAAAATATATACACTAAAAGAAATTTGGCATAAAATAAAAAATTATTTCATCAAAAGTTACTCAACCAACGACATTCTTTTAAAATATTCCTAGCACACAATGAATAAGCCAATTATTTTCGTTCTATCAGTTTAGTATTTACATAGAGCAAATAAAATATTGATTTTGATTTACAATAAATAGTTTATACAAAATAATTATATTGAATTTTACATGGATTTAACAATTTATTTCGTTATTCTACAGTATTTAAGAGCCGCGATAGCTCAGTCGACAAAGGCAATTAACTCGTTACTGAGAGTTGCGGGTTCAGGGCTCAAACCATTCTAAGATCGGCCATGTTGGCATACAAATCAACATCTGTTTTAAAGCATGATACGAAGCGCATCCAGAAAGTAAGTTTCCCAATGTTTTCCTCTTTAAAGTAAACGTAATAAGCCGTGTCAATTGCGCATGCATAACATATCTATGACGTATCAATCATATGCCAGCTGGACAAGTCCCGTCTCGTGCCAGTAGAGGGGTAGCAGTGGTCCGAAATGGAAACTCTAATTCCTTCTCCCTCCGCCTGCAATGTTCGGTCGGTGATCTTGAATGAACAAAGCATTGCACCAATTGAAATTCATCGTCAGCTCTGTCAGGTCTATGAGCCGAAACTGACACTCGAACACAAAATTTAATGCCTAGGAGCAACACTGACATTTCTGCTATGGTATCACGACGACGGCGACGAGTTCCTCGACAGGATCATCACGAGCAATGAGACTTGGATTTCTCACTTCACCCCGGAAACCAAGCAGCAGTCAATGCATTGGCATCCTAGTGGATCTTCGGTCAGGACCAAATTCAAACAGACGCTGTCCGTATGAAAAGGGATGAGCACGGTGTTCTGGGACAGGAAGGATGGTTCCATTCACAGGCGGCAAAGTTCTACGACAGAGTTGATCCCAGAATACGACAAGTGTCTCAATTCTGGTGGTGGCTATGTTGAAAAATAGCGGAAACATTGTTGCACTTGTTGCCAATAAATATGTCCGTGAAAGTGTGAGTTCTTTTTTTTTCTTTTAAATAGGGAAACTTACTTTCTGGAAGCGTCTCGTACTTTACAGTTGAATTGTATAATTTAATTCATATGTTAACAAATCTTTTTAAAAAGAAACATTACTTTCTTTGCAATTTTAGTTTATGATATTTCTTTTATTTGGTCATTTTTGCTAACCTACAATTCTATTATCCTAAAAAGGAAAAGTCATTTTTTGATTTCTTGGTATGTTACAATGCCATTCATTTTAATTCCCTCATGTTTTTTATGCTTCAATACAAATACTCTACTGGGAGAGATGATATCAGAAAATGATAATCTGAAGCCTGTCACATTTCATGTAGATGTTAGGGGATTCATATCTTTAAACCTCTCGCAGATGGAAAAGATATTGTTACAGCATTCGAAACTAAAGATTAAGATAATCTAAAATTCATATTTGGTAGTTTTGTCATTTTATTTTAGTTATTGATACGTAACTGCCTATTATTAATAAAAATATTTTACTAATATCTGCTAGTTTAACACTAGATTTATCAAAACAGTCAAAATATCTGCTTTTGCAATTGTCATTCAATGTGTATTTAAGTTGCTGGTAAATCTACTGTTAAAGGGTAATTTCAAATCTCCACAGTAAGAAGTTATTTATTTCCTACTTTAGTAAACTTCAATTTCAAGTACTATAGATTAGACTAAGTTATAGGCTAGATCAACTGTTTTAATGCAATATGAGCAATAATGCTTTTATAATTTATTTCATGAAAACAATAGTTCTTTTAAAAATGTAGCAGTAATTATTTCATTTCATATTAAAATCTTTGCAGCTGAGATGCCTGAACAATAAAGCTGAAGATCACACAGGAAATGCTCAGTGACGAAGAAGTTAAAAAGTAATTTTGCTTCCTCTAGAACAGGGATGACCAACCTAAATAGGTTGGTGGGCCAAAAAACAATTTATTGAATTGAGGTGGGCCGCACATATAAAAATAACGCAAGCTAACGATGCGACTAGCGAACATAATATCCAAAAGTTTAACCGTTGATTTAAGGAAATATAATGCGTTTTTCTGTGTTTTCTTGACAAATGTGAACTGATACTTTTGTAAGCAACATAAAATGTATACTTTGAGTTGCAACACTACTATACTGTTTTATACATTGAATTAAACATTTTGGAGGTTAGAATTTCAAACGCATAGTTAGCTTTCGTTTTCTAAATAAACAATACCTTAATTATTCCTTTACAATTAGTAATAACTTCACCATAAATATAATTTATAACTTTCTTTCCATACAATTCCCACTGACAGGTCAGACAGAGCACGTGCCCGTAACGTGAGTCAGCTGGTTGTATAAGTAATGGCCGATTGACAGAATTTTCTAGAACACTCAAATTTCATCGTCACCTGTCCAACCCTACTCAAAGACCAGGTTTACGTTGGTTACTATCAGGTCTTAACGTACATAATATGTGATATTTATTATTGCAAACATTAACAACTAAAATTCTATATTTCAACTGTATATACTCAAAATGACTAAAACTATATAGACAGTTAAAATCTTCAATTGGGCCGCCAAAAGTTTTTACATGGGCAGCCTGTGGCTCATGGGCCGTGGGTTGGGCATGCCTGATCTAGAAAATAGTTGACATGCAAGATGAAATTTTGTTCTAGACTTTTGATTAATTTGGTTCCTTCATCATAATTTTTTTATGGATCTCTGATGGTGTTAACTTCTGTGAAGCTACAATTCTTAGCCTGACTTGTCATTTTATATGGTGGTTGTCTGTGTTATTTCTTTAGTTCTGACAATAGTTCATGCAAATAGATTCTGGGGATTTATTCATAAAACATTTCTATGATAGATTCCATTTTATAGTACAGGCATAGAATATAACACATGAAGTTTGCTGAATTTTTCTTAAAGCTATTTTTATTTTGCGAAGAGACGTGATTTATTGTAATAGTTTATTATTAAATTTACGATGTTAATTTTATCATGATATAATTTGATTAATTTGCTAATTTAAGGTAATATTGTATTTGTATAAAATACTAAGAAAACATATTTAGATTCCTATAAGCATGAATCAAGACTTCAGTTATATTTGATAATACATAAAAATTTATTATTTCATAATATCTCTTCATCATATGTTGATTTGTTTAATTTAATTGCTCAGATATGAAACACCAAAATATGTTTTTATTAATGCTGCATTGTGCTTTATCTCATAATACAAGCTGTTTAACATTCTGAAATTTTACATTCGTTAACACGTTACTAAATTTAGCATGATATTTTATATTCGCAAGAAATTTCTGTGAAATGAAAGATTTACTCCTAGTTTGACAGTGTAAAAAATAGTTTTAATTATATTATTTACACGTTCACTTCAAAAACATTGTTAACAAGCTGAGGGCTAGCATAACTCAACTCTTACACGTAATAATGCTTCATCAAGTAAGTGTCAAGGATGGAGTTAAAATTATCACTCTGATGTAGAGAATAAGAATATGGACTGTAACAAAAAAAAAGTCCAGTTACGTAAGCATAAAGGTTTCTTGAATACAAAGAGGTCACGCTAGTAGAAATGTAGCAGAATTCTGATCAACTTTAACAAATAATGAGTCAAATATTTTTATACAAATTTAACATCCATTATTTTACAATCTATGCTTTATAATATAGTTTTTTAAGCAGTTAAAATGCCAAAATTCTTTCCTTCGTAAATGTTTTAAATTGAACTAATTCTATTAATTCAGTTTAAAGCAATTAATTCTATTATTTTTTAAGAACTATTCTGTCTTTTAATATTACAATTTAAGCCTTACATATATAAATTGAGATATAAATATATTGGTCATAGTTTTGAATTCATTATTTATTAATATGCTTTAAAACTTATGTGATGAATATTTAAGAGTAAGTTATGAATACTTTTCTTGTAGTTAAATTCATCCATACTTCAGATTTATACAAAAGCAAAATTTATATAAAGAAAAGTATAATTTACTCTTGAAAAATGATAGAGAATTTACAAAAACTGCAACCTCGCCTAAACTGTTGTTTATAGTCATTTTAAATTTCTAGTATTAACAACATATTTGCTGCGTTAATACAATCATTGTAATAAAAAAAGTTTTTATTAATACAAAAAATGTTTTGTTATGATTAAAAAACATAATATTTTTCTTACAAAATTATATATTGATTTTACTCGATCTTTTGTCTAGATAAAGCATTTCAATATTTATTTGTACTTTCTTAAAAACCATTTGCACAAGTATTAAACTTATTTTTTTCATGATCACTGGTTCTTTTACCTGTAAATGTGTTTCTTTTACTACAAATCAATATTACAGGAGAAAGCAACATGTAAGGTAACTTCCTCGTTCGAGTTACTGATTTCGTACATTTTTTACTCCCATTATGTGGAAATTTACAATTAATTTACAGGTGTTTTTTCGTTTAATTGTTGTTATAGATTCTTTTAGTGATATTGTATTTGTAGAAAATACTCAGCAAACATCTTTAAATTCTTATAAGCATAAATCATTTATAATTTTAGTGTATATTATGTAAAGGTTAAAAAATAGTTAAACTAAAGAAATACATAGAAAATTTTAACGATGGTCTATTGGCTAGGGTGCTGGCTTTCCGTACCGGAGTTCGTCGGTTTGAATCCCACTGTGGAATGGATGTTCGTAGCCGTTCGGAATCGGCTTTAATCTGTAAGTCCCGGTCTCATTAGCCCTCATGTTGAAAAAGTAGACCGTAGCACTCCAAACCAAACCAAACTTAACGCCTAACGATGGCCGATTGGTTAGGGTGCTGGTCTAACCACTAAGTCGACAAAGGCATTAACTCGCTACTGAAGGTTGCGGGTTCGGGGCTCGAGGCAGATCCACCGTGTTCGCTAAGGGTGCCTGAATTCACGTAAAATAGATTTGTGGTCCCAATGTCCTCCAAGGTTTCAAACTATACCTCTTATAAACTATACTTCTGATTGGTCCCTGTTTTTAAATTACGAGGACCCACTTGAGCTAAGCCGTTCTTTCAACCTAGCGGAACGATGGCCGTTTGGTTAGGGTGCTGGCTTACGGTACCGGAGTTCGTGGGTTCGAATCTCACAGTGGAATGGATGATCGTAGACATTCGGAATCGGCTTTAAGCTGTATTTCCCCTTCTTATTACCCCTCGTACTGCAAAAAGTATACAGTAGCACTGCAAACCAAAAGAAACACTTAAAACTGAAGACTTTTTGTAATAGGTATACTGGTATATCTCTCGAAACGGAGGTGGATAATTTATTTTGGATCCAATTTTTGTTGTAAAAAAGGTATATTCTGATATAGAAATAATAAATTTTTAATAATTTAACTAAATTATTTTTAACTTATTAATTAATTATTTTTATATTTATTTTTATATTTTATATTATTTTTATATCATTAAATTATTCTTAACTAAATTATTTTTATCTGGTGCTATTTTATTTTAAAATATCACAAGATAACGGTAAGTGTTTAATTTTAGGGTTGTCTGCGTGATGATTGCGTGTGATTTTCGTGAACTATGATCGACATTTTGCTACCATTCGTGTAATTAAATCGGAACCTACTATTTGAAACAAATTTCGAATGACTGCCAACATCTATTCCAAAGTAGTCTTAAATCCTGAAACCTTTTAAAATTGATCCAAACCCACAAATTGGTTGCCAAACTCGAGTTCTTGTAATTTTGCTCGAATTCTTGGATCGTTAGAAATTTAAAATAAGAGAATATATTAAGTGCAATTTATTTATTAATTTTGGAATCTTTTATTCCTCTTTAATATTTTTTTTTTGTATCTGCAACTGTCATTTTCTGTAGTAGTATAAAAATATTTATAAGTTTATAAACTATTTCTAAAAAATACTTAATGTGACGATAATGGATATTCATTACTATACAATTATAGGACAGTAGAAATTCTATATTGCTTATGGAATTGTACTGTACAATACATTACATTTGAAAATACGAGCATTGTATTGAAGCACACATAAAATGTAGAGTAAAATATATGGCAACATTTGGAAACTTCAGGTTAATTTTTTATAAAAACGTTATGAGGTTACTCATTTGAAATTTATTAGATGTTACGATGAATATTTATCTATAAAATTAAGATTAACTCTGAGCATAATAATAAATCTACATTTCCCTTGCATGCGCAAATTTTCTCAAATATTAATCATCTGTAATTTCTCCTTTTCATTTCTTTAAAACCCCTTTTTGAAATGATGGAATGGCATCATCTAGAGGCCTTATCTATCATGTGTTGTATAGGGTTTACCGCTAAAGTGTTTCTAACCCCTCTTGCTTGTGGCCGTAATAACAGTAACGCTGTCCCGTCAAAATGAATGTTTAAAAATGTTTATGTAAAAGCTTTTGTCAACAGCTCAGCGCCACCTGTCATCTGTATCGTCTTAGAGTGGGTAGCATCTTGAAGACTGAACACGTTCATTCGAAACAGAATTAATTTTACGGGTGAAAGGAATACATAATGAATGTAAATTAACTTTCGTTTCATTCAGATCTCTAAAGAATGTCTTCCTTAATGAAAATATGAATTTGAAATTCTTCAGCCTTGAGAAAGTATTCAAGAACTATAAAAGCCTTTTATCCGTAATTTTTCAAGTTTTAAATAACGTATTAATATTCACTAACACGTGCTCTTCTCGTTCCTTTAATAGTTCTTAATTTTTATTTAAAATGTGGAAAAACCTTTATATAAAGCATTATTTATGCCTACCGGGACCAAATTGAGACGGTACTAACTTTTCAAAAACGACGGATTTATTCCCTTACCATTAGTTGTATTGAAAAGTAGTCGAACGTGAGAAAATATTAATATAATTATTATAAATACAACACCAAAAAGGATTTTTTTAAAGAAAGCTTATTACATTTTCATGATGAGAAGCGTCTTGAATAATAATTTTAAAATTTTTCACAATTCAAAAATAATTTTTCTGAATCTATGAATTAAAATATACTTCAAGTTTCTTGGAATTAAAATTTTTCACACTTTAGCACAAAAAAATATAAAAATATGAATTGTAAGAGAGTATAAATTAACTTTGCTGTTCAGTTTTTAATTATAGTATACAGGACTTTATTTTCATAGTCCAATTGTGGTACATTGGATTCATCTGGCACCGTGTATAATGTTAGGTCGCTATGTCTAACACCTTGTCAGATCCGCGATAGCTCAGTCGGCAAATCCAACGATCTCGTTACTGAGAGGTTGCGGGTTCGGAACCCAAGCCGGTCTAAGATCCCCCGCTTTCGTTAAAAGTGACTGGGGCCCTTAAAATAGATTCGTGGTCATAATGTTCTCCAAGTTCTCAATTAATACCTTTGGGGATGGAAGGCTAAGTCTACGGGTCTTCTACTTGGTCCCTGCTTTAAAATTACGAGGACCTACTTGAGCGATGTCATTCTTTCGCCCCTGAGGAACTCATTAAAACGAAAGGCGCACCCCTTCGCTTTAATACGGCTCAATCGTGCTTGGTTTAACCAAGTGCCATATGACAGCAACAACAAAACCTTGTCATAAAACATTTTCCTAGAGTATATGCCGTATGATGATCATATACCTTCTTGGATTTAAGGCAGTGATCGCCAAACTCTTCGAAGTTCTCAGCAAATATATAGTTTTTTTTAAAATCATACTGTGAGATAAGATGCTACCAGACTATTACTGAGCTACCAGAACAGAAAAAAGGATTTTTTTATTTTAAAGTCATACCAGTTTATTGCTTCTAAACATTGATTTCTGGTAAATATAAAATCAGTTATAATAATACCGTTTATAAGAAAAATAAATTGAAATTAAATTGCGAGTTAGCAAAATAATTGTTTTGTAAGAAATAAATTAAAAATAAATTAGACATTTATGTGTTATTACTAACACACATATACATAATCCATGTTAATATGTATTATAATATATGAGATTATCATATAATATTGTTAAGAATGCAGTAAACATGAAATTTGTATGATATCTCGCCAAATTGGCGAGTATTGGCTTCTTGGTGAAGTTTTGGGAGACTCATTTTTGGAGCCAATTTTGCGACTTGGCGACATTTGTTGCTGACCGCCTGTCTCTGGATTTTACTAGAGGCTTGTGACAATTTCCAGAAACCTGAAAGCTATTGGGTTGGTCGGAAAGTAATTTCGTTTTTTCTAGACAGAGGATTTAATTGTAATTTTTTTGCATCCAACTTCACATTTAAGCCGTATAATTTTTATATGCTTTGAGAACACATATAGCAAGGCTTGTGTGTGAAAAATTCCATTTAATTCTAGTTTTTGGTTGGTGCCCTTTTAAATATGGAGGGCGATAAGCAGCATTTTCGATATATCTTACTGTTTTACTATAGAAAGGGTAAAAATGTTCTTCAAGCCAGAAAGAAATTGACCGATGTGTATGGACAAGGTGTGTTGACAGTACACCAGTGACAGAACTGGTTCGCTAAATTTCGATCCGGCAATTTTGATGTCGAAGATTCACCACGTTCGGGAAGGCCGGTTGAAGCTGATAAAGATGTTTTTTGATAGCAAAGACCAAAAATTTTATGAGTGTGGAATTATGCTACTACCAGAAAGAAGGCAAAAGGTGTTGGACCAGAACGGCCAATATATAATTTAATAAAGTATTTGTTTATTATATGAAAACTGTCTTTCATTTCCACAAAAAAAAAAAAAAAAAAAAAAACTTTCCGAACAACCCAATATATAAAGGGGCCGTGAGTTCTCGTAAAAAGTCAGTTCTCGCTCAGGTCTGGTGAAAGTAGGACCTGTGTTAATGCTCTACGTATTGCTCTGAAAAAGTTCGCCAAAAGGCTGCCAAGTTTTATCGCTATCCGTTGTTATTGTGATGCATTTGGCGTGTTAATAAATTATTATTGTTTTTGTCCTAGCCAAAGTATATTCAATCCAACGAACTTTACGCGAGAATTTCGCCACATTATCTATTTGTAACTCACGTTTAATAAAGACTGTGATGGTTCTAAAGTAATTAAACAGATTCTATATTTAAATTTATGGAACTAATAACTGCCTTAAAAATCGTTATTTGTATAATTCAGAACAACAAAAAATATATCAAAGAAAAATATGTTAAGGACATTCAATGAAATAATTTACTAAATGTAGAATTAAAGACATTCAAGCTTATTTCATTGCAGATTTACTGGCTTATAGCATTTGCTGCCGTGTTAAAGCCCGAATTCTGAAATCACAGCAGTTTAATATATTTACTCATGGTCAGTTTTGAATACACCGAAACGAGAAATTTATTGCTTGTTGGCAGGGTATTTTGTGTTTGGGCGCAGAATAAATGTATGTATTTTGACTGCAGTGCGTGACTTATAAATACGTGATGATATAGCAAATGCACTCTGACTAAAGTGCGACAAGCTGGTAAATATTGAAACAATTACACATATAGTCATTCCGTTCTGATTGTAAAATAAAGCCATTACCCTGGCAGATTGTTTCGGAATGTGCGTCAATCTTTATTAGTGTTGTAGGAAGTGTGCTTTTTTCTAGCGGAGAAGAAAAAAAAATATTTTATGTTCGTTTTGTAATGCAATCTTTATACCGTAATTAAATTATCTATTTACCGTAGTAATTTAATTACCAACAAATCAGCGGCACAGTTGGAAATGTTACTTTTTTATGCACCTTAAACAAAAGTAAGAAAAAATATTCCTACAGTCGAATATGTTTTATAACAGTTATTTCATTTGTGAATTGTTTGTTTTGTTACTTCCCTGTGTGAAGTAAAAGAAACAGTGTAATCACGAAAAATTTCGGTGTTAATATTTCTACGGAAATACCTATTTTGACCAGGCTTGAATTTAATTAGTTTTGACTTTAGATATCAGCCGTCGATATACTTTTGTATATGAAAACTAAAAATTTGAAACTTTAAATATCCATTTGGATCATCATCTCAGAATTTTGACTTGTTTCAATTTGACCTGTATAAGTTCGTATATATATCGTACCATCTACAGTAACAAAAACAATTAGGCACAGAATATTGATTGGTTTGGTTTCGTTTGGATCACTATAGTTTACTCTTTTGATACACGAGGGCAAATGTGACGGGACCTACTATATAAAGTCAATTGCAAACGTTTACGGATTAGATGCCTGTAGTGGGACTGACATCCATGTACTGCAGTATCGAAGTGCAGATATCCATTTGGTCACCATTTGCCTTGTAGACTATTGAAATTATATATTAACATCGTTCTCAATACGCACTCCTTAAAATGAAAAATCTCTCTAACGTACAATAACGATATCACTCTACAAGAATGAAAACAGAAATATAGTAGTCTATTTTACATGTAGATGAAACAATGGTTTTTAAGCAGTTGGTACAGAACTAAAATTTTACTTTTAAATTATAACCAATAGTGCTCACAAAAGAAAGTTTGACTGAATGAGGGCTGAATAGTTAGGACGCTGACCTTCCGTACCAGATTTGGTGGGTTCGAATCCCACCGTGGCATGAATGTTCGTAGCCTTTCGGAATTACAGTAGGTTCCAGTTTCATTAGCCCCTGTGTTGCAAAAAAGTAGGCTGTAGCACTCCAAACAAAACAAAACCAAAAATAAAGTTTGTTCATCAAATCGTTTTTGTAATTAACTTTCACTGTAAAACTGTAAAAGAAATCATTCTATTTTTCGAACTGTAGAATAGTCTGTAATTTTTTTTATTATCTAACCGATGGTATTTACAATGTAATTACCAATGTCACAATGGCATCACAATCATGTGGCTAGCTTTCACACTCTATCAAAGGAACCCCTTGCAGCAACCCTTCCTCAAGAAGCTCTCTGTTAATCTTTACGAGTAAACTGATTTTACAATGAGTTACTAAACATTCATGCGCCTGCATTAAAAGAAAGAGCTGCATTTCTGCTCTCAAACCCCTAAATTAACAATTTTACGTTTCCAAACCTGCTGTATATATATATATATATATATATATATATATATATATATACACACATATATACAGTAAATATATATATATATATA
This sequence comes from Pardosa pseudoannulata, assembly GCA_032207245.1. Taxonomy (NCBI): domain Eukaryota; kingdom Metazoa; phylum Arthropoda; class Arachnida; order Araneae; family Lycosidae; genus Pardosa; species Pardosa pseudoannulata. The sequence goes on from CM063498.1 coordinate 11,781,338, forward strand.
TATATATATATATATATATATGTGTGTGTGTGTGTGTGTGTGTGTGTGTGTGTAATCCATTTTTTGTAACTCCTTGACAAGTAGAAAGCTAAACAGCTAGCAGTCATAAAAATGCAGTCAGGCCGACGTTGAAGAGATCGGCACCAGTCTAATTGAAACTTTATTCCAGAACTGCTACAAAGCACATCTATTCTACAACAACAATTCTCAGACAAAGAAAAGCCACAGAGATCACTCTAATTGTACAGAGGTGCACCCAAGAGTGAAGACAGATAGAAATTTCTTAATAAGCGAGTTAAATGCAAGATCAGTAAAAACTCGGAGCCATTTGCCGGAGACAGCTGGGAATCATGCTGAATAGACAGAAAGTTTACAGTTTTAGGATAGAAAGCTTTGAGAAGAATATTAAGTGGAAAACACTTCTTTGATTAAACTAATTAGAGGCTGGGAAAAAAATTTAAAGGAATTAGAATGGGAGAGAGGAGGTTTTTAAGGAAATATTAAAGTTAAATAATTTTGATATATTACATATCTATCTATCTATCTATCTATCTATCTATCTATCTATCTCTCTCTCTCTCTCTCTCTCTATATATATATATATATATATATATATATATATATATATATATATATATATATATATATATATATATATATATATATATATATATATGCTTATATATGTATATGTATATATAGTTGTGCATGTGTGTCGTAACAACACATACAAAACAATAACTGATAGTATAATAAATCATGAATTAATAAATAAAATAATGTGATAGTTTACAGCTAATGATATTTTGTCTACATTATTCATAAATCTGAAAAAGGATCAGTATAAAAATTCCTTTAATGATATAAAGCAAAAGCTAGACTTTCGACAAAAAACCATTTATTCATTTATTCGTAATAAATAACAAAAATTGAAAAAGAAACACATTTCTGAGCATTTTAGTTCAACCAGTGTTCTTATACCAATAACAAAAAAGGAGAAATTTTTGGCTCTCCGTCAAGTTTAGTGAATTTCGAGTCTAGGAAATAATCCTATATTTTTTCTGTAAAATGTCTTTCACGCTCTGAAAGTAGGCTACATAAGAATCGTGTGAGGATAATTACTGTTTATGGTAATTGTTATCAAAGACGTCTTTTATCGTTGTCTTCATCTTGTTTTTCTGTTTCTGTAGAAAACGCTTAGGCGAGACTGAAAAACAAATTCAGAGTGGCGTTTATTTCGTTAATTTACATTTGCATATTTTTTTCGATGCTATGAAAGCTTAAATATGTATTATTTTGACATTTTTCATATTCAGTAGATATTTAACAAGTTACATGCAAATTTATGTATGGTGTATAGCAGCAAACGCCTGTTTCCGAATGATGTGTATAATTTATGTATGCTTGGAAGTTTAAAATTGCTGTGTATGAATGAATTAATAATGCTTATAGAATATTTAAAGAGATTTTTTAGTGTACGTTTTATTATATATATAACGTGCTATTAGAATATGTTTTACATTTTATTGTCTAATCATTTAGTAGTCATCAAAAGTTTTACGAACATATATATTTATATGTGTTGAAACGAACGAATAAATATTCTTACTTTATATATCTTTAAAATTGTGTTCTTATTTCTGGAGTACTATAATATTTCACAAGCATAAATATTTCTTTTTCTTTAGAGATAAAATTCTTTTAAAAACCAGTTATTATTATTCTGTAATAAATCCGATCTATATATTTCTATTTTCTGTAAATTAGAAAAATATAAGTAATGATATTTTTTAGAAAAAAATCTTTTTATAAAAGACATCAGGTAAATAATTTCTCAAAGAAAAATTTCATATTTTACACTGTTGAATATTTTTCCAGGTTCATGCTTGCATATTCACTAAAAAACTTTTATTTAATTATAATTTATTATACTTTTTACATTGTTTATCACTTAAACTGCATGGACGATGATGCGTCTTTTAGTTTTATACGTAAGGTATACACACACACACTAGGACTGCGCGATGTTAAAAAATTTGGCATCACGATACATAACCAGCTTTATATCGGATTTTAATGGTATATCAATACAAGAAATTAGATTTTGACAACTTTAAAGTTTTATGATAGTACATCGTAATGCATTGTGCCTAGAATAATAAACATTTTAGAAAATTGAGCTTCAAAAGAAATTTTGCAGTTAATATTCTGTAAAATAATTTTTAAATTATTCTCCATGAAGTGTTATTAAAAAGGAAGAAATATAGATAAGTTGAACATTTATATTTTATTCTATGTGCACTGAAATAATAATATGAAAGAAAATAACTGAATATAATTTTCATTTTCGGATAAAAATACATGTGGCTATGCATTCTCATGAAGCAGTGAAAGTCGATGTTTATTAAATTCTTTTTCTATGTATTAGTGGTCAAATATTTGTATAATTTCTGCCTGTGCAGTCAGAAAAAAAAAAGATTTCGCGATACAGATAAATCGGCAATAACATATATCGAGCACGCACTCTTTTTATTTCTCCAACAACATAGGGAAATTAGAGAAAAGATGTTCATATATCGGAATGCTATTTTGCGATTGTACCATTTACTTCTACTAGCAGAGTTCGAAAAAGGTTAAACGATGTAGATTAATTGAGGATCATGTTAAATCGCATGCAACATGATCTTCAATAGCATGATATCAGTATTGCTGGAAGTCAGAAAATCAGAAAGGCGATGTTTCAATATTGGCAAGTAAGCAACGAGAGAGCTGTATCGCTCATGTGTTGTTACATT
>CM063498.1:11786632-11834132 GCA_032207245.1 Pardosa pseudoannulata
TAGTAAAATAAGTTATATGAAGCTTATTATTAATATAATAATTTTAATTTAAAATGTAACGGATTATGGAAATGAAGTTTAATTTGATGAGTTAAATTGCATAATTAGGCATGGAAGTCATGTGTGGTTTTTTTATTTCAGGGATTCTAAACAGCAAATGATACGTAAAAAGTTGTAAATGTAATAGAAAACATTTATTTGATATTTTATGCAGTTTGCTTTCAAGATAAAAAAAAATGATTTTATGATATATTAATCAGTCTCAAAGCTATAAAATGCCTTTAATGCAACAATTCCTTCACATTTCGAGCTCATGAAAAATGATTCATAATTACGCCAGCGAAATATTTAAGCCCTTAGAATATTTACTGAATTTTTTAAACTATATTATTTTTGTAATTCAAACATAAAATCTTCACTTCTAAAATTCTTTTGTGACCCAAATATTCGGATGAAAGAAAATTAAACGTTCAGCAATTTCTTTTAGGATATGAGTCAGCAGGAGTCTCTGGTACAACTACGAGACATGTTGAATCTAAATTTTAAGTAATATCAATTGCACTTGAAAGAATTAATACGGTTAAAAGACAATCTGTATATACACATAAAAGTAAGGATATACTTGTATGTACTAAATTAGAATATATAATATAATAAAGGTATGCACTAAAATATGTACTGATGTAAATTTAAAGAGAATGTATATGTACTACTAAAAGTAAGGGTATGATAGTATGTACTAGAATAGAATATATAATATAGTAACAGTATGTACTAAAATGTGTAAAGTAAATTTTTAAAGTAAGAGAATGTATATATACACTTAAAAGTAAGGGTATGCTTGTATGCACGAAAATAGAATATGTATAATAATGGTATGTACTAAAATATGTACTAAAATATATTCGAAGAGAATACATACATACACATAAAAGTTGAGATATGCTTGTATACACTAAAATAGAGTAAAAAATATAATAACAATATGTGCAAAAATATTTACTAAAGTAAATTTAAACAGAATGTTTAAGTACACATAATGTTAGGGTATGCTTGTATGTACTAAATTAGAATAAATAATATTATAATAAAATGTACTAAAATAAATTTACAGAAAATATATATATATACACATAAAAGTGAGAATTTTCCTTGTATGTACTAAAATATAATAATTAGTATAATAATAGAATGTACTAAAATAAATTTAAAGAGAATATATACATACACACAAAAAAGGATATGTTTGTATAAACTAAAATAAAATAAATAATATAATAATAGTACGTACTGAAATATTATTTAATTGTATGTATTAAAATATATTTAGAGAATATATATATATATATATATATATATATATATATATATATATATATATATATATATATATATATATATATATGTATATACACATATAAGTTAGAACTTGCTTACGTGTACTAAAATAGAATAAATAATATAATTATAGTACGTATTAAAATATGTTCTAAATAAGTTATATGAAAATGGTTATATACACATAAAAGTAAGGGTATGCTTGTATATATTAAAATATAAATGGTATGTAGGTCCTATTCCTTTATTTTGTTCAGCATTTAAAGTATTTAAAAATCACTTGAAGGAAACCATATCAAAGAACACAGCTATCGAAAAATATTTTCTCTTATAAATTTTTATATTGATAAGAACAATTTAAATGCCACACTTATGTAATCTTTAAATGCCATGCGTAATTTTTACATTTTTGCTACTTGGTTGTAACTTACTGGGCCAGAATTTATGGAACTTGTAGGGAAACATGGCGTCAGACCGTCAAGTTGTAATTTCGGCTGAAAATTTTCTCAACTTTATGCTAATTACTCTTTTATTTTCAGTGATTGTTTAACTGCTATAGTAAGTTATGAATATGAAAAAGTATATTTTAATAAATCGCTTTTATTTAAAAAATGCATTAAAATGCAAAACTTTTGTTTGAGGTTTTAGTTATATCGCTTGCAAATAAATGACGAAACTAGCTTCAAAACTCTGGAATTTTGATTCCTAGTATACTGAACAATTTTTTGCACTTAGCAAATCAATCTATTTTTTATGATTAAATATTGTATCGTCAAATAATCTATACATATGATTAAACATTGTATCGTCTATCGGATTAAAGCTATGTGCAAAATTTCAGAGCACTACCTAGTCAGGAAGGAATTTAAAAATTGATTTCAAAATATCACCTGATACAAAAGTGAAGTTAAGTAAAAGTGTTTAATAAATGTATATAATTATATAAAACTATGTTTCATTTTTTTTAATTAAAAATTGTTTCATTTATAAAAGATACCTTTCAACATATCCACCTAAAATTTCTCATACCCTTAAAAATATGTCAAATCAAACTGACATTCCCAAGAAACTGGCATTTAATAAACCGTATCTTAGTGCTATCTGTTAAAAGCCTTTCTGTTTGAGACTTTCTTCAAGTGCTTCATTTATTTTCTATACTTTTCACGACACATCATAAAATAAGACTAGAAATGAAAAAATGTTGTTTAAAAGCATGCCAGCTTTCGTTTTTGAAAATATATATTTGATAAAATGAAAGTTACTGTTTACTCAAAAACTCTTTGAAACTTCTTTGTATTTTGAGTCTACGGATATACATTAAAAGGTACAATTTTCGCAGGAAGACGCAAGTAAAAAAAAGAAAAAAGAATTTCACATAAATTTCAGGCAACAGATAAATAAATAAAATATCAAACAGTGTATATTTAATTAATAAGTGATCATTTTCTCATATAATTTGAACACTTTATGATAAAAATATGCTTCCTACTGTTAATTTTTAAAGGCTGTATGGCCAAATGTATTTAACATATTTTATTAATTTTAATTTCTTTTTTTTTTAATTTTCAATTCCGTAGTGTTAATTTTATGTAAAATTTTTAGACGCCAATAACTATTCAGCACTAATAGCGTTATAGTTTGGAAAAGTATTTAATATTTATAAGGCGTAGATATTTTTATTTGTAGATAAGATATATCGGAAAAAGTGAAAACTATCTCTCGTTTCGAAGAAAAAGAAACTCTTTATTTTAAGCATTAATAAAATTCAGTTTGATATTAACTAAAATTTTGAGATGGAGCAGAAAATAATGACTATACATTTTCATATATTACTCAAAAATATCACCTGAATGTTTTTCCAGCAAAAAATAAATCAGTTATGCTTTTATACGTATAATTGCTGATATCTCAACTCAGTCCATGTATTTAAAATCCTGGATGCGTCAACAGTCACCAAGTTGAAGTTGTTTTGAGTGTGTGGCACAAATTTTAGGGTTGTTTTATTCAGGTATGCTTCCCAGCAAAAGGCGATTTTCTGTGGCATTTTCTGAGGTAGACATTTAAACAGGATAGACATGTTGTTGTTAATGGGATTTTCTATTATTAAAATTATTTCTATTTTAAACAAAAGTAGTAACTACTGCATTTTAAAAACGGAGCATTTATTTCTTTTTACTTTACAAAATTATGCATTTATTGAAAGTTGTATTCCATAAAAATCAGAATATTTATACAGGATCGTAGATAGGCGGTTACATCGAAATGAAAGCTCATATAGATATATAAAAACCTTTATATGCTTGTGAACGTATTTTCTATGAGTTTATATCAGTAGTTCCTAAACTTTTCTAGTGATCCCTTCACAAAAAAATCTAACAACCTTTTCTCATAAGTTTCTTATACCAATTACCGTTGCATTCTTTATATACTTATTTTGCATTTGGCGACTCTTTTTTGGCACTATTTAATATATTTTCCGTTCAATTGCGTTCTAAAATAATTAAAATGTTTTCATATCAAGCGTATTCTTAAATCATCTTAAATCTTTTAAAATAAGATTTCAGATAATACAACTTTTCTGACTTTTTGACTGTATGTACTTGACATATTTTATTAATTTTGTATTTTTTAAATTTTCAATTCCGCAATGCGAATTTTAGATAAAATTTTTTATATGATTTTCAGAACAACTATTCAGCACTAATAGCGTTATAGTTTGGAAAAGTATTTAATATTTATAAGACGCGGATATTTTTATTTGTAGATAAGATATATCGGAAAAAGTGAAAACTTTCCCTCGTTTCGAAGAAGAAACTTTATTTTAAGTATTAATAAAATTGGATTTGATATTAATTAAAATTTTTGAGATTGAGCAGAAAATAATGACTATACATTTATATATATATATATATATATATATATATATATATATATATATATATATATATATATATATATATATATATATATATATATATATATATATATATATATATATATATATATATATATATATATATATATTTATCACTCAAAAATATCACCAGAATGTTTTTCCAGTGAAAAATACATCAGTAATGCGTATAATTGCTGATACCTCAACGCGGTCCATGTATTTAAAATCCTGGATGCGTCAACAGTCTCGAAGTTCAAGTTGTTTTGAGGGTGTGGCACAAATTTTAGAACTGTTTTATTCAGGTTTGCTTGCCAGTGAAAGGCCAGTTTCTGTGGCATTTTCTGAGACAGGCATTTAAAGAGGATAGACATGTTGTTGTACCTGAGATTTTCTGTTGTTAAAATTATTTCTATTTTAAATAAAAGTAGTAACTACTGCATTATAAAAACTGAGCATTTATTTCTTATTACTTTACAAAATTATGCATTTATTTAAAGTTGTATTCCATAAAAATCAGAGTATTTAAACAGGATCGTAGATAGGTGGTTACATCGAAATGAAATCTTATATAGATTTATAAAAACCTTTATATGTTTGTGAACGTATTTTCTATGAGTTTATATCAGTGGTTCCTAAACTTTTTTAGTGGCTTTTCCCTTCACAAAAAAAATCTAACAACCTTCTCTCATAACAGTTTGTTATACCAATTATTGTTTCATTTTTTATATATCTAATTTGCATTTGGCGATTCTATTTTGGCACCATTTAATATATTTTCCGTTCAATTGCGTTCTAAAATAATTAAAATGTTTTCCTGTCAAGTGCATTCTCAATTCATCTGAAATCTTTTAAAAAAATTTTCAGATAATACAACTTTTCTGACTTTTTGAACGTATGTACTTGACATATTTTACTATTTTTAATTTCGAATTTTTTTTTATTTCAATTAAGCTGTGCTAATTTTATATAAAATTTCTAGACGTCAATCACTATCCAGCACTATCAGCGTTATAGTTTGGAAAAATATTTAAAATTTTTGTGACGTACATATTTTTATTTGTATATACATTTGTTCTCTTTAAATAATTAGGCAAAAAATGAGACTTTTCCATTAGTCGAGCAAAAATAAATCTGCAAATATCGCCGAATATCGCTCTTTTATTTCTTTAGACTATATGTCATAATGAAAATTAAATTTTAATGAATGCAATATGATAATAAAGTATTTGCTTATATTTAAACTGTAATACAATTTGCAAAGAAATGTTTTTTTTTTAAAGTAAATATAATCTTCACGTGAAAACCTATTCACTCAGAATGAAGACTGGTAGCAAAAAGGGCTAGTTTGCAATAAATTTCTTGTCTTAAAGCATTCAATATATTTTTATGTGCTTTTACTTTCGCCTAAACCCTTCGAAATAAAATTTATTATGTGGCCTCAAAGTATTTCTATATTAAATATATATGAGCATAAATAATTCAGTCTATATAAAACCACTCTCAATATCTTTCTGTTTTAGTGTTTTTTTATGTAACTGGTAATCATCAAATGCATTCTTACTTGGATGAAGCTGAAAAAGCTTATATAAAATCTTTCGGTCCAGACGTGATTCTCAGGCCACTACTAAAAATAGGAAGTTATTTCACTTAAGGAGTTATTTTCTCCCTGAGTTAAAAGTATGTATGTATGTATGTATATATATATATATATATATATATATATTATATATATATATATATATATATATATATATATATATATATATATATATATATATATATATATATATATATATATATATATATATATATATATATATATATATATATATATATATATATATATATATATATATATATATATATATATATATATATATATATATATATATATATATATATATATATATATATATATATATATATATATATATATATATATATATATATATATATATATATATATATATATATATATATATATATATATATATATATATATATATATATATATATATATATATATATATATATATATATAATTATGCATGTCTAGTAAACTCCTTAAAATAAAGGGAAGAAAGCATCTTCTAAAGAAAATAAATTTAATTTACTTAATTCCGAGAAACTTTAAGGTGTCTCATACTTTTTGAACCTTAGGTTTTGTTTGGAGCAGTGCGATATATATTTTGCAACACGGTTATACTATGACCTGCTGGCCGAAGGAGTAAAACACTAACTACTCTTTAGTACTGCAGATTGTGGGTTTGAACTCCACAAATCATATGGCTCTTCGAAGCCAATCAGAATCGGCTTAAAGCAATAAGTCCTGGTCTCATTGGTTCTCGTGTAGCCAGAAAAAACCGAAACCAAACTAAATGGAAAACGAGATCCATGCCAGAAGTGACATATATGACTCAACTCTAAGACTCAAAGGGAACTTTTTATCCTTCTTTACTCTTCTAAACGAGCCTTAGGTCGGATTTAACTAACCATACGATTTTAAATACTTAAAATTTTTCTATATTTTTCAAGACTTCTTACACCTCTATAATAAAATTATAAAACTAGCCCTATTAATTAATTATAATAAAAATATAAAACAAAAGAGAAGTTTTAAAATTTATATGTTACATAAAGATCTTCAAAATTTAAAATCGTGTATTCATTCAATAAGCTTAATTTTTATTCGATGTATACAACTCTATTGTTTATATAATGAATTAATATCATTCAAATTAGTAAAGGTGAATTTTATTGTTAATGACTAATTAATTATAAATTATTTCTGTTTCTACTTTTATACTAATATGTATAATTTTTGTACTTATATCAAAAATATTTATGTGACGGCATCAATTCATAATGTAGTTTTGAGATCACTTTAAGTTAAGTAATAGTGCGGTAACTACAGTTTAACAGCTGTTCTCAAAATGTTAAGCAATAAAGTAAGAAGTTTTAAGCCATAGGTTTTTTAACACTTCATCTGTATTAGTTATTCTGCATTTTCTGTTAAAATTTATCGAAAAGGGTAATTTCATATTTTATGAGAATTGATTCAAATGTAAGTACCACATGAAGCGGTTCTAAAATTTTAAAAACAATTTTAATTCATTTTACAAAAATATCTTGTAAACATATGTCTCTTTTACCCAAATATAGTATACTTTTTATTTAAGATTTCGGAAAAAATATATTTCTGTCAATGTTTAGGTAAAAAGAATACACATTTTATTTGGTCAAACATGTCTCGAATTCGACCTTTTTCTTCGGCATTGAGAGCAACAGCGAAAGTTTTGCAATTCTTGATACCATGCTCTGGAATAGATCCCTTTTTGAGGTTCATCGATTCAGAGCATTTCTATCGAGGCGGAGCGAGGAATCGATATATACTCCCCGAGGTACAATTGAAGAGGAAAAGAATATTTCCGGAGCCAGAGTTCGATTATGTTGATCGATATGTTCGAAACTTGTAGAACTTCGTGCGTGACGGTCGAATCAGTTTTTAGTTGCTTTACACGTCGTGTAAAAATAGTCTCAGTTTACTCTCTACGCCCCAGCCCGTATTAATTCCGATGAACAATACGTAATTTGCTTATCTTGAATGAAAATATGTGAACTTAACTAAATTAATATGGGTGTCTATAATTGCTGATTGGGTATTATAAAGTGCTAATTATGACCGGAATAATATGCATATTTAGCAGCAATTATTACTTGATATTTTTATTGCAATTATGTGTATAGCTGAAGTAATATGAAATGGGACAAGTGTGCAATAAGAGAAGGAAAGTTCGAACTATACTATTCGAGTATAGCAAATCATAACAAATCAGCAATTAATAATAGATTAATTTATTCTTCTTTACTCATTGTATTTTTTTAATGTTAGTTTAGATGTTTTTTATTAGTTAGATGGAAAAACTATTCCAGTTCCGACTTGCTGCCATCCCAACCAAAACTTTTGTAAATTTCACCAAATCCCAAAAGTGATTGACTTCCTAAAGCTTCTTCTAAAACTATTAAACGCTATCTTCTTCTTCAGTGGCATAACAGCCCTGGATAGGTCCTAGCCTTTTCCAGAATTCGGAACCAGATAGTCCTATTTTTAACTCTAGACCAGTTAATAATTCCAGTATCTATGTTCGGTACTTGACACAGTCCAACATTCCAATTAATAATTTTTAAAGCCTTTAAATCATTCTCAATATTCTCTAACCATCTGACTTTTAGCCGTCATTTTTTCAGGTGCCTATTGGTTTATCCATGAAAACATTGTTTGTGGCTCATTCAATCTGATTATGTGTCCAGCCTATCCTAACCCTTGAATGCTAATTAAATTAACTATATCTAAAATTTATAAATACTGTATAAATCAGTATTTATCTTTATTCTTCATACACAATTTACCTGTATATCCCTCAAAATATTATTTAAAATTTCTCTTCAAAAAACTGCTTGGGTTTCATTATCTTTTTCTGTCAGTATCCTTGTTTCTGCTGACTAGGTTAAGACAGGTCATGTTTAAACATTTAAATATTGTTATTTTGATTTTTCGTTTAATGAAATTAGACTTTTAAGTACTTCTTTCAGCTGAACATTTTTTTCCTTATTCGAAATGTGTTTCCTTTTCCTTTAAAGTACGAATAAACCATATTTTTTTCACAAACTTTGTATAGATGTTTTAAGAATTCTATTTCCCTGATCTTTAAACTTTACATAAACTTTACAAAAATGCCTTTGAAAAATTTCATTGGTCTAAATCTGCTGGATAGGTTAAAACAGGTCTTATTTGAATATATATACATTGTTATTTTGGTTTCTCTTTTAATGAAATTATATTTTTAAGTATTTCTTTAAACAAAAATAACATTGGTTAGGAGAAGTAGTTCTGCAATGAATTTCAACTAATATATTATTTTGTATGTTGATATCAGAACCATTAAACATTTTATCTGGCATAATCCGAAATGTGTTTCGTTTTAAATTAAAAAAACGTATAAACTATTCTTTTTTCACAGACTTTGTATAGATGCTTTACGAACTCTATTTCCCTGTGAGCAAAAACTTTACAAAAATGCCTTTGAAAAATTTCATTGGTCTAAATCTGCCTAATAGGTTAAAACAGGTCTTGTTTTATATATTGTTATTTTGGTTTCTCTTTTAAGGAAATTAAACTTTAAATATTTTTTTAAATGACTGATATATTACTTTGCATGTTGACTTGAGAATCATTAAATGCTTTAAATTTTTCGAACCGTGTTTCCTTTTTCTTTTAAAGTGCATATAAACCATTCTTTTTGTACAGACTTTGTATAGATGCATTAAGAACTCTATTTCTCTGTGAGTAAAAACTTTACAAAAATGCCTTTGAAAAATTTCATTGGTCTAAATCTGCCTAATAGCTTAGAACAGGTCTTATTTGTACATTTACATCTTGTTATTTTGGTTCCTCTTTTAATGAAATTAGACTTTAAATATTTCTTCAAATCAAAAAAAAAAAGTTCACTATATTACTTTATATGTTGGCTTCAGAACCATTAAATACTTTAAAGTATTCAAAACGTGTTTCCTTATCCTTTAAAGTTCATAAAACATTTTTTTTGCACAGACTTTGTATAGATGCTTTAAGAACTCTTTTTCTCTGTGAGTAAAAACTTAACAAAAATGCCTTTGAAAAATTTCATTGGTCTAAACCTTAGCAAAAAAATAAACTCTTTCCCCTAGACATATAGCTTTCAGTTTTATTTTTCCTCATAATTTTTTTACATTGTTCGAAAATTCATTACTTGGTTTTTATTCTATTACCCTGTAATTATTTTCTAGATAATGATTTCCTATCTCAGAGGAAAAATGTTCTTAATTGTTCTTTTGGAAGACATTTTTGTTTTATACATACTGCTTATAGTGAGGTAGGAATAAATATGTTTAAAATGTATGCTATTAAAAAATCATGTCATTAAAATAAATATATGTTTTAATAGCATATGTGAATACGTTAAAAACAATTAAAAACATTGAAACAAAGTCAATAATTAGAAAATCAGTCCATTAAGCCGAGAAAATAAAACATTTGCATCAATTTTCATGTACAAGTTTAATCAGTGGGGAAAACTTTTAATGATGTGGGCAGAGAATTGCTTTTAAAGGGATCTATCGATATCAAGATGGTTTATATAATCGAATATAATCGTTTTAAAATCGATTTAAAAGACATATTTTGATTTAACCCCTTTCCAGTTTTCCCGTACGGAGCACGGGTAATCTTTTTTCCTCCTTTGCTTGTACTCTTTGGAAAGTATGTAAATTATGTTTACTATCAAATTAGCCGTGTAGAAGACAATCGTAGTTCACTAAATAAAAGTTTGTTTTCTAGTGGGAAAGCTGTAATTAATTGCTCTTTTGTTGTTAATTGCTCTTTTTTCTAACTATAAATGTAACTTCCCTGCTGAGCCCTTAAGAAAAAAAAAACTTACAGGAAAACATTATTTTCATAAAATTAAAAATTTAGCCTAAAAGCTTAATAATACTATAAATATTAATTTATAATAGCACTGTCTTATGCAAAACTGTGAAATTAGTAATAAAATGCAATAAAAATATGACATGTTTTGATTGAATTGTGTTAAAAAAAATGAAACTCTTAAAGTGGTAATGTGCAATCTTATCCGAAACACTAACCTTTTCTGTCACTTAAATTTTATATATGAGGCCCCTAATTTAAGTAATAAAAATGTAATAAATAAATTTTTGAACAAATTTTATTTTTAGTAATTCTTCTTTACATCTAGTTGATGGTTTAGATACCAGGCTAATTATAGACCGCAATAGTTGTCCACTAAATAATGGTTTGCTTTCTAATTTGAAAACTATAAGATAGTTGTACTTGTGTACAACTGTAAATGTAGCTTTCCTGAGAGGCAGTCATGTAAAAGAAAAGACTACTTACAGGAAAAACACAATTATTGACATTAAATTAAAAATTTACCCTAAGTGCTTAAAAATACTATAAATATTAAATTATAATATTGTTGTATTATTTAAAACTGGGGAATTAATAATAAAATGCAATAAAAAATGTGACTTTTTGAATTAAATTCTGGAAAAAAGTAAACCGTTAAAGGGTTAATATGCATTTTTACCCCAAATATTAACCTTATTTCTCACTTAAACTTTATATACAAGGCAATTTAAGTAATAAAAATGTAATAAATAAATTTTTAAGCAAATTTTATTTTTAGTGACTCCTCTTTTACATCTAATTGATAGTTTAGGCAGCAGCCTAATTATAAATGGCAATAGTTGTCCGCTAAATAATGGTTTGTTTTCTAATTTGAAAACTGTAAGATAGTTGTACTTGTGTACAACTGTAAATGTAGCTTTCCTGCGAGGGAGACATATAAACAAAAACACTACTTACAGGAAAAACCTTATTATTTACATTAAATTAAAAATTTACCCTAAATGCTTAAAAATACTATAAATATTATAAATAATACTACAAATATTATAAATACTATAAATAAAGTTATAATAGTATTGTATTATTTAAAACTGAGAAATTAATAATAAAATGCAATAAAAAAATGTGACTTTATGTATCGAATTCTGAAAAAAAGGAAACTGTTAAAGTGTTAATATGCATGTTTACCCAAAAAATTAACCTTACGGCTCACTTAAGCTTTATATATGAGGCAATTTAAGTAATAAATATGTAAAAAATAAATTTTTAAACAAATTTTATTTTTAGTAATTCCTCTTTTATATCTAGGCCTCACATATAACTTAAATGTAGTTTGTCCTACTGGTGGCATAGATGTTCATAGCCTTTCGGAATTGGCTTTTAAGCAGTATGTCCCAATATCTTTAACCTTCGTGTAACTGAAAAGTAGACACTTGCGCTACAAACTGAACCAAACCATCAGTTGGTAGCACAAAGTTGAAAATTTTAAGTTTGTTTATTGAGTTGGATTTATAAAATAATATGAATAATGGTATAGTTAAACAATAAATTGTTCTATATTAATAATCCTATAATTTTAATTTTATTCAATTCGGTGGAATATAATTTTATAACAGATGAAACAGATCTTGGACTGTTTGTATGAACTGTTGCTGTTTATATAACTTAATTAAGTATTCAGAAACTTATAGTTACAAGAACATACAGTATGGACTGATTTCCATTAGAAGGTATAAAATTCCTTAAAAGGTTCCAAAACTATTAAATTTTTGTAATTTTATGAGTTTTATTTTTTTTATTTTAATATGCAAGAATATTAAACCATGTTTTAAACCATGTTTTGGTATATCTCTAACAAAATGAAAAGTATATCTAAGTAAATTATTTGCATGAAAAATGTCACGTTCATACCTAGTTTGCCAAACTAACTGCTTAAATGGAAGTTTAATTGGCATGCTAAGATATTCGTTAACTATCACCAAATTTTAGTGCTTTTGTCCTAGAAACGCTTTACATCTTTCGATTTAACACAGCCTTATTACAGATGTTAAGCAGTTGGAATATTAGCAGTTGTGAAGCCGTTTTGTAATTTCAGTTTTGTTTTACGAAATCATCATAGAAATTGAATGCTATTATAATAGGCAAAAAAAAAATAGCATATCCATCAGACGAGTACAAGGATAAATTGTAAAGAACTGTCAAATATACCACTTTTAATAATTTATTTAAAATTAAAGTATCTCTCAAAACTGTTCCAAAAGATAACCTGACATCAATAATTATATTCAGCGAACTCAAAGGCTGTCACGTGCCAATTTAGAAACATAAAAGCTTACATATAATATCAGAAATAAAAGAACTGGTTTGTTTTTAGAATTATCCTCATTAAAAGTATATAATATATTCACTCATTTAATTTTTTTAATGTTTATTGTATTATTACACCAATAAAATAAATATTCCTATATAAAAGCATGATATAATGAAAACTGTAGAAAAATAGAAGTTTAGTTGGCACCTTAAAATAGTAACTATCGACAAATTTTAGTGCCTTTACTCTGTAGACGCTTTTACGCTTTTTATGCCTTAACATTGGTCAGCGTAAAACTTTTGATTTTGTTTATGGGAAACATGGCAGATAGAGAATTTAGTTGTAATTTACCAGGATAATTTAGTTAGAATTAAAATTACCGACTAGAAAGTTTTCATCATTTTTATCACCATTTCTTCAAAATATTATTGGTATAAGAGTTCCTTAAAATCCAGATGTCCGCTATTTATTTTCGGAACGTATATTTTTCACATAACTCTGCGAAAGTTGACACTTTTATTCCCAGTAAAGTTATTTTATCCTGAAGATAAAAAAAAAATCCCCTCGATTTGTAAAAACTGCTATTTTTCTAAAGGAAAAATTTCTCTTTAAGAGTATAAAAGCCAGCCCCCACCACAACACAAAAAAAACAATATTACCCTGTAAAGGGAAAAAAAGGCCTAATGGAAATCAATGGGAAGTTTTACTCAACATAAAACCCTTCACATTCCTTTGATGAAGTTTTATAAAAAGAAGACAGGAAATAATCGTAAGAAGTGCATAAGTCGTAGGATAAATTGTCATCATAAAATATTTTACCTCCTAATAAAGATACGAATGATTTATGTAGCAATGGAAGGATAAGATCAATAGTATTTGATGTATCAAAGAAAACAAGTCCCTGTGACTGTACAATATCCGTCCGAGGAAAATATACCAGAAGTGTCTCGACGGAACTAATAAATATGTTTTGAGATAAAGCCCAGTACACGTGACGTTCTCCAAAGGATCACAAAAGTATGTAATCAGAGATGCTTTTGTGGTTATTTCGAGATGTAGCCACTGTATTTCCTGAGGATTAAGTAGGAACCCTGAACTATTTATACTATGCGTGTTGATTAGAAATTGCTTAAATTGGTTCTTATTTCTTAACAATGGTACATTAAAATAGCCTGAATTTAAGAGAACTGAGACATTTTAAATTCCGCAGAATATGAAAATCTTTTAAGTTATAAGAATCTCAATACTTTTAACTAAATAAAATTTCAGAAACTGTATTATGTACTATATTAATTTATAAAATATAGATAATCATAAAAAGTACTTGCTATGAAGTGCAGTAAAATTCTTGGTGGTGCACTTAGTGGTATTAATTTTTTTCAATTGATTTAACCCTAGATTTCCCGGAAGTTTGTATACAAACATAGACATATGTACATACCCACACATATATAATGATATTTTAACCTAAAATTAACTAGATATAGTAAAGATTTATTCTAAGATAAAACAGGTACATAGATTTATTTTAATATGCATTTGAAATGCTATTGAAGAACTTTGCAAGCATCTATAAAAAATAAACAAGCATAGAGCATTAAAAAGTTAAGAAAATTTCAATATAAAATGAATAAACCATACATGAATAAACATTAACTGATTATAAGAAAAAAAATTGAGTAATTTATTTATTCCTTAATTTACATGTATACAAACTTTTAAAATTCTTTGTAAATAATTTATAAAAATGCCTGTAAATTGCTAGTCTCTTAAGGGGACTGAGATGTTTGCAATTTCATATAATATGGACTTCTAAAAACTCGTAATAAGAGATTTGAAAAAAAATTTTCAATTTTACAACTCCTCTTCAACCTCCACTCAAAATACGTGTTCTGCAAAGATCGGTCGATTTTCTTGAAAAATTTATATAAAAAATAAGTATCTAACGTGTTCTGCAAAGATCGGTCGATTTAATTAAAAATTGGAAAAATAATTTACCAAGTATCTAACGAGTTCTATTAAGATCGCTCTATTTACTTAGAAAATAAAGAAAAAATTATATAAAAATATACCATTCAAATTTAAAATGGTTAAACAGAAAACAGAAACTCAAAAGGCTGCTCGACTTCAAAAACGTCGTGAACTGTTTAGAGCTAAACGAGAAATAGATTCTTCTGAAGAGCGAGAAAAAGGCTTGCATTGACTTGACAAGCCAAAAAGGTCAATGATCCTATTCTTCTTGAAGAGAAATTGAAAATAAGACGGCAGGAATATGCAACGAACGAAAGTAAAAGACAAAAGAACCGTGCATACGTCCAACATATGCTAACAAATGAAACGCAAAGTCAGAAAGAAGAGCGACTTCAAAATTAAATTAATTTTACAATTTACACTAAATCACAAATTTGTGATGAAAATCACACTCAGTTTATTTAATTTGTGATTAAGTGAATGTTTCAGTCTATTTAGTATGAATGTTATGTGTTTCCTTTGTGTTTTCTTTGTTAATTCAATTAGATTTTAAATATTCAATTTTTGTAAAATTTTTCCTTAAAATGTTGTTTTTGTTTATGTATCAATTTGTTGAGTTACGATCCCCTCGCCAGATTTCAAACGCCACGCTGCAAGCACGCCAAATTCGCCAAATGTGGTTGAAGCACCAACAAGATCCATGATTAGAAACAGGAGAGTGGGCTAAGAAGAGGAGTTGAAAAATATGAATGTAGAGAATCGTAAAAAGTACTTGCTATGAAGTGTAGTAAAATAATTGGTGGTCAATAGGTATATGGTTCTGATGTTTTGTATTGCATTTAACACTAGATTGCCTGGAAGTTTGTATAAAAACATAGTTATAATAGCATATAGCCCATCCTATGGCAGGATCAGTAAAAATTTAATTTTCCAGAATTGTAAAGTACCCTATGAGGCACGTAAAAAAGTGGTTTGTTGTGTTGTTTGGCTAGGAATTATTTGGTACACGCTCAATAATTTATTTATCTTCATACTCCTCTAAAGTCTCCCGATACTGTGAATGCAGTTTGGAATCACGTTGAATTCGTTTAGAAAGATAATTCAAAGTTTTCTTAGCCACGTCAAAAAGTTCTTCCCATTTTTTTCCACAGTAATTAATGGAAGTAAAGGAACGAAACTATCATTTCCACTATTTCCACTACACCCTGAAGGTAGATAGAATTTGTTGTTAATACCTGTGTAAAATTTTCATTGCAGCAAAAAATAATCGATGATTAAATTTAAAATTATCACTTATATACCTAATCTATTATTCAAGCCAAATATAAAAGAAAATTATTTACGTAACTTCTAAATTCGGTGATAAAACGTATGAAAATAATGCAGACGATATTTAAATAATTTAAAAGAAGAAGTAATTAAATGGGATGGTTAAAGGAATGACGTCATAATGCTAAAAAAAAAATGTTACTTTTACCTATTGATATATAAATTGAAAAATTCAATCGCCTGCTTTTAACGGGGGAAAAAGGCTTGAAATAATGGCATTAAATGCTAGAAAGGGGGGAAGGCTGGATTTCGAACCCTAACTCGTCAAGAACCCAATATGGATGCCTCTATCCATTCCAGATACAATAGCTTCACAAATTCGAGACAGACGGACAGATAACTTTGGTTATTATTATATAGGGGATGTACATACACATATATAATCATATTTTAACCTAAAATTAACTAGCTATATTAAAGATATATTCTAAGATAAAACAGGTACATAGATTTATTTTAATATACATTTGAAATTCTAGGGAAGAATTTTGCAAGCATCTAAGAAAAGTAAACAAGTATAGAGAGTTAAAAAATTTAAAAAAATTTCAATATAAAATGAATGAAACATACACAAACGTTAACTGATTTTAAGAAAAAAATTGAGTAATTTATTTATTCTTTAATTTACATGTATACAAATTTTGAAATTCTTTGTAAATAATTTATAAAAATACCTTGTAAACTGCCAGTCTCTTACGTGAACTGAGATATTTAGAATTTCATATAATATGGACATCTAAAAACTTCAAGATTTCAATTAAACGAAATTTCTGAACAAAATTACTGCATTAAAATGAAGATTATAGAAGTTCAAATAAGAATTTACCACAAACAATAGTAGAATGCTTTGTGATACTAAGTACTTTTGAGGTAGATCTCCAATATGTATCCCAGTTTTATCTTCTATCTTTCGAAAGGAAAAATTTTTCTTTTGCAATATAAAAATGATCCCCCACCATCACACGAAAATAACTCTATTAACTTATAATAGAATAAAGTCCTAATAGAAATAAATTGGAAGTTTCATTCAACATAAAACTTTTCACATTACTTTGATGAAGATTTATAAAAGGAATAAAGGAAATAATCGCAATAAATGGTTAAGTTGGGGGATAAATTTTCATCATAAAATATTTTACATATTAACCCTCTGGCTGCTTATCCCACGATTTCCACGGGCATTTGCTTTTCTTCCTTTTTTGAGAAGGACATCCCACTTTTTTATCTTTTAGCTAGTGAAATAAATTACATACAATATTAGATGTTTAATTATGTAATAAATAGAATTATTTGAGTAGAACTATAGTTAACTGACTATAAATTAAGTGTAGTTCAAATTAAATTTATTAAAATTTTTTTTCTTGTGATAACATCTGAAACTGGTTTTTTGACAGTTTAATTTTTCACGATAACAATCTTTTCTAGAAAATCTGTTCTGGAATGAAAAAGTGCATATTCTATTTTTTTTCAATATATATAGATTTCAAATGTATAAAAAAATGCACACTTTTTGAACCGATTTTGGTCTACAAATTGAGCAGTCAGAGGGTTAATAAAAATACCAATGGTTTATGTAGCAATGGATGGACAACATGAATAGTGTTTGGTGTATCAAAGAAAACAAGACCCTGTGACTGTACAATATCCGTTCAAAAGAAAAATACCATAAGTGTCTCGACAAAACTAATAAATATATCTTGAGATAAAGCCCAGTAGACGTGATTCTCTCAGAGAAATTACAGAAGTATGTAATCAGATATGCTTCTGTGGTTATTTGGAGATGTAGCCTTTGCATTTCCCGAGGATTAAATCTGGACACAGAATCCCTGAATTTTACATGAAACTATGAAAGGTACTTACTATAAAGTGTGGCAAAATACTTGATGAATTAAAGGTACGCTTAAAAAGTTTTCTATTACATTTAACACTATATTATACAGAAATTTTTATATACATATACACATGAAATATTTTAATCTAAAATTAACTAGCTATTTTAAAGTTGTATTCTGAAATAAAACAGATACCGAAATTTATAATATATATATATATATATATATATATATATATATATATATATATATATATATATATATGTCTATATGCTTATATATATGTATATATGTGTATATATATATATATATATATATATATATATGTATATATATATGTATGTATATATATATGCATATGTATACATATATATGTGTATGTATATATATATATATATATATATATATATATATATATGCATATAAGCATTTACATGTATATATGCATATATATATATATTTATATACATATATGTATATAAATATATACATATATATATATACATATATATAAATATATATATATATATATATACATGTATATATATATGTATATATATATATATATATATATATATATATATATTATATATTTATATATATATATATATATATATATATACATGTATATATATATGTATATATACATAAATATATATATATATAATTATATATATATATTATATGTATATATATACATTTATTGTTAGAAAAGAATTTTTTGTAGGAATCTATGAAAAATAAAGTCATAAGGAACTTTAAAAAATTTACCAAAATTTCTATGAAAAATGAATGAAATATACAAAATTAATTTTAAGAAAAAGGAATAAATTAAATAAATTATATATTCATTAATCTATATGTGTATCAACTATCGAAATTATTAGTAAATATTTTATAAGAACACTTTGTAATCTGATATCCCTTAAGTGAACTCCATAGAATTTAAATATACCAAACTTATAAAAACTTCAACAATTTCAATAAATGAAATTTTTGAACTAAAACACTAGATTAAAATGAAGAGTATAGAGAATAAGTATTTACCAGAAACTGTAGTACAATGATTGGTGATACATACGTACCCTGGGGATAGGTATCCAATAGGTATCCCAATTTTTTCCTGGAGATGAAATTTGTCCTCAATTTGTAAAAACCTGTAACTTAAGAGAGAAAAATTTCTCATTTGGTCTATAAAAGAAAACCGTGGGATAAATTGTCATCATAAAATATTTTACCTCACATTAAAGATAAGGATAATTTATGTAATAATCAAATGTTAAGATCCATAGTGTTCGAAGTTTGAATGAAAACAAGTTCCTGTGACTGTACAATATCCGTTCAAGGGAAAAATACCATAAGTGTCTCGACAAAGCTAATAAATATATTTTGAGATAAAGCCCAGTAGACGTGACGGTCTCAGAGGAATCCCAAAAGTATGTAATCAGAGATGCTTCTGTGGTTGTTTCGAAATGTAGCCATTGTATTTCTTGAGGATTAAGTCTGAATACAGGAACTCCGAATTATTTCTACTATGTGTGTGGATGTTGAATGGATATTGGTTTAAATGGCTGCATTTTTTTTAAACTTAAAATGAGATTTTGTTATCCATTTATAAAGGCACTGTTTCCGGACAATGGTGCTTTGAATTTAAGTTAGCTGAGACATTTTCCGCTAGAGAGAGTATAAACATTTTCAACTTGTAAAAACTTCCACATTGTTAACCAAATGAAATTTCCCAACTACAATACTACATTAATTTAAAAAAATAAAAAGAATCAGATAAGTATTTTTATAATGTATAGTACAATACTTGGTCAAACATAGGTATGCCTAAAAGTTTTTCAATTCGAATTGTTCGAAACATATACAATGGGGGACTATTTTATACATACACACATTCCTATATATATAAATGTATACACATACACACACACACACACACATATATATATATATATGTGTATTTATGTATTTATGTATGTTATAAGTCTTTTTAGTATTTTTAGTGTATCATTATAATTTTTATTTATATATATATATATATATATATATATATATATATATATATATATACATATATATATATGAATGACAAGTCGTGATCCAGAGTTAAGGCAAATGGAAAACAATCTTCTTGATAATAATAAGTTTATTAAATCATCGTTAAAGTAAAAATTGCGTCATTTTCACTTTTCCGTCGAAGACACACGCAGAGTATTGTTGACAGCTCCATGTCTACAAGCTGATTGAAATTATCTGTTTGCAAGCTCATCAAAAAGCTCAAAAATGCTTCCGCCTGACCCAAAAGCTTATGCGAGCGTGGGTTTTTTCAATTATTTTATTATTATAAAAGAGTTCCATTTTTAAAATCCTTTTTAACACACATAATTTCCAACTACCCCTTTTTTAGACCTGACATATATATATAAATATATATATATATATATATATATATATATATATATATATATATATATATATATATATATATATACATATATATATATATATATATATATATATATATATACATATATATATACATATATATATACATATATATATATACATATATATATACATATATATATACATATATATATATACATATATATATATATATATATATATATATATATATATATATATATATATATATATATATACATATATATATATATACATATATATATATATATATATACATATATATATATATACATATATATATACATATATATATATATATATATACATATATATATATACATATATATATATATATATATATATATATATATATATATATATATATATATATATATATATATATATATATATATATATATATATATATATATATATATATATATATATATATATATATATATATATATATGGTAATGACATTATATAAAATGACATGAATACCACATCTCATCAGAATCAAAAATCTTCGACCACTTTCTGAAGCGGTCTTATTTATGGCGTAATATTCTCGAATGGTCTGGAACATTTACCTTTCATAATGGTTCTTGTGAAATAAAATAAAAATGCCTTTTAAAATGAACAGGAGAAATTAAAAACTGCCGAATGGCCGTAAGAAGTCTTAATTAGTAAGACCATTTATTAATGTTTATGAATGTGCAGCCGGCTTTTCTGGGGAAGGGTGATTTTAAAAATAAAGCATTTGCATCGTGTGGAATTATTGTAATGCTAAAATAAATAACCGTTAAACTTCTTTAAATGAATACTTAGCGGTTGTAACAAGGTAATTAGAGGCTAAATTATGGTAAGATTACTAGCTCCACGCCGCTGTGTAAATATATACTTTGGCGAGAAAGTTTTCTCATTTATTCCCTTAACGTAAGAAGCTTGTTGCTTCTAGAAACACGTTTAAAATTATATTTCCTCTTTAATGCTTTAATTTCGTGGAATCTATTGATAACTTGGATAGGTGCGTTTAGAAACTTAAAGTTTTCTCTTAATCTTCTGGCCTACTTATGTAAAAATAAAGAAAATTATCATATTTTTAACTTGTAAATTATATGATAGGAAAAAAGGTAGAATGGATAATACTGCATCAAGATTGTGTAGACCAGGGATGGGCAAACTACGGCCGGCAGGAAGGTTTTATCCAGCCCGCTGATAGAATTTTAAGTTGTCGGTCCGAAGCAAATTAAAAGAAATATATATTTATACATTATATATATCCATCTCCTTTTCTACTTTTCTTAAATATTATATCCCTAATTTATTGTCTCACTCCCAGAAGATCAGCGGTATATTTGCTTCTTATATGTGAACAAGTGTTTTCAACTTTGAACCTTAGGAAAGAATACTTTCAGAATTAGACTGACAGATGAGCATTTAGAATCGTTCCTTAAAATCAGTACATCTTCGAACCTCAGTATAAGGAAATTTTAAAAATGAAATCGCAATTTCATTCATCTCCTTAACGTATTTAAACTGTTAGGTACTTGTATATTGTTTTTAAAATTTTAGAAAAATTTATCTTGGCTCGCCAAATTTATTTTCTTTTGATTTTTGGCCCGCTGCTTAAAAGGTTTGTCAATCCCTGGTGTAGACTTAAATGATTTTTATTCTTCCGGACTGAAGTATACGGGTCCAAATCTCGCTTCTAGCATGGACATCCGTAGCTGTAACTAGGTCCCGCTTTTTTAGCCCTCTGGTGTCAAACATATTATAAGTAAAATTCAAATTGTTTCATAAAAGAGTTAAATGTCCGGGTCAAATGGCAAATTAAATAAATTAAGAAGTGCATTTAGATGATAAGTTTTATAGTAAAATTTTACATTGTCATAAATAGTATTTTAGAATAATATTCTATTAAAGAGACGAAAAATTGGTTTGAAATTAAATCGCTAACTTGGCAATAAAATTCTAAGCATGGTGGCCTAATATTTTCTACTTATTCAAAAAATCTGTATCTGTATTTTGATTTGTATTATATTGGTATCTCTTTCTCCTTGCTCAATCTCTTTCTTATATATTACATGCGCGTAATGCTTAACAATATTAGATATAGGGAACCATTAATCATTGACTGCGGCTAATTTTTAATAATTTGTAACTGTTGGTTTTGTAAACTGTTGAGGGATTAATTGCCTATAAATATAAATGCCCAGTTTCTAAGTGGTTTTGGTTATTTAAGTAAAAGTGTATAGTTCTCATACAATGGCACACTCTGCAGCTATTAAAGTCTCCAAAACAAAAGCAAAAAATACAATGTTTGCATGAAATAAACCTTTGAGTTTTAGTAAACATCGCCAATAATTTCGCCAAATTTTCAAAGGGCACCCTATTCTGAAGTATTACCCAAAAATCAAAACAAGCCAAATGTTTTGTTTTTGTATTATTTTCGAACAAATTTGAGATATCAACATTTTAACCCGATACGAATATTTATGAAGAAATCTAACAAATAAGGCCTATATGTATAAAATGTGTAACTGAAGATAGAAGTTGGTTGAATGTTTTTATTACTTACCTATACATGCTCATATTAAATTCGAGTAATAGGAGGGGGGAATACGATTTTCATCCCTCAAAAAATAAATACATGTTGATTAGTTTCAACCTAATTATTAATAATTAGGAAACTGGCTAAATTTTAATAATTTGGAGATTTTGGATATGTAAACTGTTGATGGACTAATTGTCCATAAATATAAATGCCCGGTATCTAGGTGGTTTTGGTTAATTATGTAAAAGTATATAATTCTCATACAATGGCGCACTCTGCCTCCATTAAAGTCGCCAAAACAAAAACAAGGAACAGAATGCTCGGATGAAATAAACCTTTGTGTTTTAGTAAACATCGCCAATATTTGTCAAGGGCTCCCTATTCTGAAGTATTATCCAAAAAATCCAAACAAGCCAAATGTTTTATTTCTGCATTCACTTCGACAAATTTGAGATGTTAGTTTTTTTAACCTCACGATACGAACATTTATAAAGAAATCAAACAAATCGGAAGCCACGTATAAGGTCTACATGTATAAAATAAGTTACTGAAGTTAAAAAGTTTTCTGAATGTTTTTTTTTTACATTATACATACTCATTAAGTTCGAGTAAGCGAGGGGATTACGATTTTCAACTAGCAAAAAATAAATACCTATTGCTTTGTTGAAGCCAAATATATTAATTCACGAAGCATATTTAACAACAAAAGGAGAAAAACTAAAAAGAAAATATATCTTATTACACAATCAGTTAGGGAGCAAAGCGTGAAGTAATAATTAAAAAATGTCATAGATTAAACTTTCGACCCTGTAATCTGTGTTAGTTAAGCTTCCGTGTTAGGAAGTTCTTATATTTATTCAGTGTCTCTTGCTAAACTCTGATTATTAATTAGCTCTGGGGAGAGTTCTTTCGGATAAAATATGAGTGTTTCTGATAGCTGCGGAGGCTTATGGGTTAAGAGTTAAGATTGCGATGTAGTTTTTAGCAGTTTTTTTTAAAGGAAATCTGCTGGAAAGCGCTTAACCGTACAACAAGTTTTTACTACATCTACAGAATAATAATATAATAAGCTCTGTAATTTTTTTGTGTCTATCTCATTTGATTAGATATGAGTTAATTATTATTAGTTTTCTTATTATTAGACTTCTTTTATTGTACATTTAGAGTATGCTTTTTAAAGTGATGTAATGAATATGAAATATTATTAAATTTCAGTGATATGATTTCAGTCATGATATATATTATTTCTTTCATTGATTAAAGATGTTTTCTGTTTATAATCACAGGTTAAAGTAAATTATTGTTTGCTCTTTTTATGTGGAAAACTTATACTGTTCTTTCAGCTCATATATCTTCTTTCCCTGAGTTAATTTTGAAAAGAGAAATATTAATTTAATATTAATAACTGTATTAATTCATTATACTAACCTTATCTATATTACTGATTCATATACACTTGTCATATTCATCATTATGTATGCATAGACACATAAAATGAGGTTTGGTTTATTTTGGATCCCTACGGTTTACTTTTTACAACACGAGGGTTAATGACATTGTGACCTATTTTTAAAGCCGATGTCAAACATCCAAGTCACAGGGGGATTCGAGCCCACGAACTCCGGTACCGATGATCAGCGCCCTAACCATTTGGCCATCGTTCGGCTACAAATTTTTTCAGCTCATATATCTTCTTTCCCTGAGTTAATTTTGAAAAGAGAAATATTAATTTAATATTAATAACTGTATTAATCCATTATACTAACCTTATCTATATTACTGATTCATATATACTTGTCATATTCATCATTATGTATGCATAGACACATAAAGTGAATAACCATTCGGCCATTGTTCGGCTACAATTTTTTTCCTATAAAAGGAGGAATTTTTAATAACCCGACAAACGAAAGGTAGAGATAGAGTACTGTATTTATCGTAAAAAACATCATTATAACTCTGCGACTCCGCTAACTGTTTTTGAGTTATGAGGGAAAGTTTAATCACTAATTATTTAGCACGTGATTCGTCAGTTTACAGCTGAATCGACGATCTAACTGTTAAACTGAGGCATGAAAGTTCAGATATCAGTTCGTAAGCTGAATGTCTCCTCGACTCACCGATGTGGTTTATTCTAAGTTCATTCCAATGGTTTAACACTTTTTTGGCAAATTTGACAGATTGTATCAAAAATAGGTTATTGCGGAATCGTTGATCATAAATTTTGGCAACAATTCAATTTTTCGATGTTTCAGAGCTTGTAACTTGATGTTAAATCCGGATAATTTTATATGATGCTTCTTTATTATTAATATTTGATTCAGTACAATAACTATCAACGACATTGAAATCACATTTAATTTTTCTTTTGTTTAGGCTTAATCAATAAATCAAGGCCTTATTGAAATGGATTTCACTTTATTCTGTATCGTACTACTCAGTCTCGTATTATTTTAGTTTTCTATTTTTGTTTTTTGCAGAATTGCGATAAAAGTGAAGGTACTATAAACCGAAAGTTAACAAAGAAATTAATTATTATTGTATTTTCCCAAATATATATTCATACAATTATACGATATGTATTTTGATATACTTTTTCACTGCAGTTTTGTGTGCCCCAGGATTTTAATTTTTTTATCTATATTCATTACCACCAAGCATGCGAGTTTTCCCATAGATGACAACCCGACGTGTTTCAGGCTGCATTTGTGTATACAATTTTTGTATAGAGTTTTAAGCATTTAAATGCTTATAGTTTTTTTTATTTTCATTGCTTTTATAAAATATGTACTTATATTTTCTCTTAAATATCAGTATAATTTAGAAAATTTTGAGAATTGTTCTCATGTGTCAGAAAATTAAAAAAAATCGTTTGCAAATTTAAAAGTTTGGTACAATCTATGTATAAATTTAATTTATATTGTATTTTTTATTATTTTAATACTTATAATTTATGATTTTTATTGCATTTGTAGTGTTTTTATAGATATATATCTCCACCATCTTAAATGACATGTTGGCAATATTGGCACCAAATATTATCGCCAATAAAGTAAGGGAGACCCTGAACAATATTTTCACCATTTTGTCTTTCAAAAAATTTAACTGAATTTGTTATATATGAGTTTTAATGCTATGCGAAACTTTCTACTCTTTTCTAATTTTAGCTCCTACCGTAAGACCCAATGTTGAAATTTCTGCGAAATTCAATTTAAATGTAGTTGTAGGATGTGTACTAACTTAAAAATGAAGCAGATTTGATTTCATAAACATTTGTTAATTATTCATTTCCATTTCCAGAATCTACGAAAGATCAAACTTCCATTTAAAAAAACTGCTTCGAACGTTTGATTACTTCACAAATGTCTTATTGTGTTAAATCTTTTCAAGTTAACAATTTCATTTTTCAGTTTTTACAAGTAAAGGATGTAAAACAACTGTAGTGTTAACTCGTTTATTGGTTTAAGGGACATTACAGTCTCGTCATGTGGTACTCTAGAGCAATTTGTCGCAACGTCACGAACTACTATACTACCCTTCCCATTCATTTTCATGTTTACAACAGCCAATAGACAAACAATAAACTGCCCTTCAGTTTGAAACTAAAGCTAGAATTGTCATAAGTTTAAATATGCTCTGCTGCTTGAAATTGCCTTATTCACTCCAATACAGAAATAGATTTCAGCAAGATTACGATATAAGGTTTTCGACCTCTTGTTCCTCATCCCTTACCAAATATAGTGTGCTACCATATTGGGGCGAAGATATATTACAGGCGACTTCCGTGTCATAATGACGTCAAAAGTAGCCAGAGAAAGGAATCTGGTACCATAAATTGCCCTTTCTGTCGCATCAAAATGACGACTTTTGACATTATTATGACGCGTATGTCACCTGTGACATATCTGTACTGTTATATGGTATCAAACATAAATTTTATTTGGCGGAAATGTCTAGATAAGGTCTTCTAGTGCGAAATCAACGATCATTTATTGACACCAACTCAATAATGAAAACTCAAAAGTGAAAGTGTGATATAATTCAGCAATTTTTGTCAATTTTTATTGAATATCTTATAAATGGCTACTAAATTTCTAATCAAATAAATTCTACAATTTTCTCTACTACAAACGCAACCGTATGTTAAATTTGGTACCATTTGGGGTAGATATGGACAAACATTTCCTTGCCAAAATTTAAATTGAGCATACATAAAAACTCCTTAACCGTTAAGTAAGATTGATATCTGGCCTTGTTCTTGCTTCATTTAACAACGAAATATAAGTCTGAATGAAATATAAGTATCTAAAACAACCCTCTTTGAAGTAGCTGTTATTAATTAAAACTGTACTCAGCGGGAATTTAATAATAGTTAATTATTTCAACATTTTCGTTCCTAATTATTTTTCTCTTTCCGGAATTGTACTATCTAAGATAAAACAATAGTTGTTAATTCATTCTTATTTAATGTATTACGTTTCACTTTTTTCATATGAGCATATAATTATAAAATATAAGTCTCGAATTCAAATGATATAACAGCAAACATTGTGAAAGTACAAATTTATATACACTGATATTTAGCCTTAAGTTATGTTCTTCTCTTTACACAAATAAATTGGAACTTTTCGAAATTCAACTCCGAACCACACATTTTGGCAGACTGCCAACCGTATTTTACTAGCCTGAATAAAAACGGAACTGGTGGTAAAAGGAATAATTTTCAAATGTCAGAGTAAAAATGTTGGAAATACAGGAAGAGATAATCATGGTTTTATAATATTCCGTTAATAAAACATTTAACATTTTATTTATTTGAGTTATCGAGCTCGCTTTGGATATAAATTTTTGCAGACATCCGTATCATTGGCTGATAAAAACTAACTGGGGAAGCGAAACTGCTACGAAAGATTTTAATATTTGAGTAATGTATTTGCGATTAGTTCGCCATTTTCATGTATGTTTTCGAATAATTAAATTTGTAATGTTTTATCAGCGTTTTGTTTTACTTTTGAAATGGTTTGTAACACAAAGGATTTATTATTATGCATTAATGGAGGGAAAATTCATTTTAGTAGCAAGATATTTTCGTCTTTTGCCCGTTAAATTTCGGTGCTATCTGATATCTAAACTAATCAAAACATATGTTTTAACTCGAATGTACACCATTTTATCTGATTGCATCGTTCTAGGTATTTATGATATTTTTGTACATAAAAACTAATTTTTCTCTGGCCTGTTGCCTAAAAATGATTCTAAACGTTTACAAACATTCCTAGCTGTATGAAAAACTGGAATGTGTAAGAACATTTCCATAAACCATTGGAATAATTGAAATTGTTCATGCTTTGACCCATTTTACAATGTTTATTTGTGTGACAAATATATCTGGATATTACAAGTGGGAAAATTACAGTGTCTAATGTTAAGAACATTAGGTAATAGTACAGTGAAAAAATACTGTAGAATAAATAGTTACTAGGATAGAAATTGAAAACATTCTTGCACAGCTTTCGTAGTACACCTGTAGATGGAACTTTGGATGAGTTGACTTCTTTATGTAGAGACGGCCATGGTTTTGCTACACGAGGAATAATTAAATCAATACGAAACGCTTAAAGTCAATTTATAAATTGCTACAAACGTCTATACCATTGTCGGGATTTGAAGTCCGGTACAGAAAGCCAGTGTCTTTTAATTCAATTATTACCCTTTCAGTATTCACACTTTTAAAAGCTATGCTAGGACTGACAGATAAATATCTTTAATTGTTAATATGATTAAAAGTACACCTTTAAATAATAAACTGGCTTTCATACTTCAAAAAAATTCAAATGCAAGGTTCAACAAGTCACAAGAGATCTTTTGAATTGGAAAATAGATTAATAAATTATGTTATAGCTTAATGGATACAATCAGTTTGAAGAGCTCACTACAGTCAAATTAAGAATTTCACCGGAGGTTTATAGTTTAACGGTTGAAATCGCTACTGTAATTTTCTAGAACTAATTAAACATCGGCTTGCCCTTTGAACAGTTATTAACACCCATATCAATATGAGGATCGAAATTCACAAACTCTGGTTTCAAACACTACAACTTTGCTACATGTAGCGATCATCCATGAAATAGAAATTATTGAAGCTATAATTGAATGAAATGAAAGAATCCCGAATTTTAGAAAGAAGTACAAATAATAATAAACAGTTTTAAATTTACTTTTCATAATTTTTCCTATAAAAAATAAATATGCAAAAGTTTTTTTGTAGAATGAAACAGCAAAAATCAGTATCTGGTAAGCAAGTAAAACTACTAATAAAATTCATTGAAACTCTGTAAATGTACACACATATTGCACATGTACGTTTATAAAGAAAGTTTCCGTTGGTTAAATTTTATTGCAAAGAACATAATCTGAAACTGAAAATAAACAAATATTAATAAACAGATTTGCGTCAAGGTGACCTTGTAGAGGCCCTCTCTTCAAGGGCGTTATATCGAACGGACATTCTACGGAACACATTTCTTTCAATTATTAATATTTTAGTTTGGTCTGTAGGAGAAAATGGAATGCTTTTGTTGACACCAGAAATATTTCTCGAGCATTACATGCATTTAGTGTGAAAACTACTCTTTAGGAATAATAATAATATGAAACTCAAAACTATCTTCAAGAAAGGATAATAAATTTAATAAAAAGTGTTAGGATTGAAGTTATTGCTATAACTTAACGTATTCATGTATGAACTAATGTAAAAACTATAAAACTTACTACATGATAAAAGAACATACAATATATATGTAGCAATGTATAATTTTAAATATTTAAAAGCACATCAAAGCCGTGGCATCTTTTTGTCATAGACTTTTGATAGCCAAAATCCTTAAATTATTTTAATATTTTTTATGTAAAGAATTTTGGAATCAGGGTGAATATCGTTCTTTCTTAAGGATATAAACCTGTTTTAACTAAATCTGAAAGAGTAAAATTTATCTTTTTTTTCCCGAATAAATATCTTTATTATTTGTACTTTCACACAATTTTTACTTCCGTGGAGTAAAAAATTATTAAATCGAGAAAAAAAATCGGTTTTTAGATTTTAACAGAAGTAACCATTTTGTTTTATTTTACTGGTATACTTATATACGTATGTACGTTTGTCTGTACTTATATGTATTTTGTCTAGCTCAAAACTGATTAGACTTTTAGAATGTTGAACTGTAGTATTTAGGACTTTTGTAACATCAGTCGGTAACCTACCCATTCGAATGCAACCCGCACTCTATGTAACGAATAATCTGAATATATTAAAAGATTGGTGAAAAATACATACTTATTTAATGTTATTTAATGGTAATAGTTTAGAAATTGTGTCCACTTTATTAATGAATGGGAGTATCATATCTCACGTTCAAATGGAAAAAAGTAAATGAAACGCCGTAAAAGATACGTACTACAAGAAAGTCCTTTGGTGTACACATCATATTTTTTATTCTTATTTGGTCT
Organism: Pardosa pseudoannulata; assembly: GCA_032207245.1. Taxonomy (NCBI): domain Eukaryota; kingdom Metazoa; phylum Arthropoda; class Arachnida; order Araneae; family Lycosidae; genus Pardosa; species Pardosa pseudoannulata. The sequence goes on from CM063498.1 coordinate 11,817,269, forward strand.
CGATATCGATTATTAAAAGACTTACCTGCTGCCAAATTATTTATTATTTCCCTAATTTAAGTTTTCGGAAAATAAAATTCTGAGTCGAGACAACGTATTCGAGGCGCGGTACAACTGGATACTCTGGGCCGTGCCCTCAAATCCAGATTTCGAACAGTAAGCATAAAAAATGACTACGAGCGTAAAATAAACAGCTAAAAAGATGAAAGAAAGAGATAGTGGGGTGGATTCGTGAGTTCATAGCACAAAATTCTAGAGTGTAGGATTAGGGATAGAAAACACAAGATATTTTTGTGGACCGGGACATCCGTACTCTGGGACGATGATCATCTTTCCGTATAAACTGTAATCTTCGGAGCACCTCGCCCGATTGGGCATACCTCCAGTAAGCAAGGTAAGAAATTTAACAAGGGAGCGGTTCATAATGAATATTTTCTATATCAAGATGCCAGTTAGAGTAACATTATAATACAATAGTAAAAATGAAATTATATACATATATGCATATAAAGTAAATATAAATTAAAAAAGAAGTTAAAGAAGGCCGTTAAGTAAAAATATCAAAAGTGGTTAAATACGATAAAATGTGAAAAAAATATGATTAAAAAGAAATAAAAATGTCTAAAGTAATGAAAAAACAATAATAATAAGATAATCGTACAGAAACAAAGTTATAAATTTAGCAAAAGTAAAATTTTACAGTAAGAAAGAGTGGCATATAAAAGTAACATTGTTATGCAGCGGGCCTAGCCCAAAACATAGAGAACTGTAGTGATGGGTAGGAAAAAGTATTTAGCTTAGATATTAATGTGTTTAAAGCATACAAGTGCCTAAAAATAGTCATAAAATAATAGAAAAATGAAAAAGTATTTGAAGAAAGAAAGAATTTGAATGAGTAAAGAAGTCCTACGTCTGGGACGACGATAGGTCGAATGAGTAGTTTTGTGATACCCAGCGATTCAATAGGCTGAGGGAGGACCAATCAAACTGCAGGGATTCGTCCAAAAAAACTTATGGCATTATAAAAATGGAAAATAAATACGATTGATTGATGGATGACCAATTTTATATTACAGTTTTTCTTGCATTTTATAATATTTTATACATTTTTTGGGGGGGTGGGATATTTTTACAATTTTTTATAAAGACAAAACACAAAAATTAAAGATGTTTGGTGAGAATGACCAAAGGCCTTCTTCTATTAGGGACAACAGTGGAATCATAATTCACAAGATTATTGATAAGATCATTATTTAAGTTTTTGGGAAATTTAGTAGAGAGTTTAAGCAAGATATGTGGAAGAGGAAGAATTACACCGTATTGAAGTTTTAACCATTAAATTTATTATAAATATATTGTGGTGCTTTATATCTAATTGTACAAAATATGATATTTCATTTTATTCTTTTTATATAAAACTACATGTAACTTGATAAAATTTAGCTCAGATATTCTTATTAGATACATCGCTGTTATTAAAATTTCTTCCCTCCCTCTGTTGCATGTTAGTTTCCCTGCTTGCCCTTGAAAGAAAACAACTCGATCAGCGACACATGATAGCACATAAGTAGTAAATTTTCCCATTTTAATACGCAAGAAAGTTGGTTAAATTATAAATATTAACTTCTTCATAATTTAACCAACATTAACTCATTTAAAAATAATGTACTGTGTTTAGTCAATATATAATTGTTTGGTCATCATGCAACTCAGAGAAAATATTAAACATATAGTTAACACAGTATTATTAGTCATTTAGTATAAAATGAAAGAATGAATACTTAATATCATAAAGAACAACAAACGATACTAAACAGTTTAAAAGTTTCTCTTCATAACATTTCCTATCAAAATTATATATACTGCAATATTTTATACTGCAATGAAATTTCTAGGCAAAAATAAGTCAGTGACACACAAACAGTGTGTCAAGTACGCAATTAAAACTAGTAGATGTAAATAAATTTGAAAAAAGTCATACATAAAAAACGTGGTATATATTTTTATAAAATAGAAAATTAATATATTTAAGTTTAATTACCAAGCCAAGGTATTGTAAATTATCTCCATAATTTGATATATTTATTATAGACTGTCTACCAATAAGTATTTGGACACCTGTGATAGCAAAGAAAAACTAACTTTATTCAAAATCAGTAGTTGGTAGAGCCTCCACGAGAGGCAATTACAGCGTGAACCCTCCGGGGCATATTTTTTATTTGTCTTTGTATTACAGCTAGTGGTATTGTCTTCCACTCGGCTTGGAGTAGACATACTAGTTCCTTCACCGATTTTGAACGGGTAGTGCACCCCTTAATTTGGCGATGCAACTGGTCCCAGAGTTTCTCGATAGGGTTCAGGTCTTGGCTCTGGGCAGGCCAGTCCATTCGATGAACTCTATTGGCACCATACCAAGCCTTGGTTAACCTGGAAACATGACAACTGGCATTGTCGTCCTGAAAGTAACAGGGGCCCAACTCCTAAAACTGCCACAACGTAGGAAGCACATTGTCATCCAAAATAGTACATTAAGCATTGGCGTTGAGCTTACCATGAATGGGGACCAAGGGTCCCAGTCCATACTTATTAATCACATAGGCAACTGTCAGATCACTAGATATGTCCCTTAAGGATCGGCCACATTTGTGATACCTGATAATTATACCTTTCTCGAAATCAGAGAGCTCCGAACTGCGCGGCATCTTACATGCGACTAATGCCGATGCTGTTTCCTACACGATGTATACCGGCGGAGACCGTGACGTATCCCAGGACCACAGATATCGTCATTTGCATAGGTGTCCAAATATTGGTAGACAGTGTAGAAAGCTTGGAGTTTTATTTTTGTTGGAAGAAATCCTGGGAAGTGATTTTATATGATAGTAACTGAATGACCTAACTAATAATAATTCAAATTCACTTTGAACTAGCGTAACTATCTGTAAAAAAAACCTGGGAATCAATTTAGATCTAATAATTCAATCGAAATATAAGTTAATAAATCAACTGTAATAGCCCTGTCAAATCCGGTGAACTTAGGATGTCAAAGAAATGAAATAAGTACCTGGTATTACAGCATTGTTCCAAATGGTATATTTTCTTTTCTTCCATAATCTTTCCAAAGATATCATTTTATGTTCTGAAATCTGTAGTCATAAATGTCAATGTGTGAGAATTAATCACATTTCTTGCTTCTAAATAAATATCCAAAAGTTAAAAAAATGACAGGGCATTTTTTCGGAAATCATTTTACCAGTGATAAATCTGTAAATACGCACTTTTGTTCAAGAATGAAAAAGTCATAAAATGTTTAAAAAAAAAATGAAAACGATCGTGAGTAAAGAGCATTTTTCTCTGTTTGTGTGGCAACGCACATAAAAACAGTTGTCAAAGCAACTGCCGAGGTTTAAAAAATGTTTTTTACTCTTCGACTTCTGAAATAAAACGCCGCTGCACCAAAAAAAGAATTCTGAATAAGAAATTGGAAGAGAAGCAATGATTTGAATCTCTAAATGAAAAGGGTAACAGGTTTAATATTTCATTTTATTTATTTATTTATTTATTACGAGGACACCTAATTTTTTTTCTTGTATAAGAAATTTCTGTTTTGTGCTATCAACTTCAAATTTAAATAAAAAAAGAAAGAATTATCAGCTGTGAAGCAATACAGACTTGCACTTTTTTATTATTTTATTCACTCTGGGATTTTTTATACAAGTACTGCTTTCTGAACATTTGAATAAGGGAATCTCATATGTTTCTGATACTTTTAAGAATAATAATAAGAATTAAATATATATGTTTTTCTCCACTTTCCCAAATATATATGGTTTTATCCATTGTTACTTTATATAGGTTGATTATTATAAGTTGATTCAAATATTTTCACAGGCTGTACAATGACAAAATGAACAGAGCACTAATTTTTCCACCAGAGTCCAAGAGTTAGAATTCCGCTGATGGCATGGTTGTTTAAAGTGTTCGAAATCTGCTTTAAAAAGTAGGTACCTCTATGATTAATTCTCGCTTTGCAGAGAGTTGATCATAGTGTTTCAAACTAAGCCAGTCTAGACATACATTATTTCTGTGTAATTCCTATGGATTTCAAACACGCCACCTGTCGACTCTGAAGAGGATGAAAATTTAAAAGCCTTTAAAATCATTAGTAATATTATTGGCTTAAATAGTTCACATGGATTATTAAATAATTAATAGTCCACGTAATGGAATCAAAAACTATAGTGGTCTGCCTCGGAAGTTAATGTGTACCTTGAATGTCAAGATGTTGTGTACTTAAATATATTGTAATAATAAGTGTAAATGTAATGTCTTTAATTGTGTTTCATTACTGAAAGCTATTAAATTCACGATTCTCTATTTTCTGGTAGCTCTCCCTTTTTCCAATAAGCCAACAAGCTCCAACAGTTAACTCTAACAAACTCAGAATATGGCTCCTTGCTTACTCCATGAAATTTTTTATCTCTAAAGTATAACCCTAAAGTTTTCAAGCTATGAACTAAATTTTAATTAGCCAAAAACATTATGACCACCCCTACATTTAGCAATGAACTCGCCTGGATGATGTAGAAGTCACGTGATCATATGAAAGTGCTGCTGGATCAGATGAAAGTAACTGCTGCTGGAGAGTCTGAAGAATCATTCTTTACCTTACTTCTGTGTGTGATGGGAATGGCTGCGAACCTAAGCGATTTTGAAATAGGACAGATTGTAATGGCTCGAAGGCTCGGAACAAGTATTTCCGAAACTGCACGACTCGTGGGTTGTTTGCGATCTACAGTTGTTAGTACTTATGCAAAGGGGGTGAATGACGATGAAACCAGCAGTAGACAACACGGTGTTGGACGTCCACACACTAGCAAAGACGTCTTAGGCTGTCTTGCATGGTAAAGCAAAATCGGAGCCAGACAGTGACTCAGATGACAACCCAATACAATGCAGGGCCAATTAGAATAATATCGGAGCACACTGTTCAGCGGACACTGTTGGATATGGGGCTACGAAGCAAACGTCCCACTCGTGTGCCTTTACTGACCAAGTGTCATCGCCAGCTGTGCCAACGCTGGGCCTGGGAACATCATGACTGGTCCTTTGAAGTTGCACCCTTACATGGCCTCTGTTCTTCCAGCTGGAAATGGAATGTTCCAACAGGACAACGCCCCGTTTCACACGGCTAAAACTGTGTTGGAGTGGTTCCAGGAACATGATGCTGAATTCCAGTGAATGTCCTGGCCGCCTAACTCTCCGGATCTCAATCCGATAAAACACATTTGGGATGTCATGGGACGGCATCTCAGAGTTCACAGACCACCCATTCGCAATATTCTGGATTTGAGTAACCGTTGCTTAAATATCTGGTACAATCTGTCTCCGGCCATCTACTAAGGACTTGTGGCATCCATGCCAAAGCGGGTTGAAGCTGTGTTGCGAGCCAAAGGTGGGCCAACTCGTTATTGACAGGCGATCATAATGTTTTGGCTCTTGAGGGTATATAAAAGTATAAAAAATTAAAACAGAAACAATCTCTGTCGGCCACAGCATGTCCACATGTATTCAGCTTTGTTAAATATTTACGTGCAAACGCATTTCATTCGATACGATGTAAGACGGCATACTATGGTAAAAAATAGTTGGTGTGTAATGCACTCGAAAAAGATGTTTGTTCCAGTATAAAATACTATAACAACAAGAAATAGTAATAATATTTATTTTCTGAAAAATGTTTATTGACTCTAGTACACTGTTGACGTAAAATAAATTCTTTAATCCTAATACAGATTCTGTTTTAATTAGTCTTGAGTCGTCGTCGAAAGTCTGTGAATCTGATACTTAACATAATAATAAACAATATTGCGGGGAATTATTTAAAACATTTATTATAAAAAAAATAGATGGTTTTGATGCGTTTTAAATAGATAAAAGAAATCCCAATTAAATTTCAAGTCAATTCACGATACAGTCGCATGACTCCTCTATCAGCTTTGACTGTTTTTCCTGCCTTTTTTCTGATCCTTAACAGTTATTTTGTTTGCCTCCCTTCTGGTCATTGACCGATTGGTTAGACTGTTGGCCTTGGGTACAGGAGTTGATGGGTTCGAATCCCACTATGGCATGCATGTTCGTAGCCGTTCGGAATCGGCTTTAAGCTGTAGATCCCGGTCTCATTATCCCTCCCGTTGCAAAAAAAATGACCGTAGCACTCCAAACCAAACTCTTCTGGCCCTGGTTTAGATGTTGACTCAACATTCCTTGTGACAGTAAATCCTGTTAGACCAGTGATTCTCAATCTTTTTTAAGTTACTGCCCCCTTACGGAATCCAAAAGGTGCTCAACCCACCCCTTTATAAAAATTAAGTAATTTAAAGCATAGGGAAGAAGTACTCAAGTATAAGAGGCATAAATGTAATTTCTTTTAATAGATTTAAAAGCCAAATTTGAGTTACTGAGACATGCTCAAGCAACCAGTATTGTCAAACGAATGTTGTTGGTGAAATAAATTTTTCTGAATGTCGGACCAATTTTATACACGAGAAAATGGGTGGGGATGACAATTACTGGTTCTTGTACCGTCACGTAAAAATTATGAAAATTACATAATCAATATAATATGAATTTATTTGGTATTTTTAAAGTTAAATTCAAAAGCCGTAACATCGCTCCCCCCCCCTGTAGCGCCGAAACAAGTGTACTGCTCATTTGCATAGTTTCCGCCCCCTGGGGAGCGGTATCACCCCAGTTGAAAACCAATGCGTTAGATTTTCAACCACACCAGTTAGACCATACAATATCTCTACATGAAGCAAGAACATCACAACATTACGAAGAGTAATAGATAAAGAGTGATTTTTTGTCACTAATAGGAACAGTATAATGGATTCGTTGCATATATCGAATTACAACCGGAATAGAAGTATCACCTGTGGAGCAAATATGATTAAAGAAATTTTTATTGAGCTGAAAAGAATACGCCGCTTACCGTGCCTAAAACTAGATCGTTATATCAATTGCAATAATACAAATATTTCACTGATATCTGAACAAAGTCATTTATTGCAGAATTTAGATATTTAACTTTGTGATTAAAGATTTTAGTCTGTATTGAGTTTATCTACCCATTCAAAAAGGTCAATTATAACTAGAATGTAGCTAATACCGACAGTTTATATATGTATGAAACAGTCTTCTAATCACGAGACCCATTCCAGACCAATCTGGAATAAATTACCCCATTAAAGCCAAATATCTGCAACTGCAGTGACTAATTTAAACTTGACAAGAATAAATAGCTAATACGGAGTCTATTGCAGTTCAAATATGTGTCACTTCACATAAATAATGTGGGCTGATGCGTAATTATTACGCAATCTTTAATTTGACGATCTGGCTATGAGATAATTTTAAATAGGCATATTGAATGATTAAGATAATAAACGGAACTATTCCTAATAATAAATTTAAGTAAGTTTCAGTAGAAACAGTGAGATTGCACTAGTGAGTTAGCGTAATACAGAGGGGTGTTCACATATATTTCTAACAATCTTAAAAATATATCTATATCTGTCTATATCTATCTCTCTCTCTCTCTCTCTCTATATATATATATATATATATATATATATATATATATATATATATATATATATATATATAAATTATTACACCTAAAATATCGATCTAAATTTTTCCTTTTACCCCTACTTATTCTTTAATACCTAATTTCCGTAAAATGTCTGATTTACACCTAAAATATCTATTTGAAATTTTCTTTTTACCCCTTCTCATTTTTCAATACCTAATTTCCCAGCAGTAAAATCTCTGATTTAAAGGAGTGTTCGCCGACTTAAATTCTTTCCGCTCGTCTCTCAAATCTAACGGTAGAATAAATGCTGATTTTCTGTCCACTAGCCACAAATTTTATCTAGGAAAATAGTTTCACTTCTCCAATGACTAAATTGCTGCCTATGTGGTATTCGAGCTAACCTAAATGTTCAAAGTTCATTCCCGACTCTCAAAATAATGCTGAGTAAGTTAAGTTGTAGGTCTCTTGGGAAAAATTCACGTAACTGCTCGTTGTTGGGTTTTAAATTTGTGAAAGAAGTGTATATTCATGAGATTCGATATAAAGATCTCGCCTGTTAAAGACGCTATTTTTAACCTCAATAAATTCAAAGTTCCACACGATTTTTTTAATGTAGCCACGACTGCAAATCACTTATGTTTTCTAATTCCCCAATAAGCCGGTACATTTAAAATAAGGCTAATTTTCCTATGTAATTGGCGAGAATATTTTGCATACACACACACACAGACACACAAGAATTTTATTTTGTAATATAATTTATTTAATAGCCCTTTTTATTGATTTATCTATCGTACTACATTTTGATCTTAATGATAACAGCATTTCTTTAGACAATAAGGTTATTTTTGTAAAACTCATCCTTTACAGTCTTGCAGAGTCCATTCAAGTGTTATAAGATGCTGCTTATAAATACCTTGTTTTTAAAAGTTCAGAAGCGCAATAATCCATAGGACACATTGGAGGACTTGGGTGGAAAGCATTTATAGGTATAGCTATAATTCTATAGTAAAAAAATATATCTTTCAAACCATTGTTTTTTTTCCAAACTCTTTGTTTCAAAGCACAGAATATTTTTGATGCTATGGATAAAAATTAAATTTTATTCCAATTTTATTATGATCAAGTTTTTATTTTATTTCATCGAAAACTTAAAAATCAATAAAATATGTATAAACAACTATAAACATTCTGTAGTGAATAAATAAAATCAATTAATACTGAAATTAATTTAAAGTATAAATCTAAGTGATACCATTTACAGATAAGAATTTATAAGTGATAATTGTAGTTAAATCAATGAACTACTGGATGTAATTTTTTTAATTATATAAAATATTTACAATTATTTAATATAATTATTACAAATATTATAAAACAAATTATAGTATAATATATATAGTATATTATATATATCATAATATATTATATTATATATATAATGTATAATTTAATATATATATATATATATATATTGTATTATAAAATTATAAAATATTATTATTATTAATTATAATTTTTATAATTATTTGCTATTACCTATATATTTTTAAATTTTTTAAATTTATATTTATTATATAAAATAGTTTGTCAAGTGGATATTAATACATAGTTACTAAAATTAATTTGATCGTAATTTTGAAATCTCGTAAAATATCAAATAAATATGGAATTTGAAATTTATGTTAATATAGTTACATATTTTTAATTATTTAAAAAATATAAATATGTAACAATTAAAATATAAAATTTCAAATGATTGACTAAAACCCCAAATGATTGTTATGGAACAATTTTATTTTTAAAGAAATAGTTACAAATTTTTAATTACTTAAGTGATGGAAATATTAAAGCATTAAGATATATTTTTATGATAAGCTGCTTTTGTTAGATTAAATATGAAAATATCTTAAAACAAATCATTTATTTCAAGTCCAAAATTATTTCTCCTCTTTTCTCTTCATTACGAAAAATTCAGTTTTAGATTTTATCCCTCAAATCCTAGCTTCTGTAATATCTAATGCATTTTTTGCTCCATTTGAAACTCATTCACTTTCATGATTAATGTAAATTAAATATTTAATTCCATACCTTAACATGAAAATAACAAGTTATTTATTAAAAGCTTTAATTTTAATTATTTTCAAATGATTTATTTGATCATTGCTCATATTAATTAAGCAATTATGTTTCTTTATTCTTTACTTTTGAATTCCTTAATTAAATAATTTATATCGGATGAAATACTTTCAAAAATAATAACATATAAAAATGTCTCCGAAAAATCCGTATGTGAAAGAAGATAAGACAATAAAATTATCGGAAGTGAAGAAAGCTGTTAAAAGGATAGATTTACTTTTTTTTTTTTTTTTTTTTTAAAGCAGAAAACGTTGTGAAAATTATCAACTTATGAGCTTCAAATCGTGACAATTAAGTATTTGTTGCTAAAAGATGTCCGAGTGAATAGGAGGATACTGCTCCCAGGGTTCGAATTCGGGTGATGACACAGATATTCAGAATCGGCTTTGAACAGTTGGTAACAACCTCATTAACCCTCATGTACCCAAACAGTAGAATGTAATAAATGAAACCAAATGCAGTGAAACGTCTCCGAGCGGCCACCCCTATATTGCGGTCAACCTTCTAAAGGGCCAATTTTTCATGGCACGGATTTTTCGACTCATAGACCTAATGGTAAAATAACCTGTATCAGCGGCCACTAGACTCCCTCTAAACGGCTATCGAGTGGGATTGCCCCTTTCATTTTTCGGGAAATTCTACTCACTCCATGCTTTAATTTTGAACTAAAAAACTCAAGGTAAGGTTTATGGTTGGATATAAGACAAAGCAATAGTTTGAAGAATAAATCTGTTATCTCTTTTGTATTCTCCCCACACCCTTCAGATAGGGAATTCCAACGATGTCGCAATGCGTTTTTATAAATCTCGAGCAGAGCATTGAAGTTCTGCGTGAATAGGAGAATGGCAAATCGGCCAGCTGAATTATTTAACTGCGGAAGAACACAAATCAACAAAGTCATTAAAGAAAAGAATTTGATTTTGAAGGAGTGCGAAGACTACAGAACAAACAGAAACAAATTGTAGAATTTTACTTTTAAAAAAATGTAAAGAAGCATGAAATAAAGTACTATTTTCTCTTTCGATAAGTTTTAAATTTTATTTACATAAGGAATATATGTCAGACTAGTTTATATTGCGCAATATAGTAATTATCTTATAATAGTAGATAAAAACTTCCAGAGCAGCCAACCCCTCTAAGCGGCCGAATATTCTCGGAAAGGAAGGGTGGCCGCTGGGAGGTTTATTTGTTTATTTATTCTTCCTACACTATAAGTCGCTCTCTCTCTCTTTTTCTCGTTGAGAGTTAGATTAAAAATACGAACTGAGTTATACAGCCTGATTATTTTTCAGTCACACCGTATTTTCTTTTGAAATAAAACCCAAGGATATTTACTAATTTTTAATAATACTTTTCAAGAGGTCAGTTATGGAGCATCTCTACGAAAGAGTTTTGATATTATCCTGTACAAATTTGTAATTATTCAAGTAATAACTCTTTTCCCAAACTGTAATTTAAAATATATATTTCCTTAACTTTTTACGAGTTTTTTAAGCAGACTAAAAACTTGATTTTAACACTTAGTAACTTCATCAATTTTCATTAAAACGATGCTATTTTTCCCAACGTATGTATACAATAAAAGGCTTTTCTGAAAATTTAAAACGAAATTTTAGATTAGTTTAGAAATTAGATTTTACAAATATTTTATTTCGATGTAATGTTCAATATATCCGTAAATTCTTACTTGACCACCATTTTCTAATATAAAAAATATGAAAAAGGGAGAAATATATATTCTAAGCGAGAACAACTTTTTGTAAACGGAAACGGAGATTGAAAATATTAACAATTCATGTTTGACAGCACTTGTACACTTTAACTTTGCGTTAAAAAAGATGTTCTTTTCGTATGTAAAAAAATTTCGTCTTATAAGACATATGGAAATTTTTGCTCTATTTGTAGTACAATCAAAATAATTAACTTTAATCTAAATAAAATATTAAACTCCATCTTTACTCGATCAGCGCTGGATGCTTAGTTTTTATAATTTTAATTCTGTAAATAGTTTTCTCTCCAAGAACTGTGTTGTGACAAGGAAAAAACATTTACAGTTAATGTTAAAAAAAAAAAACTACAGTATTCTCAAACACTATAACTATGAATTAATTGCAACTTTGCGTCCTTCATGGTTACAAACTTTTACATATTTCATTTCAGAGATTTAGAAAGATTATTTATGTTTATATATGTATGTATTTATAAGGTAGAGTTAATAAGAGATAATAGGGTTAAATCCTTACAATGATAACTGGTGCATATATATATATATATATATATATATATATATATATATATATATATATATATACATATATACATATATATATATATATATATATATATATATATATATATATATATATATATATGTGTGTGTGTGTGTATATATATATATATATATATATATATATATATATATATATATACATATATATATATATATATATATATATGTATATATATATATATATATATATATATATATATATATATATATATATATATATATATATATATATATATATATATATATATATATATATATATATATATATATATATATATATATATATATATATATATATATATATATATATATATATATATATATATATATATATATATATATATATATATATATATATAAATATCTACAAGTAATAAAAGTTATATATCAGTATAAATAATAAATTTTTAATAAAAAATTAAATAAAAGTGTTATTTTTATGATATTGTTATAAGAACTCTGTATCCTTAACCTATCCTTTAATGATTATTTTTTTTAAATTAGTGTAACATCGATAGAATTCTGACTGGTGCATCCAACGACAATCTTCACGTCGTTATTAACAAGTTTGTCGATTACGCAAGGCTCAGTCATTTTGGCACATTTCCAAATTTTGTGCCTTTTTCTTTTTGTGACTGTAGTAGGCGACCCAAAACCGAGTTTAAGGGAGGATATGTTTTTCATGATATGGAAGCAGGCTGTTAGTTAAAGATGCTGTAAAGCAGTGCTCTGTGGTTAGAATATTCACTCTATAAAATACATTTATTCATGATTTTTTTAATGACTACTTGAGAATATTGAGAAAGTAAAGAGATAGTTAATTTAAGCTTTAGACTGTGTGTAGTTTATATATTTTTACATTTATTAAATTATTTATTTGTAGTTTTATTTTCTTATATAGTAATATTAAAAGTGAAGATTTATAAATATTGCATAATTGATGTAAATATTGTTTGTAGTTATAAAGCTTAAAATTACAAATTAAGTTTTTTGACTTACTACAAATCCGTAAGATGTTTTTAATCGTGCTGGTGTGTTTAAAGAAATAATTTTGATGTACATTTATAAAAAAGGGTTATATTTATAAAAAGCTTTTTATGAGAATATTCAGTACTGTGCTTGATTTAATTAGAAATCATGTCATGACAAACATTGCTATTTTATTTTCAAAAGCCAAATATATCAAAAATTTTGAATACATACTTTATACAAGCCTGCTATAACATATATTGTTATTCAATTTTTAAAAGACAAATGTTTCACAAATTTGACTTGCATAATTGATGTAAGCAAATATGAAATGATTCAAAGGTATTGTTTTAAAATTTTTATAATAAATATTCTATATATCAAACATTTCATAAATTTAGCTTACAAAGATGATGTAAACCTAATATATTATATATTGTTCTAAGATTTTTAAAAGAAAAATATTTCATAAATTTGTCTTACATTGTTGATGTAACTACTGTATTACAAATATTGTTATTAAATTTTTAAAACCCCAAAAATATCATAAATTTGGCTAATATAATTGATCTAAGCATATAACAGATATTGTTATTGAATTTTTAAAAGATAAATATTTTCCATATTTGGCTTGCATAATTGCTTACATCAATTATACAATGATTCAACAGACATCGTTTTAAAATTTCTATATTAAATATTGATGTAAACCTAATATATTATACATTGTTATTAGATTTTTAAAAGTAAAATATTTCATAAATTTGTGTTACATTGTTGATGTAACTACTGTATTACAAATATTGTTATTAAATTTTTAAAACCCCAAAATTTCATAAATTTGGCTAATATAATTGATCTAAGCATATAACAGATATTGTTATTGAATTTTTAAAAGATAAATATTTCACAAACTTGACTTGCATAATTGATGTATGCAATTATGCAATGATTCAAAGGCATTGTTTTAAATTTTTTATATTAAATATTCTATATATCAAATATTTCATAAATTTAGCTTATAAAGCTGATGTAAACCTAATATACTATATATATTTATATGATTTTTAAAAGAAAAATATTTCATAAATTTGTCTTACATTGTTCGTGTAAGTATTATATTACAAATATTGTTATTAAATTTTTAAAGCCCCAAAATTTCATAAATTTGGCTAATATAATTGATCTAAGCATATAACAGATATTGTTATTGAATTTTTAAAAGATAAATGTTTTCCAAATTTGACTTGCATAATTGATGTAAGCAATTATGCAATGATTCAACATACATCGTTTTAAAATTTCTATATTAAATATTCTATATATCAAATATTTCATAAATTTAGTTTACGAAGCTGATGTAAACCTATTATATTATATATTGTTATTAGATTTTTAAAAGTAAAATATTTCATAAATATATCTTATATTATTGATATATTACATTAAAAAATATTTTTATAAAATTTTTAAACCCCCAAAATTTCATGAATTTCGCTAATATAATTGATGTAAGCGTATAAGAGATATTGTTATTGAATTTTTAAAAGATAAATATTTCCCAAATTTGACTTGCATAATTGATGTAAGCAATTATGCAATGATTCAACAGACATTCTTTTAAAATTTCATATTAAACATTTTATGTATCAAATATTTCATAAATTTAGCTTACAAAGCTGATGTAAACCTAATATGTTATATATAGTTATTAGATTCTTAAAAATAAAATATTTCATAAATTTGTCTTACATTATTGATGTAAGTATTATATTACAAACATTGCTGTTAAGTTTTTAAAACCCCAAAATTTCATAAATTTGGCTAATATAATTGATGTAAGCATGATATAACAGATATTGTTATTGAATTTTTAAAATATAAATATTTTCCAAATTTGACTTGCATAATTGATGTAAGCAATTATGCAATGATTCAATAGATATCATTTTAAAATTTCTATATTAAATATTCTATATATCAAATATTTCATAAATTTAACTTACAAAGCTGATGTAAACCTAATATATATATTGTTATTAGATTTTTAAAAGTAAAATATTTCATAAATTTGTCTTACATTGTTGATGTAAGTATTGTATTACAAATATTGTTATTAAATTTTTAAAACCCCAAAAATGTCATAAATCTGACTAATACAATTGATGTAAGCATATAACAGATATTCTTATTGAATTTATAAAAGATAAATATTTCACAAATTTGACTTTCCTAAGTGTGTAAGCAATTATGCAATGATTTAACAGACATTGTTTTAAAATTTTTATATTAAATATTCTATATATCAAATATTTCATAAATTTAGTTTACAAAGCTAATGTAACCCTAATATATTATTTATTGTTATTAGATTTTTAAAAGTAAAATATTTCATAAATTTGTCTTACATTATTGATGTAAGTATTATATTACAAACATTGCTGTTAAGTTTTTAAAACCCCAAAATTTCATAAATTTGGCTAATATAATTGATGTAAGCACGATATAACAGATATTGTTAATGAATTTTTAAAAACTAAATATTTCATAAATTTGGCTGACATAATTGATATAAACATGATACAACAGATATTGTTTTTAAATTTTTAAAAGCCATATATTTCAGCTGTATAGATCGTTAATAGCATTCAGTTTGATGGTAGATAACGTAATCTTGATACATAACAGACAGGCAATGCCCTAATGGGTAAAATTTCATGTGCTCGTACAAATACACTATCTTCCAATGTATAATTTTATTTTCAAAAATGAGCAAACAAAATACACAATCTTGATTTTCTATTTGCGATCAAATTAAATTAACAAATGAATGTATGTAACAAATATCAGAAAAATATATTTTACGTTGTACTATATTTGAATATTTATAGTGATTTTCTGTGGTGGTTGAATTATATCTCTTAATGCTCTTTCATTAGTAATTCATTAGTAAAGTGTAGTTCACTTGATTCCAAATACCTTAAGATTGTGGAAATTTATTTCAAAAACAAAGATAAATGATTTACTAATATAGAAAAAGATATAAAACAGCAACTAAATAACTACGTTTCTAATATTCCTAAACATGACTATAGTTTAACAACAACGAGAAAACACACCAAAAGTCTTTTTAATCAGAATATCTAGGGTGCATGCTACTTTGTAACAATGCAAGAAAGTTCAAAAGCAAAAAATCAAGATGATCTTGATCTAGGTTTATCTATTTCCGTAAATAAAACTGACAATTAAAATTTTAAAAATGTAAAAAATATAATCTTGGAAAATTGATTAAAAAGTGAAATGTTATACCATTTATAATTCATTGTTCTATATATAAGTGCAATCAGAATAGTGTACTGACAAATTATTAAGTTGCTTGTTAACCCATAAAACTTTTATATTTTATCACATAACGATTTTTATTATGGTTAAATTTTATATTTAATGTAAAAATTAACATTGTGTAAATTATATTATTGTTATTAATACAAATTTCTTGGATTTCTTCAAATTTGTAAAAGAGGTTAATCAGCTAAGTAATGCTTCTAAATGTGCTGAGAAATTTTAAATAGTAAACTATAAAGCATTTATTTATTTCTATTTTTTTAAAATATCGTAAAAAGGGAGCACATGCAAATTATTAAGTTGCTTGTCAACCCATACAACTTTTAAATTCTATCACATAACTGAATGATTTTTTATAAAGGTTAAATTTCATATTTAAAGTAAAAATTAGCAGTGTAAATAATTATAATATTTTTATTGATACAATTCTCTGTTTTCTTTTAAAGAAATTAATTTGCTAAGTAATACTTCTAAATTGTATCAGAAATTTCAATTAGTACCCTATATAGCATTTAATTATTTCA
>CM063498.1:11844132-11846632 GCA_032207245.1 Pardosa pseudoannulata
TAACTTAATATTGCATATGTATGTATTTAAAAATATATATTTATCCTCGACGATTCTCTTGTTACAAAAAAAAAAGAATTTAAGAGAGCGGTTTTAAAGTTATAGCACACAATAGATTTATAAAAAAAATATGTCTGTTGAAATGAATCCATAAATTTTTCAGTTTACTAAATCTATAGAGTCTAACGTGCCGAATTGTTTTTTTAAAGGACTGGTTAATATTTGCAATAATTTATTTCAAAAGTGTTTTTTTTTTACTTCTGTGGAACTTAGTTTTGTTATTATTATGGAGTGTATGATACCTATCTATCTAGCTACATTTCTATATATAATATAATATATATATAATATGTACAATATATTCAATAATAATATATACTAGTATATAACTAAAGAACAATATATTATTATATATCTGTTCGATGATATATAAGCTGAATCTTTCCCGAATGGATAGGGTACTTATCTGCGGTAACGAAGTTTGTGGGCTTGAATCCAAACTGTGGTATGGATGCTAGAAGACATTCGGAATCTGCTTTAAGCAGTACGTCCTGGTCTCATTAGCCATCCGGTATCAAAAAGTCGATCCATGTTTTGCAAATCAAACCCAATCGGTAACGTATATGGATACACGCATATATATATATATATATATATATATATATATATATATATATATATATATATATATATGTGTGTGTGTGTGTGTGTGAATATATATCCATATATTTCCGTATGTGTATGCGTATAATATATCAAAATTATTACAATATGTCTTAAAAATTCTCCTCTTCCCCTTCTCATTTTGTCATATCTATTTCCCAGCCATCTACTACTATATTTAAAGGATTAAACACTGAATTAATATTCTTTACACCCGTTTCCCAAAGCTAACTCTGAAATTAATGCTAATTTCCTGTTCACTCGCCCCATTTTCCAGCTGGCTCAGTAAAATAGTTCACTCCTATAATAACTAAATTATTACAATAATGCTTATAAAGCTACTCCCTCTTGGGAAGAGAATTCATCTCATCTCTCGCTTGGGGGTCAACTCTGTTATCGTAAAGGTGTTTCGATCTACTATTCCATGACCTGCTCGTGACGGAGAAAGATGACTTTTACATAGTTTTAAATAAAGTTCCACCACGGACTCCCTGCTCTTTTCAATGAAACCACGACTGCTTATCAATTAGTTCCCTCATTGCCCCTTAATCTCAGCAATTAAAAATAATAGGGGCTAAACAATTCTAATGTAGCCGAAAAAACTAATGTCATCATACGCACACACGCATACACATATATACAAACATACATACATGCATATATATATATATATATATATATGTTTATATATACATATACATATATATATACGTATACATATATATACATATATAAATAATATATATGTGTATATATATATATATTTATATATATATATATATGTATGTATATATATGTTTATATATACATATACATATATATTAATACATATATATATATATATATATATATATATATATACATATATATATATATACGTATACATATATATACATATATAAATAATATATATGTGTATATATATATACATATATACATAATATATATGTATATATATATAAATATATATATATATACATATATATATATATATATATATATATATATATATATATATATATATATATATATATATATACATATATATATATATATATATATATATATATATATATATATATATATATATATATATATATATGTGTGTGTGTGTGTGTGTGTGTGTGTGTGTGGGTATACTAGAGCAGTTTTAAATTATAAAATAATGGATTCCTTGGAATGCATAGTTCTGTTGAAATAAATCAATGCTTTAATCTATCTATTCCATACAGCTTTTATGAGAGAATGACAAAATGGTCTTATCAAGTGTTTCTTGCGCAACGATTTATATTTATAATGATTTATTTCAAAATGTTATGTTTAACTGTATGTAACCTAATTTTGTTATATTTATAGGCGTAAATAACTTCTATCTACCAGTTTCTCTCTCTATACATATATTGCGAATAATTTGTTTGAAAATACACTAAAATATATTTTATAAAATATATTGTTCCTACTTTTCTCTTCTTGCAAGTAGTTCCTTTATTTCTATTTTTACTCAACAATGCTTTGTATTAAAAAGTTTGTTTATTATTCTAGTTTCTGTTCTTTTAAAATGGAGAATACAAAAGAGCAATTTTAAAATTATAACATAATAAATTTAATGGAATAAATGTGTCTGTTGGAGTAAATACATTTTCCAGTCTAATAGTTCCTTGTAGTCGTAAGCAAAAATGACAAAATGACAAATGTTTCAGCATCTTTTAAGAACTGATTTATATTTATAGTGATTTTAATCAAAGCTTTTTTCTAGATCAGTATATTTTGTGATATTATTTTTAGACGTATGTACTATATGTATGTATGCAGCTACTGTTATATATATATATATATA
>CM063498.1:11851632-11854132 GCA_032207245.1 Pardosa pseudoannulata
AATATATTAATAAATCCTTTTTCATAGAATTGGTGAGAGGGCATTTATTCTTGAATTCACATACGTTAGAGCTCAAGATCACTTCTCTGGAGTTATATACGTCACAGCTGCATTTTACTTTTGGATTGAGCTGTTGCAGGCTGTTAGTCACATCCGTATTATAATTACGAAAAAAACAGAAATGAAGAATATACATGAGCTGATTTGTTAGCAGTTTGTTGGTTCTGTAATGTTGTTGTTATTTATCCCTTTGTTACGGGGGAATCCAATTTCAAGTCCAACAGTTCTCTCCCGATATGCGACAGGGCCATGTCTAATATGCAGCTTCACTTTGAATGAGAAATCACGAAGGATGAAGACTGACTTAGCTTCCTCGTAACTTAGAAATAGGGACTAAGAAGGATGCTCCTAGTCTTCACCTGCCATGTCCAGAGGTATAGTTTAAGGATTTGGCGACCCCGAATTTTACATTCCCCAGCTGGAACTAAAAGCAAATAAGGGGGTACCTGGGTATGAACCAGGTCTGCAGTCAAATGCTCTACCACTAAACTAATCCTCTGAAAAAAAGTAGCTGCGGAAACTCAGTCATCTGAAGCAGCGATATCGTAACCAGCGAGTATTGGATCAAGGCTTGATCTAGCCGAAGGTTCACCGCGTTCCTTAATTTCTGCTGAAACACGTACAATGAGTTCATGATAGCAATATCCTCCAAGTTACCACACGAGTTTTCTAGAGGAGGCAGTCCAAGCTTGGAAGTCATTTTCTAATGTGCAAGAAACCACTTTGATCAAATTCGTTCTTTCAACCTAGCGATCTTCAAAAGGAAAGATTTCAAATCAAATACAGTAATTTCTGATTCAAGTACTTGTCTTTTTTAAGTGGAATTAGTAAGAACAACAATAAAAACAATACTTGTTAAAATGCTTCAGAGCAATAAATAGGTCTACCAAACTGAATATTTTTAAAAGGAATAAGACAAAGGGAAGAAGAAAAGTTTGCGTTTTGATATAACAGACTTTCATATAGGATTGAGGTCCAGTAGAGTTTAGGTAGCCCTACGAGACTCCCAAGACACAGCTCCGAGGTTCGATCTTGGGCTGGGTAAGGTTGATTCAGCCTTTCGCCCCTTCAGTTGGTGACAAACATGCACAATAATTCTCAAGCATACTTGGGAATTATATACTGGGGGTTCTGTGTAAGGTTGACCACCTAACGGGTCATATGATTCGAATTCTAAATTCCTTGGTCTCAAAAACTAAGATTGGCCATGGCCCCACACGTTGCACTGTTTTCCGGATGTGTTTATATTTTTTAGTTCATATAGAATTACTTGTACGTTTAAAAAATTAGTAAGAATAAATTAGTAACGTCTGGCAAAGTAAACAAAGCAGTAATTAAAAACAGCATTGATTAAATTTACTATCCATTTTATTTTTGTATAAGCTAGCTTTTCTTTCCAGTTAAAGATAATTATGTTTTACTATAATTCAAATAACTATATAATAAATAGAATGAAAACTTTTTTTATCATTACATAACTAATTATTCATACAGCAGTTATCTTTCTGACTGATACAAAAAAGTATTTCTGATCTTTTCCCGTGTACAAAAAATGTTTTTGCTTGTTTTGGTATGGATAAATTTTCACGTCTAGTGATTTTCAATACTCAGACTTTTCAACAAAAAATTATGTTTTATCAAACGTTCTATTCAATAACCCGAAAGCGGCGGAGTTTTAAACCATACATAATGATTGGGGGCCACATCTAGAATCTTACCTCTTTGACTGAGTCTTCTTTTTAAACAGATTCTGCTCTTTCTATTAATAAAGAAACATTCATTCATGTCTTTTGAGCATATGTGATCATAAAACATAATAATGTTTTATGAACCTATCATTATGAACTTTTCATTCTAGGTTAAAATGATTTTACTATAAATCAAATTACTATATAATAAATAGAATAAAATCATTATTTATCATATTACATAATACATAATATTACAGTAATTATTTTTCTAGCTAATATAAAAAAGTAGCTAAGAGTGTAGAATATTAATTTATTTTTTAAATTTCTATATTTTTATAAACTGAAATATAAAAAATAATTACAAATCTATAACATGTTCTATCTGTATATATATACACACACAAACATATATATATATAATTCTGAATATATGTATGTATATGTGTATATATATATATATATATATATATATATATATATATATATATATATATATATATATATATACATATATACTGTTCTGTCCATGTATTTGGAATATAATTCCTAAACGGCTGGACTGATTTTGATGAAATTTTTTGTATATAATTAAGTTGATTCGAGAATGGTTTAGATTCAGAATTAGATCCGACAGAAAATGTTTTTATTAAAAATCAAGAATTGCGCGCGTATTGAGATTATTATAATGCCTTTCAGTGCAACGGGCTTCAGTGTGAGAAGTTCTACTTTCGAATTCTCGTATGGGCGAT
>CM063498.1:11859132-11866632 GCA_032207245.1 Pardosa pseudoannulata
TAATTTACCTTTCATTCAATATTTACCTTCTAACTTTCTCAAAGATCTAGAATTTTTATTGTTAATGATCTTATTTATTGTAATTCATAAAACAAGAAAAGACCTAAAACCATTCTGGGAAGATAATTTTTTGTTTACCTTTCATTGCATTATTTATCTTTCTTGCACAAGAAGGACTACTAATCCAAGTGACAAATATATAGGTAATTCTATTGGATTAAATCTGGCTGTACTTAAAACATATTAATTATTCTTTAAACTAAAATATCACTTTATCTCTACATTTTTACAAATTATTTCTTATTACTACATGGACCTATTAGATTCTAAAACTTTCACCTAATTTTGTAACTACTATCCAACATTTCATAAACAAGTACTATTATTTATCTCAGGGGTGTCAAATTGGCGTCCAGCAAACCCTGTGCGAATGTATAAACAACACTAATTAGTAATAAATCCTTTTGCATTCATCACTAATTCGTGTTGTATACACATCCATATATGAAATCAAGGGGTTGAGTAAAAACATTTTTTTTTGAGGAAATTTTGTAAGTTGACAATCTTTATAAAAATGCTAAAATTTTGGAAAATATATCAGTCCGGCCCCATGTCTTATTTTTAATGGACTCCGAGGCCCTTGACGTAAATTGAGACTGTACATAGTGTTAATGTCTTTCGTAACTAATATGTTCTGTATCCTGACCATTTTCAGTATATAAATAAGTTCCCAATCATTTGTGTCTCCTTTCCCCATCTTTCCTTGTTATTTCCCATTTTATCTGCGAGAACACGATTAGAAATTATTGTGCTAATATCAAAGTGCAATAAGTTTAGTTTGTTCTCTACCCAGTAATTGCTGCGTGTCAGACGATAGAAAAGAATACTCTACTAACTACAGCAAATTTATGACTAATATAAAATTTTCTGCAGGCGTTACATGTTATAATTATATATTATTATATTGCAATTTCATAATCTATGGTATAGTTCGATAACAGGTGAATCATAATCTTCTACATAGGTTGCCGATCATGTTGTATGTTCTTTGTTTCGAGAACATACATAGCTTAAATTGAGCCCAAAGCAGTGAACATTAGACTTTTAATTACTACAGTTTAGTAAACTTTGATGAGATCATTGAAGTCTGTTCTTTATCATAGAACCCCTTAATGCTTGTTTTGCATTTTTAATAAATTTGTCTTTGAAGTTTTCAAATGCTTTTGTACTCTGAACAGCCAAGAGATGGGGGAGACTGGGAAATCCGATATTTTCAAAGGATGAGCTAGCCAAGTGAACCACTTTGCCGCAATTGGCGCCCGCATTGGGGAATCACGGTGATTGCGTCACACCGAGCCTCTCCAGTTGCATATCTTGAAAGTCTGTAAAGGTCATGAAATCGCATTTGTATAAGGCTCGAGAAAAATCAAAAAGTGTCAACATAATTAGAGAAAGAACAATTCTATTCTATTCTATTCTATACAATTCTATTCTATTCTATACTATTCTATGCTCTGCTATACTATACATACTACACTATACTATATTACCCAACTAATAGATCCATTTTGCTAGAAATTTGTATCAATATAAATATTTTACTATTCTGTTTTATACTATTCTATTCTATTCTATTCTATTCTATACTATACTATTCTATACTATACTATACTATGTTCTGCTATACTATACATACTACACTATACTATATTACCCAACTAATAGATCTATTTTGCTAGAAATTTGTATCAATATAAATATTTTACTATTCTATTCTATACAATACTATACTATACCATTCTATTCTATTCTATACTATTCAATTCTATACTATTCTATAATATACTATACTATGCTCTGCTATACTATACTACTACACTATACTATATTACCCAACTAATAGATCTACTTTGCTAGAAATTTGTATCACTATAACTATTCTACTATCATAAAGAAATTTTAACAAAAGCTTTGAAAAATATTTTTATGTACCTTTTTTGTGTGAAATGGTAAAATATTGGTTTAACCAAAAAAATATATATAAAGGTATACATATGTGTAATATATCAATATAATTATTCCTAAATTACCTATCCAAAATTCTTCTTTTTCCCCTACTCATTTTTAATACCTAATTCCTAGCCATAAAATGTTAGAAAAAAAAAGTGTTTTATGACTCATTCTTTTTACCATTTCCCAAAATTAACACCATAATAAATAATAATTTTCTGTCCATGGACTACATTTTTCAGCCACATGCTGAACTATGCTTGTGTAATAATTAAATTTCTGTATGGGTGTTTTCGAGTTTACCTAAACGTTCGAGGCTCACTTTTTCCTTACAAAATAACTGATCGAGATTAGTTCTCATGAATCACGTGAAAGGGTATTCATTTTGGCCCCAAACGTGTATATTGTTCAAGAATTTCATAAAGAGCTGTAGAACTGTAAAGGCTGTCCCCGACTATTTTGATTTAGTTTTTCTGATAACGCGTCTGTCATTCTGTTAAGACTTTCATTTCCCAAAAAGTCAGTGCAAATTATATAATAAGAGTTAATTGCGTGTAATATTTTGAATTATACCTAAATTGTTAGCTAATCCCTACTTTTGCCATGCTTTGAAAATGCATGTGACACACACATATATATGTATTTATAAATATATGTATATGTATATAATTATATATATATATATATATATATATATATATATATATATATGTCAGGATTTAAATTGTAGATTAATTTTAAAAGATTTTAATTAGGGATTCATTACTGGGAGTGACGCGGCTTGAGGAGTTAGCCACATAAATACGGCTCACGCGCAGTGATATAGAGCAGAGAGCAGTGTACCCATTCCACGGACAAAGCTGTGATTACCCGAAGCAGCTAAGCCTGCCTTTCTTAAAAGTTGGACACCAATGTGAGACGCCATTGAAGATAATTGTCGAGTAGTGTGATCTGAGACTTGAATAAAGAATGAAAATGATGTCAGGACTCTAGTGTCGTTTAGTGGGACGTGACACACACACACACACACACACACACACACACACACACACACATATATGTATATATATATATATATATATATATATATATATATATATATATATATATATATATATATATATGTGTGTGTGTGTGTGTGTGTGTGTGTGTGTGTGTGCGTATATATATATATATATATATATATATATATATATATATATATATATATATATATATACATGTATATACAAATATATGGGTTGGTATTATGTGATTAATTTACTTGTACTTCAATTCATATTTTCAATTTATGAGTTAATGTTTTATAAAATTATTCTGTAATGTTTTTCAGTTTATGAGTTAATGCTTTATAAAATTATTCTATAATGTTTGCCATACTCTTAATGGGTTTATAACAACGTAAATTATATGGAAGACTTTTTTCCTGTACATATATATATATATATATATATATATATATATATATATATATATATATATATATATATATATATATGTGTGTGTATATATATATATATATATATATATATATATATATATATACATATATGTATATATATGTGTATGTATTTTTAAATATACGCACATATATATAAGTATATATATACATACATATACATATATATGTTTATATGATTAATTTATTTGCACTTTAATTTATATACAACTTTTCAATTTATGGAATAATACTTTATAAAATTATCCTGTAATGTTTACGATACCCTTAAAGGATTTAACTAATTAACAATGTAAATTGTATGAAAGATTTTTTTCCTATACATACATATATATATATATATATATATATATATATATATATATACGTATATATATGTGTATATACATATATATATATATATATATATATATATATATATATATATATATATATATACGTATATATATGTGTATATACATATATGTTTTAAATATATGCATATGTATATAAGTATATATATACGTGTATATACATATATATGTGTTGGTATTATGTGATTAATTTATTTGCACTTCAATTTATATAAAGCTTCTCAATTTATGTGTTAATGCTTTATAAAATTATTCTCTTATGTTTACCATACCCTTAACGGATTTATAACAAATTTATAAAGTTGTATGGAACATTTTTCCTACACATATGCGGAGTTGTAATAGGATTTGGGATATAGAAAAGTACCTCCAACTTATACAACTTATATGCATACAACTTATATATATATACAACTTATTGAAATGTTAAAGCCCCATAAAAATTTGATTATACATATAAACTTAATTATACTTAATAAATTTGTCTTTAAATAATTAAACTTCATCAACATTTACAACCCAAATATATCGTGAACAATGTTTCAAAATGTGTATTATAAGCCTTGCAAAGTTAAGAGTTTAATTCTGCAGCTACAGACTATTTCATTCAAACAAAAGTTAGGAAATTCATACATGTATTAAATTTTAACTAATACTCCTGAAAAAATTCAGGAACTCTTGGAAATGAAATTATTTATTAAACTAACAATAGTGCATACCGAAAAACATTACTAAATAGTTCCATTATCTTTTAACAAACATAGTTTTTTAAATCCATGTGTTATTTTTTCTGTACGATAATATACACCAAACAAACAACGGCCGCTGCATACCAAGAAACGTTATCACAGAGTTATGAATGAGTTTCCAGCACCCAGCGTTCATCCGCCATGAATAGAATTTGTGAACACGGGGAAAGGGGATAGAAGGAATTCTTGGCATGGGGCCAAAACGGGATCCCTCAACTAGCACATTCAGAAAGAGTTCGAAGGAACAAAAATATTGTTCTCTATTCTCGGCTAAGATGGAAAGATTGTTGTTCACAAAATTTTCACATTGTGATTAATTCATTAGGAAATGTATTTGGAGCAATGGTATTAAAAGCATGAGGCGTTTTAAATCGTTTCTAGTGGCAATAGTACAACGCCGTTGTTTCACTGCAGACAGGAAAATATCTGATAAATCTAGTATGTATTATAATAAATGAATGGAATAAAGTATTGGAAGGAGGAAATGTAATCTAGTTAGAGTTAGTTACTATTCTATTTTAATTAGTTAACATAATTCTCTGATTATGTCGTGAATAATTACGTATAAATTGTTTCACGGGGAATTCTCCATGCAAAATGAAAAGATAACTGACATTTAAAGCAGTGTAGCTGTTAAAATAAGTTATACAACAACAACTCATATGATAACATTTACATGATAATTAAATACCACACTGATATTTCAATATATTATTGGTTTTTTCTCAATTTAACATAATTACCTTAATAAATACAATCCTATACCACGTTAGTGATAGATTATTTATACAAAATCAGACGAAATATTTTACAAAGTTCTAAAATTTATTTTTAAGCACCTTAAACTGAGAGTAATATGTAAATGTTAATTACTTGAACATTTTTTATGAGATTTTCACAAATTTATCATAATTTTACCTTAGAAAACAAACTTGTTGACCACGCTATTGATAGCTTATTTATTTTAAATTGAATAAAATATTTTTAAAAATTCAAAAACTTTTTTTAAAAAAACCTCTTTAACTAATACTATTGTGAGTATTTACTACGTGAACATTTTTTATTCTAACTTCTCAAATTTACCCTAATTTTGCCTTCATAAAATATACGTATATCACACTATTTACAGCTTATTCGTTTCAAATTGAGTAAAGAATTTTACATTTTTAAGGTTTTTAAACTAATAATAATATACGATTGTACGTAAACACTTTTATTAGATTTACCCTAGTTTTACCTTAATAAAAACAAACTTATAACACTATATATAGATTATTTATTTTAGACGGAATTAAATGATTTAGAAAATTCTAAAAACTATATTTTTAGCATTTGAAGCTAATAATATGAGAGAATTAAGTGAACATTTTTTTAAAATTTTCTCAAATTTGCCATAATTTTACCTTAATAAAAACAAACTTGTACCACGTTATTGATAATTAATTTATTTCAAATTAAATAAAATATTTTACAAAATGTTTAAAATTTTTAAGGCTTTTAAACTAATAATAGTATGCCAATATTAACTGCATGAATATTTTTTATTAGATTTTCTCAAATTTACCACAATTTTATCATAATAATAAACTTACAACTCGCTATTGGTGGAATATGCATTTCAAACTGAATAAAATATTTTCAAAATTACAAAAATCTATTTTTTGAGCCTGTTAAACGAATGATAATATGCGAGTATTAACTACATGAAAATTTTTTATTATATTTTCTCAAATTTACCACAATTTTACCTTTTTAATAACAAACTTACACCTCTCTATTGGTAGAATATATATTTCAAATTGAATAAAATATTTCTAAAATTACAAAAATCCATTTTTTGAGCCTGTTAAACTAATAATAATATGTGAGTATTAACTAAGTGAACATTATAACAAATGATTAGTGATATCGATGTTTAAAACCTTAAAAATTTCAGAGCTGCCATACCTGGAAGTTTTAATACTGCCAATAAATGTCGTTTAGAGCAAAGATAAAGAATGAAATTTCAAATTTATGATCATACAATTTAGACGCGTTAAACCTCTTCCTGACCTGAACCTCATTTGAGGTTCTAATTCAAGTAATAAAAAAATAGTTTAAAATTTTTCAACAAACTTTTATCTTCAGTGATCTACTTCTCGCATTTAGCTACAAATTGGATTGAGTACAAAATAATAGTTGGTAATACAAGAAGGAAAAGTCCGTGTCACAGATTTAACGAAGAAATGAAAAGAAAAATAAATATTTTATTTTTCTTTAGTTTTAGTCTCTTTACAAATAATATTATTTAGAAACATTGAATAATGGGGTAAACCATTATCATATGTACAAAATTTCTCATCCACAATTGTTGGTGATTATGTTTGCTTTACTAACTATACAATTGTTAGAAATAAAAGTTCATAATGCTATGAAAAAAACCCACTGGTTAGAAAGAGTTCAAATAGAATTATTCTATTGAAATTTAACTAATACAAATTTTAACAAATCAGAAACTCTTTAAATGAAACCATTCACTTAACTATACTACATACCAAAAAATATTACTAAACAATATATATATATATATATATATATATATATATATATATATATATATATATATATATATATATATATATATATATATATATATATATATATGACAAGTGGTGCAGAGTTAAGGCGAATGGAAAACAGTCTTCTTGATAATAATAAGTTTTATTAACTCATCATTCTTAAGGAAAGCACCATGCGCCATTTTCATTAATCGACCCGGAGCTATGCGTGAAGGTGCTGACCGCTCCACGTGCCAAATCCCAACTTATCTGTTTGCAAGCTCATCAAATACCTCAGAGATGCTTCCGCCTGACCGGATTATCTTGAAAGCTTACGCGAGCGTGGGTCTTTTTCATTTATTTTATTATTATAAAAGAGTTCTTTTTTTTAA
>CM063498.1:11871632-11906632 GCA_032207245.1 Pardosa pseudoannulata
TAATGATCATTTATTTCTCGTTTTAGTTTTGTAAGTAGAAGGAAAAAAATATTATCTCGCTGACACGAAAGATCGATTGAAATAGATTACTTTGGCTAACAGCAAGGAAAATGGGCAATTCACGAAAGTGGCTGAAGCAATTGCACCCTATGTCCATCATAGTTTTATTCCGGAAGAATATATAATCATCCAATTACAGTCCTTTACGCTAAGAAGGGATTTGCGAGTAATTTATTGCTTTTGGAAGAGGCAGTGAATTCTAAACTAAACCTTTCGGAAACGGATGTTCATGTGTTAGTTTACCGTAATGTCAGCTAAGTATTAAAACGTTTTATTAAAAAAAAATATTTTGGTTGTAACTACTGAAATTTTTATCACAAAAAATTGTATCGTTAATAATAGCATGCGCGTGCTTACATACATAAATTAATACGTACTTATATATGTATATATAAGTATTTGTTTGCATATACATGTATGTAGATAAATCAGAAAGATATTTCGTAAATAGCTTGATATAGGTTGAAATTGTAACATCAGTGAATGTTCTCGCTGCTACAAGTAGGTTATCTACGGATAGATTGTTTTTAGAAAAGACCAGAAATGTTTCCAAAGTTTTATCTTGCTCTGAACGGGTCTCGTTTGCAACCCCCCACCCCCAACCAACTATAAGAGGGAGTGAAAATTGTCAATCTGTTTGTTGCTTATAGTTTATTAAAAAGTAACACATCAATTCCATTTTATTTAACATCGTGTGTTGAGAAGTAATAATTATATTGTGTAATTTGGAGAGTGTCCCTTTCCTTAAAATAGATGAGTACTGACCGTACTGAATTCCTCCTTCTCCATGTCAATTAATGAGGAATTTTTCCTTTAGCTGTTTACAATTAGGGATTTTTAAAAATAATTTTAATACCTGATAAAGCAAAATATTCAGTAGTATTATGCAAGACCAAATACTTTAGACAAGCGATAAAAATACATTTAATTTGAAGAACGTACAAAATTTATTCTATAGTCTTGTTTAAAAGCAAATAATGACATTTATCTAATATAAATTAAAAAAAAAGAGAGCGATTTTTCCGCTTTATTACGTGGTAAAACTCATTTTTAAAAGGAATCTGCCTAGAAGTAGAACAATTTCCCTATTAGTTATGATGGATCTACAGGAAACCAATATGTACCCAACTACCGTTGGATGAATAAAAATTTCCAAGCAACTAATACTTAACTAATTCTTATGCTCATATTATTAAATTCTTATCTTTTTAATGGATGGTAAAAATATTTTATAAAGTTTGATAAAATTTTATAACATTTTTACACACTATGTAAGTACAAAATGTTACCTTATATTGAAAAAAATATTTTAATATCTTATAAAACCTTTTTAGTTTATCAGAATTTTTAATAAGCAAAAATCTACTATGTTTCGAAGTTGTCTTATCAATAATAGCTTAGACACATAAATCATACTGAACTGTCCAACAAATTGGACAATTTAAAATAATCTTTATAGTTTTTAAGTTTAAAACGAAACATTTTTACTTATAAAAACTGTCATTAAAAATAACTATTTTTTGTACTGAAAATATTTTTTATCATAATAAAATGCATCACATTAAAAAAAATAAACATGTTGCTTTAACATTTTCTCTTTTTTAAGTAAGGATCGATACAATATGAGATAAAACATTTTGTTATAAATTTATTCTTCAAAATTAGAAGAGATATAAGTCCTATTTTGTGACTTTGGGAGGAATATTTTTAAGTCTTTTAAATATTTCATTTCATAATAATAAAATTTAATAATACGGAATGTAGCTATAAGATTCAGATAGATTTTATTCAGACGTTTATTCAAAACTTTGAAACATTTCTTAAAATGAGTATTTTATGAAGTGCCTCGGCTTCTTTGATACATCAAACTACCTAAACCTATCATCATTTTTAAGAATTATAATATTTCTTTGTTACGAGGGTGTATCACAAAGTTTTCATTATCAATAAAAATACTAATCAGTACAGAAACCTAAGTTTTATTATTATTCTTGAGACTTCTTTATATACTTACTATCTAAAGTTATACGCCCCCCCCCCAAGTTTCTTGACATCTAATAGGTCGTCATTGTAGTAATTTCATTTTGAACTTCTAACCTGTCTCCATTGTGGGCTATTTCCATGTATGCATTTCTAATATACAAAATAAATTGATAGCTGTAATTTACAGTATGAAGTACATAAGGATAAATTAAGATGCAAAATAAATTTTATATAGGAACTTTATATAGGAATTTTACATAGGAATGTATAAAATGTAAATTGAAGACTGTTACTTTCCTTAAGATAGTTGAATACTGGCCATACTGAATCCCTCCTCCTCCATATTAATAAATGGGGAATATTTTATATTATAAATTATATAAGGAATTTCTTAACAATAATTATATTTTTTAACATATAATATTATATGCATATAATATTTCTTAACAATAATTAAAACTCGTACATTTATGTCTACCACTAGTAAAGATAATTTGATTAACATGACGTTAGAAATCATTACTCCTTGTACGAATATAATAAACTTGAAATGTTTTCCATTCTGGTAGTTTTGCCTTACTTTCTCCCTTATTCTTTCGTTTCTGATAATATTAGATTTTATGAACACCGATTAACGGAAACAGTCGCCAATATAGCTTTTCTTTTCTTTATTCGTCCAGACTTCCTGCAGTAACATAATGCAATAAACGGAAAAAAATGGTGACATTAGTATCTATTTTCTGACTCTGATAAATTAATATCTCAAGTTTACGAACTTGCTGTTGTTTCCTGTTTTGTATCGTGCCTTCTATCATAGGATGAGCCTTTTGTGTTTTCTAGAAGTATGATAAATGACATATCACTTAAGGATTTCCACAAACGTTAATCGATTTTGTAAAAGAAAAATTCTGTTTTTTTTTTTTTTCCTTAGCAAAATTTCTATTCCTTTTCTAAACCCCATTTTATAAATGGAAAGAGTAATCCTGTATCTTTATTTTATTTTCAATAGCCAAAAGTTTAGATTTTATTTCTTCATAATTCTTGATACCTTGTCCAGAATTTTTAATATTTCTCTGCCTTTTACTTTTTAGGAATCCATAAAAGCTGTTCGTTTACTTATTCTTACCTGTGTAAACCATCATTCTTGTTTAAAGTCTTAAAAAAAATTGATAACAAATTACTTTTCTCGAATTAATTCTTATTATATTTAAAAAAAATGAATCTCATCCAAAAATTCCTCTTAGAAAGCGTAATAAAGATAGTTATACAACACCTTATAAATGTCCCTCATGGATTGTTTAACTTTACAGGTTTGTTTTTGTCTCAAGATTAAATTTTTCACCGCAATACAAAAGAACTTTTTGTTAATCCAATGAATAAATCTATTTGAAATTTTCTATGTTTAAATATAAGTTTGTTATCTATAAAAGAAATTGACTACATAATAAACTATGAAATAGAGTAAAGTACATATCCAAAATGTTTCTAGCATCTTTGCCTCAAAGAAATAGAATGCTAATGATTTTTATTGATGACGAATTTGTTACGATTAGATATTTAATTTAGTTTATAAGGGTTTAAGCGATTTCAAACACTAAATATATTATAAGAAATGAGTTTCAGAATTTAATTTTCAGGAAATAAAAAACATTCAAAAATTTCTTAAAGAGACATTGTACCTTTCGAGATTAAAAGTTTTTAATAAAACATCCTTTTGATTTAATGTAAAAGAAAAAGTTCCTTTCTAGAATAAAGTTTTCCTAGATCATTAATAACAATGTAACTATATAAAATATTTTGCTCTGTAATATGAAGTAATACAGTTTTAAGGTATCCGTCTACGTTGAAAACGTCAATTTTTGCAAATCATAATTTTGTTTTACTTCTCTATTATAAAATTTCAACTTTTAAGTTTCTAAATCTGTTTTCTTTTTTTTTCTCTACGGCATTTTAAAGAAGAGTTACAGCTCTTTAAACATCACTGACAGCTGCCAAAACAAAACGGAATTAGCGACTTCGGAACTGGAGGTTGTGAATTTAAAGAGCATTTTTTGGACTAAACCTCTTAAATTTTCATGAAGATTAGTTTAAACATTTTTATAGTATTTTTAATAATTAGCAACTTAGCAATTAGAAAGTTATGAAGCAAGAAAGTGTGGGGAATTTTAAACACGTATTTTAATTTTTTAACAGTTAAAGTTGTTTTCATAAACTTCAAATGCGTTTTTCTCAGATCGGTATTTTTAATAAAATGTTGAAACCTGAAATGGGATTTCTCAAAAAGTTCTTAAAATATTTTGTTGAAAATTATTATCAATGCTTTTCATAGTATTTATTAGTAAATGACCTAAAAGCTTTAAATTTGGATAATTTTTAATGATGTTACACTCATATTTAGATATAAAGGTAATGAAAATTCGTTAAAAATTCTATGTGTATGATTTTGAAGGACCAAATTTTTTTACCAAATGTAAATTAAGCAAAGATTTTAGGTGATCCAGTGTATAAGAAATGGGTTGCATAAAAATATTTAAATAATTTAATTTATTAAAAAATTAGACCTTTTGAAAAAACCCGACTTTTTTACTAAATTTTCTTCATTTATTAGAAATTTTATAAAAACTTCTCCAGGAAGAAATTTTTCAAGTGCAATTCTTTATGATAATATAAAAAAATAAATCTAAAACTGTAAAAACATGAACAAGGCTCATAGTTGAACTAGTTTCGACGTTTAAAGCAAAAAGTTCTCTGAACGTAGACGGATACCTTAAAAAATCTTTCATGAGGTAAAATCTTTTGTATTTCATTGTTTTCTGATTAAATTTATGAACCAATCCAGAATCAGCTTTTAAGTCGACAATATTCCTTTGATAAACAAATTGTCTAGAATTTTAACAAAAGATCTATTCGAATATTAGCATGCTCCCATCTGTATTGCATTGTATCTATTAAATGTCTTTCTTCAAATCCTAAAACCGCTTTTTAGCTTGAAGCGAAATGAAAAATGAGCTTCGAGTAATAGCAATATTATTTTCTTTCCGATTCGAAAATACTTGACTTTTATTCTATTGAAATTCGAAAATCTAGAATAATGTCTCTCAGTCCAAATCTGTCTTCATCGTAATACTTTTAAATTTTACTTTACACGAGCAATATTTACATTGATACTTGCTTTCTTCTATATAGAACTCAGTCTATAAAACAGTTTTAAAAATTTTAAATGAAAATTATTTCAAGGATAAAATACAACTAAATAATTTAAGATGGGTAAAATTCAGCTATAGAAACTTAAGAATGAATTTCAATTCTTCACTGCTTCTAACTTATGCAACCATTTTATCTTCATTGGTGTTCATGTTTAACATCTAAACATATCAAAATCCTCAAATTTCTCAACATTCCTTAACTTTATATGTAACTGAGTTTCTAATATGACACTACCAAATGTGAAAAAGAAACAACTCAATGTAATTATCAGTAACGTCTTCTATGACATATCCTTGTTCTAGAACAGGGATGGGCAAGCTTTTTCAGTCGTGTGCCAAAAGTTGAAAGAAAATAAATTTGGCGGTGCAAGATAAATTTTTCTAAAATTTTAAAAACAATATACAAGTATTACGGTTTAAATACGTTAATGAGGTGAATTAAATTGCGATTTCATTTTTAAAAGTTCTTTATACTGTGGTTCGAAGTGAGATGCACGGATTTTAGGAATGAAGCTAAATGCTCATGTGTCAATCTACTTCTGAAATTATTCTTTCTAAGACTCATAGTTGAAAACACTTGTTCAGATATAAGAAGCAAATATACCGCTGATCTTCTGGGCGTGAGGAAATAAATTTGAGATATAATATTTAAACAAAGTGGAAAAGGAGATGGATATATAATGTATAAATATATATTCCTTTTAATTTGTCTCGGACGGGCCACTTAAACTTCTATCCGAGAAGGCCGGATAAAACCTTCCGGAGGCCCGCAGGTCGTAGTTTGCCCATCCCTGCTCTAGAAATTCATTCTATTATTAAAGGAATGCAAATTCCATCCATTATTTTGAATACGCCAAGCATAATTTTCTTGAAAAGGACGTAAAGAATATTGTTCATTTTAAAGGCCTTATAATAAGTTATGCTAATGCACTTCCCGTGCTGAAGAAGCTATGTACTGTTTGCCCATTATATTCATTGTGCACTAGCTGATGTTTTGTAAATATTTTTGACTTGATATCTAATAACACCGGAACCATCACGACCTAGAGCCAATTTTGAAAGGCCACAAACATCTGATCCGGTCTTAGGATTCAAACATACCGACTCTGGTTTCGAGAGGAATGCAGGAATTGCTTTGGTAGATATTTTGAGATTTTCACTCATTTACATAAAAATTAAAGAAAAAAATTGGTAATAATTATGCTTAAAAGGGTACTCTAAATTGCTTTCTAAAAGAAGAAAATCTTTATAATAAATTTAAATGAATGGAATTGGGTTTACAAATTAAATAAAACATTCAACTTAAGCTAAATATACAATGCATGTAGACGATAAAATTTATACTTATTAAAATTTTGCATAGTTAAAATCATACATCATAAATTATTAACAAATATCACGCATAAATAAGATATTTTACTTTTATAATCACTGATTGAAACAAATCGGAGACATAGACTTTTCAATCTCGTGCTACCGTTATCGAATCGAACGAGAGCCAAGTGGATAGTGCATTGCTCTTCGGACCCGGAGTTAATGGATTCGAATACCACTGAAGACATGGATGTTCTTTGCCGTTCGGAATCGGCTTTAACCCCTTCGCGACTAACGTCTCGAAAACACGACGCAGCGATTTCACTCTTATTACGCCAGCGTTGCCTCCACGCGATGATCTCCGGTTGATAATGAGAGACCAGCGCCGCCTATGCGTAATAGAATATCTCACCGTTTTATTTTAATTTTTAAATGCTAGATTTAATTACTAGATAGCATAAGCGGCAATGGTTTTAACAACGGTCGACTCGTATAGCATTTAAGTGCTGGTCCTCAAAGTGGTAATTTTTAAGTCCAGGTTTCATTAGCCTTAGTGTAGCTAAATATTTAACCTGTTATGAGGTCGAAACGTTTAAGAGATATCACTGAAGATAAAAGTTTGTTGAAAGATTATTGTAATTATTACTGATATATTAAAGTACACTTAAAGTGTACTTTTTATCATTTAAATTAGGATTTCCGTAAGAAATTTAGATGAGCTATAGGGCTAAATGGTGTTTTATTGCAAAGTTATAATGCATGCAGAATATTTCACAGCCATTTGATAGATATCTTATAAATAAACGAAAATAGAGAGAGTTTTTAAGAATAAACACTCGAAAAATTAATACGTTCATACTGACATTTCCAAGGGGAATCCACGAAAAATAAGTCAACACATTCTGATTATAGTAAAAATTAGGAAGTTCCAATACTGTGCCAACAACAGCAATGTAGATTTCATAAGAATGAATGCGCATGCGTTACAGTACTAAAAATTTGGTTTTAAAATGTTGAAAATAAAATTTGAGTTATGGAAGATTCTATGCATTTAAAAAAAATTGAGATTTTCTTTGCAACATTTTTCTTTCAAAATTTCAAGCAACACGCAACTTCGTATTTACATATATAGATATAAGCAAACGATGAACTCTTGGGTAATCTACTTAAAGCAAAGAATTTTAGTGAATGGAAAGGTAAATTTACTATCTAAATTCCCGAATGACGTTTATTTTCCGATATTTATAGAGAATAAAGTTTTATCGAACTCCTCATGCGGGAGAATGGCCTGTGTGAACGACATCCTTTTCCTTTCTCCGTGATTTCTTAATATATCGGTCGGAGGGAGGGGGACACAGACGATTTCGAGTCTTGTATGTCCCGGGTTAAGAAAGCATAAATCAAATGAACGATGCGTGAAGGCGGAAGAGCCCGCGATATCGATCAAAGCGTAATTTAAGCTTTGACCGACGCTAGCCGGGAATCGATACCCGACGCGAGCCCAATAACAATCACATTATTCCTGGTTGCTGTTCTTTCACCACCTTGCTGGCCGAAATGTTCGAATCTCACGTACGAGAAAGAAATGATTTCTTTACGCCTTTCGAAAGTTCGGAAATTTTTTCTTCTCTTTTTTCTTCCCTCTAATGACAGATTCATTTAATGGGATTGATATCTATAAAACCATAATGACAATTCTCGTCTGCAGATGACCCTTGTTTTACAAAATACAAATTTTGTCCACTGTCAAATTCGTCACTTTTCGATTCAGTGCCAGAAAGTTCTATAAATCATAACAACCTCAATTTTGACCTGATTTACGTTAACTTGTCATGTAGCCAAATGGTGGCCGAACATTAGGGCCTTGCTCTTCAGTACCGGGTTCATGGTTTCGAATTCGACTGCTGGCATGGATTTGCGTCACCATTCGTCACTAGCTATAAATAGTAGGTTCCAGTCTCATGTAGCAAAACATTAGACTGTAGAGCTCCAATCCAAAACAGGAGCGATGTAAGTTCTCTCTTGCACTCGTCGACTGATAATCAAGTAGGTAGGATAGTTCATTGGTTTTTTTTTAAATTTCTTCTCTTATGTTATACGAATTAAGATTTCTTGACAACACAAACTTTGCAGTGGAGGAACGAATCCTTCTCCTTAATGTGTGGAATGTACATATATTCTCCTCCTCCGAATGGATAGGAGACTGTCAACTGAAACTCACTGTAGGCTTAAATGTTCGTAGGAGTATATATTGATGATTGAGTTTTTTGGTTATAGTAAGGCTAACCATAACACGTATACCAAATTTCAAATTTATACATTCAATATATGTAACAACCCCCCCCCAACTCCGGGGGCCACGTTGTAATATAACATATGTTCTGGTGCGTTATGCTTGCGTGTGACCTGCCCGACTACTTTACTGGGGCAGGTATGTTCGTTGATCACTTCTGGGATGAATGTACTAAATAAATCCTCCAAATCTTAGACGGACAACACAAATTTTATTTACAAGATTTATGAAACATTAGAGTAAAACGAAATGTCATATTTAGAATCTCGGAGACTGCATGAATCAGAAAGGTTAAACCCGAGCATTCCTTGACATTCCGAGACCACGACGACGGTTTTATGTTTGGACTTAATCCAAAAATAAAACTGTCGTCGTGGTCTCTCACATCGAACTGAGAGATGTGTCCAAGTCGCAGGCCTGAATCCAACTGCTCTCTTGCAGATCTTCCCTCCCTTCCTCGGGAAGGGGGGGAGGTGTCTGGAAACTTGAGCCCTTCCGAAAAGAGCACATCCTCCTTTTTCAAGGCCCTACAACAACAAACAAGCGACACCTAAAAGCCTTATCAGCCCCCCCCCCTCTGCCGGTCCGTTCCTATTTCTCCAAGGAACGCCGAGAGCAAGGGGTCTATGGGGGCAATTTTGCCGATATCATGAAGGCACACATGAGTCATGGGTGCAAATTCCTTACAATATACCCTTTGATATCATGTACTCACGTTCTAAAGCCTATGTTTTCAAGTTATCAGGTTAAACAGCTTTTGATAAATAGTTCAATACTACTAGAACCTGAATACTGTAAGGTTAAAAGTAACACGTGTACCAAATTTCGAATTTACCCGTACAATGTACGCTTACATATCATGCGCTTGATTTCCAAAAACTATATTTTGGCCTTTAAAACCGCTTTTAACTGTAGAATAATACTAGTATCAATATAATTTTTAATTTATTAAAATTTTAATTTTTGGAATATTTTTATGTGCTTTGGGATCTAAGACAGAAAAAACAAATAACTACCAGATAAATTAAATTTTTAAAACTCGTTCTTTTGGTGCTAAAAATGATATTACACCCTTAAGAATTCCTAAAGACTCTTACATATTATAATTTACAAAAGAAAAATGTTGAGTAATAGCAGCTGAACGAGCGAAATGATTCCTGAAAGTGAAGGGAATTAATAATATGTTAGGTACCTCGGAATATTTATCTTTCCTTAGACTCAGAAATCTGTTTCAATAAACATCCGAAGAGGAAAACAATGTGTGTTTCATTGTTCTATATTTTGCGTTTTCCTATATATTAGGTGTTTGTTCTTACATAAAATCTTCATTTTGAGTGTATTTTTTTTCATGCTATATATCGTGCTTATTCATATATAAAGCGTATCTCCTGTTTGTTTTACAAGAAAAGTCGGTGAAAAGTTATATCTCGTGTATTATGCACTTATAAAATTTGATGTACAAGTAATTTTTCAGAATGTAATCTAATCGCTACTAATTAAATGATTGCTAATAATTGATAGGACTCAAATACGAACTTAAATGAAACCCTTCGTGCATGATATTTAATCATATATTGTATGTGTAAATTTGAAATACTTGTTACTTTTATCCTCACAATAACAACGAAAAATTTTAATCATAAATATATACATACAATACATACTCGTGTAAACAATTCACTGAACTGTGATTTTCAGAAGATTACCTCCTACAGGCTACTCAGATCTAATGAATCTTTCATTCTTGTCATCTTGGGTCATTGGTACGGTATCGGCTTTTTGAGATGACCATGGGAACTGGAATTGAAAACCTTGTAACTATTAACCCTTTCTTTTAAGGAATTTTATTTCAGTTAGTCCTGTTTGTTCTGTAAGAAAAGATTAATTTTACAACGTAAAAGTAAATGGAGAAGATATTTAATTTTACTGCAGAATTTAAGTAGTAAAATATGCAACAGAAAATAAGAATCGTTCTTCGTGTTAGAAATATGCCGTTCAAAGGTAATAACTATTACTAGCAATGTTCTATGTTAGAATTTCAGTAGGAGGGAAATATAGATTCAATAAAACCCTTATTGAAAAAAATATTTACCTTAATATTTCCTTAATTACCTTAAATTTCCTAAATTAAATTATGTCACGTATATTGTATGTTTACAAGAATAGTAATAATCATGTCGTGTATATCAATTTGTACCCTCATTTTTCTAATGCACGTTATACACATCTAACAACAGTATCATTGTAAAATCATTCTTTAAAGAACATTTGATTCTGACAAACTGGTTATATTCACAGATATAATTTTAGATACCGATACAAGTATGTTTATCAATGGTATGAATATGAAATATAACTATAATTTAAGATCGTTCTAATATCTCTGGGATTTTTTACCGTTCCATTTACTGAAACACATTATAAATAATTTGCAGTTAAAGAAAATTAAGTTACTTCCATTTTAGACCAAAAAACTTTTTTTCTATGAAATGAAAAGATCTTTGCTATGGATATTTATTCCTCTAAAATTCACACTGAATACACAAGCAGGCTATATTATCTAAGTGACTGTAAAGCATAGTTTCTTCAAAAATATACAAGTTATACAATTTATGTAAAAAAGAAATTCTTGTGTCACCATATTTCTTTTCTTTAGATAACACATGAAAAATATTTAGTATAAATATTAGAAAATAAATCTG
Organism: Pardosa pseudoannulata; assembly: GCA_032207245.1. Taxonomy (NCBI): domain Eukaryota; kingdom Metazoa; phylum Arthropoda; class Arachnida; order Araneae; family Lycosidae; genus Pardosa; species Pardosa pseudoannulata. The sequence continues at coordinate 11,883,191 of CM063498.1, forward strand.
CTAGATAAAGGTTTCATCCGCATAGGTACATTTTCTTTAACTTTTGATTCATTTTTTTCTTTTGTATGCATTTGTTTAGACCATATTTTCAAATCAAGGCAAATCTAGGTCGATCTCCAGTCGCCAAGTCGTCGCCTTCGGCATTCTTTCCTTAACTATTACTTTTCTTGTCCTATATATTCTCCTCGTAAGGAATGAAAAGCATAAAAGATTTAATTCCATCACTCAATGCTTTCCAGTAAATTTGTCGTTTCAAAAAGTACACATAAAAACCTCAGAACACATTAGTTTTGAGATCCGTCAACGCGATGTCTTGTTTTCTTCTGTTATGCTCTTCACGGGACAGTCTGCATGAATCCTTGACCGATTTATGTTACCGAAGATATATTCTTCCTAAATAGCGACGCCAACAGTTAGTAGTATCGTTGAAATATGTAGAGATACATTGTATATGACTGATGGTATGCCTACGGAAGTATTATTTATGTTTCCAGTTTTATGATTTATATAAAGACATAAGAGGAAACTTTCGCAGTAAGCAAACATTTCATTTAAGTTGTAATTCAATAATAAATAGTAATGAAAAGTTACTACTTGTCAGAGCTAAGGTGAGAAGTCTAAAACATTCATTTGCCTTGGGTATTAATAGTTGGAGAGAATATGCATTATTCAAAACTAATCGAATCAAGTCAGAGATGATATCCATAGAGAGATCATCACGTCACATGTCAGATATTCCCTTCTTAGATGATTGCTTAGGCAGTGTACTAATTTATCTAACAGGAATTCATTTAGATTTATCAAATATGGTAAAACTGCTTCACTGGACAGTGATAAATGTTGTTTTTAAGTTAATGGGTACATTTTAAATGGTGGAAAATTGATATGTTTTTCTTGCATAACTTAAGCTATTTACTTTTTAAAACATTAAATTTTTATGCACTCTCAAGCTACTTTTCTCATTTAATAATGGAATACCAATTTTTTTTTAAATAAAACAGAAACTTCTTAAATCATCGAATTTGCATAATATTTTAAACAGTTGACTGATTGCGGACTGTTGTGTAAATTTTGTAGTATATTTAAGCACACTTTATCATTTCAAATTAAACCTTTAACGAGCACGAGCGATGAATTCCCTTTAGTAGTAAATCAAAATATTTTTGGGATTAAGGTAGATTTAATACTTTTTTTGTGGTAAGTATACTTACTCCATAAGAGATATAAAAAAGTAGAAAACTTAATGTTTTTTATTTCATATTTTTATTTATGATTCGAAAATATAATTTATAAATTCTACACAAACTACAAATGATATTAGATAATGCACATTAAAACTTTTCCATTCATAGATGTGTGAAATTATAATATTTTCCAAGAAGTTTTAAAAAGCATGGAGAAATATTGCATGTTTGGTACGCCTATTATGCTCTCTTTTGATGTGTCTTAGCACAAGCGACAGTGCTTCTTAGTATTTCTTAAAAGTGGTGTATATTACTTGATTCAATCTCCTATATGATTTCCTCAATATAAAGGCATCGATAATTGCCATATCAATAAGAAGGTAAAAGATTTAAAATTTTAAAAGTCCATGGAGATCTCTTTTGACACTTGGGTAGAGAATATGCTCTCTATATCCTTAAAAAAGGTTAAATTGGTATTACAGCCTCAGAATGCGTAAAGTTTTCAGAACAACTAATTTGGAGTCTGGTTTTCTCCTCTTACTCTTCTCGTGGAACATAAATCTTTGACCCATTTATGTTTCAGAAAATATATTCATCCTAAACAGCAACGCCGGCAGCTAGTAGTACCATAGAAAAGAGTCAGAAATACATAACATATATAACTGATGATATGTCTGCGGAAGTAAAATTTATGTCTCTTGTGTTATGATATATAGAGACAGAAGAAAAAAAATGTTCTGTCCAAGCAAGCATTTAAGTTGTTTATGAACAATAAATAATAAAGAAAAGTTATCACTTTCCTCGACTAAGGTGAAAACTCCAGTACATTCATTTAACGTAGTCTTATGTATTAATAATTGGAGTGAATATATATTATTCAAGATTAAACGGATCAAGTTAGTGATGATGTCCTCAGAGAGTTCATCACGTTATACGTCAGATATCTGTCATTCTTAGCTTATTGCTTAGGCAGGCCACCAATTTATCCAACAAGGCTTCATTTCGATTTATCAACTACGGTAAAATTGCTTAAGTGGGTGTCTCAAACCAGATACACGTAGTTTTTTAAATGTGTTTTAAATGAAAATAAAATAACCTAATTTCAAAAATTCTTTTAAAAAATTTTATTTTTGCTAAAACATATAAATAATTAAATATCTATAAAATTTCAAGTCTTATACACAGTTAATACATACATTCAGTTATATGTATCTGGCGCCGTCTGAATATTAGATTTGAAAAGAGTATTGTATTTCTTAAGGTATCCGTCTAAGTTCGGAAAGCTTTTTTCTTTAAACGTAGAAACTAGTTCATGTTTTTACATTTTTAGATTTATTTTTATATTATCATAGAGAATTGCACTTAAAAATTATTCTTGGAGAAGTTTTTATAAAATTTCTAATAATTGAAGAAAAATTAGTAAAAAAAATCGGATTTTTTCAAAAGGTCTAATTTTTAATAAATTAAATTATTTCAATATTTTTTGATGCAACACATTTCTTTTACACTGGACTAGTGAAACATCTAAAATCTTTGCTTAATTTACATTTGGTAAAAAATTTTGGTCCTTCAAAATCATACACATTGACTTTTTAACGAATTTTCATTACCTTTATATCTAACTATGAGTGTAACATCATTAAAAATTATTCAAATTTAAAGCTTTTCAGTCATTCACTATTAAATACTATCAAAAGCATTCATAATAATTTTCAACAAAATATTTTAAGAACTTTTTGAGAAATCACATTTCAAATTTCAACATCTTATTAAAAATACCGTTCTGAGAAAAACGCATTTGAAGTTTATGAAAGCAACTTTAACTATTAAAAAATTAAAATACATGTTCAAAATTCCCCACACTTTCTTGGTTCAAAACTTTCTAATTGCCAAGTTGCTAATTATTAAAAATACTAGAAAAATGTTTAAACTAATCTTCGTAAAAATTTAAAAAGTTTTGTCCAAAAAAATGCTTCCAAAAAATTCACAACTTCCGGTTTTGAAGTCGCTACTTCCGTTTTGTTTTGACAGCTGTCACTGATGTTCAAACAGCTGCAACTTTTATTTGAAATGCCTTAAATACAAAAGAAAAACAGATTTAGATGCCTAAAAGTTGAAATTTTACAATAGAGAAAATAAATAAGAATATGAATTTTGTCAAAAAATGGCGTTTTTAACGTAGACGGATGCCTTAATCTGTGTTTAAACAAAATAATTTAAATAGATTTTAAAACCTTTTTGTTTTATTATTTTAAGAAATTCAAGATTTAAAATTGAAAGCAATAAAGTTACAGGATAGAATATTGTTTTTGACATACAACTTTTATGTTCTTTCATATCCTGTGAGTTTTAATCTTCTGTTCCCATAGTAGGAATAAAAATGACGTTACGAATAACAATTTCATTTCCCTCTTATAAAAAAAAATACGGCTAAAGAGGAAACTGAAACTTTCTGTATAATATTGTTTGTCATGAATTCAAAATAAAGTAATTAAAAAGTAATAAGTGAAATTATGGAATTTTATTTTTTAATACTTCTTAACATTATTCTTCATTTAAGAATAAAAATTAATGTTTTAAATAAAGCTATATAAGTGAAACTTTTATAAAATTTTGACGAAACCGTTTTGAAATTTTAATTAGATACAAACGGTGAAATAGTAAAATACAGGACTTTTCTGGCTTATTATTAAACGTAAAACAAGTTTAATTTTGAGTTTTAATTTCTAAACAAAGCTTAAAAGTATGGAGAAACTTTGGAGAATAAAACATTTCTGTTAAAAAAATTCAGTTATAAAATACTGAAACGTAAACCTTTCCTAATGCAAGAGAAAGAGTGTGACTAAAGTTTAGAACCAATATTGAGATAATTTCAATTTAAAATATATTTTGCACTTAACTCTTAATTTGACAAGATGTTTTTCAAATATTTTTTAATTTCTGTTATTTTCCCATTTCTGTATAGACATTAGGATCTCTGTAAAATAAACAAAAAATATATCATTTTCCATTTTTGAGATAATGTCCGCTGTGGTGAACACTGACAATTATGTTATATAATAGTTATAAATACACATGTCCGGTGTAGCTGCCAGACTTAGTCAAATTAAGGGTTAAAAGTTTCTTTTTTACCCTTTGTCATTATTATAAATATAAAAATTTTGTACACATGCAGGTGAACAAGAATTATCAACAAAAGAATTATAAACTAAATGGGTGATAGGGTCTCTCACTACAGAAGTCCTGCTTTTAGTATGTGTATTTGTATTTGTTCAGAATCGGCTTTAAGCAGTAGTAGGTGTGTGAACATAAGTTTAAATACTGATTCCTAAATACCACATCCAGCCCGTGGTACCAGTGATATAATTTTGCGCAAACCTTGTTTTAGATTGATAAAATTTTCAACATTATTTTTTTAAATTAAGGGTATAAGAAATTATTTTATATAAAATGGTGACAACAGTAAAATTTTTATTACCTTCTTTTAACGCCGTTCAAGAAATAAGTTTAAATATAAAGAAAAGAATAGATGTCACTCTTTGGAAACACTGCACCGTTCTTGTGACAACAAGCCAGAGTTAAAGTGGGCTACTTTAAAATCCACTCACATCTTTCTTTTAAAAAACGTTATAAGTCAGAATCATTTTTTTTTGTAAAAGTTTTGTTCTATTTTTGCAATCCCTTTCAAATAAATCTAGCAAGAAAAGTGAAAAACTGTAGTTTGTAGCTTTAAAAGGAATATTCTTCCAAGAAACAGTTTTAGGCATGACACAAACACATAAATCAACATTTAATACTAAAAAATCATAATGATTTCGATAAATCAGGATTGGTCGAGTGGTAATTACACATTTAAAAATATTTTCTGTCGAATTCAGGCAAGAACTGAAATTAGCTCAAAATTAAAATATTTTGTTTTGCATTTTCTCTCGTTAACTAACAATCCTGAATCATAATTTTTTAAACTCATTTACAATAAATTCGTATTAATATATTACTTTTATTAAACTGGTAATCATTATAAATATATGCATGTATATGTGTGTGTATGTATATGCATGTATGTAGGTATGTATGTATGTATATATGTATGTATGTGTGATCTCAAGTTTACCTTAAGATTCATATTAATATATTTAAGTATTCGTATTTGCAAAAACTCTTATCCTACAGTATACATATGTAACTCTTATACTTTTATTTTAACCTGAAAAATCTTAGCCTAGCGATGGCCCAAATCAGTAGGGTGCTGCCTTTCCGATCCAGGGTTGAAGGATTCGAATTTCGTTGCTGGCATGGATGCTTGGAATCGGCTGTAACATGCAGAATCCTATCCCTGATTTTTTAAATATTGACTTTAGCCCTTTAAAGTAAAATGAATCTGAAAGCTGCTACATCAAAGATTTTATGTCTTGTATTTTACACCTATAAATAATAACATTACTTCTATTATCTCTTCATTATTCCCCTCTATTTTTAAAAATTAATCCTATTTATGGTTTATTTACAACTATGTGTAGTTTGAAACATTGTTTTTAAATTACAAAGAGATAGTATCTAAACAACATTCCACATCAAGTCTGAAATTTTTTCTTCTTGCACTGCTACTGGTCTATAATATTGCTTCTGCTCTCCCTCGATTACTCAAACATTTCTAGATCAAACGTTGACCATGTTTATAAAATTTTCTTAACTGCTTAAATTTTGAAATGGTATTTTTGTAATCAAAAAGGTGGTTTAGCTAAATATCAGTCAATATCCAATTGTAATTTTTAGTTCTACTTGCAACAAAAGGATTATAAATGCATTCTTAACTTCCCTTTTAATCCCATCTGGCTTATCCTAAATTCAACAACTAAACAAACGTATACAGATGAGCTGCGATAGCTCAGTCTGCAAGGGCAACGAACGCTCACGTAACTGGAGGGTTGCGGGTTCGGAGAACGAGCCTGCCTAAGACCCGGTGTGATCGTTAAAGGTGACTGGGGCACTTAAAATAGGTTCGTGGTCACAATGTCACAGTGGGAAGTGAGCAGAGATTGTCAAAAGGTGCCCCGAGTCAGCAGACCAACGAAACTGGGAGATAGAGACCAACGAGTGCTGTCCAGAGAAATTCGGAACACCAGCACCCAACCGATGGCCCTCGTCCGCGAGGAGTTTCAACAGGCATCCGGGAGTATTGTTTCAATGAATACCATCCGTAAGGAAACAATACCATCCTGAAGGAAACACATGTGCTTGGTTTTTCATGGTCGTGCTGCTGCCCATAAGCATTTGATCACAAAGTCCAACCGTGCTGCACGGTTAATGTGGTGAAAAGCACAACGAAATCGTAGATCAGTGATCACTGATCGTAGATCAGTGGAAACGGGTTCTTTGGATCGACGAATCAAGGTTTTGGATGATAATGTGCTTCCTACGTTGTGGCAGTTTTACGGGTTGGACCAACAATGCCAGTTGTCATGTTTCGAGGTTAACCAAGGCTTGGTATGGTGCTAATGGAGTTCATCGAATGGACTAACCTGCCCAGAGCCCAAACCTGAACCTTATCGAGACCCCCTGGGACGAGTTCAGGGGTGCACTACCTGTCCAAAATTGGTATAGGAACTTATATGTCTACTCCAATCCGAGTGGAAGCCAATACCACTAGCTGTAATAAAAAGACTTGTTGAATGTATGCCCCGGAGGGTTCACGCTGTAATTGCTTCTCGTGGAGGCTCTACCAACTATTGATTTTGAATAAAGTTAGTTTTTCTTTTCTATCACAAGTGTCCAAACACTTACTGGTAGACAATGTATTGTTGGGAGAAGTCCGAAGTCTCTTCCTAGCCCAGACCACTCCTGTTCTGTTTGCCTTAGACGATGGCTTAATACAAGAAGCAAAAAAACGTTGAAGAACTGAATGTAACTTATTGTTACACTTCTGATTTACCCGAGAGAATTCTCACAGAAAAGAACATAAAGTACAACTTTAAAATAACATATATGTATATATATATATATATATATATATATATATATATATATATATATATAGATTGTATGACTTAATATCAGGTCATGTCAAACTGTATTTTTTTTCTTGCTATAACATAATGATTATGAAAGAACTCATACATTCCCTTTTGATCCCATCTGGCTTATCAGAAATTCATTCCACTAACCAGAACAACAAGATAAAACATTAATAGTTTGACAATAATGCTTCTGTTTTCCATTAATCATTTATTCTAATCTTAAAAAAATCAATCCTATTAACCATTCTATATCAATTGTGTAAATTCTAAAACGGCACTGTTCTCAAAACAAAAAGAATAGTTTAGCTAAATATCAGGCCATGTCAAACTGTAATTTTTGATTCCTCCTACAACACAATTATTATCAATGCATTCATAACTTCCCTTTAGATCCCATCTGGCTTATCAGATATTTATTCCATTAACAAGAACATCAAGATCAAACATTAATAATTCGACAATAATACTTCAGTTTCCCATTGATTATTTTACTCTTTAAAAATTAATCCTTTTAACCATTTTACCTTAATTGTGGGAATTTTGAAATGTTACTATTTATAACTGAAGCTATAAAGATTGTTTAACATAATATCATCCCACGACAAGCTCGAATTTTCGATTTTAGCTATAATACTGGTCGTTATTATTTAATGCTTTCACAACTTCCCTTCTGACCACATCTAGCATTTCAAACATTCAGTCGGCTAAACAGGAACATGAAGATGAAACCCGAACAATTCGACACGTACGTTCAGAGTCAATAAACCATATTTCTCGCCGAAGAGAGGGCATTCGAGATCTTTAATGACCAGCATGTAATTCAGGTTTCTCTGTTTGCTCGGAGATCGATATCTAACTTCCAGAAATATCTGTCTCCTAAAGGTTAGATTCGAAATCATTTCTTACCTTCTGTGTCCCTTTGTATATTATATTGGGGCTGCTTTCAGAATTCTCATTTATCTTGTGAAACTTGACGGAACTATTCATTCTCTTTTTTTATGATATAATACAAAAATCAGTAGTTTTTTTTATGAACAAACATAGTACTTTTTCTATTTACTCAGATGATTTAATGATGTCATGAAATATATATACGACTGTGAAGTGAAACATGGTGTATCCGGAATTTCTCTTTCATATAAAAAATCAGTGATAAACTTGTGTAAGGGAAAATGTACCATTCACTATAAAAAATAAAATAATGTTTAATTATCTAGAGATACGACCTCTAATTTTATATTTAAATAATTTTATATCGATTTGATATTTCTTTCTTTTTGTCAATTCACCACAGTGTGCTGAATGAAAAGGTGTTTTATGTATAATCGAGTTACTGTTACATGTCTATTCTGCATAGTGTGATCGTCTAGAGAAGCAAATAAATGTGTTTTTAGTAGATTCGCCTTACTTTTGAGTTTTGACCACCGTCCTTACTAGACTATGCATAATAATGGATGGACATTATGTTCTCATTAGTAAAATGTGGAGACGTAACACATTTCGATGCCTAAAATCTTCACTATAACATCTTTTATTTTGACACATATCATAAGTTAATCTAGTTCTACTACATTTAGATGAAATATTTTTTAAGCTTTATTTTGTTAATTCAAGTAGCATATTTTCAAAAAGGGTCATTAAATATTTATACCAAATGTAAATAAAAAATAAATTAATTTACCCTTACAATAATACTTACCTAACAAATTATTAAAATATACATATGAGAAACTATATTTTTATATTAAATTGATTATATTTATAATTTTTATTCTCTAAATTAAAGACTTTTGAGGTATATGGATACTTAGAACCTTTTTTAAAAATCTAAATGCAGTTAAAAATGAAAAATTTTAAATATAATAAAATAAAATATAATAGTGCTATAAAATAAAATGTTTTTCTCGAAATGATTTAATTCAAGTTTACAGAAAAAAAAGATAATTCGATTGTATTTGATATAAAGAATTACCTTCTACTTTACTAATTCCAGAATTTATTTTATAGGTGCATTTATATTTTTTCAGTTTGCGTAAATCTTTTGTATATTTTAACTTAACATCTCTCATGTAACAAAAATCCATATACCAAAATTAATTTTCATAAAGTTAGACACTTCCTAATGATCTAATAATCTAAACATTATTCGAAAGAAATTAGAACTTTCTACTTTATATGGAATCAGAAATAGGATGTGATAGTAAAGAATTTTCAGCTCGAAAGGTATTATCTCTACTTAATATTATAATAAAAATGAGTAAATTACGTTATTTTTTACTTTAATCTAAGTTCTCAAGCAACCTAGTATTCCTAACCATTCTATGCACCTGGTATGTATATATATATATATATATATATATATATATATATATATATATATATATATATATATATATATATATATATATATATATGCGGGATTATATATGCATATGTATATATATAACATATCCATATATAATCTGATATCTTCCTTATGCATTTTTTTATATATATTTGTTAAATTAATTGAATTTTCAAAATTTACAATGATTTTGTTTACTAACTATTGATTAAAATCAATGTAAAAATAGTTTTGAGAATTGGTATAGTCGAAATTTATTTCAAGGTTGGGTAGTCAAGAAGCCCTACAACAAGTGTAAACGGTTGGATGAAGTCTGCATTGCAAATTAAACGAAATAGATTAACTAAACTAAGCAGGAAGTAAATTTAGATGATACATTTTATGTTTATTTTAAATTTAATATTTTTTAAATAGTATTTGAAGTTTGTTAGTCGTAAGAGACAACACCTCAAAATATTTCTTTTTTATATTCATTCCTGCAACAAATTTTGAGACAATTATTCACTTATTCTGTTTACCATCATAAGGTGTAGATTAATAATAGTAGATATTAGTGTCACATAATATAAAAATGTGTTGGGGATTTATTTTAAATTATTTCTTATTACTTAAATTACAGCTTTAAATGAGACCCATGTGAGCAAGAGAGATTAAAACAATAATTACACCTGATAGAGATTTTTATGCATGCTTTTTTATTTAAAAGCGTTTAATCACTTATGATTAGATCGTAGTAAACTTCTTCAAGAGTTCCGTTCCTAGTAAGAGGTTTTTCTTATAAGAAAAGGAAATTTTTCGGGAAATATCTTCTTTAATACTTAAAATTCTAAATTTTCAGACATCATTAATCACACGATATGAAAGTAATTCAGAGAATGTCAATTCATGTTACATTCAAGACTCGCTTTTTTTTATTCGTCTTTCATCATTAATCACTACAAAATATTCTGCGCTTTCTCACGACCTGCCTTGTTGGAGAAGAATAGGAAAGTGAACGTTTCAAGGTCTACGAAAATTTTTCCGACGGAGTTTAGAATAATGTTTGGCTTTTTATTTAAATCTAATTTTTCTGTTTTGCTGAGGAAACGTCGTGAAGATCATAAAGTTTTGCGTTGAAAACTTTGACCTTTGGTATAGTTTATTAATAAGTTAAATTAATTACCTAATTTATCATGACGAAAGACCTATTATGTGAAGTACTATTTTTACCGAGGTGTCTATAAAAATATACAGAAACTCGTTTTATATCCATACTATGGGATAAAATAATAAGTCCTTGGAGAGTAATTAGCCCTCTTACTAGATTATTACATGAAATTCAAGGAAAAATGTAATTTAGTGAAATTCTATACTTAAAATATTGTTCTATATTATGCAGAAAAACTTTTTGATCAATATAATACTACGAAGTAAAATTCATGGAGCCTCATATAAGGTTTGAAAGGCAGAGAAGGTAGTATCTCAAAAAAAATAAAACCCTCCTTCTCATATACCTATAAAAAAATTGCACAAACTTTTGCTGCACTGCCTTAAAACTTAATTGAATGTGTGATGCAGTCATCTAATTCTTTAATAAAATCGATAGTTTTACGTTTTCTAAAATATTATATTTTAATAACATCAGAAATTTATACAGCATTGATTCAAGAAATTGATCCAAAAACCGTATTCAGGATTGAGTACTGTATATTAACTCAACAATAATTACAACTCGAGTACTGCCGTTTGATGGAGATTAGAAGCATTGATATATAGAAATTTTTCATTATACAAAATACAGGCTGGAATCGAAAATGAAGGCGAACATCTCTATATTACAACAACCCTAAATAAGAAATTTCAGCATTCTACGTCTAGTTGTTTTTTTATTATGCTAAAATATTATTCACTTATATACTTACATACAAACTTCATGTCTAACAAGTCCAAATTCATTTAGGTATAGTCAAAATTTGGAATTCCTGTTGAAATATAAACACTTACATTTTTCGCAATTTTAATACTTCCTTTACTTTATACAAGAAAGAAAATAGAATGCATTTAAGTTCTTATATTTGTATTTCTCATTGTTATAAAGAATAATAAAGAATTATTAGTAATAAAGAGACAAATATCCATCTCAAACAATATGTTTTGTTTCTGTTTTCCCTTCATCAAATAGGAGACATCGAATTTTTAATCTTACCACGTTTATCAATATCTTAACTAAGTTTAAAGCCTGACCTAGAAATAAGATATGTTGCAGAAAAAAAAAACAAATTCTGTGAAACGATTTTATTACTTAGATTTGGAAGCATTATGTGAGATTAAGGTGAGCGAGAGGGTTAACAGCAAGCTTTCTGGTGTTGTATGTTATCTCAGCATAATGTATCGAGGGACCATCCTACTTTTATCCTATATGTAGCACAAATATCAATTAATTTAGCTTTAAAACTCTTCAAAAAATATCCTTGCTTCAATACAACATGAATTTATTTACCCATGATGCCTGTGGAAAAATTTGAAAATCGAAGAAAAGTTCGAGATCATTTCTCTTTCCTAAACTGGAAAGAAATATGATTTAAAACATATTATCTCCTATATCGAAAAATGCTATGTAATATATTAGTTGAACTCCAATCACTAGATTAAATATTACTATTTTATTTTATATTTTTTATTACATTTTATTTTTTATATTTTAATTATTAAATAATATTTTAGTCATCTAGCTCTAAAAACCAGTAGAACCTAAAAACGCCCTCATAGACCCTCATTTCCGAGATTCGAAGAATATTTTATTCCCACGAATTGAACTAACCAGAAGAAAAACTAGGGAACGGGCCATGAATTTAACACAATTCTATTTTTAATGCAATGCATGAAAAAGTTACTTCTTTGTGTTCAACGTATGAAGCATGAAGGTGTGTGCTGATAATTCTATTCTTTCCAGGTCCCTAGAGCGAGTGGACATCGCGGCCTCGCGGCATCGATCCCGGGACCGGTCCCTAGATGGGACCTCCTTCTACGGTGCCCGGACCCGGGATGACGTCCCGATGCCGGACCCGTACAGGGGGGTGCCTGGAAGGGAGACCACCCTGGACGGCTCGCCAGCCGTCGATGCCTACACTAGACTTATGGGAGGCAGGGGAACCAACCACATCATGGACAACAGGTGAGTTCGCCCTACTTTCTACAGAATCAGGAGAAACACCATGATTTTGGAAAGTGTAGTTTACACGATATGCTTCTTTTTAAAGTTTCCAATACAAATTTTCGAGGAACGTCATTGTATGAATGTTACTGGGATTTATAGCTGAATCCCAGTTAATTGGCATTTCAAGTCCTTGTCACAATAATTATAATCCGACATTGTAGTATAGGGCTGTGTAATGCAGCAAGGCATATCTCAACTCATTGTGGTTCTAGCTTTGTTTCAAATGGAAGGTGAGCATATTGGTTGCCTGCTGTATGTCGTACTCGTGATAATGAATGCAGAGGGCATTAATGTAGTTCGTGACATTTCGTGAAATTGGTCTATTGATTCCTGAAAGCTGTTTCACTTATTACTAGCTTGAATCGCGAGTATTTTTAGGGTAATCTTATGGGGGAATTATCTGAAATTATAATTTTTAGAGCAGTTGTTAATAGGTTGGTTTTTTATCTGGGCTGCTGTATCTGATTTTTCAGAATCCATCTTCCTCACATTTTCAGTGAATGTTATTAATTGCATATATGTTTTTTGGGTGAGACATTCTAAATACCATTTCTCATCATGTAGTTGCAAATTGAGTAAATTTGCTTTAGAATTTTACTTTTAAGAAAGTTGTTTTGTTCAAAGTTAATGCAATTAAATTTAGTATCCTATGTACAGCTTCATTAAATATATAGTTCTCTATTCTTTTAAAATCAATTGTCTTATTAATAAGTACTCCAAACTATGCATACAGATCCATTGAACTAATTTTCTTCAGCATTGAAGTAGAATTTTACACCCCGTGCTATAAGTTAGTTGTTTTGCTATACTGCAGAATAATGAAATCAAGTCCGGTACAATTCGAAAATATTGGGAGATATATATTTCAAAATTTTACTTTAAGTTCTGCATTTGTCATTAGGTTTGCTGTTCAATAAGAAATTTAAAGAATTTTTTTAGAATTGCATCGAATCAATGAGTTTTCAGACATGCAAACATTCAGGTTCTTCTGTAAGGAGCAACAGCGTAGTTTTAAAATCTAGCAACCTACCTAACAAGTAGACGTGTATGCAATTTACATACACAATAAACAAATAAAATAGCTCAAACAAATTATACATATTTTATTGGTTTCTAAATTAAAATTGGGAAAATTCAATCAAAAATAAACACACAGTAGTAGATTACAAAGGGTAAATTAAAATTTATTTATGTATCAGTAGCTTTTTTAGCTTTAATAACTTCTTTTTCAGGAAATCTTTTTCTTGTAGCAAACATTAACCCTGATTAAAACATTTACATTTTTCTATCATCAGGGATTCTATAGTTTGTTTGCTCAAATTTGACCTAAACACAGATTGGTTTTTAATGACAGTACTGAAAACTGTTTCACATGCTGTGTTAAAGAACAGTATATTCATCATTATGTTTGGAATGACTTTGTATTTGATTGTTTAATATTGATCTTTAAATTGTTTCAAATTTTTGCTATTTTCCGGAGCCATATGAGGAGTTTTCAGAGCTATCGATTTCTCTCATTTCTCCAGAGAAACTTCAGAGAATTCGAAGTAGTTGGCATGTTTGGGTTTATCCTTAAGGCAATAAATCAGAATGATAATATTAGACAAAAGTAATCCCATATACCTGTATTAAACTAAAATCTATATTTAACATACAAAATTCCATCCATTTCAAGAATAGGATGTCTTAAATGTACATGTCTAATATCCCTTTATACTTGCATTCGTTGTTAAAACTAATTTTAACTAATTTTATTCAGCGTAACATTTGTTTAACATTTTATCTCCCATAAAAAAGTGCAAATTATGCCTACCTAAAAATTAGTTATATTTTGTGTATGGAATGGATTTTGAGTAAGTATACTGTATGCGCTAAATAATTCGACCCTTAATATTTTGATGAATGTCAAAGTTTCAAGTCTCCATTACTCGAAGAAACATTCATGCGCATGCGTCTGTGTTTGGATGCGATAACTGAAAAAGACAACGATATATCTTTATCATGAGTTTCTCTCATCAAAATTGTAGATTAGTATCGATTTTTGGATCCAATCCGTCCACCGGAACTGGTATTTTGCTTAAACGAATATTCAGTTTAGATGACATCCTTATTTTAGAAGTTAAGGAAAAGTCTAGAGAATAACACATCTATTTTTCCAACTTGGTACTTTTTTTTCTCACTGGTGGGTAAATAGACATCGCAAAAGTTTTTATATAAACATGCAAATCAGAGAGTAGAAACAAATAAAAAAGCCCTTCCCGTGTTACCAAATTGATGGAGAAAGGAATCAATCTCTGTGATAAATGTGTGAAAGCCCTCTGAATAATGTGTGAATGCGGAAGATCAGCAATTCATAATGCTTAAAAATTTCCCGGTGAACACAGTAATGGAACTTTGTATATGTTTGGTGTTGTGAATTTGATTTAAAAATATTCTCCCTTTCTGTGTACCCTTCCCCTATCAAAATTTAATGAATACATAATAAAAATATTTCTGTTTCTTAGGTCGGACCAGTTACGTTATTTTCAAGGGTATGTGATTTAAATTTTTACTCTCTAAATGTTAGAAGAAGGAATTGTAGGATGTATTTCAAATTACGTAGAATATGTGTATATTTTTTATTATTTTTATTTCTAAAAATTCTTTAATTTATAAATTTAGTTATTTCACTCAAATTTTTTAAATACTAATTTAACAAAATTTTGTCTCTTAATTATTTATCTCCATCTCTTTATTTTTATATATTACCCATGATAGTCACTTGTATTTGAAAATATTTATTAAGACATGGTTTTAAAACTAAATAGTTTTGAAGCTTCCTTTCCCTCCTTTTTTCTAACTTCTTAAAATGGAAAGATTTAAAACAACAATATATTTTTTACTAGCTTAGAAATACTTTTTCTATTTTCCTATAAAGAATATTCGGAGTAAGTAAAGAATTTTATAGAAAGAAGGAGTTAAAGTCATTGTATACTTTACTATATATCAGTGTTTTCCAACCTGTGGTACGCATACCATTATAGATTAGTATCATTGGTGGTACTATAACACCACGTTCAAACTCACTTAAATCTTGAAAATCTGACATTGTAGCACCAGTAACCGATCTAGCAACTGTGTTAGACACTTGCTGTCTTATACAGGCTATGCCTGATTGGTTCCTTATCCCTTTATTTTCATACGCATGCCTATATTAGTTGTTTTGACTCTCATATACTAGGCCTGTTGACAGAACACAAAGAACAAGACACCAGATGAAGACTTTTTGCTAAATCTTTATTACAGTACTATTTTTGATGAACATTTACAGTACTATTTCTCATGTGCCCAATAAGGCGTCTCATTATGATAAGGACAATGGTGAAGCAAATAAACAATTCTCATGTGACTAGTGTTGCCAGGGCCAAAGATAACTGACCCACATTAGCAACCTCTCTTGTCCAATGGGGTCGAAGGAGGGTCATTGACATCACTTTCGTTCTTCGGTCAGTTTCCCTCGCTGGCGTTGTACAGTATTGTAACTCATTGTTATACCAGTGTATATACATGTTACAGTGAATTTATAATTCAACATGACGTTTAGGTGTTTCAATGTAATTTGTCTCATTATATGATTGGAATACATGGTCAACCCATAAAATACATAATACAAATAAATAAACACTCGCAATAACAAGTTTCACGAAATACAATCATTTTTACAAAGTGGTACAATTTAGCATGATGCACAACCAAGTGGTACGTGAGCCAAAAAAGATTGGGAAACGTTGATCTATATCAACAGCATATCTGATATTAGAGAAGCTAAAGATAGAGGAAAATAAAAGTCCCTATAAGTAATTTAATATTCCTCAAATAAGACATATAAAGCCTAAAAGTATTATTGCTCTCTGTATTTTTACAGTCTGCATGCTGCTTTCTCTGAAATGATTCATAGTAATTAGGTAAACTATACAATGAAGGAGTGTCATCTTACAACAAGCAGAAGTATCAATTCATTTGGTTGTAATAGTAAATTCTATGGTTAAGTTTGGATACTCAGCTATTATGAAAATGTCATTTAATAGGCACTTAAAATGTTAACGACAGCAAGATGACATTTTAGACACTTTAGATCACCGAACAAACAGTCCCAAAAGACGAAGATTTCATAGCATATATACAAGGGTAATGGTCGTGTTTACATCAATATTGTGTCTTACAAAAGAAAAATGAAACAAAGAAATTAATTTTTAGAAAATACTTATCATTTGCTCTCTTTCACTAAAAACATTTTTATCTCCGTTTTAAATGGAAGAAAAATATAGAAATATCTATACATGAATTTCATTTCAATTTTAGTAATTTTAGTTCTACATTTACGCAACAGTAATTGAACATTAAAAATATATTTAAGTCTAACAGATTATCAGTGTCATTTTTATCGCAAATATCCATTAAACAACCACTTAAGTACCCTCTTAAAGAGATAACATAAATAACTTTTTAGACGGTTTCTGTGTTTGTATTTTCTTCTGTTTGTATAGATTGTGTACTCTTGTTCAGTTTTTGTGTGGATTTCGCCATTTATAAAAGATCCTGATTGTTACACTAATAAAAAGCCTAGAAGAAAGAATTTTATAAAAATACAGTTCACTTAATTTACCATGGACCTCTCAAAATATAAGTTACGATGGAGTAATGTTACAGAAAAAAAGCGAGTATGATGTTTTTTCCAAAAATGTATAAAAACCAAAATGATATTTGTGATATTTTTTTTAATATCTTGTAATAAATTGACTTGGCTTTTAGTTTACAGACCAAATAACTTTGCATTTTGAACAATAAACCTATTAAATTTATTAATGAAGGATTACATTTTAATGATTTTATTTTGACTCTCAATGGTTTTTTTTATACTTTTGAGCTTGTTGTACTTTAAATGTTCTTTATATGGATAAACTAGTATAAAACTGACTTGCTGTAGTTTTAGCTAAGTTATATTCTTTTAAAAATATATTTTCGTTTCTCCAAATTAGGATTTTTATCCGAGTCGGAAACTCTAAAAATTAAGTTTCTAATACTTACCAAATAGGTACCATTTTTTCAAAAATGACTTCTTTGTAATGTAAAAAAGTTAAATGCGTTTTAGTTAGGTATATTAATTTGTTTAAATAGCTTGAATTGCTTGCATTTCTAATACAATTCATCTGATATGACGGGGTTCAGCAGATTAACTATTCCTCGTAAAATTTTACCTATTAATTTTTTTTAATTCATAGTACTATGAAACAACTTATATTTATTATTTGACCTTTAAAATACATTTTCATCAATAAAATGGAAATTTACTTTTTAATTTTTTTAACATAAACAAACTAATTCGTGGTTGAGATGTTCAACATGAGTGATGAGCTTAAAAGAAAGAGGTTTTAGTTATTCTTTATTAATAATTATTATTTTTTTTAAAAAAGATGCAGGCCATATACGTTCGGTTTTGTTCTATTCATTAACATGAAATCTTCTAATTCCTCAATTCTAGTGATGTCGAAGACAACTCGCTTGAATTTTGTTAGCAGTTAATTTTATGTGTGCATATATCATGAAATGCAGTTTCTCGTCTAAACTTGAATACACCTAAGAGTAAATCTTCATGATAGTCTACGAACTAATTTAGTTTCTTTAGTCACAAGAGCTTTTTTAAAAGATGAATTGATTGATCACACCCAAAGTAGTCATTAAACATTATCGGTGTGATAGATGTCCGTTTGGTTATCATAGAGTAATTTTCTCTCAATTTTTTATCCCCTGTAAGTTATTTGCATATATTAACTTAATACATACTAGGTTATTACATTTACTGTTTGAGCTGATGTATAAATCTGCTTTTGTACCCTCTTGAAAACTGCATATTATGGGCTACTGTGAAAAAGGATCCAACGACCAGAATAAGATAGGACAATTAACGTTTGGTTTCCGATCTCCTTAGGCTTAATTATGCTGGCGGTGGTAACCGGGACAATTTCGCTTCGGAGCTTCAGTCCCGGCTGAACGAGATCCAGAATCAGTACAGCAACGTAAAGCGTGAGCTGGACGTGACGGCCACCAAGCTCGGCTCCAGCATGCACAGCATCAAGACCTTCTGGAGCCCCGAGCTCAAGAAGGAACGAGCCCTGCGCAAGGAGGAGGCGCAAAAACACGCCGTCCTTAACCAACAGCTCCAAATACTCAGGTCGGAGAACGAGGTAGGTCCCAAACCCTTATTTTACATTTCTTTTTCTTACTAAAGTACTTAAAACAACAGTTTCAAGACCACTAAAATGGGACAACATCCACGTGGTTATAGCCCATGTTAAGTAGAACTTGACCGCAAAATTTTAATTCATGTTAAAGAAAAAGCTATTTCTTCAAGATGCAGACAATTAAAACTTAGCTATCCGAAAAAGAATTTGCAATCAACTTCTGAATTTCATGCTCTATTCAAATTATATATACCTTTATATGACCTTTACAACAGTTTTACACAAAAGTTTTATTCTGGCACATGAAAAACCCAGAGAACATGTAGGATAAATCTGTGGGTCTAGATATTCTCTCGTTAGATGATTGGCAAATTGAAGAGATATACACATTCAAGAACAAAAATCAATCTCCCGAAAATGAGGGGAATTTCCATAAGAAGATCTTCACATCCATCTTGGTAGTTGTGAGTTATAAAATCTTTCATCGGGTCTTAGGGTTACAAAGTTAGTTTTAGTAGAGTATATTCTGTACCTAGTTTAATTTCGAAAAATAAATTTTGATAAGTAATTATAAATTTTTGAGTACATTTCGTATCCAATAATATCCTTTGCCAACAATAATCTTCAGCCGGATTGAAATATTACAAAAAACACAAATGTGAAAATAAGTGCTTTTTGCTCATCTTCTTCATAAAAGGTCAGACGGCTAGATTATGTTAGCTCTCTCGGCAAATTTCTACAGCAATACAAATCAGATATTTTTCTCACAAAGTGGTCCATAAAATATAGCAAATTGGAAGTTTATAGAAAATAGTTAAGGAAAGTGACATGTTAGAATTATTCCCTGAGTTTCTATCACCAGCAATTTATCACAAATTTAATTTCATTTTTATTTCTCGTTCCACTTTCAGAAGTTTGAAAGAAGCGAACAAGTCCTTCTAAACTGATTTTCCTCAAGGAATATTATTTTAGTACAAAAGTACTTCCCAACGATAAATTTTATGTATGAAGAGAATTTTATGGGATTTCCTAAGTTTGGTTTATTTCAAGATTCAGTATATTGTTAAGGTTACCTGAACTATAACTGAAGTTCTAAAATAATTTTAAGTTTAAAACAGGATAGTTTTATTTCGATACTCATTACATCCACTTAATTCTAATTGTTTCGTTTGTTAATCATTCAAATTTCAATGTGCTTTAATTTAAAATTATCAAATCAATAACTATCTATAATCTAATGAACGGCACATGAAAATGTTTAGGTATATATATATATATATATATATATATATATATATATATATATATATATATATACACAATATATCAACTATATATACTGACGTATTTATAAGTCTATTTATTTATATCGATTCTCTCCTTTATCAAAACTTGGTGACTATATATTATAACACAAAATTAGTTTCGCTTCCTCCGCGTCACCAGATGATTAACCATTAAAACACTGATTGATTGGTTTGTCCACACACCTATAAATTTCCATGTTCTGTTTTATTTAACCCAGAAGCTTTCGGAAGATGATGCTATAATAAACTGTATTTCTCTTCATCCAAAATTCTTTGTCTTCTCATTCGGCTACGTTTTTACTTACGACTGTCCCAAGAAAATATGTATTTTCTTACCTTTGTGATGGGCTAAATTTCTCATTACATATACACAAGCATATATATATATATATATATATATATATATATATATATATATATATATATACATATATATATATATGACACTTAGTAAGTGATCAAGACACATATTACTTCATGTATAAAACCTTTCTGATTGTAATCTATTTCTCTATGGCTAAGCCATTAGATATCCTTTGTTCACATTTTGGGACGACAAAAGTGGAGGATATTATCAGTCCGAGTCCCCACTTAGAAATGCCTTTTTGGCATAGCTTACCTAAACAAATTCTTCTTGTCTACTTCCGTGTTAGCTTCTTTACTCTGTATAATTCAAATAGAGGATGTGTATTTCTCCTATTAAGTTATAGTTAAGGAGTTCCAACTACTTATAATAATAACTCGCTTAATTCTTAACCCCCATTATTTATTTCCCCCATTTTTAAATCTGACATTAAATCTGATTGACGCCTTACTTTTAACAAAGGCAGGCTTAGCTGCCTCGGGTAGCCACATCTGTCTGCGGAGTGGGCACAATGCTCTCTGCTCAGATCACTGCGTGTGAGCCGTATTTATGTGGTTAACTCCTCACGCCGGGTACCTCTCAGTAAAGAATCCCTAATTCAAATCTTTTAAAATTAATCTACAATTTAAATCCTGACATATATATGTATGCATGTATGTATGTATGTATATATATATATATATATATATATATATATATATATATATATATATATATATATATATATATATATATATATATATATATATCTGTTAGACACAGTAAGTTCTATGCACCTCACCATACTTTAATTCTAGAGACGAATTCGGCAGTCGTGCCACTTTTTAATATTTTTTTAATATATGAGAAAAAATAAATTATTTATTGAGTTGAAACCGTTTTTCAACTATTTAGCAATGTGACATTTGAGCTATTTTCATTATCAGCCTTTCAGCCTCAAATCCTTAATGCATTACAAGTTAGATATTTATCAAAACAAAGTCATCAATACGGTGGATTTTTATTTATAATGTAAAAGTGGTGATGTGGTGAATCCATAACTGCAGTCGTATGCGATCCTCATACTAACTTGAACCTCTGACTTCGAGTTATTATAAATTTTGATCCCAATTGAAATTAAAAGTCAGTTTCGATTTTAAATATTCATTCTACATTAGTCCTAACCTTTATATATGTATTTTATATATTAAATAATTATCTTAATAAGTAACTAAATTATTAATATGACAAAATATTTAATTATATATTCAATTATTTGCTGTTTGTTAACAAGAGAACTGACAATATGCATAAATTAATTGAAATCGTCCACAGTATTATGTATGCAATTAATCAATAAACCATAAACGAAAATAAAAGAAAACAGGTCATCTCATTTACTGAAGTCGTTGTTAGGACTAAACACACTGTATATTCAATAATAGATATTTAATTTTCGATATTATGTTATAGGAAGTCAATTAGTTGAAACTAAAAAATATAACTCAAATTGGAATTAGTTGAAATATCAGTAAAAACTTAAATATTCTTTGATTAGTTGCCTTGTTTAACATTATTACATGGAAAAACTGTTATTTGAAGAACTTTTATTTACCTTCAAAACATTGAGTTAATTAGAAACGATATATTATTAATGTCTTTTTCATGGTTACGGAAACAGAATGCCAAAACGGGGAGAAAGCCTGCAGTATATCTAGGTATAATTTGAGAAACGTTCATTACAATCGGATATCAATATACTCCAGATAGATATTCCTCAAAAAATCTATTCATTAAGTCGGGCCACTACCGGAAATAATCCAAACGAAGGCAGCTGCTAGTAGCAGGGCAGCTGGTCGTCTTTACTGTAGCGATGTTTAAGTTAACTAAAACAGTAAGTCAGTAGCTAAAACAGTAAGCATTATTAACTGTTAATAATTACGAGCATTTCAATTTTAGGATCAAGTTACGGTTTGCAACCATGTTATGTCTAATATTATTGAATTTTAGAGGCCCCACTTTAGCGTATATTATTAAATAAATTCTTCCTACTGTCGATTTTTGGTTTTGTTTTGTTTTGGAGCGCTACGGTCTACTTTTTGCAACACGATGGCTGATGAGACCGGGATCTACTGCTTAAAGCCGATTCCGAAAGGCTACAAACATCCATGCCAGAGTGGGATTCGAACCCACGAACTCCGGTTCCGAAGGCCAGCACCGTAACCATTCGACCATCGTTCGGCAAACTATCCTTCTTCGTTCCTACTGTCGAACAAACATAGTCTAACTATATTTAAGTAGAAAGTCTAAATTTCACATCTTTCGATGTGTATCTTTTTAAACTAGGCCTTGTAAACCCCTCAATAAATACATCATATGCCTAGAACAAACCACTAGAATTTGCATACTAGAAGAAATTCAGAAAGTAAATAATTCTATATGTTTGGTTTAAAAAATCCGATCCATCCATAATGTAAATGTAAAAATGCCCCATTCAAAGAAAATGCTCCTAATTTAAAATAAAAACTGTATATTTTAATTCTGAAGTATAAATGTTAAACTATGTTTTTTCAAGTAGTAAGTATAATATAAAAATGAGTCTTATTAAAATCTGTTTATTAAAAAGGTGTTAAATATTTAAACTCTATTTCTACAAAATCTAATAATCCTATCTACCGCTTCAACAGTTGTCAGTAAACAACGTTCTCGATTTTGTGTTGTTGCTAAGG
Organism: Pardosa pseudoannulata; assembly: GCA_032207245.1. Taxonomy (NCBI): domain Eukaryota; kingdom Metazoa; phylum Arthropoda; class Arachnida; order Araneae; family Lycosidae; genus Pardosa; species Pardosa pseudoannulata. Next base: position 11,906,532 of record CM063498.1, read on the forward strand.
AGGAAAATATGCAGCTCATATTTAATTTACAAAGATTAAATAAATGATAATACTTAATTAGCACTGTACCGAACTATGAAAACTATGAACAATCAGGCTAT
>CM063498.1:11911632-12009132 GCA_032207245.1 Pardosa pseudoannulata
AAATAGCAATTTAAAATAGTTAAATATTCAAAAGTATTTTAAATTTAGTGGCTCTTAAAATAAATTTTCAGAATCATTTTACAGATCTTAAGTGCTTTTCTAGTTTAAAGTGTTTTTTAAATGCGTAAATTATTTTTACGGCTTTTTGTGAATTTTCTTACCTATCAAACTGCTAGGAAAATAATTCATCTTTATTTATTTTTTAAATACTTAATATTCTTTTTATAAAACTTATTTTCCTTGTATAAAAGAACGTGATTTCATACAAAATGGGGGGATTTTGTACTGTAAACACAAGAGTTTATTCTATTCAATATATTTACTGTGAAAAAAAAGAAATGAAAATTATGTACTTAAAGTTAATCAATAATTAAAATAAACTGAAAACACTTTAATATTTTTGGAAACAGTAATGGAATTTCACTGTATTTTCTTACGACTTAGTAATCTTCCTTATTCTATGTGGGTGAATGTGTATACACTTTAATGTGACTCCTTCTAACCGTTGAAATTTTTTTTATTTTTCAAAGAACTACTTAATGAAGTATTTAACCACTCATAGGGAATTCTTTTCTTCACACTTTCTCATAAAAAATAAGTCAACAGTGCATTTATGCTATTATCCAAACCATTTTCTATTTTTCATTCTTTAAGAATGAAAAATAGAAAATGGTTTTTTCTTGACCCCAAAAAATTGCGAATGATCTGGAATTTTAACCCAATAGTATATAGAATTTTGGTGTATGTTTTCTCAAGAAAAAGAACATTTAATAATACTGAGGTAGATGTCTATTTAAAGCAAGTCTATTTTTGTCATGATTTTCTTTTCAATACATGCATAATTTGGAACCTGATTATACAAAACTTGCAGATTATTTGACAATCAATAGCAGAACCATTGTACTAAAACTGAACTGAATATATTAAATTATTTCAGATAGATGGTCTGTAAATTAAATAATTCCTTTCTACGCATGCACTAAACATACATTTTTGAGTTACTACAAATTCATGGCCAATTGTATACGTCAACTGATCTTAAAAACTCACATGAATATCTTTAAAACTAAACACTGCCATCGATTCATTGAGCTGCTTTTTTAGTAAGTTCATGAAAGGAGAAATCTGATAAGGAACTTTTCCTAAATAAGCTCGTCATTTTTTTTAAATTTCTTAAGCTACCGTAGCTTTATGGTAAGAAACAACTGTTGAAAAAGAGAGAACAGATTTACTTCTGCAATATTATTATAAAATTTAGGTGACGTAACCCCATGCACTATTCCGCCAACTTACTGTGACGTACTATAAAATTCGCTCACATCATCTGAGAATCTGATATTTTCTTATTCAATCATTGTGGTCTAGTACCCTGATGTTATACGAAAGTGAATTTCATGTGACCTGGATTAAGAGCCGATAAAGTGTCTAAGTCACCAAATTTGGCTGCAAAATTCACTAAATGTAGTTCAAAAATTAGTAAAGGTTTGGTTTGATTTAAAACTATAGGATCTACTCTTTTGCACACGAGAGCTAATGATTCAGGGACCTACTGTTTAAAGCCGATTCCGAAGGGCTACGAACATCTCTGCCACTGTGAGATACAATCTCACTAACTCTGGTGCTGATGATCAGAGGTCTAAATAATTGGCTATTTTTCGGACAAATTTAGTAAAGAGAAAAAATACGTGTTTTCATAATGATGTATATTTTTACTTAGTTCACTTTGTTTAAAATGACAAAGTCAATTAAAACCTTCTTTTTCTCTACAGGGTATAGAAAAAAAACCCATTTAGAGTAACCCCAGTTCTTTTTTTAATACTCTGCATACACCAAAAATATGTGAGCTTTTCTATCAATGAAGCAGGATTACCGAATTATATATGTATGTAATGTATTTCCCCTCCCTTTCATATATTATATATATAAGTATATATATATATATATATATATATATATATATATATATATATATATATATGCTACAGTATAGAAAATATATTTCTGCTTACATATAAAATAGAAGATCTTTCCCTACAAACACTATATAAAGTAAAAACACTTTGCTGGAATCTGTCCTGCAGGCAGTTTATTCTATTCACGAGATTTGCTGTTCTTTGCGTCAAAACTTCAAATGCTAATAATGTGACGTAAATCGGAGAGATTTGTGTGCCGGAAATTCTTTTAGGCGTGAACAGTTCCTTATGTGTGAGTTATTTGATGAGGTCTTGAGAACCATGTCACATTTTTTTTCAAACGCTGCCGGATATTTGCCTGATTTGGTTTCATCTATATTGCTCTTAACCGGATCTCTCTCTCGAGGGAGAATTTCCCGAGGAATACCTTCAGGATCTTACAGGAAAAAATGTTTATTTTTCACGTAAAGGATGCGTGTTAAGGAAATATTTATTCAGTAGTGGTATGTGTGTCTAGAAACAGATGGAATATTTGTACTTTGTATGAATCAAATATTAAATGAAAGTTCTTTAGACTTTTTGAAAACAATTTTTAACACAGAAGTGGAATTTTTACATAATTTCCTTACTACTAAGTTATTGACGAGTATCATACAAAAAATTAGTTTACCAAGCTCCCTAAAAAGGAACAAAGCCTATAACCTTGAAATATTTATTGCAAAATTTGGAGAAATAATGCAGCTACTTCTCAACTTCTCAACATAATAACCACCAGAACTGCAACACTTTCCATACCGTGGGGTAGTCCAGTATCATAAAGTCTGAAAATGAGGCCAGCGTATCATAGTTGTCCACAAATCTACGGGATACTACCAAAAATTACTTCAAGCCCAAAAAAATGACAGTCTCTAAGAAAAAGATAGGGACTGTAGGATGGAAAGTCCTAATCGATGACAGATGACCGGCAGCAGCGGTTGACATTTTATTTATAAGAAAAACCTCAAAACCAAATACGCTTTCCGTTGATTGCTCATTACATCCTGCTCTACCTCCTGTGCTTTCAAAAAACATCGGTTGGTGAAAAAGAACTAATGCAACAAATGCTAATGTAAGCAGTTGGTAATTTGCAACTGCCTTATACGATAGCTATTCCATATCTTGGGCTTGGGACATCGTATTTCAGGTCTTTTATAGTGTCATTTTGTGGCAATGTGGAAATCTTACTTTCTGGATGACCTTCATAACATCTATATATGAGTATGTTTGAGTGTGATAGAGAGAAAGTCGCAGATAAGTTTTTAAACGTAAAATTAAGGTTTGGGGTTATTATACTATTACTCCGCTCTCTTTACTATTATTCAGTATTCTTCACGCATATGTAAAAAATTGAGGTAGTTTGGCCGTACGGAACAGGCATATTAGATATCGCTACGGACACCGGCTCGTCTTTGTGACACCTTATGAACCAAATCTGCAACAGCCGGCTCTTATCTGTTGAGGTTCTAAAGACATCCCGTCAGAAAAATTTTGGACATGGTTAATGCGAAAAAGAAGGAAAGGTTTGGTTTGGTTTGGAGCGCTACGGTCTACTTTTTGCAACACGAGGGCTAATGAGACCGGGACCTACTGCTTAAAGCCGATTCCGAACGGCTACGAACATCCATGCCACAGTGTGATTCGAACCCACGAACTCCGGATCCGAAGGCCAGCACCCTAACCAATCGGCCATCGTTCGGCGAAAAAGAAGGAAAGAGTGGTATTAAGAGCTAGTTAGAGGATTTTCATTCACATAAATTTGCAATTATTTTTACTCGTAGCTTTACACAAGTATAAAAAATGGACCTTCATCATCCTTAATTACATATGTGTTTGTCTACAATTCACAAAGGTAGAAGCCGTCATTATGTGTAATGACACACGCACGTATATATAGGTGTGTATATATATATATATATATATATATATATATATATATATATATATATATATATATATATATATATATATATATATATATATGTGTGTGTGTGTGTGTGTGTGTGTGATGTTTGAAAACGAAAAATTAATGGGTTTGAGAGCAGAAAATGCAGCTTACTCTTTTAATGCAAGCGCATGAATCTTTAATTACTCATTATAACAGCACTTAACGCGTATGCATTGAGAGAGAGCGTGTTGCCAGAATTCATGCAGCAACCCTTTTGAAGAAGGGTTGCTGCATGATTCCTGGCTAAATGGGGTTCCTTTGTTAGAATGTAGAAGCTAACCACGCCCCACCATTTTTGATGGTTGACTGTTAAACTGTGCAATATACATGAGTAAAAAGACATTTGACTTTTCGTATGCCTGTTATATACACACACACACACACACACACACACACACACATAAATATATATATATATATATATATATATATATATATATATATATATATATAATCAAAGCTCGGGCTAGTAGGTGAGCATGAATGCAGTCAGACAGTAGAATATGTACTAGGTATACGCATTGACATGGGCAGCCAAATACTATCTTGCACTCAGAAACAGGGGTAGGCCAATTACTACATCGTGCGAAATCTGCTAATAGACCAGCACTGGCCTTGTATATATATATATATATATATATATATATATATATATATATATATATATATATAGAGAGAGAGAGAGAGAGAGAGAGCACTTTATTGCGTGTAGTCCTTCAAATAAAATCACTGCCATAAAGAATCAGTAGATAGATCAGTCTAAGAGTGACAATTTTCACTTAATTAAATTCTGTCCTATTTCTTTAGATTTGTAGAAATGATATAAAGGAGGTGTCTGCTCAGTAAAATTAATTTCCATATTAGGGCAATCCTTATCTTTATTTTCATATCCTATTACAATAGCTTTATTTTAGAGGAACATATATGTCTGTCATTGTGTAACAACTGCGATAAGCAAATAGTTTAAATTCCTTCGATAACTTTTGCTTAATTGGTATGATGTTTTTAAACTAGCCATAATACCGGGATTATAAAACCCATCCTTATGTTCTGAAACAACTAGTTCCTATCATGTTGGATAGAAATCTAAATCTTTAATTTCAGGAATTCTTAAACTTCACATAGCGGCAAGAAAATGTGTTGTATTAATCACTAATCATCTAGTAAAAGATATACATCAAAAACCATCTTATAAACTGTACCAAAAACTTATCCAACATACTGAAACATTTCACTGCCTGACTAATGCTTTGCTAAAATAATTAAAGTTAGTAAAAACAAGAAAGCCGAATATATAACAAAAATAAGGTAGTTTATATTTAACACCTTTAATAGAAGAAAATTATCAGACATGAATTTAAACTCGATTGTACATGCGGTATTTTCTAAAAGTGTTACTATAATCATTATTTATATATATATATATATATATATATATATATATATATATATATATATATATATATATATATATATATATATATATATATATATATATATATATATATATATATATATATATATACATATATACATATACATATATATATATATATATATTTATTTATTTATTTATATATATGTATGTATGTATGTGTGTACGTGTGTGTGTGTGTGTGTCAGGCTTATAAATGGGGGTTAAGAATTAAGTGAGTTATAAATAAAAATTGATAAAACTCATTAACGATAACGTAATAGGAGAAAGACACCGAGCTGAAGTATATAGAGTGGAGCAGCCAACTCGGAAGTACACATAGGAATTTTGCTTAGGTAGCAACTCCAAAAGAGTCATTTCTGAGCAGGAACTCAGGCTGATAACATCCTCCACGATTATCGTGGCTAAGTATGAGAACAAAGGATTTACAAATGGCATAATTATGGACAGAAGGATTATAATAAAGAAGTTTTATATATGAAATGAAATGTGTCTTCCATGCCTTAACCACTGTCCATCTCATATATATATATATATATATATATATATATATATATATATATATATATATATATATATATATATATATATATATATATATATATATATATGTTTGTTTGTGTGTATGGTGGTTTTACTCCAATATAGTAGTGTCGCAGCCTGAGTGCAAAGGATACCAAAAATCAAAGTATAGGTGTATTTATCAAGAGAAGTTAGTTCAGTCTGCCACAAAATTATATTTTAAACTATTTGAGACGGTGCCATCGAGAGACAATTTAAAAGTTTGTGATGTCATGAAAGGATAATGAGTATGCAATGAGAGTGCCGTAAATGTACGCTATCCTCCAAGATAGAGGAAATCATTTTGCCTGTAAAACTGTTTTTACCGTTGCGTCAGTAACCTGACTAAGAAATCGTCAAAACTATTTTGAAACAATAGGTTCAAAAGCTCATTTTGCTTTGTCTTTGCATGATCAGTGACATATCCGTAAAAATTGTTTCCCTTTATTGATATTATATAGATAATGTAAATTAACATTAACATGCAAATTATCATCTCAACTTGTTACTTTTCGTTACCTCTAATCTAACTTTGCATTACATTGTGTATAAGACTTTTTCCTACATTCAATCCACCTAATTTACAGTATTAATCTTAATTAATTCGAATTTTATCATCGCTATTTATAAATAAATTCTATCAATGAATTTTCCATCTCTTCTTCTGCTTACATAGTTACAACATCATGTCCTCTTTTCAGAATTATAGCTCTGAGAATCCTTATTAGTTGATTTTTAAAACTATCGATGTTTTGCAAATCATTTTTGATTTAAAGACACCAAAAAATAAATTAATAAAATACCTTTAAGAGCAAAAACCTGGGTAGTTACTATAGTTTATTATTTTATATTAACAGAACATGATGAAATAAATTCCTTATTATGATATACTTATTCGTTAATCGATGGATGTCCAGCAAATTTATTCCTTACTATGTTGATAGAGCCTGAGAAATGCGGACAATAAAAATAATTACCTCCCTGTACTTCCCGTTGTTTTCTTGGAAGATCTTTAGCATTTCCCTTTGTATTTTTTTCTTCTTTGCCTGTGATGGGGTAATTGAATTTATTCATCTCCAATAAGGGTTTTGCAGAGGCAGCAGAAACTTAATTACGGGTTACTTTCATTTTCTTTTATTGATATATCATTGTCTACTTTACTTCTTTTGTTTTTCTCCCTTTTCATCACTAGTTCAAAATCGTGTAAAAACAGGCTAAACTATTTGCGTAATAGTTAAAAAGTTATAAATAAAATAAATAGTTAAGACTTCATATATATTTAAAAAATTATTAAGTATTTTTACTCTCTCAATTTTAATTTCTATTTGTGATTTTCCCATTTGTTCTACATGGGCCTGCCTTATAATTTAAAGAAATTTCCATAAAATGTGTCTTAAAAAAATATGACTTTAAAGTACGCTATAAACAACTCCCCTAGTAAAAAACTCGAAACAGTATCTCTAAATAGTACTCTCGAATAGTACTCTCGAAATAGTATTCTAAATGATTTTATAGTCAAAAATTCCCTAAAATATCTTCAGATAATTATTGTTTTATACTCATTTTTTTTCTCTATATATATTTTTAAGATAACAGTTGATAATTAACTTTAAGAACAATATAACGTATGACTACTCACTATTAATACCTCAAATTTTCATTGCTTAGTAAATGTCATTAAACTAAAGAGAAATAAAATAAATTTTGAATAAAAATTGTACAATTTTCATGTATCAAATTTGATTACAGCTGAATATACCATCCGTTTTTCTGCCGTACTTTATTTATGGAAATGGCATATCTAATATCGCTCATTATTATTTCTGTCAAAAATGCTTTTTTTTTAATTTTCAAAAGTAAAAGATCATAGAATATTTTTTCTTTTTATCACTTTAGCCAAACCTTCTATGTAAAGTTATATTGAATACTCTAACTATATGATCTAAATAGTAGCAGCATTTGAGTTCTGAATCAAAGTCAGTAAGCTTGGGTCTTAATGTAAGCAATGTCTTAATGCTTTGTTTTTTTTTTACTTGTTTAGAATCGGATTCAAGTACTACATTACAGTCTTTCGTATAAATATTACTCATTTAAATTTATTAACTTTGTACGTTTGAATCTTTTGAGGAGACTTACTTTTTTCTTAGATGTGCTTAAAGCGAGCAATATCATGGATCTGATATGTTTGAGATCAGAGGGATATTCTAGAAGGAGAAGGAGAAATTTCACCAATTCACTTCAATTCAACTAATTACTACATTATCCTAAAGGTAGAATTTAAAATTGTTCACCGAACTAATCTGATTTTTGAGATACAAAAAAATCAGTCACTACCAACATTTGCTAATTTTCACCCTATCATATTATCTTAGTTTTTATCAATCTTCTAAAATAGGAGTTAATCAGTCATCCTGTTTTTATGTACTCATGAGAGATCGTTTTTTTTTTCATTTTTGATATCAGTTAAGCAATTGAAAGTTGAACTCTTATAAAATTAAATATTTATATCTTTCTTGTAAAACAACTACTCCTTGAACACATAAACAGAGTAAAATTATATACATTTAACAGAGCAAGAAACAGAATGAGTCGATATAATGTTTGTATTTTAGATGGAAAAAATAAGAACCTTTTATGGCTTACAAGAATTATATGCCTTATGACTATTTTCTCATCTTACAACTTTCACATATCACGTAGTATGGTATTTATGACCAGCACATAACTTTATACGCTTTATTATCCATACTGTTATCCTTATAACTGTATAGAAATTGCGAATATGATCTATAAGGCATTTGATGTAATCTACCAAACTTCATGTTCTAATACAAAATTACATACTTCCCTAATCCTAACACATTTTTGTTAATGACTCATGATTAGAAATATGTGTGGATTATGGTAGCAAAATCCAGACTATATTCAAGCTTCTAAGTTTCTATATACTTAATGATTTGTTTCAGATTTATCTCATTCAAATCAAATACTATATATCTTAGTTTCATTGATGGAGCTCAACCACACTTCCCTATTTTAGTATAAATCATTCAACAGAAACACTTCCTTATTAAGTTGTGTTCCATTCTCCAAACAGTTTTAAGTGCGAGTATATTTTTTCATATTTACAATGTTCAAAGTCTGTAATAAAAATTCTAAAACTAAACAAACTGTAAAATTCATTCTTTTTAAATTTCTAGATTTAATATAACTTTTCTGTAGGATTCTTAATACATATTTACATAAAATATATTCCATGATTAAACAGATTCATTTTCAACAATTGTATAATGATTGAGTTCATATAATTTCGGTATATAATAATTTGAAAACCGGTAGTATAATAAAATAAAGAGTAAATATTAGTGGCAAATACCTCTTAAGTATCCACAGCCTTTTGATCCATTTCAGAAACAAGCCGCTCTCATTCAACAGCTAGAGGAAGAACTGCGAATGTCTCATCTACGGAATCCAGAAGCAGATATACAGCACCTGGAGGCCCTTTACGCCGAGAAGGAGCACATGACCAAAGAGATTTATCTTCTCAGGGAAACTATAAAGGTAACCGTCTCCAGTCAGTCCACGAGAACTTTTAATCATTGTCAATATGCTTAAATAGCATTGTATATCACCAAATAAGAGCAATACACCTGTAAGAATGGAAACCTCTTGGTAAGAATTGTTGATGGTAAGATATCAGATCACTAGAACATAAAATCAAGAGAATTACAGTTTTACAACAATTATTGTCGTATAAACCTGTGAAATTTTTTATGATAATAGATTCAGCCAACAGACTCCTAATCAACGTTGTTTGAGTAAATATGGCATGTTATCCCTTTTGATGTTCTTATATGGAACGGTTCAACTACAGACATTAAGTAGGGCTATCAAGTTGAATTATAGTCTTACGATAATTAAAGTCTAAAAAAATGTGGAATTTTTGCATGATAATAGACAGACTCTCAGTACTAATTAAAGCTTTTTAAATAAATATGGGATGTTATCCCTTCACTTTGACGATCTGATAGAGAACAGTTCACTACAGCCATTAAGTAATAATGGGGGACGGATCACATTGATGTTTCAAAATAATAGTTCTAAAAATTTTATATGAATACAATGGACCGTTACAAATTCACTTCAAAAAGAATTTTTCAAAAATTACAGCTAATAAAGAGGTTAGCGCTAAATCTTCGTGGTTTTGACATAAACTTTAATAATTAAAAGTACATAGAATCCTCTATCAGTAACACAGTGATTTGTCACAATACATGCACTCTGATTTAAATTCTATTTATCATGGAACCTTCAGATATTCCAAATTACTAATTTATAAGTGTAAACTAAACTTCTCGGCACAACAGCCCCTCGGGCGCCAGGGCCTACGGGGCCAATCTCCGTTTCCGAGACCAAGGACCCTGGGGTGCGAAGCATATGTTCCGGTTAGGTGGTCAACCTTTCGCGGAACCCCCAGTCTTTAGTTCTCAAGCTTGCTTGATCCTCAGCTTGTCTACCCACTGAAGAGATGAAAGGCTGAGTCAACCTTGCCCAGTCCGGGGATTGAACCTCGGACCTTTGTCTTAATAGCGCGAAGAGCTACCCCAACGCCATTGGGCTTCAATTTATAAGTATACTTTTATGCTAAACCTTAATTTAACCCTATTTTTCTCGTAGAATAATGTGTATTTTAAACTGCTTTGTAAAATCAGCAAATGTAACAATAAAAGTTATGAATTGTATTTATAAATGTTAATATATTCTTATGCTGAGATTCAATGTAAAATATGAAAGTTTAGGCAGAAATATACAAAATATTTAAAATGTTACTGAAATAGAATTTTGTAAATCGTGCATTGAAAATTAATATTTTGTTTCACGTTTTAAAAAAAGAAAATTTTGTTTTTAGTTTTTATTTAATTATTATTCTTATATATATACACTTGAACACTGTTTTCACACAACGATAATTTGTAATACAGGATAAAAAATTTTTGTTTTAATCATTTGTTGTAGGACTACAGAGTTTTTCGCACTCTATCACGATTTTAATGTTGCTCAAAGTTATCTTGATCCTTAAGTAATTGCATTTATATTTTTTCTTTATGTCATTGTGATTGGAAAGTCTTATAAATGTACTTCTATGTATGTACTGAAATACCAAGCAAGATGTTATATTATTTTAAGTAAACTTTGCTTGTCATAGTAACTTAATAAATAGTTATATATGTAACAATATGGTTGTTCATTACTAATGACACTTGAAGGCATTGTTCTTTAGTAATACCGGAAGCATTAGGTGTAATTCTTGCTTTGAACAAAGTAAAAATAAGTTGTCGAAATAATAAAAATTGATTTAAAAGTAATAACAACTTTTAGTACTAGTGTTTTGGGACATTATTGTGTTATAGAGGCAGTAGAAGTCTTTTGATGAATATTCTAAAAATCTAGGTTCTTAAAACTAAAGTCTAAGAAGTTTTCGACTTTTTTCAAGGGGGTGTACCTCAAAAAATTACTAGTAAAATTTATAATGATCTTTTAGAATTAGAGATCATTAAACAGTTTAATGTAAAATAATCTTCCGAATCTTTTAGAAATTTGACGGAACCCATTTTGAAGTGCTGTATCAAAAATTATGTTAATCGTACAATATGCCTCTAAACATGAAAAGTATTTTCATTGAAAAATAAATAAAACATATTTTACATATTTTAATGATCCCCAGTGCTGTAAATTTAGTATGGTTAAAAAAAGTAATTTTCTCTTTTAACTTCAAACTACATTATTAAATTAAAAATAATCACATGCTTGCAACAATTTTTTATGTGCTTATAAAAAGATACATTTAAGTTTCATAAAAAGAAAATTCTGTTTACTTAGGAAGTCAAGCACACTTCAGGACAGAGTTTGTCCTGGAGTGTTGGAAAATTTGCTTTTTCTATTTAAAGCTCATCGATGTTAATTCTGTAATCCTCTTTATTTCTAGCTCACTTTAAGTAATTACGCCCAATCCTAATTTAAACTGCAGAGAGGTTGAAAAAATTAAGAACACATTAGAGAAATCCAAAATTATAGGGTGTAAAAATCAGTTATAAACAGTTGGTGACAGTAACAGAACGATACAAACATTAGTTTATGTTTGCGTCGAGAATTATTCTTACATTAAATTTCCTTAAAACATTTGCTCATATGATGAAAGGCTTATGTTAGGTAATAAAATTAAACTCTTCTTAAATTTTAGTTCATTTGCGTAACATATTATTTCGATTCTTATGAACAAAGAAAAGCTAAATTGGGATTAGAAGATTAAGTACAAAAAAATTAATCCTTCTGTTGAGTTCTAAATACATAATTTTTACATGTACATCTTTATTTTAATGGAAAATATTGACTAATTACTAATTTAAACTGTAAACACTTAAATATCTACAGAATGTCCAATGTTACCTAATTTATTTATCACTTTATAAAAATATTAAGGAATGATATAAAACCATTAAAATTAAAATGTTAGTACACAATGAATAATACAAGGGTACTAGGTATTTTCATACTATAACATTTAAAAAATGTTCAGAAAATGATCAATTATTAGTAATTAATGTTTTATTGTCACATTATATAAAAATATCTTGTATACATTCTTGGTCTGATTTTGTATTCAGACATGTGAATCCTTCTCTGCGAATACAACTTGTAAATAATGCACAAAATTACAACCCAGTTTCGAAAAAAACATGTCTTCGATCATAGAAAATGAGACATTGCTCCAAGTAGAATATCTAAAGTATCATAATCTTTAGCAAAGCTACTAGTCAAAAACTTATAAAGCTACAATATATATAAAAAAATAATACAATACAAATATTCATACAAAATCTTCAAAATTAGATTTTTTTACTCGAAATTTCAGTAAATATTTCGTATGTATATATTACAATTCATTGGCAAATCATTTTACAAGCTTCTTAAATCATATATAAGTCAGTGGAATATTTATATGAGTACACAACATTTCATTTAAAGCAAGTTAGTAACATTTTAAACATTCAAGAGAAGGATACACTTAAGTAAGTTTTGAATTATTTGTTATCGAACTAAAATAAAATAAATATAACTATAAAAACTATACATTTACATCATTTTATTTTTATACCTATCTTTTTCCTTTTTTTTCATTTAGGAATTGGAGATGAGAATAGACACACAAAAGCAAACTCTAGCTGCGAGAGAAGAAAGCATCAAAAAGTTGATGGAAATGCTTCAGAATAAAGGAATGAGTAAGTCTCAAAAGTTTTGCTGTCACAATGCAGAATTTTTTTTATTAACTTCTGTTGTAACGGTTCCTTTATATATATATATATATATATATATATATATATATATATATATATATATATTATATATATATATATATATATATATATATATATATATATATATATATATATATATATGTATATATGTATATGTATATATATATATATATATATATATATATATATATATATATATATATATATATATATATATATATATATATATATATATATATATATATGTATATATATATATATATATATATATATATATATATATATATATATATATATATATACAAACTCAGTGATGCGAGCTTCCTAGGCTGTGAGCCTCCGCCCCCCTCCCTCACTTCTATATCCTGCATAGAAAAATAAGGTTTTGATCAATTGTGTCCTTTTCACAAAGTGAGCTAAAAATTAACAAATATCCGAATGCAAATATGTATTTTTATTCGTTTTCCTTTGTATTACACTAATTTCATCTACAAGAAGACAATGTTGGCGAGTAACTTAAGTACCAAACTTGGGGATATACTGATAAAATAGGTAATTTGAGGATATGTGCACCACATGAGACTCACTTTATGACACCACATGTGAGTCACATGACACTCACTTCCGGTATATATAATCTATACGAAATTTAATGTAAAATAATGTAAATAATGTAAAAAAAACTTATCTAACATATTAAACCGTTTTTTTTATTTTGCTTCCTTTTAAAGATCAGTATGTTCGGTAAATATTTTGGTAGACTGTAAGTATGTGTACTTACTGCCACTAGTATAATTTTTTATCTCACTTACACATTTCAGTTTCGTAGCAATTTAATCATAATATCACGGTAGAAGTTAGATATTTTATTTATGATGGCGTGCAATAATTCTAGAAAGAAAATAAAAATATTCAAGACTCAAGACATTAAGGATTATTAAAGATGATACATATACTTTTTATCTTTCATTACATGAATAATACATTTTTTACCAGAGGAGATAACAACATTTGACGAATTACTATGTCTAACATTTCTGTTTCATTTTGCATCATTCATCTTCTAAGCCTGCTTATTTTTTACCATTTTCTTCAAAATGAATTAATTTTGTTGCTAATATATATGCAATAGGTAATTAAGCTTAATCTGTGCAAAATAATCTCTATCATATTTGAACTTTATTCCATTTTATTTCAATAATTTTTACCACGGGTTTCAACATTCAATGCCATTTATTAATTAGACAAATATTGAATATATTTGTAGGAATATATTTGTAGGAATATATTTATAGGAGTCATTTTTTAGAGAAAATATCTATCTGATAATCATATCACTTGGTGTTAAAATTTGGATCACTGCCAAAATCAGATATGCGAATAAAGGAATAAATGGTGACTAATTTCATTTTAAAAAAAATTCGTTTGTGTGCAAAAGGCAGTCAAGCGAAACATAATCTATCATCTATCAGAGGTAAGATGAAATGAAATAAAAAGCCTTACCCAGACATTTGAAGCGCTGGTCATTTCTCAAAACTCACTGTGATCTACTTTGTTGACAAAAAATTATTTACTAAGAATTGTCGGAGAAAAAATCTTTATTTCCTAAACTTCAAATAATTGTAATGTCTTGTCCTAAAAATGGTTCAGAAATGTTGAAAATAAATGTTTTATTTTTATTTGTTTGAAATACAGTTCTCAAAAAAATTATCAGAGAGAATAAAACTATAGGAGTTTTTAAAATTATTTAGATCAGTTAAGATACTTTAAGGCAATGTTTTACTTCAAAAGAAAGAAAGATTGACTGAAAATGAAAAGTACAGCTCTAATTCAAAACTATGTGTTAGGGGCACAATACATTTTAATTCTTGAAAATTTAGATCAATACGATTATTGAAGATTTTATGCAGAAAAAAAATATACAGAGAATATTTGAGAGAACAGACTACCTTTACGATTTCATCTTTATTAAATGAGATTTCTTAAGCTTTCAGTACGTGATTTGTGGCATTGTGACTCAACACATAAAATGTTGTAAGTTTGTTTCATGCTGGGGACAGAAGTTGTTGACTGAGAGCAGAAACCCAAACGTTTAGCCAGTGCATAGCCAAGCCACAGATTTTTATGAGGATGGAATTCAAAGACTCTGTGATACTGGTGACTTGATATTCATGGAAATTAAGTTAAAAAGTAGATTAAAGCATTGTCTTTTATGTAAAAATAAAATTTATAAAAATGTTCATTTACTTGTTTCGTATTCGGTATAACGACACTTAAACGACTGGTTCGGGGATTATCGAAAGAGTAAAAGAAAATTGAGCTTGCCGAACGATGAAGATGAAAATGAATGCTAAAAGAATCGTGACTGTATATTCTCCTTAAAGAAACAAAAACGTTTGTTTTGTTGCTGGCGATTGAAAAGTTATCTGCAGTTTCAAAAGTGTGTGTCTTAAATATTTTGAAGTTTAGAATAACCATTTGTTGAAAAGTTTATTTTAATGCTAGTTTAATTATAGACGTTTCTTCTTATGAAATAAAAAAAAATATTTAAAAATATAAGAACTTTTATCTTAATACAGTGTTAAGGAATTAGTTTAAATATTATCGTGATAATTGAAGCATAAAAGAAATATTACCGTTGTTTGGCCTTCCTTTGCAAAACAACCTTAATGAGTTTGTTTGTTCTTATAATAAAGGCAAGATGTAAAGATTTTGCTGTCTATCACAACAATGCCAGGGCTAACCAGAAAGACGACTACGAACCAACTCGTAGTGGTGCGATGAAAGCGCAAATATAATTTTCTGATGTATTAGTATTTTTACTTCCGTTGTATAAGGGTACTTAGACAAATATTTGTCTCCTTGAAGAAAGAAAATATTTAAACACTTTCGTGTTAATATTTGAAGACGGTCCTAAGGTAAGGCTAAATTCCGTTCTTTCTCAAACAGAAATGAATTTTTAGTAGTTACTCTTGACACACTATGCGAGTGATTTCACCCTAAATCTCACCAAATGAATCAGCAATATGTTCTTTGTTAAACTTCTTAACTTGGAAAAGAGTGACGAATATTTCATTCGAATTGATTCCAAGTTTTATTGTTATTGATTTCAGTGTACCTACGTGTTAAGATAAGGAAAGGAAAGTTTGGCGTTGTAAACATTTTTAAAAGTATTGGATGAATATTGCAAATATTATTTTTGCGATTTTCTATTATTTTATGTATAGATTTATTACCAAATTTTTGTTTAATTACAAATTATCAAAACACCCACTTTAATACTTAAAATTGCTCGTATTTGTTGTAAATTAAATTAGAATCGAAACTTTTGAGTTGAGTATACGTGTAAACACACGCATGCATATTGTCTTTATACATAATAAATAGTTTTATTTACTTGCCTTTTATATGCTTTTACCTTTTGTTACTTTTATATTCTTACTCTGTTTACTTAAGTTGATTTTTCAGTTTCTTGAAATATTTTATCAAAAAAACAACAGGTTTAATATTTAAAACTGCGTGTATTTATTGCGAATGAAATTAGAAGGAAAATTGAGTTCTGTGTACATGAAAATACGTAAATACATATATTATTTCTTTATACACAATAAATAACTCGCTTTTTATATTGTTTTATAGTTTGTTTCTTTTATATCGTTACGCTGTTTAATTATTACCGTGTAATCCGTTTCTAATGATATTTTTATTAAAAGTTATTTATTTCTATTTTTAAAAAACTTTTATAGACTAAATTTGACAATTTGACATTTCTGTTAAATACTTGTAAATTAAATAAAAGTAAATACACAATGGTTGAAAAAAAAACTAGAATATTTCTAAACTTTCATTTTCTTCCTGTTAGAGTGAGCAAGAAAGAAAATTAAGTGAAAAGTTTTAGAAAAAATTGACAGTAGTTAATGATCTAATTTCATTTAGTGCACTCCGTCACTGCTTAGATATTTTCATACCCCTTTGAAAATTTAAATTTTTTTATCTTTTACCTGAATACACGAGTAACATCGTAAACGAAAGATAAAATTGTTTTCTTCTTTTAAAAGAAATGAATCAAGTGATGATCACCATTTTGGACAGAGCAAAAGTACAAATGCATCCGTACATAGTTGTTGAAAGTGAAATTATCACTTAAAATAAAAAGATTACTTTCGCAATGAAACGGAAATCCTCCAAAGCATGATGTCGAATTACAGATGATAAAATTTAGCATGAAACAATGCGAAAAAAGGGGTCCATTTAGAACAAGAGCTAAAATGAATGGCCTCGCCAAATGCAAACAATAAAATTAAATTAAATCGCCCAAGAAAGCCGGTAAACTATGTCATTGAGGTAGAAAAAGTATATGCTATAGTTATAAAACTGTCTCTTTAAATAAATATTATGCTTTTAAAAGCACTTTTTATTATATATAGCAAAATGAGTCTGGAAGTTTAAAGTTGATAGCAAAGTTTTTATCGTTAGCGTTTGTTTAAGGAATCCGTTAATGAAACTTTTGTTACAAATAAATCATATAATCAAGCAAATATTTTTTAATGAATATATTGATATTGAATTCAAATATTAATTTGTTCAGTGGAATAAACTCAATTTTAAAATGATTTATTAATGACTTACAGATTTAAAATATTTTTTACATAAATGGAGTTTAACTATTAGCATTTTAGAGATTGGAAGACACTTTGGTTTTCTTTAAAATTTTTTTAATTGCCTCCACGCAGATGTAAGGCTGAATTTCATACTTAGAAAAGGCAAGCTATTTGTTTCCTGCACTATTAAATCATAATAAGTAGATGTCTGTTTTAGAGTAAGCAAGGAAGAAAATTTGGTGAAAAGTTTTAGAAAGTTTGACAGTAGTTATTGCTCTTATCACGACTGCTCATATATCAAAGAACTTGGTACTGTATCAGAAAACTTTACGATTGCAATCAATTATATTTCGTCGTGTAAACTTACCTAAAATAATTGTTTTATAGAAGAAGGTGCTTTTTCAATAGTTTGAATACAATTTTATGCTAATTCCTTTCACTTTTTTAATATATATGCTAATAAAATTAATAAATCAAATTTTATTGTATAGTAAGTAACTTAAAAACTAACGCTTTTTAATTTAAATAAACCTGTAAGATTTGGATTTTTTTATTGGGGGGGGTAAGCAGAAAGAGATGGAAAAAACCCTGTAGTTTCCAAATGGTATAGCCCCATGCTGACTTCTAGATGGGTTCAGTGTCCCATCATTTTACCTGTCTCTTCAAAAAGTTAGAGCTTGGGTTTTTATATCCTTTTATTTATCTCGCACTGCAGGTTTCTCTATGTTTAAATTTTGCAATTACTTTTTCTCTCGCTTCCTGATCTTTAATTGACTTCAATTTTTGCATACTATTGTATTGCCACATTTCAAATGAAATATACCGAGTTCCATGTCCAATGGTTAAAGTCGTGGGCTACGAACCGAAATTTCTCCGGTTCGATCCTGAGTCTGGACAAGTTGTTGTCTAGGACAAGTTGTAATTTTACGTTCGATTTGTTAAGTAGTCAAGAAGACTTCTAAATTATGCACACTTTCTGTTACATTAAAATAAATCTAGAAGGTTCTGTTACTATATAAAAGCCTCTGTTCAAACTGCGAGCGGCAGTTGTTGTTTGAGTACGAGCCAGGTAGCTTGGCTTTTAATAAACGGTGTTCTTTCTTAAAAATTGACTCTTCATTGTGTGCCACCTGTACTTGTATCATCGTGACAGTATCTCCGATGATAATAGATAACATCGGTCATAAAACTGAATTGTTATAATAAATAAATTCATTGTAATAGACATCTGCTTTTGTAACCATTGTATTACTATTTCTCTACCCATTTCCATATAAGATATGCGTCGGTACCGGAGTTGGTGGGTTCAGATCCCACTATGGCGTGGATGTTCGTAGCCGTTCGGAATCGGCTTTAAGCAGTAGGTCCCGGTCTCATTAGCCCTCGAGTGCAAAACAGTAGACCTTAGTGCTCCAAACCAAACCAAACCATATAAGATATGGTGGTAAAGTGCACGGCTTTGACGCTGCTGCCGATGTTTTGGGAATTATTTATGGTTATAGATACGTGTAACATCGGGTTTTGATACATAGTGTATACCGATTTATTCTATGTATCATATTATAAATCGCTATTTTATAGATTGCTCTAATCCTTTATACCTATTAGGAAGAAAGATAAAATTAAGAAAGGAATTTTTGAAAACCTAGTAATCGTCCCTTTAAATTAAGCTTCAGATTTGAACAAACGGTGTTAAATATATTTTTATCTTATCTTAATTACTAATCTCTCTAAACATTCTACTATAAATACTCCCACACAATTTGAAATGATAATATTTTCTTACTTATTTAAAAACATTTAAAAGATATTCTATTTATCTCTGAATGAATGTACTTTGAATCTGTTTAAGCACAAGTCAACTAAATTAATTGTGATTTAATGGTGTTAAGTATTTTCCTCTCCCTTTAATTAACTCGGTTATTAAACTTTTTATCGCCATGCAGGAACAGCATCAAATCATAAGTTAAAAGCCAAAAACGTTAATTCAACAAAAATATATAACAAAAGCATCAAAATTGAAAATATTTACAAGATAGATTAGTTCATTATGATTAAAAAAGCAAAATTGAAAATTAAAAACCAAAAAATTAAAAACAAGAAAACTGAAAGGTTGAAAATTAAGAATTGAAAAAATTAAATAAAAAATTTTTAATTAAAAACTGAAAATACTGTTCAAATCGGAAGGTACTATATACATTTAAAGAAAATGGATCAAATGATAATTTTCATTTAGGGTTGAGCAAAGAACGAGTATATCTTTATAGTTGTAATACGTATTCACTTTAATACAAGAATATTATTCAGAAATGCATATTTACGCACGTACATGCTATCTAAAGTTCGGTCATCTTTCCTTTAACTTTTCCTGATTTTCTAATGAAAATAAAAACACTAAATAGATACAATTACGTTTTAATGAAATTTATTCATAATGCAGTTTGCCCAACTTCCGTGTTACTTTTGAAAAGTCTTCTCAAACTTTTTTTTCTTCTCTCTTTCAGGTGGGAAAATGATGGAAGAGGAGCGGAAAGAAATGGAGCGATTAAAAGCTAAGTTATTTGAGAGTGAGGCAAGAGCAAAGCACTTAGAGAATATTCTGGAAGCTAAGGATAAGGATTTGGGGAGGTTAAGAGAAGTAAGAAACTCCTTTATATGTCCACCAGAGCCTCAGTGGACTTTACAAAGCATTTTTGGATATTATTAAAAACTATGAAACTTTGAACGCTTATATACAGACAAACCTCGTTATACCGAGTCCTACATATAAGAACTAACACTTTGGTCTGAATATTTAGTTATTGGTTTTAACATGAATTTGTTTTTTATAGAGAATATCTGAAATCTTAGAATTTGAATGCAACGAATATTTTTTAAATTTGTTCCAAACATATTTTTTTAGTCTCTTCGCTACACTTTTTTGTAGTTGTAAAAGTGATATTTTATCTTTAACCCCTTGCCCGTGGAATATATGTGAGAAAAAAAGCCTAAAATGAAAAAAAAAATCGTTTAATTTTTTTTCATTATTATCATAAAAATGTTAAAAATATATTATTAAAATTTTTTAAATGAAATAACAACTATATTCAATATTTTCCCATATATGGGTTAATAGACTACAGTAATTTTTTCCT
This sequence comes from Pardosa pseudoannulata, assembly GCA_032207245.1. Taxonomy (NCBI): domain Eukaryota; kingdom Metazoa; phylum Arthropoda; class Arachnida; order Araneae; family Lycosidae; genus Pardosa; species Pardosa pseudoannulata. Next base: position 11,932,577 of record CM063498.1, read on the forward strand.
CAAATGATATCAGTATAAATCGAATGATATAATTTTCTTGGTAAATATAATTAACTAATACAACAATATTATTATATAAGTCAACTGTCATAAATTCCATGTCCCTCAGATTTCCTTTTGGAGTATCCGACAAATAGCTTGAAACTGCCGGCTTTTCTCGTGAAAATATAGCGATTTATTGAAAAAAAATAGTAAACTACAGATTATGTTGTATTGGACGAACTGAGTTTGGGCTTCAAGTAATTGAAACACCGATTTTTCTCTTTCCTAAACTCAGGTCGGGCATTCCAAAATCGGCACATTTGCTGAGTGTGTGTAGACAAGGAGTTAATATTATAAAAATGGCGAAATATTTACAAATATTAGTCCACACAAGCATGTGAACAAGAGTGTTGTTGTTGTACTATTGAAAGAATTTCATGATTAGACAATTTAATATTTGCGTTAATTTAACACATTGTTACATTCGTTGCAAGTAAAAATGATGTTTCCTTAGAATCCAGATTACAATAAAGCATACAACTTAAGATAGTCGATATAGCAGGTATTTTGAACTTGTAAGGGCTTAAGAGTACATTGAAATTTCTAATGCAGGATTGCGGGCACTTCCATACGTGGTCAATTTTTCAATACCATATTTCGCACATTTTTGTAAAATTCGTAAAATAGGACAGAGGTACCAGTATGAAAAATATAATATACATATTTTATTTGAAAACAAGTCGTTTTAGTTCTATTAAGCAGTTGGAAACCTCTGCCTTATAAAATACATTTCTGGGCTCGTGGCGTGGTTGTACCGTGTGGTCTAAAAGAAACTTCCCCTATATATAAGTCCCTAGTAGCCGAACAGTTCGACCAATCAAAATGAAAGTTTGGATATAGTCATTTGAATGTATGGGGTCTAGATTGTGAGGATTTAAAACAATAAACCTCTCACAATTACGGTTACAGTGACAAAATTTCGAAATTTTCGCAACAGCCATTTTTTTATTGTGCAAATTGATCAGAGCACGGAAAAACCTTAAATAGCGTTAGAACGAGACACGTATAACGTAAATTGGTGGCGTTAAAACATTTGCAAAGAAGAGCATTGTAAAGAACCAATTACAACAAAAGGGAAAGTGTATTGATGTAGTTTGCATAATTCACTGGGATAGGCAGTATAAGCATCAATCACAAAACACTCTTGCAAAGCACTGCTTGTGATATAAGCAGTGTGAAGATTATTTCTTCATTTTCGTGCTAATCCATTTAGTTTCGTGCGAAGAAAACTTTCAGGGAAACAACGAGATGAACGTAGAAACAACGAGCTGTTTTATCTGAGCGAAGAAAATTCTGCCGAAGCAGTACGAGTTTATCGTCGAAATCATAAGCTAAAATGAGGCCCATATTTTTTAAAAAAGGGTTCGTAATTTGGTAAAGAAATTTGAAGATCTAATGTATTTCTTATAAAAATAAATTTAAGAATTTGAAAAAAAATGAATGTGATAAAATAACGATTTTTTTTTAATTGTTTAATGCTAAAACTTATAGTTGTATACAGCAAGAAGTTTTCTTATACACTTTGTATTTTAAAAATTAATTTACGAAACAAATCAGCAACATGAAAAACAATTTCAAGATATAACAATTGAAGAGTATTTATTTATTTATTTATGTGAATTATGCAAAAGATTATACATTTTTTTATTGTGATTGGTTTTTACAATGCTGTCTTTGAAATGTTTAAGCCGAAATTTTGTATCTCGTTACATTTAATTTTTTCATCTCTGATAATTTGCACAAGAAAAAAGTGTTATTCGAAAATTTAAATTTTTCTGTAACCGTAACTGTGAATTTATTTTTGAATTTTAAGTCTAAGCATCCAAATAACTATATCTAAACTTTCATTTCGATTGGTTGAACGGTTCTGCCACTAGGGACTCATATATAGGGGAAGTTTCTTCTAGACCTACCGGTACATTCTCTAAGTTCATAATTCATAAACACACTTTATGATGGCAGACGTCCTATTATTGCGTTTACAAAATAATCAATAGCTATCATGAGGCTCAGCTGTTAAAAATATTTAGATTGTTATTTAGTACTATATTAAAGATCTAATTTCATTATTAAAATATTTTTTCAATTTTTATTTTTCATTAGAACACTACATTAAATTCTTACTTTTGGTTGGAAACATATAATTATAAAATAAAAAGAGTTTGTTTCCATTCAAAATAACCAAACGTATCAGAGGATACAAAATTTTTGGTTAAGATTAATATTTAACTGAAATAACATTTTCTTTACGTACTTTTAATGTCAGCGAATTGCTAAAGGAAAGTCATACCAACAAATGTTTTGTATCATGATGATCTTTATTTAGTCTTGTAACAATAATATTTACTTTTAAAAGAACAATGATCCAGTTTTAACGGGTTGAAATTATATTAATTATATTTAATTATGCTTTAATATGCATTTGTATATTTCAACAAAAATTTTGACGTCAAATTCAAATTCATTGCTTGTGCAATTCGTAAAATTAAACATAGAATAATGAAAGAATTCAATAATGAATTATAGTTTTAAATTTCACTTTATCTAAAATTCTAACGGGTTTTTTTTTCAATTCGTATAAGTGTAAATAAAAAGGAAAAATTAAAATACTGTTTAAATGCATACTAGTACACCAATATGCTAAACAAAAAAGAAAAAAAAATATTGTCCTTATAGTACAATTTTAAATCAAAAAAACTCTTTCCTTTTTGTATAAAACTGAATAGAATAGGTAAGAAAATAAAACCTGAAACTAATTTTGTTAGTGTAATTATTTTTCTAACAAAATACTTTTTATTTTGAGTATTTGGTAGTCTAATTTTCTTTTAGATTCTTTTACATTATTTTTTGACATTGCCTATCTCTATACTATGTTTATGCTAAAAAATAAATATTTCATTTACAACACAGTTGATAAATAAAACAGTGATGATTCTAGGATTAATTTAGTATTATTTTATGTATCAAACATGTAGTTTTATTTGTATTTTTATAGACAGTTACTATTCTACTGAGAAATGTGTCAATAGAGAAATTTCATTTATTTAATTTTAATGTGATGTTGTACTGTTTTATTGTTTTGATATTTAAATTAATCATGAGTGTTTAAGACATGTTAACTAAATCGTCTCTTTATTGAACAATTTAAGTTTTATTTCAATCCTTATTAATATTTTTTACCAATAAGTTTAAGCTTGATCCTTTTTTTCGTTTCTAAACGTAAACTTTTAACAACTTCAGGTGGACGAACTTCGAATTGAACTGAACAAAAGGGACCAAGAAATGTTGGCAATGAATGCTAAAATGAAGACACTAGAGGAGCAGCATCAGGACTATCAACGCCACATAGCGGTGCTTAAAGAATCACTATGTGCCAAAGAAGAGCATTATAGCATGCTTCAAGCTGATGTGAGTACAAAGCAAGTTTGCATTCATTAGTTTCCTCTGAAGAACTATTCCTGTAGTGATAAACTCATTAACAAAATTCAACTTGGAACTTCGAATGAGAGGTTTTAATATATTATTACTATAACACTTTCATACTACATTAAAAAAGGGGGATACTATTTATATACGATTATATTAAAATTATCCATTCCTCATATCTCTGTGTAAGTTTTCTTTTTCAATTAATATTAGTTAGCTAAAGCAAATCAACTGTAAATGTACGTTTGTACATTTTAATAAAACTTTCTCCCTGTAAAAAATATTTTACTAATAATTCCTAACATTAAAAAATAAATATTTAAAGAATATAAAATTTCGTTTTATTTATATTATTAGTGTTCTTTGAAAACCTTTATTAATGTGTATAGTTTTACACACATTAGTTTACTTTGAAGAATTCTATTTATACTGTAATGGTGTTTAAGAAATTTAAACTTATTATTACTATAATAATTGCAGAAATGGAACTTAAACGAAATAAAAAACAGTATTTTTTTATATATAATGTCATAAAATGTAACCCAGTTAAAATATTTTACATTCTGAATACGTAAACATAAAGTTTAAAATTCAATCTGTTTCGATGTCTATTTTGACGTTTTGAGAAGCTTTAAATATAGAACTGAATAAAATATAATATTGATAAACTCATATTCATAATACCTGTTTAGTACACAGTCATTATTGACCCAACGTTTCTACAACTAAATGATTTATAAGCAGATAAAACTATTGTCCTTAGTAGTACAATTTTTCAACAATCAAAAAATAAAGATGTCATATTTGTTAAAGAATAAAGCTTATAAAGGGTTTTAGAAGAAATTTCTGTAACATAAAAACTATACCTTCTTTTGAAACTTTTGGCACGGACATATCCTCTCTTTAGATTCGTATTAACTTCCTTTCAAGTCAAACAGTTGAAACAACGTCTAGATGTAAAGAATGGAATTAACATGTATAAATAAAACTTAAAAATGTCTCTGTTTTATTTTGATGCTTTTGAGAAAACTTACAATAGGAAACTGGTTAAAATATTGTATTTAGAAACTTATATTTAAAAAATAACCTTTATTCCACAGACATTATTTGTCAAACGTTTCTATAAATGAAAGATTTCGAAGAAGATAAAATTCTTATTTTTAGAGGTAAAAGATATCAATAATAAAATAATAAAGGTAACAAATAAGTCGTATTTTTCGAGAAATAAAATTCTTGGAAATTTCAGCCACTTAAAAAGTATACCTTTTATTAAAGCTTTTGTGATTTATGTATACATAAAATCTTAAATCTATTTTGGGTTGAATGTAAACCACAGCTATATTTTCTTTATATCCGTCTTTTTCAGGTCGAAGAGCTGAGACAACGCCTCGAAGAAAAGAATAAAATGATCGAAAAGAAGACCCAACAAACCATGTCAGCAACACAGGAAAGGAACCGACTGTCTCAGGAAATGCAAGAGCTCCGGGACCACATGGATATCAAGGACAGGAAAATCAATGTCCTGCAGAGGAAGGTCTGTTTGCCCTACGCGTTCTAATATTTCTCTATTTACTCTGCTTTGCGTAGAGGTTGATCATTCTTTGCTTAGGATCCCATCTCGCTAATGTCCTTACTCAACAAAGAAATAAGAGGGTGCTTCGCTGAAAGGAAATTTGTGTTCCGCATTGGGAGGGAAATATTTTCAAACAGACGGAGGAAAAATACCTGACAAAGGTGTCAAATATAAATAAGTTCTTCGTTATAATACATGAACTTAAAAAGGAAATAATATATATTTTTGTATTTCAATTTAAATCTACATCCTTTGGAGTATAAGCATTTTCTTATCCCTCTTGCTCCCTTTTTATGTAAAAATTACAGAAATAACTATTTTGTGAATAGTATACTTAAAATAGTATCCTTTATTATGCAGAAGAAGTATTTTATTCAGCATGATCCATTAACCCCTTCCGTTATGATTAATAATGAATATTTATGCATGAAACAACTCTTTTATAACTCTTACATATTTTTAACCCCATCCAGTAAAATGACGAGTGTAGCTCGTCATTGGTTTTTTCTGTCATACCACACAGTGATGATCTACACTCGTCATGCAAATAAAGCTACTGTTGAATTATTCATTCAGTTTAAAATTTAAAATTTCTAAACTAATTATCATATTTAATAATAACTATAGTCGCATGACGAGTGTAGCTCGTCATTCTGCGGTATGGCATGAAAAACCAATGACGAGCTAAACTCGTCCTTTTACCGGTAGGTGTTAATAAAGTTTTGAATGACTCCCATGTAAAGTGTGATTGACTGAGAGGGATGCATACACAAGCCTATTTAAAATATTAAACAAAACAGAGAGTGGAATTAGTTGGAAAATTTTATACAATAATAATAAAATTGTTAAAAATATAAGTACACCAACGAAATGTTTTGACTCTATATTCACTTTCACAAATCCAAGACTTTAAATTTTCAGTCTTCCACTTTTAACTTATACTGAGAATTAAATCCTATTTTAAATACCATTCGAGAATTAGATGTATAAGAGGTGTCACTTAATATAAGACATTGTAGGAACTGGGTTTCGAAAAGTTTAAAAGTTGTTTTGTATTAAACAATCGTTAATTTAATTTATTTTTAAACTTAATCCAATTTAAACTCTACGAGTGGAATCAAAAATTATTATTTGGCATAAAACTGTTTTGCCTTTTAAATTATCTCGGTTATTTATTATTTTATTAATAATATTTTATGATGAGCAGCATTTAAGGCTTTGAATAAAATTGAATAATAAATGTGAATTATTAGTTAGTAAATTTTCTACTTTAACATTTTGCATTGTTCTAAATGGTGTTAAAAATATTAGTACCCCAACTAAATGTTTTGACTCTGTATTCACTTCTTACAAAATCCGGGACTTTAAATTTTTAATCTCCCACTATTAATTTTTATCATGAATTAAAATCTTATTTGAAGTTCCATACGAGTCTAGATCTATAAGAGATGTCCCTTAAGATAGAACTTTGTAGACTTGCATTTTTATAAGTTCAGACTAGTTTTTTTTTTTTAAACAATTATTAAGTAAACTTATTTTAGAACTTTATCCAATTTGAATTCTAAAAGTGGTATCAAAAAAGTGTCATTGACATACAGCCACTTCCTCACTTAAATTTGTTCAGTTATTTATCGCATTATTAATAATATTTTAGAATGAGCAGAATTTAAGGCCTTAGACAAAATTGAATAATCTAATTATTAATTCCAAAGTAAGATGTTTTTACTTTGATATCTTTTGATATAAACTGGTAGGCTTTCAAATAAGAAATTAATTTCTATGGGTTTCCTCTGGCATAAAATTATTCCGTGATGTCTGCAACTACGTTAAGTACTTAACTTTACAGCAGCTATCCAATACTAAGCATTATGAGTAATTTACGTTCTTTCTGAGTTGCATGTGCTTAGAAAATGGTTTGTTTGGTTTGGAGCGCTACGGTGTGCAATTTTGCTACACGAGGGCTAATAAAACCGGGGCCCACTGCTTAAAGCCGATTCCGATCGGCTACGAACATACATGCCACAATGGGGTTCAAACCCACGAACTACGATACGGATGGATTGCACCCTAACCATTTTGCCATTCGATAGTTTAGGTAGAGGACAAATTTTAATAAAATGAATGAGAACATTGTATTTTACCCTGAACGTTTTTCTAGTGATAAATTTATTTCTCTGTAGCACTGCTAGAGAAAGTAACCTATTACCAAATCTCTTTACAATAATAATTCTTATTTCATTTCAAGATCATGTGTTGATGAGTCTATGGTATCATTTTATATAAGATTAATATAGAGTGTTCTTTTAAATATAATTTCATTAATTAATTTCATTTTATATTTTTAAATTTCTTCTATTTGAAATTTTAATTTGGTCATTAAAAAATCTCTTAAATGTAACAAAAATACAATTTTGTTACATTTAAAAACTTATGTTGTATTTTTTAATACTTTTATTTACTATGATAGCCATTTAGTACTATAGATCGAAATTATATCGTATATCTGTCAAATCTTCTGGTACTAACTCATTCAACTTATCAGAATTAAATCAGAATCCTAGTTAATTCTCTCAATTAACTAGGATTCTAAGTTGTCTCCATCTTAAAATACTAATTTTTCTAAAATCACTCAAAAACGTTATGTTTATAATCATTTTGTGACAAAGTGAATAAATTTTTTTTCTTGTGATGTTTATTTTCAGGTTATAGACGCTATAAAAATTTATATTTAAACTGAATTGGAGTCAGTATGACATCTTTGTGTTAGTTATGATATGAATTTAATTGATGGTTCATTTGAAATCTTCATCTTTTCTTAGTAGGATTAATTAACTAAATAATTTATAAATGTTCTTAAAATTCATTTTTTGTGTAAAAATGGTTATTCCGGTTTTAATGAAATGCTTGTGAAGTCATATTGTGTTAATATATAAGAGAAACACATTAAAAAATTTCTTTTAATTACTCACGCTGAGTATTTTCTTTGTTTTATTTTCAAAAAACGATTTTCCACAACTGTTTTGACGGTCTGGGTATCTAAATTTTCTTACAATGATATGTCAAAAATTTTGCAAGAAAACTAGTAACAGGTAATATGTATGTCGAAATCCTGCATTAATCATTATGTTCATTTTCAGATTGAAAACTTGGAGGATTTACTGAAGGAAAAAGATAACCAGGTGGATATGGCTAGGGCTCGTCTCACGGCCATGCAGGCTCACCACTCTTCTTCCGAAGGTGCTCTGTCCAGTCTCGAAGAAGCTATCACGGACAAAGATAAGCAAATACAGCAGTTGAGAGAACAAAGGGACCGCGCAGAACAGGAGCGAAACGAAGAGCGTGAGCTGCACGAACGCGAGATTGCAGAATTTAAGATGAAGATGCACGCATTAGAGAGCGAGATGGAGAAACTCCAAGTGAGACTAGAGAAGGCAGCAGCAGAGAAAGATAGGGTGGAAGCAAAGTTGGAGAACTCCCAGTCTGAACTCGGCCAGGCGCGGGCCGAACTAGAAAAAATTCAAAGTGAACAAAACAAGTATCAGACCGAATGGGACAGACAGAGAAACGAGACATCCTGGCAATCCATGGAAAACGAAAGACTCAGAGAACAGTTGGAGCGGATGAAGCTGGAACTTGAAAAATCTCAGAGCTCGCTTGGAAAATCTCACTTGTACCAATCAGAAGAAAACGTGCGACTGCAAGATCGACTTGAAAAAGCTCAGTCTGAGCTCAGAAGAGCTCAAGCGGAGCTAAGGATGAATCAAGCCGAACAAGAACGATCTAGGGGCGAGGTGGAGCAAATCCAAGAGAAGTTGGAAAGATCACAAGGTGAAATTTACCGATTGAAAGCTAAACTGGAAAATGCTCAAGTCGAGAAAGAAAGTCTCCAAGAAGAGTATGATAGAGTCCAAGCTGCAGTTTCACGGTGCCATTCTGAGAGGGATTCTGCTTTAACAGAAGCAGAAAAGCTTCGTACGGAGCTTGAGAGAGTCCAAACGAATCTGAGCAAAGCTCAGCTGCAGCACGAGAAGACACAAGCCCTCTTGGATAAGGCGCAACTGGATGCAGATCGCATTCAAGAAAAGTTGGATAAGTCCAACGCCGAAATCCGAAGAATGCAATCAGAGAGGGAACGCGCCCAATGCGAGATCGAAGGTCTTCAAATGCAGCTGAATCAGGTTCAGAATCAATATCAGCGACTCCAAAAAGATAAAGAAACATCGCATATAGAGATGGAGAAGTCGAGAGAAAAGTGTGATCGTGCTCAAAGTCAGCTGCAACGCCTTCAAAAAGAAAAAGAAGTCTTCCATTCAGAGTTAGAAAAACTGCAAGAAAAAATCGACGTCCTACAAACGCAGCTGAATAAAGCACAAAAAGAAAAGGAAAATGCTCAAGCAGAATTTGAGGTGATAAGAGAAAGGCTTGAGAAAACGCAGAATCAGTTGGAGAAGTATCATGTTGATTATGATACTTCACAAGCCGAACTGAGAGTGCTAAGAGAAAAGCAAGAGAAAATGCAGTTGCAGTTACAAAAGGCGTCAGAGGACAGAGAACTCTCTCGAGCAGAATACGAAAAATTAGTAGAAAAACTTGAAAGATCTCAGAGTGAGCAATATAAGCTGCAGTCAAAGTATGAACAAGTACAGGCAGAATTGGATAGGGTGACTTTAGAAGTAGAAAAATCTCATATAATTGCCAACAAAACGAAAGAGGATGCTCGCAAGTCTCTAGAAGAATTTGATACCTTAAAAGATATGTATGCCAGAAATTATTCACAGTTAACTAAAACAAAGGAATCAGAAGAAAAAATGAGAGTTGAACTAGATCGTTGTCAAATGGAATTGGAAGTAATGCGCGATAGGCATGAAAAAGCACAGATAGAACTGAGGCGGTTACAGTCAGAAAGAGATAAACTCCAAGCAGATGTAGATCACATGACAATTGAAATGGAAAGAGTGCAAAGCCAAGTGGGTAAAACGCAAACAAATCATGAAAAATCTCAAGAAGAGCTTGCTAGATTACAAGTTGAAGTAGAAAAAGTCTACGAGAAATTAGATAAATCTCAGTCAGAACTCAGGAGAGCCCAAACTGAAAAAGATAGATTGCAGTCAGAAAAAGAAAACATCCAGTCAGAATTAGAACGTTACCAATCACAAATGTCCAAATACCATTCCACCCAAGAAAAATCTCAAGTAGAATTTGAAAGACTGCGCATAGATTTAGAAAAAGTTAAAGATAAGTACGAAAAAGCTATGGTTGAACTGGAAAAGAGCAATCAACAGAAAGAAAGCTTAACAGCTGAAATTCAGAAACTTCATGTAGATATGGAAAAAATACGAATGGAAAAAGGAGTTACACTTAGTGAAAGAGAGAAGCATAACTCAGAGGTGGAAAGACTTCATATTGAAGTAGAAAAGGCAAAGGATAAGTACGAAACAGCTATGGCGGAACTGAGAAAACTACAGGAATTAAAGAAACAACAAGCCGACGTAGAAACACTACGAAAAGAAGCCGAGGCTGCACAAGCCAGAGTTGAAAAAGTTACAGGTATGGAAGAAAAGACAAAACAGGAATTAGAAAGAGAAGCTAAAGATATTGAACGAATGCGTGACAGATTGGAACGTGTTCAAGTGGAATTATTGAAGACCCGTGATGAGAGAGATGCACTTCAAAAAGAGGTTCATGTGTTATCCACTTCATTAGAGGAGGCAAGATCTAAAATGGAAGCACACATGTTCACTCAAAAGGAAATAGAATATGCACAAAATGAAACAGCTCGTCTGAAGCAGCTGTTGAGCAAATCGGAAGCAGAAGTGCAACGAACATTGTCCGAAAACAGCCGCTTACAGATGGAAGTGGAGCGACTGAAACAGGACATGGAAGACTCAGAGGGTTATGCCAATAAGATGAAAGATAGTCAGGAAAAACTGCAATCCGATTATGATAAAATGAGAGCCGATGTTAAAAAAATGCAAGAAAAATTAGACATGGCTCAGAAAGAATTGCGTAAAATATCGGAAGAAAAAGATAACTTATTAAGGCAGCTCAAAGAATGTGAAGATGAAATTGAACGCACAAAGACAACAGTTGGACAAACTGTAGAAACTCAGGAAGCTACCAGAAACGAAGCAGAAAAATATAAAAAGCAAGTCATGACACTGCAAAATGACTTACAGAGAATAGAAGGTCAGCTTCAAGAGACAGTAAACGAGAATCAAGATCTCCGAACTGAACTAGAGAGATCTTTAGACGCTCTTGCGACCATTCACAAGCAACTTGAGGACACAAATGCAGATTTAGCGAAAGCGAGAGAACAAAATAAGCAGCTTAAAGCTGAACAACTAAAATCCCAAAAACTTTCTGGAAAAGCTACAGCAAACGAACGCGAAATAGAGGCCTTGAGGAATGACTTAGAAAAACAGAAAAATGAAACTCAGAGGCTGCAGCAAGATAATCAGCAGTTAAAGAAGCAATTAGAAAAAGCTCAAGACGAGGTTAAAAGTTTTGCAGTTGAACGCGAGAGGTTCCAGGCTCAACTGGAAATGCTGGTACAAGAACTGGAAAAGAGAGAGGTAGGGGACTTTTTTTTTCATTTCAGTACTTTTTAAAATGAACACAATAGTATTTTTAAGATCTTAAGTTTTAGTTAAGTACTAGTATCTTAATTATTATGTATCTTGAGTATTATATTTTATAAATAATAAACCATACACATTTTCACTTATTTTTTATGACGTATTCACTACTTTTCTTAAATAATAAAAAATTATCGGATAAAAAAGATTTAAGATTATCTGTGACTTCCGGCTTAATTTTAAATATATTTTCGAATTTTTTTTTTTTTTTTTTTTTTTGTAAAGTAAACAGTAGTAAATACCAACTTAAATATGATATTTAATCCGATGCCAAATCCCCGATGTAAAAAGTAAATCACAATATATTTTACTTTGTCTTGTTCCGTTTTTCTCAGTCTGATCTCCACGCACTTCAAGGACAAAAAGGAAAAATTGAGGCGGAACAAGATGCCGAAGTTAAAGCACTTAGGAAACAACTGGATGACAAGCAGAGAGCTTTAGATGATATGGAGAAAAAATTGAAGAAGAGATCAGAGAAGTTAAGTCAGATGGAGCAACAACTGAAACAGGTATTTATATACTGATACTTCTGAATATTTTAATTTAATTTTTAAAAAATATTTTTACTGTAAAAGTTTTTGAGATAAAGGGAAAAGTTATTTTGAAACCTTTGATAGTAGTTATGCTTTGAAATCTTATAATATTTTTTCTGAAGATGAGCTAATATGTTTTATATTAAACAACCAAATAAATATATTCATTCTAGTTTGTACGTCCTTAAAAATCTTATTTGAAAACATGTCCAATCTCACATAGAATCATAAGACATTTTAATTAATAATACAACAATATACAAGAATTTAAGCAGTTATAAAATTGTATTTATAGAAAAGATGGATATAATATGTTTGTTTTGAAAGTATACTATCATGATTCCTAAAGAATCATATGATTGCTTCCTGTAATTCTCCTCAAACAATCTATTCTGTTTCTTTTATACTAAACTAAAATTTTGAATATTTAAAAGGTCAATATATGCAAATATTGTTACCGGAGCTAACATTGTATATTTATCCTATGTCAGCTGTAAGTACTCACTCAAGATACCGGCAATAGGAACAGTTGCCCGATGTGCCATAAAAAATACCCCCTCTTCCTTTAAAAAGTGAAAATAATAAACATAATACTTTTAATCTGAAGTTATTAAAAGAGGGGAAATAAAGAAGAAAATTGGTGGGTGTAATTTCAGCGTGAACTTAGGAGAATTGAGGCTAGGATACCACATAACCTTCTTCTTGTTCTAACATTACTACTGACAAGCCTGCGCTACTTGGGGGGGGGGGTTAAGCAGAGGAAAGGCGTGTGGTTAAAAAGGCTGCCACATTTGAATTTGCTTTAGAGCACCAGTAATAACAAGATTCTCTCTGTCATGGTTTAACCATAAACCATTTGATTTTTCTCTAGGCTGAAGCTATGAAGGGCCATGCGCCGCCGCAACAGATCTCCGAATTGCAGCGCAAGAATGCAGAGATGCAGAAGGAACTGAGTAATCTCAAGGAGGAATCGAGCCGATCCCAGGCGGAGCTGGCTCGCTTACTCCAGATTATGTCCACCTCAGAAGAGGAAAAATTTGCCTTGAACCAACAGATCAGCAACTTGCAGCAGTACGTATTCTTTCTTTCATATGTCTGATTGGCTGATTGATTTGGATATCTACAGTTTACTTTTTGCTACACGAGGCCTAATGAGACTGGGACCTACTGCTCACAGTCGGTTCCAAATAGCAATGAACTTCCATACCAACAGTGGGGTTGAAACCCTTAAAACTCCGGCATTGAAGAGCGGCACCTTACCCATTTGGTCATCATTCGGCGTTTTATGTGTCTGAAGTCTCTCGTTGTTGCATCTCGTTGAGCAACAGTTAGAAGATAACTCTTTGTATTCCCAGATGAAGAATTGGATTACTAAAAACCAGTGTTTATATCATTTTTAAATTAGTCTTTCAGTTATAAGTTTCAAATTAGATATACAGCAGTAAGTTTTCTCAGTAGATTTTTAATGTACATTTTAAGTACATTAAGTATATTTCATTTATCTGTCAGACTATCATGTCTGGATTTTTTTGTGTCAGATGCCAAAAGCTTATTTGTGAAATATGTATACATATAATGAACTATCTAAGCTATTTTTATTTCCAATATCTAAACCATTTTTAAGATTTGACCTTAACATATGACCTCTGTAGCTTCATCCATACCGACGTGTGTAGAAAGCCATTTTAGAAAAATGCAAAATCGGACCAAATAATTATTCCTTTATATCTTACGCATATTTATGAAAATCATTTCATGGGTAGCAGATAAATAGTTCTTCGTTTATTTTCCTCTTCAGATCTCTCAAAGATAAAGAAGCTCAGCTGAATAATTTAAGGAAAGGACAACAAGGTGGTGGATCGCAAACGTTGCCAATGCCAATGCGACGACAGGAACCTGACAACAAGGATGCATCTAAGCAACCTCAAGTAACTATAATTATTAATTTAGAATATTCAGCCTTGAGCTCCATGCAATGCATTATACCTCTGTAGTATATATAAACAAACTGTTTGTTCAAATGCCATTAACTCATTAATGGCTATTTTATTTATTTCGTTGAAAAAACAGTTACATCCATTATGATTAAGCCTAATATAAAGAATGTGCCTGAATTTAATTGCATGTTTTTCTCCTTAGTTAAAGATATTTTTCTTTTTCTAGGGTGCGGGCCCGACCAGTTTCTTCTCAAGCTTCTTCTGATGTGTCTTGAGTTGCTCTTTGCACAATGGACCATACTTAGTTCCAGCGGACATTATTTTTCATTACCTACGGTACTGCCATGTGAACAGTAGCGGATATCACTTTACGCCCCTGTTCTATGTTTTTACTTCTTTGTTACAATACACATATATCACAGCAAATAATGATTAATAATGGTGAAAAAAACAAAAAAGCCGCATGTTGGTTTGTCAAATCATCGGTGCCTTCTATAATTCTGACGATGGCTCGAGGCCTGGCGAGTATCTTCCTCTCTTGTTTTTTTGTTCGTTCGTTGGTTTTTTCCGAGAAACAACAAAATATTCAATTCAACAGCTCTCTCTCTCTCTCTCAGTCTCTCGCTTCTCAATATTCTCTCCCCCGTTAAAACTCAGTGTTTTTTCAATGTGTGTGTGGGTGGCCCACGAGTCGTCTCCATATCCGGACCATCCTCTCTCAATGTGTGCCAATATTTCTCTCTGCCCAGCTGCGCCCCCCAGCTGTTGTTCCTAACATCCGTTTCTTACGAAGCATGGGTGAGCCCCTCGAAAGTATAGCGTCGACCTATAGTGAGTATCAAATTTTTATCTCCTTTTTATCCTTTATATTTGCTGCTTGTTATTTCAAGAATTTAAATAAATAATTTTATAAAAAGAATGACATATTCCATATAAGACTACACGAAATCTTGCATGCTATGTAGAATAATCCACCCATGAATCAGATATCCCGTGTCAAAGATTTTAAAAAGTTTATTCAGAAAATAAGTTCATTTTCCCCGATGACATTGTAAAACAATCAGAGTTGCTAGATTTTGGGGGTATATATAATATTAAATAAAATACTGAATTTTACATGAAATTACTTTCCAATATATATGGATACTAGAAAGCACAAAATTACATATAAAAGCACAAAAAACCCATATGATACAAAGAGATATATGTAGATATTTGATATTCCACATAATATAGTGGAAGCATGATTCAAATTTCCTTATATTTTTGCAGAGTTCTGCTTCCTATGGCAAGAATGGAATTCATTTGGTATTTGTCAATGAGGGGGGTTTGGTTGGTTGAAATTTAGTGGATCTAAATACTCTTTGGACAAACTATGCCAAACAAGAAACAATAAATAAAAATTTTAAAAAAATACAACTTAATAAGACTACACAGTTTTGTAAAACCATTTTTTGTATAGAGCACTATGATCTACTTCTTTCAACACGAGGGCTAATGAGACCACGGCCTACTGATTAAAGCCTATTCCAAATGACCTCGAACACTCATGCCACAGTGGGATTCAAATCCACGCGCTGCGGTGCAAAAGATCATCACTCTAACTATTTGGCCATTGTTCGGCTAAACCAACTTTAAGTATACGATAAAAAGGCGTAAAGGTAAGATGTCTAAAACAGATAGAAAAAGAAGATCAGACAAAAAAAAAATAACATGATAGATCAGCAAAGTTTGATTAAGAAGCTACAATTTAAAATTTAAAAAAGAAAATGAAGAATTCAAAATTAACCAATACAAAAATGAAAATTGTGAATTTAAAGATTATAAGCATTAAAAGACTTAAAATAATAGTTCCAAACCTAAACAAAAAATTAAAAAACTGAAAACTAAACAATTGATGATTTAAAAAAAAATTATAATATATATATATATATATTATATATATATATATATATATATATATATATATATATATATATATATATATATATATCATTGCATGAATTATGTGTTTAATCTTAAGTCAAATTTGTGTGAACCAATAACGTTGGGAAAAACACTTCCTATTTTATGTACAATTTTCCTTTTTACCTAAATACATGTTTCTTTAGCCTGAATGAAAGTATAATGTATACAACAAGGCCTATGATATTAATATTACACAAGAATAGTATTATATATATGATAGGTAATTTGGAAAAAGACTCTACGTAAATGTTTTTTCTGTTCTGTCAAAAATTAATTCTTCTGACTAGAAATCCATTGTATAAAAGATGATGAATTAATTTTTTACAGGATTCTTGTTACAATAGAATTCAGAGGCAGTATTGTATTCCTACATATCACTGCATATTCAATGGTATTAGTATTTCTAGTACAAATAGTACTGACAAAATTTTATCATAATAATCTGACTACCGAAAACCTATGCATTAATACACTATCAATCCAAGCATTTAAAACTGTTTCTTAACTGCTTTAGTTAATCAACTATTGTATCTACATTATAACGCAGAAACAAGATAACAACTCCAACACTTTTTCTACCTGTGTTTCAATTTTTTCAATTTTTACTTGCATAACTAGAAACTTTTTATACGGTAATTAGCGCTTAATAATTTTTTACGTTAAAAAAGAGTGGGTTTTTTAAGAAAACCACTCACAGATAATAACTTAATAAAAAATAAGAAGGACCTCCAATTTAATTATTTAAGAAAGGTATTTTCTACTTGAAGGGCAAAAAAGTATAAAGCTAGAATTCAGAATTATACACGGATCATTAAAAGATATAACTGTCTGAAATTTTAAACTTTGTGTGTTTCGTGTTTCCTGAGTCATGTATACAATTTACTAATGATAAGACTTTACCATCAGAAGATATATTTCCAAAATATATATTTATCAACGAAAAAAAAGTATTTCCCCATGAGAGCAAGAGATTAAAGTATCAGACAGCACCATCGAGGACGTAGTCAATAAGGAGAAGAAGTTCAAATTGCTCAAAAAATTTTTGTACCTTCATTTTACATAGTATATAAAGACATTGTGATCTTTAAAAATAATTTTGTGCAGTACTTACACATACTCAGACATTTGTTAATTTTGAAATTAAATTGCACATCTTCACTACATACATTTATAAAAATACGAACCTCTTTAAACTTAAACACTCATATGTTTACGGAAAAACTTTAACAGTACTAATATAAGGCATATTTTTGTGAAAATATTATTTAGAGAAGAATTTTAAAGAAACAATTTGAATTTCACGAAATACTTTTTTAACTGTACTGGATGAATATTCGGGCTTCACACGAGAGTTGTTTTCAGCTATAATTTTTTGTAAACTGTTAACATGCTGCTTGCACTATGAATTGAGCATTTAAAAAGTGATATTTTAAATATATTAAAGATTATCACAGAAAAAATTTAAATATTGCAAACCTCGTGAAATTACACATCTCCACTACATGCATTTATAAAAATGCAAACGTCTTTAAACTTAAACACCCATATGTTTGAGGAAAACATTTAGCAGTTCTAGTTTACTAGCCTTACAGTACTAGTACATATTTTTATGTGAAAATATGTGTTTAGAGCTAAAACGGAAGCAATTTTGATTTGTCGAAATTTTTTTTAAACTTTTCCTGCATAGTTATTCGTGCTTCTCTGGACAGTTGTTTTCAGCTATTATTTTTTGTAAATTGTTAACATGCTTGCATTATGAATTGTGCATTTAAAAAGTGATATATCGCGATACATTAAAAATTATCCCTCAGAAATAAAAAAAAAACTTGCAGACCACTTTAACTTGCATAGCTTTTTATTAGCTACGACCTTGCACGTCAAAAATGCGTATAAACGTAATAAAACTAAATAAAATATTTGTATGGAAGTAAAAATAAAAAATCAATAATTACTCTATTTTTGCCCATTATGCAATCATTAAGAGGTAAGAGTAATGTAATTTATTAATAATTTCATTTTGTTCATACACTAGTACAGTCAAATAATATTTAGCGCAAATTAGTTTTTTACGTAATTATTTGTTAACTACATTATCTTAACATTTTTTGTTTCATTTTATTCTTCAACACTTTTTATATTTATTCATAGCTAAAGTGTATTTCAAAAGAACTTTTAACTTTTTCTGGACTTACTGTCGTAAGCTGATGTAGGATTTTTCAGATGGCACATCTAAACACCTTAGTTACATACTCGGGTAGGCGGTGTCTTTTAGGTGCTCAATTGGTCTAGATCAGCTTCTCCCAACCTCTTTTGAATCGCGTACCACTTGCCTGTACTTCATGATAAATTGTACCACATTGTAAAAATGATTATATTTCGTGAAATTTATTATTGCGAATGTTTTTATTTATTTGCATCATACATTTTGTAGGGTGACCCTGTATTCACATCATATAAAGAAAGAAATTACATTGAAATATGTCTAAACATCACGCTGAATTATAAACTCACTGCAGATTTAGATTGGGGCTGCTCATAAGATCACCAACACTGTATAAACTCACTGTGACAAATATACGTGTGTTTGTTCAAAGTATTTATGTACTATTTTGTCATATTTCATTTTTTAATAAAAGATTTTCATAAAAACACAAAATTATAAAAAACCAAATTATTTTGTTATCATAACCAAATATTAAATAAAAAATAGATACCGATTGCCGGATTTTCGATCATCAACTGTACATATTAACAAATTTATTGTATAATATTATCAATTAAATTAATTTTATGAGATATAGAGAAAACAAAATTGTGATATTTTAATTTTATTTTTTATCTTCTTCTTCTTCAATGGCCAGACAGCCCAGGATGGGCCCTTGCCTTCTTCAGAATCGAATTCCAAGTTCTTCTGTCCCTGACCATGGACATCCAGTTAGTAATTCTTAAAAGTCTTAAGTCTGATTTCAAACAGTAGCCAAACCATCGCTGAATGGCTAGGGTGCTGGCGTTCGGAACCGAAGTTCGTGGGTTCGAATCCCACAGTGGCATGTATGTGCGTAACCGTTCGGAATCGGCTTTAAGCAGTAGGTCCCGGTCTTATTAGCCCTCGTGTTGCAAAAAGTAGACCGTAGCGCTCCAAACCAAACCAAACAGTCGCGCCACCTAAGTTTAGGTCTCCATCTTTTTCGGGTGCCACATGGTCTGGCCAAGAAGATCTTTTTTTGTTACACGATCTTCGTCCATACTGCACATGTGTCCTGCCCATTTATTTCTCTGACTCTTTATATATTGTACTATATCTGGATCTTTAAAAGATTTATAGAGTTCAGAGTTAGGTCTTCTACTCCAGATATTATTATGTTTTATGCCACCAAAAATAATTCTCAAAATTTTTCTTTCAAAAACAGAAATGATATATTTTATTTTTTCTGTCATCGCCCAGGTTTCAGCAGAATAAGTAAAAATGAGTCTGATTAAGCTTTTGTAAATTTGGATCTTCGTTTTTCTGCTAGTGAAGTTAGACTTCAAGTATTTTTTGAGTCCGAAAAAACAACGGTTAGCATCTGTGACTCTACTATGGATCTCAGACTTAAATCATTGAGAATATTAACTTCTGATCCTAAATATTTAAATTTACTAACAGTTATTTCATTTTTTATGTCCGCCATTATTTTTCGCGTACCAGCAGTGGTACACGTACCACAGGTGGGGAATCGCTGCTCTAGCTAACTCACACCAACAAAAATTCTCTCAGATGAATTTTTACTGTCTTAAGATCAGAGTCACTACAAATAAGGAACATTCAGATTTTTCAGTCTAGCAAAGTAAATTTGCATTTCTTTTTTAAAAAATAATTCCTAGTAATTGCGTCTACCATTTCATTTTTTTGTTTTAAGTGGAATCGAAAAAGGACATCAAATAGAAGTGACTATTTTCTATTATTTAAATAGATATTATTACATGCTTGCTTATAATTTCTCAACTTACATTCTAAGCAATTTCAAAATATTTAAATAGAGCATAGAAAGGGAAATATTTTGCTAATTTAAGAAACCAATATGTGCTAGAGTGTTAGGAATAGAAACTAGCAAATCATTATGCATTTAAACTTCAGTATAATTGAAATATGTCATGGAAAAAAATGGAGAATTGCTGTATATTTACATGTGCGCCAACAAACCTTCAACTTCGAAATGCCGTAATTAGTCAGAAATATTCGTAATCTTAAGCTGTCATCTACAGCTGGTGTTTGACCATGATACTAATTATAAATCGCTGATTAGGGTTTCATTAATTAAAAGAAAATACTAAAATTATAATCTTAATGAGACTTTTATAAGTTATGCAATAAAAATTTATTTTTATCTTCCACTGGTTAGCCAAGAGTATGCCAAAATGTTATTTAACTCATAGAATAAATTAAGCTTTAAAGCATTGCTTCCAAAAAGCATTTTAACCAAAAGTCTATTTCGATTAAATAGTAAGTACTTATAGTTCATGGGCAATTCAAGTCATTGATTTCAATTAAGACCGCTGAAAAATGAGAAAAACTTTGAAATAAGACATTTTCTTATAAAACATTAATATAGAAGCCATTAAAAGTTTCTTAAAAACTTTTTTGAAACAATTGTACTTGTTGAAAAAAATATTAATGGAAAGACTCTTGATGCACTTTGGATTAGAATATTATCATGTAACTGAATTAATTCAGTTAGACGAATTCAGAAACATTAAGATAAAACATTCTGTTTCCTGTCACCAACAAAATGTAAAAGTACTTTTGAAAAAAAAATTATTCAGGTTCTCTAGAACAGAATGTTCTTCAATAAATTAATTTAAAAATGAATTGATATGCATTGAAATCGCATTTTCTGTATTCAATAAGGATACTAGATTTCCGGTTTGTATATTTAGAAAACATATATTATGGCTTATGTATTGCACATACTAACAGAACTAATTATTCTCATCCATTTAACAGAAATCTGTGGAAAACTTATTAGAAGTGATCAATTTCATATGAACTCTTTAAACATAATATTTTATTGAGTATCTAAAACAGCAACACTACTACTAGAGTTCTCTACAAAGAACCTTATTCAATTACGGGCTGGTGTTGAAATTCAAAAGAATTTTCATATTTCATCTATTATCTCCAAAGATAACAAACAGATTTTTATAGAAATCAGTTTAGGCCTAGTTTGTTGATATATTTCAAGAAAATAACCATTCAATATTTTCAATATATCCACAGGATCGTGCGTAACACTCATTGAATCTGAAGATAAAAGATGCCAATTAGAGAATAGAACACAAAAATGTGTTAAAAGGGTCAATTTCTTGGTCGTTGGAAGGCAGTTCAATTACTTCCAAATGAAAGTTTGTCAAGTATCAGTGGTTAAATTGATCCAGAACTTATGGAAAGAAATAGACCTTTATGTTACCGTTTGACGGTTAAGCAGGCATCATGTTGGATGGTCGTACTCCTTTCTGTATCTTTGAAAGAAGCACTGTCACTGGTATGAGTTATGGGGCTGACATAATTTTTTTCAATAATTCGAACCCCTTCCTCCCCTTTGTCACAAAGTGACACATTTCAGCATACTCCCTCCCCTTCTTGTCACATTTCATGCAATATTACATAATCACATACTTGCAATTCAGAAACGAAACGTTATACATAATAATTCAAATTTTATTTTTAAATTTTAACTGTGTGTTTATTGACATCTGTAAATATAACAAAATTAATAATTCGCGTACATATTCTACTAAGATATTCCCAAAACCTATGAAAGAAATCACGACCTAATTTAGGAGGGACAAGAGGGGTCAAATCAAACAAGGAGTAATTTTTCTGATTTCCCCCTCGAATATTTCGAGGTGTTATTCATATTTTAATTTTCTAATTCGACTTTTGCCCCTCAGTTAAAACACCCAAATTACTCCCCTGAAAGGAATGTAAGTGAAAATCAAATCACATGAAAGCTGCTTCTTCCCAAATTAAGAAAATATTTTCAACCTTTGGTAATTTCCAAATAACTTCAAAATTAAATCTCTTGAACGATTTTATTTTATTCAAGAATATATAAGACTCATTTCTTTTCTGTTTGCCTGTTCCCTTATAACTGAATATCCAGACAACCAAATAACGTGAAATTTGGTACATGTACACAATCCTGATTTGCAAGCCCACAACTTGATTCTGAAAGTTGGTTCTCCAATATTGATGCACCCAGTTTGTGCAATGGCAAAAGTTTAATTGTGAAAAAGCTGATGCAACATGCCATTTAAGCCACAGTACTCACAGTGTGGTAAGGGTGAGGATGTCTTCATTCTAAGAATACCTATCATTCCCTCCGACAATACCATACAATTTAAGATAATACAGTGCCCTTTGAAACTGTGCTTTGCCATGACAATCCACAAGTCACAGGGAAAGTCTCTTGAGATTATTGGTATAGACTTGTAGACACAATGCTTTTCTCATGGGCAGTTGTATGTGGCCTGCTCCAGAGTGGGCAAAGAGGAAAATCCTTTTGTGCACACTCCAAATGGAACTGCCAAAAATGTTGTCTATCACATTGCTTTAAGATAAATGTACCCTTTCATTGCATGCAAATAAACAGCTTTGTACGCTTCTACAGAAAACCTTATTTTAAACCCGGGCAAAGCCGGGTACTTGCAGATAGTTCAAGATATGTGGTAACAGTTCTTGTTACTCCCTCCCAACTGGTCACAAAACTTCCCAATTTCTCCCCCTTTCCTCCCTTTCTGCTGGGTAAATTATTTGTAGATGGCTCAGGATTGCAGTTGGCCCTGATTATATTTTAATGATAACAGTGCTGATACTTTTTAATTCCGATTGATGTTACGCAAGATCATTGGAGTGTATTGTAACTGCTTAACCTTTTAATGCCTAGTGTCTCACTTTAGATTACCGCTGAAAAATAGTTTGTGGAATTTTTGTTTTCTGTGAATAAGTTCCATTTGAGAGTAGGTAGAGGCGAATTTTATAAACAATCTAAGAAAATTTTCAAGTAATTTCTATTATTTATAAATTATCCTTTTGGATCGTCGAAAAGCGCATATAAATTTACCTTTTTAGTAGGCACTTATACTGAAATCATGACAAATTGCTTTATCTAATATAGCATTTCATTTTTCAGTACTCATTTTACATGAAATGCCAAAAAAATCTTTTTAAACTAAGTTTTTTCTTTATCATAAATGACATCCTATGATGTTTAAACGATAACAATCACTAACGATATGTATTGATATATTATCAGCATAAATAACTCAGAGATAAAAGTGTTAATTACTATTGTAGCCTTATATGAAGTTCCCCTCACTCAAATTCTTCCAAACCAAATTTTATTTTTTTTTAAAAACTGTCCAGTACTTCTGGAAATAATCAATCAAAACCAAAAAATCTCTTAATTTAGAATATCATTGAAATTTGTTCTATAAATACAAATTTGCAAACTAATTATTTTTAGAATTATTATTGGCATTACTGTTAAACACAATGTTTGGAAAAAATAGCATTTGTCATGATTTTAACCAAAAGTTTTAGGCTGATTCCACATTTAAAGTTTAAATTTTTTCCATCGATCACAATTTATTATTCTAATAACTGCAATTTACAATCCAACATTGCTTTCTGAAAAACAAATTTAATGATAGGGTATATATGTAAAAATAAAGGTTTAAATTGGGCACAAATAATTTAAAGTTTCAAAAGTAAAAATAATTAGCAGAATATTCAAACACAAGGTAAAAGTCCCAAAATTGCTTTCTTCTGTGAGACTTATAATAAAGCATTACTTATACGACATTACCTACACATGTAGTTGTAAAAGATGAATAAAACCAAAATGATTCTATCGAAATTCAAAGTAATAATTACAACTGAAAATAGTATTGCTTTCTGTGAACCTTGCCTATTAATCCAAAGTTATTAAACAGCCGTTCGCGATTTGAAGTTATTTAGAGGTTACACCGTACTAGTTTTAGGTTTAACTTTTGGGATATCTGTTCCGATGATAAAATAGTATATTGCAACAATATTTACTCTCTGATTCATGTAGCAGATCATGAACATAAAATAGCACATCTGAACATTGAGCAAAAAATCTGAACAATAAGTCTCCTGTGATCTGGTAGCTTTCAAATTAATAAGGAGGAAACATGCGAAAAGAAGAAAAATTTGATAGAAAAAAAACTTTGATTGCTATTATGCCATACATTGAGATTTGAAAATAATTACATGTTAATGGATGCAGACAATCAAATTTTATTGTTTTTTATATTAAATAAAGTAGTAGGAACAAGAAATATTATATAGAAGACAAATACCTTTTAAAACAATCCTCTAGATCCTTCATTTATTAAATCGGCTGACATACGAGGCACATCCAGAAAGTAAGTTTCCATACTTAAAAGAAAAAAGAACTCACACTTTCACGGATATATTTATTGACAATAAGTACAGCAATGTTTCAGCTATATTTCAACATAGCCACAATCAGAATTGAGACACTTGTCGTACTGTGATATCAACTTTTGTATACCTCTGTCTTAGAACTCTGCCGCCTGTGAATGGAACCAGCTTTCCTGTCCCAGAACACCGTTCACATCCCTTTCCTTACCGACAGCGTCTGTATGAATTTGGTCCTGTTGGAAGATCCACTATGATACCAATGCATTGACTGCTGCTTGGTTTCTGGGGTAAAGTGCGAAATCCAAGTCTCATTGCCTGTGACAATCTTGTCGAGGAACTCGTCGCCATCATCGCGATACCATAGGAGAAATGTCAGTGCTGCTCCTAAGAGTTGAATTTTGTGTTCGGGTGTCCGTTTCGGCTCATAGACCTGACAGAGCTGCCGATTAATTTCAATTGGCTCAATGCTTTGTGCATTCAAGATCACCAACCGAGCTTTGCAGGCAGCGGGAGAAGGATTCGGACCATTGCTACCCCGCTACTGGCATGAATCGAGACTTATCCAGCTGATTAATAAGTCATAGATCTGTTATGCAAGTGCAAATGACATGGCTAATGACGTTTAGTTTAAAGAGGAAAACATCGGGAAACTTAGCCTCGTACTTTACCCTAACAATACACCTCCCCCCACCCCCCCACCCCCCCCCCCCAGCCCCCCCACCCCCCTAAACCCCCCCTCAGCGACAACGTCCCACCCCCCCCCCCACCCACCCCCCCCCCTTTCCTTACACGACAGCCCCGCGTATATGCCCCCCTGTTGGAAATCCCCCCCCATTCACCACTAGACTGCTGCATTTCTAATCCAAAACAAAAAACACACCTGTCCACCCCCCCCCCCCACATCATCACTAAATAGGAAAAATAAAAATGCTCCCCACCCACCCCCAGTTGATCATTTTCCGTTTGGGTGTCCGTTCGGCTCATACACCTGGACTGCACCACCACGAAATTCAACTCAAACCCGCCAACACCGACCCATTTCGACCCCCACAGGACTAGAACCAGCTAATCAACCTATCAACAACCCGAGCTTTGCCAGCCCCAAAACCTTAAAAAAAAAACTTCTGGATGCCTAATCAAGTCAATGAATAAAAGGGGTAAGGAATTCATTTGTATTAAAAGAAAAGTTATCCAATGTATACGATTATAAGAACCAAAAAAGGAGCTTCCTTATGTTCTTAAATAAAATTTTTAATTGCACAAATAAAAAATCAGCACTTAGGATAATGAAAAAATAGAGATCTATACATTCTTTTAAAGAAATCTTTAGTGTCAGACTACTGTGAAATCGTATGTAAGCAGATACAGCCAAAGAAATTAGGTGAATTTTAATATGTCTCTGAAGTTATATTTCTTACAATGTCACCTTCAATTCTTATCTTACCCTCATTATACTGTCATCGGCAAACAGGAACAACGTTTTCACTTTAATATCTCTAATATGGAGAAAGGGGTGTATCAGTGATAATGGATCAAGTATTTCTACTGATGTACCATAAACAGCTAAATTTTGTCACCACCACTATTACAATTCCTACAAGCTTTATTATATTAAATATCCTTTGTATACATCTACATCACTGCCAATTTTTTTCTTTTAATGCTCCTAATATTACTTTTTAAGTATACATAAAATTGAAAATTGTAAAACTTATTTGTATCTTTTCTACTGCTAAAATTTTATCAAAAGGGTCCTTATCTCGGGAAAACCTTAGAAGCTCTCAATGGGAAAGGATTGCGCTGTACGAGATAAACCACATTGTTTGTTATCACCCAGGCTGATTGGTTTTCAAAAAATTGATTTTCTTTGTCAAAACTGTTTACAGTCCTTAAATAAATACTCTTAAAATAAATCATCTGAGATATTGATAGCTGCTATTTCATTATGTTCTAATCTTACCGTTTTATCATATTTTTCGCAACAGTTGACCTTTTTATTTATAGATTAAAAATAATATCCACAAATTCACTTCTAAAAGCTCAGTTTTATTTCAGGCAAATATAGTTGATATTTAATTAACATTTTAATGAAGTTTAGCTTGTAATTTTTTGTCAAATAAATTCAATGGAAATATTATTACTTTAGTTAATAAAGATCTATGGAGCTTGCATCTGAAACATCTGTATAATAAAGTTGATGCGAGCATATTAGACACAGGTGATATTGATCTTTTAATAACTTTTTTCTCCAATTTATTATCTCTTAACTATAATATTAATTTCTGAATATCAAGTTAAACAGTGAAAAAAAGCCCTAATTGATAGATTAGGTTTATAAATTATCTCTCCTTCAAGAAATTATTCTTTGGGCACATAACAGAAAATAAAAAATAAAATAAAAATAATTTCCAGGGAGAATTTCATAATACAATTCGTATTCTTTGAAATCATAAAATGGATATAATGGCATTGCTTTAAATCTAGACTAATTGGAAGAGTGTAATATTAATAAAACATTGATGGGTTTAATAGCAATAGATACAATAAAAAAACCCATCTAGTGCATCGCTTTACCACCATTTCATATATAGACGGTAGTTCCTTTTTTTTGTTTGTTTGTTTGTTTTTGCTTTTTACAGAAATTGCTAACTATTTTGGTTCTTTTCTCTTTCTCCATATTTTAAACGAGTATAATCTAAAATAAACTCAGACCAATTAATAACAACGGAAAATATTTTAGAAAACCAGCAAAATAATTTATTCGGTAAAATGTAATGTATCGGGCATATATGAAACACATTTAAGATTATTAACTAATTACAAATTTTAAAAAAGCATAAAAAATTAACTAACAGTCGTGAATTTTTCTATCGCATCTTCTCATAAATTTAGATAATCTGATATTTTTAAAAGAAAATTGAAATTGTAGAAAAACGTGAATATAGTTCCTTATAAACGCCATATATTTTACAAACAGAATTTAAAAAAGCGTTTAAATACATTAGATTGCAGTAACGCACATTCTAAAAAAATAAGAATAAATTACAAAAACGCAATTAAAATATCAATTTAGAGTGTGCAATCAAA
Source organism: Pardosa pseudoannulata (assembly GCA_032207245.1). NCBI lineage: Eukaryota > Metazoa > Arthropoda > Arachnida > Araneae > Lycosidae > Pardosa > Pardosa pseudoannulata. The sequence goes on from CM063498.1 coordinate 11,960,227, forward strand.
AAATGCGAACATAAGAAAGAAGACACAAAATCGGAATAAGTATATCTTCGAATTATACCTTCAAAACGAAGCCATTACCCCATACGGATGCAATGCAGTGCTGAAATTTCTAAATTTTCCTCACACTAATTTCCCAGAATAAAATCTCATAGAGTCCCTTGATCTAAATTATTCAATAATAAATAATAGAAATCATAACTACAGTCAAAAATGCTTACTTTTTCCCTTAACACAGTCACATGGTTCCCAAAAACCTGATAGAAAACATTTGGCACAAACTTTTCACCGAATAACCTTAGATCACTGACAAAAAGGCAAAAAAAAATGGCAAGCGTCGAATTTCCAAGCACTCAATTCAAATTTCCCAGAATAATAATTTATGCAGGGTTTTGATCAAAATTATAAATAATAAACAGTAGAAACCATAATTACAGCCACAAATGCCACTTTTCACGTAGCAGAGGTGTATTGCTCCCAGAAATGTGGCAGAAAACATTTGGCACCATCATTTCACTAAAGTAACCTTAGATCGCTGACAAAATGGCGAAAAAACAGTACGCATCGAATTTTCTAGCATTCATTCAAAAATACGAGAATTAAAACTGTTGCAGTCCCTTCATCTAAATTATCAATAATAACTAATAGAATCCGTAGATGCAATTAAAAATAGATACGTTTCCCATGATACAACCGTGTATCTCCCTAAAACTGCCGAAAACTTTCGGCACTAACATTTCAACAAGGTAACATTAGATCATTGACAAAATGGTGAAAAAAAACAGCATGCACCGAATTTGCAAGTATAGCCCTGATAATTTTAAGCGATGTAGGACATAATGGTACACCATCAGTTTACTTTAAGCTTAATCACCTAACACTTTTAAAATAGATCAAAGGTTTCGTGGCATATTCAACTATCATACTTAGTTTTTGTGTTTAAAATTTTTATCACGCTTAATTTATATTGTGGATTCACTAAGTAGAATAGTTCAGCCAAGGTAGTCATTCCTGTACAAATTGAGATAATTTAATCTTAGAAATAATTTAATCTCCGAATATTGATATTAAAAAAAAGTAGTTGGTACTACTGAAGAACAGGGTGCCTCTTGACAAATTTGGTGGAATTATTGCGATATTTACTAAAACACAAAGGTATTTCCTAGGAACAATATTGTAACCCTTGCTATTTTGGCGACTTTAATGGATTTAAATTGCGCCATTGTAATAGAATTATATACATTTTTTAATTAACCAAAACCACTGAAAAAGCTGGCATTTACATTTATGGGCAATTAATCCCTTAACAGTTTACAAAGCCAACAGCTCAAAATTAGGTAGAACCCCAGTTCAGTGGTCACGCCAAGCGTGGGCGATGTCGCCAAATATTAGAATCCCAGTTCCGGGGGCTGCCGCCATGTTTTTGGGTCTATTTTTGTACAAGTGATCGTCAAATTATGGCCAGGTGAAGTTTGCAATTTGTACTTCGTTTTGTATTATGTTTATACCCAATTTCAAAGCATATTTTAAACAAAAAATAATGAAATATGTCTTAACTTGAATTAAATTAAGACACAATTTTGAATAAAAAAGTTCAAAAAGCAGTAAATAAAAAAATATAAAAGTGAAATATAACATCACTTGTTACTCTTCGAAAATTAAGCATAAAATATAAAATAAATAGAGCACTTATCTAATTTAAGTATCCCGCGTTGTTGGTGGATGTAAAAGACTTATCTGATTTTAAAAAATCCTGAAAAGCGTCCTGCGGATTTTCTCTCATTTTTCTCCACATAAATTCCCAAAGGTAAGAATCAAATTGATTCACACACTTGCGAACTGTGCCGAGGGATCTCTTAATTGAGCTCCACAAGCCCTCAATTGTATTGGTGTGAGCTCCAGTATCAAGGTCTTTGAAAGTAACACTATGATTAACTCTCAGATGATCAAAACCCTCGTCTGAAAGACAATCATAGGCTTTCCAACAATCAGAAATTATTGTAGTACCCGGATGCACATATTTTCGTATGACTGCTAATAAAGTATCCCTATTCCTACGTTCTACTACCTCAAAAAAGCATCTATTCATACCCCTCTCTATTCCCCCGAAAACCAACTTACCATTAACCCTTCTACCCCTATTACATTTACGTTTCCTAAATTTACTTTCACCAATTTCAACAATGATCTCCTTCACCCCCCCACCCCCGCCAATTTTAGAAGATGAATTTAAAATAAAATCTATATAAACCTCCCTAGAAAAGCTGAACCAGTCAGTTACTGTGTTTTTGAAATTTGTAATTCGTGAACGGTATACTCCATAGGTAATTTATATACACCCGCATATGGGTTAACATTAAAAATTTGAAGAGACTCAAATGACCCGTTTCAAACTAACTTCCCTTTATCACAGATCTTTTTACCTGATGCTCATTCACTCCTATCTTACGATATTCTCATATATATCCTTTTTACAAGACGCATGGGGGATGTGCAAGTAGGGCATTCATAAATCCTGGCAAGCAAACCAACACCCATGGACCATTGCAGAATTGCCAAATTTCCTTGATCCCTTAAATTCCTAAAAAAAAGTCATACCTGAAAGCATATTCAGAAGCCATCCTCAATTTACAAAAAAAAAGGTTTGTGAAACACTTAAGAAATTAAATTTAAAAAACGGAAAAAATACCACAAGAGCGCAGGTGAAATGGACTCGAAATGAACAAACCTTTAGAGCACGGCCGAAATGGACAAAGACTTGAAATGGAGGCTGGAAAATCCAAATTCAGAGGTCTTGGAGTATTGGTAGTTACAGGAACCAATAAGGGTCAGATATTCAAATCGCATGTCATTTCGTGTTCACATTTCACCTGTCATTCACGCGCCACGTGTCCAAAACACGTGTCATTTCGTGTTCACGTGTCAAGTGTCATCAAGAAGAGTAAGGTTTACCAGAAATCTGGGTACTAGAATTTGGCGACATCACCCACACTGTAGCCCCCTAAACTGGGATGATTCGGATGAGAAATGAGTTCCTCATGAAGAACTGAATACAAATATAATATAAATTAAAATATAGATACTGATTGCTCGGACAAGCAAGATCAGGAGAAAATGTTATTCTACCATGATCAGAGCTTTATCGCCAAGTTGGCGGGGGCTCCCTGTTCTTCAGTTATGCCAAGTAGTTTTTGTGTATAAAACTGTTTAAAATTTTGTTTCTTTATATTTTCACCAGAAAATTTTGCCAGAAAATGTGCGTTACTGTGTTTTAAATGGTATAATTTGTGATTTTTTTTTATATTTTCATCTACAAAAAAGTTTTGTGAAATGTTAAATTTCTTTAACTTTGAGTTTACAAGACACATGCTATTTTCGTCAATTTATTATTTGACAATCAACAAAAATTTCCAAATTATGGTGGTCGCTAAAATTAAAACATGAAGGTAACGACCGGCGTACTAGGTTCATCTGTTTCTAGCCTCTAGTACCTCCATATGTATGTATGTATATATATATATATATATATATATATATATATATATATATATATATATATATATTTCTGGGGGAAGGATTCTAAACTCTGACGACTGAAAAGCAGTAATAATATATTCTTTATTCTTTACTTAATCGATAAAAATAACATTTCCTGGAATTATTAAACTATTCTATGAGAAATTAATATTTTTTGTAGATTATTTAAAATTTTAGCATCTAACTGCACTTAATGAAAATATTCCTAAGCACCAAAGCTATTTCAATTAATGGAACTACTAATGCTTCATGACTGCCATCTATGAAGAGTGTGAGAACTTTGCAAAAGTTTAATCTCATTTATCAAAACTTCTTGCGTAGAAAATTTTTAACCATAGTTTATAAAAGGTGTAAAAAAAAGGTTAATCAAGTGCACGTAACTTTTCTGTGTACAGTTTAATGATCACAGCATTAGATACTATAGTTTAAACAGATTTTTTAAATAAATTCTTACCTAATTCATTACTTCTATCTATATCTACAGTTCAAGTGATCTTTCTTCTAACATTTCAACTTGAAGTGATTCAAAATGATATTTCTTCACAAATACAACTTTATGCATTGATGAAACAACAAAAATTGGAACAAAAAACATATAAAAGGATCGAGAGCAATATCGGTAGTATATTCAACTCAATACACTTCTGTTGTTTCAAATTTAATAATTTTTATCTTCTGCGCTAAATCATGGAGGTTATATTTTCTGAGACTAATGTTGGAACACATACTTTTAACAAAAGCAGAAAACGTTGGAATAGTCAACTCAAAGACTATATATTCCTCTACAACTTAAAGTGTTTAAGATTGCATTCTATAGATGGAATTAATTGTAAGATATATTTTATATTAAACGATCAAACACTCATTAAATTTGAAAAATGAGAAGTAAAATGAAATTATAACACTAATAACACCTTAAGATTTCAGTATTTGTATTAATTACTTCATTCTATTGGTAATACAAATGTATAAAGACATGAATTATTGTATAATTTTATTAAGTATTTGTGAATTTATAATTGGTTAAAAATAGATGCATATTTAGCATGCACCGTTTTCCTATTGAAGATATGAGACACTAAATAACTGTAAAAGCACGCTACGTTAGTCCACTAATGCTAACTAACTGCATATTTTTTACTATGTTCATTAACTCATTTTTTTTATATTGGTACTTGTTGGTTAAATCAGCAACGAAAACGAGCCAAGAAAAATTTCGCTAATTTGGCGATTTCAATTGTCAAACTATATAGCATGTGATTCGCACGAGATTTGATACTTCTGAGTGCTATGACTTTGGAAAAGAATTAGCTCGTAATTTAGGATGTAAAAATTATTATTTTTGAATTACCGACGAGTAAAAACGATGCAATTCTATTTGAATGCTTCTATTTTTTCAAAAAAGAAGCATTCAAAAAAATACCATCCACTCAAACCTGTGGAAATGGTTATGAGATGAAACTTCCATGATTGTGCAGCATGGGAAAGAAGGATCAACTATATATTCCGATTGAAATCGCCAAATTGGCGAAATTTTTTCTTGGCTCATTTTGGTAATCATAAAAACTGACAAGTATCTGTATATTTATTTATTAGTTCCTCCTTTTTTAATTCTCAAATTCTTAATTTCTGTTTTAGTTGCAGAGCATTTTGAGCAGCTCTCTTTTGGGGACAGCAAATGTCTGGAGTTGAGAAGATTTTCCTTTGAGACTTGGTGGCCAGCTGTTGAATACTCCTGTGCCTAGATTCTATAATAAATGATTTTTCTTCTGAAATTGCTTAATAATGAGTTAGATCATAAAATAAAATAGATAAAATTTAATGTTAAGCTATTTATGAAGTTTTTACTTCTGAAGTTTCCGACTGCTGAAATAATAAATCGTTTGCATAATAATTAAAGTAGTAAACTTTTGAAAGCCATTTCCGCGTGCTTAAGTTGAAAATCATAGACTCGGGTATATACGAAAATAACTACATTTTAATAAGAAGTCAAACATTTATTACTAAAAGGATTGTTTATTAACAATTCATTTGTCTAATCTTTTTTATGTAAGATACAATTTCTTTCAAAAATTTCTTATATTTTTAAAATAACTACACATGTCTCATTCATATATAGAAATTAAATTTTAAAAAATAAAATAATAAATAAATATCCAAATTCTCTTTTAAAATATGCATATATGCATCTAATTCTGTTAGAGGAAAAATAATAAATATTCGTTGACTTTCTTCACAAATAATCATAACTACAAAATTATTAGAACCATTAAATGATTAATATAAATGCAATTTAGTTTGCTATAAACAATATATTTTAGTAAATGGGAATAATTTACTTGATTTAGAGGCTTTTTATCTTTCAGCAGCTCAATGCATGTAAGAAATATATTTCTTTTTCTTACTTATAAATAATGAAATTATATTTCAGTTCTACTTATCATTGTCAAATCTTTTAATGGTAACATATATTACTCTTTAACTCACAGTAATATATTTCATTACTTCAATAGATTTTACATGAATACTTTACTAAATAAGTACAATTAATACGAAATCAGTATTTTCATTACATTATAGTCTAAAACTCCATTTATTGTCAATTTTAAAAGCCGTAACAATACACATTTTATCAAAAAATATACTATAAAGTTAATTGGAAATTTTTATCTACAAGTAAACAATTAGTCTAGGCATATTATTAAAAAACTCGAACATTTAATATGTTTATGTAATGCCTATTAACCTTTAAATTCATTAAATAATTTAGCGATTAGTACGCTTGATATCGAGTAATTAATCTAAAATATGCGTAACAGCATATTAGCATATAGTTCTAAATCAGCGCTAAAGCTTTTAATTTAACTAAATCATTAACGTTAAATCTATTTGTAATAACTGATCATTTACAGTGATTAAAAGCTTTAAGGCAGTAAATATAGTGAGAAAGGAGATTTTGGATAATCTGTGTGAAATTTCTATAGACAGTTCCAATAATTAAACTCGATAAATTCCATTCTAAATAAGATGAATACATAAGAAATTTGGATCGTGCTCTAAAGCAGTAATCACCAAAAGGTGGTCCACGGGCCACTAATGGTCCGTGAAAAATGTTTAATGGTCCGCAGAAAAAAAAGGTTGATTATTTATTGTAAGCTACAAAACAAATAAAAAAAAGTTTCATTAACATTCCTATTAAAAAGTGAAACCTAAATCTTTGTCGTGATCTCACTTTTGGCTTATTAAACAAAATGAATGCAGATCACTGAGTGAGGAAGCATTGGAAACTGAATTTCAATTTTCAACACGTATTTGTGTGAACACAACACTTTTATCTGTCACAGCAATTAAAACTCGATACAGCTCTGTGCTTGAAATAAACGCAGCTCTCTGTCTTGCAGTGACGTCTTTGTAGCCAAAACACCACCTACGAATGATAAGCAAGAACATATATCGCACTAAAAATTTGTAATGCATAAGTTTTATTAATTACGAGGTAACTTTTTTACTTTTAATATGTACATTTTGTATTAATAAAATAATAGTTCCTGATCATTATTCTATAAATATAATTACTGCCTTTTTCATTTTAAGCTTATGTAATTGGTGATCCACCAAATGAAAACTATATATATAGTATCCTTGAAGTTCTAAAGTTTTGGTCTAAAACATACTTTGATATTGTTACAATTTTAAATATAAATTCTAGACTTTGTGCTACTATGACCGTAAGCATTGAGCTGCTGAATTTTAAAATGAATCAATAATTACTTTTACCTGAATACAATGACGTCATTTCGTGCGAAAAAGTCAAGTCACTGTAAGAAAATAACGGATTGTTCTTCCTTCACTGACAGTTTATAATTGCTGAGCCAGGGACCAGGTTACCGTACTTAGTTATTTACGTGTGAACTGTTGCATACTGACCTTTGTGTTGTTAGACGTTCATTTTTTTAAGTGTTGGTGAAATTCAGGCTGCCTCTGTACCCAAACTCTTCATATAGCATAAGTTTAATGTGAACGTGTGTGAGGAAGACACGAAAGATCTCAATTTTCAAGTCAAGGTTTATAGCTGATCTCGGTAAATGTGTGTGCATCAGACACGCTCACGCTTGTATAAAGAATGAAAGTCATCTCTCTTTGCCAAATATTACGTTTGGATGTAAAAAGAGATGAAGGCTTGGTAGGACTTGTATTTACCTTGATTTTGTTATAAATGTTGCCAAAGTTATTAAGTTAAATAAAGATGTTCTGAAAGGGAGATGTTTAAGTAGATAAACTTGAAATAACTGCATTTAGCAACGTATTGTTAAAACTAAGAAATTCAGGTACAGTAGAGTCTCGTAATTTGAGACTAGCTCGACCCATTGACCTGGATTCAATTCTAATTATCGAAAACTCGAATAGTCGAAAATGATTAATTTAATAAAACAAAAATAGAAATAGAAACACAATTTTTAATTTTCAAAGTATATTTCAATTTAAAAAAATGTACTTATACAATATTGATTACATTAATTGCTGGAGATAAGTTAATTGCATCTTAAAGGGATTTTCAATTGTTTTTTGTTTGAATACATTGCTTTCTATACGTGCGGCAATATCAAGCCATGTTCTGAACAGCACATTGTTGGCTGGAGTCACCTCAGGATATTGTTCTATTGTCTCATGGCGGTCTCTAGCGATTTATTATTCTAAATTTATTTTATATTTTATTCTATGTTCTATCCTATTTTAATTTATTTCTATTTTATTCTAAATGTATTGTATACTTTATTGTATGTTCTATCCTTCCTAGAGCGATTGAAAATACAGATAAAGAAAAAATTGCTTTGTGGATTCTATGGCTGCCATTCATACAATAACTAATTATGCTCGGGTACTTAATCTCGTTGAATTCGAGAGTAAAAAGGGAGTTAGTTCCTTGATTGAATCAGGGGAGAAGGTAATTCTGCAATGGATCCCTAGCCACTGTGATGTGCCTGGGAATGAGCATGCGGACGCGCTTTCTAAGGAGGGCTGTTTTCTGCACCACCCAATAACTTGTGCCCCTCTAAGAAATGTTAAGCGGGCCATTCATGAACATGTTCGTAAGGCTCGACTATGCCATTATACGGATATTGCTTCAGGAAAAAAAAAGGTTTTCTTTTATGGATAGGCAAATATGTGGCACCTTGCCCACAGCTATTAGTGTGGCCTGTTTCCGCCTTGAGACTGGACATGATTTTCTTCAGGCCCATCTGTACAAAGTTGGTCTTGCTGATTCATCGAACTGTGTCCTTTGTGCTTCAGCCCCAATGCATGGAGATCACCTTTCTTCTTGTCCTGCCCTACTGGATGTTATTTCTTGGGTTCTTTTTCGATTATCCCATCTAATGGGGAAATTTCTTGTATTAGACTACAAGGCGTCATATGCTCGAAAGAGTTCAGACGGGCTTAATATAAAAAAATGTTCTATCCTATCTTATTTTATATCTATATTATTCTAAATTTATTTATTTATTTAAGGTGGGGGGAGTCTGATTTATCTCGGATTTCTGAGAAACTCGAACAAACGAGACTCTACTGTATTTCTAACCATAGAAAGTTGTCTTATTATTTTTACTATTTGTATTAAAACTTTGTTATTAGTTTTATGGTGATATACGACTACGATAATGTATTTCTCCCAATTTTAAAATTCCCAGCCCTTTTAAAGGATATGAAAGTAAAAGTAATGTTTACACTACAAGAATAAAAGTATTTGTATTCATAAAGTTTGTAAACACTAATTTACAAACCCTTTGAAAACATGTTTATGTTAAAATGCACGATTTATTTTCTCTCAAAAGCAATATAATATTGAAAATGTGACTAATATTTTTAATTAAACTGTCTGTGGACATCTTACCTTTCAACTTCTTTATCGTTAACTCTTGTAGAAAAATCAAAATAATTGACTTGAGTGGCTCTTGTGAAATTTTCAATGTGTATGTACAAATAAAGTTTTATCCTTCTATACAAAATATACTCTATAATGCCCAATCTTTTCCCCAAGTATCAATTCATGGATATCTTTAGTTTGTACAACTGAGACTCTTTTGGCATTTTTCAATTAATAATTCCGAGTTCGTATTTCATTATTATAACCTCGAAGAGTTAATTTCCCGTTTTACGCATTCTGTGATGTTTAATAATGACTTTTTTCTCATCATTATCGACATAATTATACTATGGAGTTTTGTGCAGACTCCCTGCTATATATTTAAAAATGTTCTACAAGTAAAAATTGTTTACAATTCCTCAATATCTGGATTTTTTATTCGACTTTAATAATATTAATCCATTTAAAAGCTACAGAATCTAAAGCCTATATCTTTCTTAAACAGTCTCATGTTGAATTTTAAAATAAAGTATTTTATCACAAACTAATACCGTCTGAAAAAAAATCATAAAATTATTGCTTAAGTATTAGAAATTGTATAAAAGAAGGAAGATTAACTGAATTAAATGTTTAAAGTAAGATATAAAACAAAACAGATGTATAGTACTATATAATGTACTTGGGACTAAATATGCATTATTTTTTGCTAAATTCCTTTGTCTTAGGTACCACAAAATATCATAGCTGAAAGAAAGGGCTTTTTCAGCAAACAAAAAATAAAAAAAAGACATAGGATTGTATTATTAAGGAGTATATATAGAACACATAATGATTACAATAAGTTATTTAATCGAAAACAATTGCTAAGATTAATCTTAATTTAAAGAAAAACTAATACGGTGCTACGTTGACTTAGATGAATAAAAAATGTGTAACAATTTTTATTGCTATATTACATTTTATTCCTTTTAATTATTTTTAACCCAAAATTACGGATATTAGTTATATGTTAAACAAAAATAATTCTAAAAGTTTTCTCATGTTACTTCAATAGTTTTCAAGATTCTTACAGTTTAACGTGAAATTATTTTGCAGAATGCGTAGTTAATCTTGTGCCTTAAATCGTGTTTTAATAATATTCAAAATACTATTGTTTAAATATGAACACTCGTGCATAATATATACATTCAATATTTCTCTAAAAGACTGTCCAAATATGTCTTCAATTCGTCATATTTCTACCAATAAATATTGAAACTGTTTAAAAATATATAAAACTTTTTAAGTCCCAAAAACAACAAACTCTTAAGAGAAAGTGTAAATAAATTTAAGTTACATTTTTTGTCTTAAATTCATCAATTTTACTGGAAAATTGAATATAAAAATGTATGTCATTAACTTTATCTTGAATAAGAAATTAATTTGATACTGTTGGTAATCAATATCTCTATTTGTAATTTTAGTATTAATTTTAGTTGAATGATAGTAGCAACGAAATTATCAGTCTTGAAGAAGTAAAAGCTTGGGCATTATTCTTTCTATTATTAAGTTTTTAAAGTTTCAAATACTGAGCAAACGCAAATCTGTAAATAACTTTCAAGACAAGAAATTATGTGCTGTAATATATTACGTTCCTATGCAACTTCAATTGATTTAGAAGCTAATTTTTTCACTTGGAGTTTTTATATGTGATATTTTTCATGATATTGTGTTCTGTAAAATATAGTGAAGAGTACAGCCGTTTTGCAGGTGTAGCGTAAAATTTAGTCGTCGATTGCAGCGTGCATGAACGATTCTAGAATAAATTCATTCCGAGATTAATAAAAAAAAGTCCCACGACTAAATGTTCAATTCAGCCAGTTTGTTTCTTCGGTGGTATGCAGGATTTTTCTTGGTTTCTCATGAAATTTCAATCTGTCAGACAAAACTATTATTAACTTATGATTTTGCTTTTCTATGTGAGTCTAAATATGTAGGAATTCGTTGTACTATGATGTTTAAGTGTGTAGATCTTACATTTCTCATGCCACTTCGACACAAAATGTTCTTTGCAGTAGGTGCTTTAAAAGTGGATTACGTTGAAAGGCATAGAGCACTCAGTGGCTAGATTAAAAATGTCAAACCCTAACGATTCATCAATAAAGGAAAAAAAAAAGCTTAGCAGTACAAAAGAAACATAAATCTGATTTCATTCAATGTCCTGAAAAGCAGTCCATCTTTACGTGATGTATATATAAGTTTCATGTAAGTATAAAATTTTTATGACCATCTTGGAAACAAGTGTATTTTTGTTTACAAAAGTTTTTGTGTAAACTACTATTCGTATACCTGTACATTGTCACACTTATAAGTAGATCGACTCATAAACCATTATACGACAGGCGCAAGTAAAGATTTGTTTGGATTTTTATTATTATTAATATTATTATTATTATTATTATTATTATTATTAAAAGAACATCATCTAAAATTTTTCAACAAATTTCTGTTCCAATTTTATTTTACTTGTTATTGATTATTTCTTATCATGCACAAAACAAATTCTACTAACTTAATTTTAACTAACGGTATAACCAATTTTCAAATTTTTCATCATAATTTTAAATATGAATCTATAATCTCTGGTCAGATTCAGTCAGTGTTGCCATCGTAAAAATTTGGAATTTTAGAGTTTATGAAAGTCTGTAATATATCTATTTATTTTATTTTCCAACTGTCTATTCAGTAAACCATTTTCAATAAAGCTTTCAAGTTGCCAAGATTTATTAAATGTTTATAAAGTATATTTACTCGATATTCTCACTTTGCATAAAACTTTTATGTAAACATTTCATGTTTGTGGAATATTATTTCAGACTTCGATGGATAAAATTAATAGTTGACTTCAACATTTAAGGCTATTAAATCTGGTTAAATAATGTGTTGAATATTTTCAAAACTAATCAACTATCTACGTGATTTCTCGGTTTTTTAAAGTCTTTAAAATCTTTTAAATTCATACATAAATTTAGAATGAATTATTTAAAACATCATATTTGACATTATTAAAGTGAAATTTACTGTTACCCTATTTATATCCTTTATCTGTAAAATACAAATCAGTATGATAACTTTAAGCTCATTAAAATTAAACATTTTTAAAGTTTTATGCAAAGGAACATTACAGATATATTATCAAAACATCGAAACATATATGTTTACAGCTTAATAATATATATGTGATTCTGAAAACTTTAAGGTTTCCTTATTAAGCTTAAATTCTTCATTTTATCAGATAACTTATTTAGATACTGGTTAATTGTTAATAAATTGTGATGTTTGATTGATCACATTTTTGTGTTTGTATGTTTTAGGTAAGGTATTGCTGTTAACCATTATAATTTTTAAGGGTTAAAATTTAATACACACTTTTAATATAATTATTCTAAATTATGCATAATTGTTCAAGAATTCAAGAAAAATCTCTACAAAAAAAATTAACATTTAATACTCAATTCAAATTTAGCATTGTGTATAAATTAAAGCATAAAAAAAATTAAGTTTTGATATAATAAGTATTCATATGCAAAAATATACATTATTACATCCTAGAAATTTCAATTATTAAGTATTCAAAGTGTTATTTCATGTCAGTTCTTTAATTTTTGAACTTTTAAGAAGAAAAATTATGGTTAGAGATCTACTGATATATGGACAAAAAGACTTTTAATGAGTATGTTCAGTAATGTGTTTTACTTTAGGAAAATATTAAAGGAAAAGGAGTTAATTTTTCGTGTTACTTAAATTACGCATACAATAATTATTAATTGGACATAAAATTATATTGGGAGAAAATATCACAGGCTTTTTTACTCTCAATTAGAATGCTTGCTAGTAATGAGAGCAGCCATTTATAATTATAAATTATAATAATATAACGAAACGAGATAGGAAATTAGGAAAAATTTGTTTATGTATTTTATATTAATAATTACATATTCTTTGAGCAGTTAAATAGTAAAAAAGAGTCGCATACATTACCATTCTTAACTGTTTAAGTCGTTACTTTACTTAAGACATGAAATGTGTGTTTTTGTTTAAAGTGAAAACGGGACTAATTGAATAAAAGCACAAAGAAAGAAACTCTTAAAATAATCTATTAATTAGATGTTGTTTCTGTTATTTTCTTAAATTTATAAGAATTATATCCTTAGCCTACATTTTAATTTAATATAACATAATTCAGCATATTCAAATGCCTTGATATTTCTATTGCAAATTGAAGCAAATGAAATAGCTACAAATAACAATAAGTTTTGATTACGAATAAACTGAAACTGAATTTTATTAACTTTTGTTACTGAAATTATCGTTGTCATTATCTCTTGCCGCCATTATCGGAACTTTACTGAAGATTTCTCCTTGTAAACATCTGTATTTTTATACTACATCTCCATTCTTCATTTAAACTTCTATGGTAGTTTCTAATTCAATTTCAGTCAAAGCAATTTTAGAGTTTAAGTGCCTAGCTCTTATTAGTTCTAGATCCATAACTTGAAACAAAACAAAATTCGATAACGTTCTCAAAGCAATTTTGGAATGTTTATCAAATGACTACAAATATTCAAGGGACTTCGGTATAACTTCAATCACGTATAAACGATAAGAAAAGTTGTATTTTATTTTGATGTCATCGTTTGCGAATGACTTTATCTACTTTCTTTAAATGAGATATTATCTCATTGGTGTAAACGAAAAACAAATTCAAATTTCGCTTTATCTAATTAGCAACCAGTAGGAAATAAACGTCACAAAAAATAGAAAAAACTCCTTTTTCAGTCTTTCGATTTTAATTGCAATTAAAATAATACATAAAAAGGAAATATTTTAAAGTATTACTATTACAAGTATTTTTTTCATCTTCAATTATAAAGAAAATGTTAACTATTATTTCTTTTAAATATTCTGTATTTAGCTTTAAGTGAAAATTTAGATGTTAAATGTGAAGTCATTAAATAATATCTGCATCTGAAAGTTTTCAGAAATTTTTAAAACATATTTTAATGATAATTTTAAATAAATTTATTTTTTTAAATAAATTTTAAGAATTAATATAAATTTATACTCTAAGAAATTCAATAAATAAATATACATCAGATCTTGAGTTTTTTGTCTTTGAAATTCTTGAATAATTATTTTGAAAACATATTTATTAACATATAAACTTATTTTTCCGTTTCCTTTATTTTACATAAAACATTACCTAAAAATAATTTAAAGAATTATTTTGCTTGATAAAAGTATAAATGAATGCTTATAAATTTTTAGAATATGCTAATCAAAAAAGTTAACTATTAATTGTTATTCAAACACAGAAGTTTTGATACGTTACGTAAAACTATTTAATATTGATGGTTATATTTACAAGTTACATAAATATAATTTTTTGAGTTGCAAGAATGGAGGCAGTTTGAGTGATGTTTACCAAAATAAGAAGAATTAATTTTTGTGCCTCGTATTAAACTGCATTAAGGTATTAAGTAAATTGCAATGAAAAAACACCCTTAACTGAAAAGTGTCTACATAAATTTCGTTGCTAAAATAGGTATAAATGTTTGTAATTTTTTTCATCTTTTCATACGGGAATTATACTTTATTGTTTGTTCAAGGATTGAAGACAAAAATAAACTGTACGTTTATGTTTCTAGCATTTATTCAATGTTTCTAAAGCAAATTATTTATTGCATTCAGCATAAATTAACGTAATATCTAAAAGTTTCCAACGTAATGTTGCAATGCACAAGTAAGAAGTACGTCAAAACCACTAAAAACCTAATTCTGGTATTACGTAGATAAAATAATTCATGTATTTCATCATGATTAGAAAGTAATGTAACTTTTCTACACATTTATAATTTAAATCTGAAGTATCATTAATTCTTCTAAGCAGATGTGAAGCTTTCTTCTTAAAAATCTTCTAACATTTTTATCATCTTTTAGAAAAAGAAAATTTACATATTCTATTATTCAAAACTTTTGGATTTTATCTAACTCTTCTCTTTTGAAGTAAACAGAAATCCGACAAGCTTAATTTTTTATTTTAATCTTTGTACATTAAAAATACTTTTAATCAAACTTTTAAAAAAAGCGAATAACCACTTCTTTTTCTGTAGTAAAAACTGAACGAATCTGTTTCCACTATCATGTCTCTTTTCATATTTATTTTGTCAGATAGCTAAGCCTACATCCAAATTCTCAAGTCTTAAACATTTTTCCTTGTTTCACAATCTGTAAGAATTTTTTCATTATGTAAGGAAAAATCTTAAATTGATGTTCATCAGTTAAGTATTTGACTAATGAAAATAAAAGCAGTGTATACAATATCCTTACTTATGATAAGTTCAGAAACATGTTTACCATTCATAACTAACCTTAATTTTAAGATTCTAAATATGTATTTAATATAATGGTACAGTTTCGGAAACCTTTATAGTTAAAGAAATATGTAGTATATCAAAGTATATTAAAAATAGTTACGGTTACAGAAGTTACGTAACATAGTAAATATGTCTTTTTTTCTATTTTATTAATAAAAATGTCTAATTTCGAAACTGTTCTATTAAGTGATGTTTTGTTTACATTCATATCATTGTTATTCTGTTTTAACTTTTGATATGAGCATTCAGTTTAATCAACAATCACTACTTAAGTATGTAATTGGAGTTTAACTGATTCCAAACTTCCAATGATTCATTAAATTTATTTAAAACATTTTACATGTACACTAAAATAGAAACAACTTCTTGCTTCATATTGATGATTATATTTACAAATTACAGAAATATCATTCTTATTCATTGCAAGAATAAAAGCAGTTTGAGCGATGTTTGCAATGATAAGAAGAATTAATTTTATACCTCTTATTAAACTGCAATAAGGTTTTGAGTCAAATGTAATAAAAAGAAACGATTTAAACAGAAAATCCTTACTCCATTGAGTAACTAGCCGTTTTTTGCAGTTCGAAGAAGCTTGGGAAGCAGAACGCTCCGGGTAACCACCATAAATATCGTCAAAAAAGTGAGTAAATCCTAATTAAAAAAGGTGTAACAAATGTTAACAATTTTCATTGATATCTTGATCAATGAAACTCCTAGAATGTATATAACGGTAACTATCCCTGTTCTTTATATCCCATATACTTTATCTATAGACAGAACTTTCCTGTTTGTCACTAGTTCATATTATGTAGACTATTTACATAGCCAGGAAAATATGAAGAACATTCATTCCAATTTCTTTAATAATCCTCATCCTCCTATTTCCTACCTTTCCTTCCATGTCCTTTATAGATTCCGTACCGTATATACATGTACATCAATTCTCCTTGAAAACTAAATCTTTATAAAAGTCACATTCTAAATAATAATTGGTTAGTTAAGATAGATTTTAAAAAGCAGTGCATTTCAAGTTCCCATTCAGATTTAAAAGGTCAGAAAGAGATATTCTAGAAATTTCGCTTACGTGCTCAATTATAAACGACGTGCAAGTTGTTTCTTGTAGTATTAGATAAATATTCTAATTCAAATGTAAAACAGCGAGTATTCAAAAGCTATCTCAGCTACTCACTGCAGTAAAGATTTTAAAATGAACTGTTTACATATTGCATTGAAAAACTAGTATTATTCAACATAATATGTCGACAGAAATGTAAATTCGTTATTCCAAGAAATTATTGAGGTTTTTATTAATGGAGCTACTTTTCTTAAAGAAAAGATTGTACAGCTGTAAAAGAAATATCAGTTTATTTTAAATTTGCTTTTGTTCAAATATTTAAAGTCATTCAGTAAATAATGTGAAATAATTACTAAGTAAAAATGCGACTAAAAAGCTAAATCGGAAATTTAGTTTTATGCTGTATTACCACTGAATTGTTCCAAAGTTTTCTCATTAGACAGATTCATTATCTCAGAAAGCTAATAAAAAGTTACTAAGCATGTAATGGGAAAACTTTTTGGTGCTGTATAATTTCAGCCTCTTAATTCTTTTTTGCAATAAATAAATCTATCTGATAATTTTTTTTGAAGGATTCAACAGCTGAATTAGTTTAATTAAACTAATAAGAACACTGACACATCAAGGTTATTGGTTTGCCTTTAGAATTGAATTTTTGTAATAAGCTTCACATCTGCTTCGTAAGATAACAAATTCAAAAGAATTGTGATAATCAACAAAAATTTAGATTGAGTTAAGTGGTTGGTGGCTGCTAATCAAAGCGTTTTTGAAAATTATTAAGTCATGATACTTGTACTCATACACTGAAGTATAACTAAATAAATCACATTTAAAAAATATATAAATCCCAATTTTAAAAAAATAATAATTTTTTAAAAGTATTTTGCTAAACTTTTAAAATGTTCCTTGCAAATTATTTTTAATTACTTCTTTTACTTTTGAACTCTTGACTTAATATTACTTGAAATTATCCGTTCAATATTGAATATTGAGCATTCAACTTTGAGTATTTTGTCAATATATCAAATAGTAATTTGAAGAAAATGTTTTTTGGTGCCAGAATATTGACTTTCCTAATTTTAAGTATCTAATTGAAGGTGAAATTTAAAAATGATACCCCATGTTTATTTTAATATATTTTAAGAGTATCTGGTAAATATTTTGTATAAATCTATGAAAACTTAAATTGTAAGAAGTGTTTTAAAAATAAACAAGAATTTTCCTAAAATATGATATTTTCAAAATATAGTGTAAGATATTTAATATATATATATATATATATATATATATATATATATATATATATATATATATATATATATATATATATATATATATATATAATGATTAGTTTATCTGTACTTTATTTTATATGTATATACACTTTTCCAATTATAAGTTATTTTTTTTATTGAAATGAATAAACATCTTTGTTTTAATGTATATTAAGAGTGTTTAATAATCATTTTATAGGAATCTATAAACAATTAATTAAGTTAAGAAATTTTTTAAAAATAAATAAAAGTTTTCAAAAATATTAATTTTTTTGAGTATATTGCCGGATATTTAATATATATATATATATATATATATATATATATATATATATATATAATGATTAATTTATCTATACTTTATTTTATATGTATATACACTTTCCCAACTATAAGTTAATTTTTTTACTGAAATGAATAAACATATTTCTTTTAATGCATTTTAAGAGTGTTTAATAATTATTTTATATTAATCTATAAACAATTAAGTTGTAAGAAATGTTTTAAAAGTAAACAAAAAATTTTCATAAAGTATTAATTTTTCAGAATATATTGCTGGATATTTAATATATATATAAGGTTAATTTTTTTATTGAAATTAATAAAGATATTTGTTTTAATGTATATTAAGATTGTTTAATAATTATTTTATAGGAATCTATAAACAATTAAGCTGTAAGAAATGTTTTAAAAATAAACAAAAATATCCCTAAAATTTTAATTTTTCAGAATATATTGCCTGATATTTAATATATATAATGATTAATTTATCTATACTTCATTTTGTATGTGTGTACACTTTCCCAGCTCTAAGTTAGTATTTTTATAAAAACGCTTTGTAAGTCCACTACCCTCTTAAACAAAACCATTGAAGGGAGAAAAAAAGGATAAATCGAGAGTTCTTTCAGATGCCGACTCCCACTTCAGATCAATTTTCGACTTTTTTCTCTCACTTGAAACGAGATCACTTCCTTACTAAAAACTAACATTTCTTAATCGTATTGTAAAATGTCGCCCTCTTCTCTTTGCAATAATGTGGATCATCCGTCACTTTTTCGAAGAGTTCTTTTTTGTTGTTAGTTCGCCCGAAATACCAATTCCACTGAAGAAGACTGCCTGGAGAGCGATTGTGTCATTTTCACTGTAATCTGGTGTTCCCAAGGATGATAGGAACTGGCCTGTTATTTCGTCATATCATGTTTTGTAGCTCTTGTTGAAATTTCACCAAGAAAAAATCATTCATTGTCAATGAATCAACAAAAAAAATGAAATCTTGTTCAACATCATTCTATGTAATAAATATAAAAATAAAATATTCGCTAAAAGAAAAAATATATAGCATGGATCATTTTATTTCACTCCTTTTGTTTTTCTAAGTCATCTCATCGCAGCTTATGTCATAAATAAATCATTCTTTTCAAAAATGTATTTTCAGTGATAACGAATGTAGTGTTTTGTTTCTTTTTAGCAAACGGAAGTTTTGCTTTGACATATATTCTGTTTAAACGTAGTTTAAAAAGGTGTTTTATAATATTTTGAATTTTTTAAAGCTCTCTCTGTTCTTACTGTGATATTATTTACAGAAGAGGTAATGTTTTTAGAAAATTTATATAAAATCCCTACGGATCAAGTTTGAGTAAGCACAGTTAAGAATGCCGTAGGTATTTTTTCACAAAAAAATATTTTTTAACCGCTGATTGAGACATATAGCTACTGAAAAAAAAAGTTATGTAAATCTTATTCTACTAACATATAGCCCGTCATATGACGGGATCAGTAAAATTTTTAATTTTCCAGAATTATAAAGTATCTTATGATATAAATTTAAAAAATGGTTTGCTTTTTGGCTGAGAATTATCTGGTACACGCTCAATAATTTTTTTTTTAATCTTCGTATTCTAAAGTCTCCCGATACTGTGAGTCACGTTGAATTCATTCAGTCAAACTATGTGGTTAAGTATAAAAAACAAACACACAAACGAAAAAATTTCTTAGTTTTCAAAGATATATAATTTAAACGCCAGATATTTATTAGTCTGTGAAATAGACTCCTAGACTTTTATAAAAAGAATTTCTTGTTAATACCGGTGATAAAATTTTCATTGCAACAAAATTAATCGATGATTAAATTTTAAATCATCCTATATGTACCTAATCTATTATTTAAATCAAATATTAAAAAAAAATTATTTACGTAATATCTAAGTTCAGTGATAAAACGTATGAAAATAATGCAGACGATATTTAAACAATTTAAAATAAGAAATGATTAAATGAGAGGGTTAAAGGATTGACGTCATAATGCGAGAAAAAAATGTTATTTTTACCTATTTATTATGTGATAAACTTAATAGCCTGCTCTTAACCTCAGAAAATTGGGCTTGAAATAATGGGATTAAACGCTCGAAAAGAAAGGGGAGAGGTGGATTTCGAACGTTTTAAAGACTTGCTTTGAATTTTGCTAACCCTAACTCATCAAGAATTCAATATGGATGTCTCTATCCATTCCAGGTCCAACCGCTTCATAAATTCGAGGACTGACGGACAAATAACTTAGACTATTATTATATAGGAAAATTTTGTATCCTCTCTTTAGTTCATTAAACATAAACACCTAATTATTTTTTCTCAGTAACCGAAGGATAGAGAATATTTTCATAAAAAATACGCATTATCTCTATGTAGACAGTTTTTTCTTACATAAAAAATTGAAATAAGAACTTTTAAATTTTAATTCCAGCACTTTTAAAATCAACAACAAAATATAGTACGAAAGTCTGTGTTTTTCTTTAACATTATTTATTTATTTATTTTTAAAATAAAAATGGTAAAATCTACTTACAAAATTTGTATTTTTCTGATCACTTTAATTCATTTTAAGTGAAGAAATTATTTTATTAGGTGCACAAGATCCTTGAAAAATGGACCTCCAAATTTTAAACCAAAAACCAAAAATAAACTAGCAGGATTATTTTTCCTTTAATAGAGGACAAAATCGTAGTTTAGGAAAAGGTATTATAGATTTCATGAATTATAAAAGAACATATTCTCTCTCGAGATTTAAAATCTCCATTATATCACCTTTTATTTTATTCATCATAAAATAAAATTTTCTTCTCCTTCTAAAGTAAAATTTTAATAACTCTCTAGCTTAAAAATAATTATTTAGTTTTGTCATTCCAATAACTATTTCTTTAATAACATGGAAAATATACACCAATTGAAAGAAAAATTAAATTAATTCATCCGCAAGATATTTTAAATATTATATTTGGAATTAAATTTTTATATCAAGCTGAAGTAAAATATCTGTTTTGTTCTGTAATTTTAAAACTTTTAAGGCATCGGACATTTAAAAATCTTAAAAATGATGAAAATTATTTAGAAGTTAAATATTAAAAAATACTTAGCTTTATAATGCGATAAAATAAAATATTTTGCTTGTATTAATATAAGAAAGGTTTCACAGAATAAAAAAGAAAACTGCTTTCTATTTCACGTAAAAAATTAGCTTCTGATTTACAAATTTTAAAAGTTATTTTTCAGGTAAGTGGATTGTGACTTTTTTCTCTTGTATATACATTATTTATGGTTTTAATGTGTTGCTTCGTGTAACAAAATTAAACCTTTTTTTTTTATAAATTTAGCACCTTATCAAGAACCTCGGAAAAGTTATTCTAACCAGATCAGGATGTTTTATTTTATAATGAATGAAAAATAGGATACCCTTTTTAGCTAGATATGTGCTATGTCCTGTTAAAATAAAAATCATCAGATCTATAATGCTTATTGTTAAGATGAGATCGACAGAATGTCTAAGCCAGCCGCACGTATAAGTGGAATACCATGAGAAATTATGAGTTCAAGTGAAACTAATTGCTCCTGCTAAATTTTTTTATTTTGATTATAACTAAAGGTGTAGATAGAAAAATAAAGAGCTAATTAGGCTATAATGCCAAAGGGACCACACTCGGTCGAAGATATGCCAAACATGGCGTTCTGGACTCAAAAAGAAATGGTACTCAAACTGCCGCAGAAGATACTAAGCTCCACACTCCTCCCTTCCTCTCTCTCCGAGGGGGCCTGCAGATCTCTCGAAAAAGTTCGTTGGGCAGCGTTGCCTTGGCCGAAGCGGGCTACTCCGCAGTTAGCAACCCCTCTTGACCAATGGGGTCGAAGGAGGGTCACTCACTTCGCTTTCGCCTCTAGGTCAGTTTCGCGCTGGCGTTGTTGAACTGTAACTCTTTGTTACACTTATTTTAAACTACAATTTCATACTTATCTCTTAATTTTGTTCTGTCTTAAGAAGTACCTTTGTTTGGTTCAGAAGACCTCTGAAAATCGCCTTTAAAATAGTGCCTTAAAAATAAACCAGTCTTTTGAAACAATTTGCATGGGCAAAGATGTACCATAAATGGTAAGACGAATTCTCATGCTGACCCAGGCAAGTCCATACAGCAGCGACGCTATTGAAAACCTGACCGACACAACAACAATTCGAAGCAGCTACCAAGCTCCTGCGGACGAGAGGTCCATCATGATTCAATTTTAATGCTATCCAACTCGGTAAGGAGCAATCACTACAGACTACCAAGAATAACTGGAGACCCTGATCACTAGGACACCTCGGGCTTGTGACACCCATATATGCTTAAAGGAGCCCGTATGTGCCTGAGTTCGTCTCTCATTTAGCACTACCCAGAGGTAACGTACAGCTTGAGGCCGTGATCCCGGGCGTGGGAGACGTAAGCTTGTAGGCCACCGTGTTATAGGACCTCCGATAGTTGGTGAGATAGAGAACCCACATTTCTGCTGTAAGATAAAGTAGAGTGGCAAAGCAATCGAAATCGGAGAAGTTGACGGAGGACGAAGTAAGATTAAATGCATGCACGTTATGCAGATTGATTTATAGGATTAGCCTAGAGTTCATTAACAGATTTATTATAGAATGAGTTCACAACTTCCGTAGTTGATTGAAAGAGTGTTTCTACTTTTCTTATAAAATGAAAGAGTATATATTACTTGTCTTTCCTTGCTTTGAAAGAAATTTTTAAAAGTTCTCTTGCGGGCGTAACAATAGTAAGAAAGTCCAACAGTAACGGGAAAGTGTAAAAGATGTAAAGGTACCATAAGTGTATTATTTTCAGAGCCGGCTAAGGAGAATACCAACTACTTACAATGTAAAAGTGTAAACATTTAAATAACTGACTCTCTGTAATTTGACCAGCATGAATACTAAAAAAATCTGTTAGTAATACTACCCATATTTTATATGTTACCTTTAGAACCTGATTTTAAAACATTTGGCAGATTGTTATGAAAAATATCTCTTATTAGAGAGTGTTCCCATTTGTAGTGTATTTTTACATACTAGTGATAAATAGTAGTGAAATAATTACTACTCAAAATTCTCATAATAGTATAATCGCCATTTTCTAATCTAACCTGGAAGGTGTTTAGACTGTATTTAAATATGACTGACATCTGTAGAGGTTTATATCCCTTTGTTCCTGTTTTATTGAAATCTAAGTTTGTTATGGGAAAAATAAAAGCTCTTTTGAATTTCTTATTTAAGAAACAAGGTACAACTTACTAATCACTCAACAAGTTTCATTTCTTAATAATGAATATTTTAATACACAGTACTTACTTTTATCTAGGATAAAATTACTTGGTTTGGAGGGATTTATTCTGTAAAATTACTTAGATAATAAATATGCTACTTTTACATCTAAATAAAGGATTATATCATGAAATATTTAATGTACTGAATTTGATCAGACCTTATCAAAATCTTTTAGTTTATTCTTTTGAATTCTAAATGAATAACTATAAAAACGAACCGTGTCAAATATAATGTACTAGAAGAGTTAAAACTGTAAACAATATTACTTAGTTCCTCTTTATTATTGTACACTATCAGCTGCTATAAATAAAATAACAATAGATATCGCTACATAGTCTATCGCTATAGTCTTTATATACATTTTTAATTTTATTAAAATTTAATAGTATATAACACACAAAAGTACAATGACGATGACAGTGAACTTTTACAAAGTACTAATACTACAACAAAGTAAAAACTTTTAAATCAAATGTAATACTAGAAAAAGTGAAATCAGGTGCAGTCATATAAAAGAAACATTAAATATAAATACACAGAAATTTAACTGCATTAAGACAGTCGTAATTCAATTTTTGTTTCTGTCAAATTAAATCAGATGTTACAACTTTCGCATTTTTCGATATACAAAACACTGATTAATTGAATCAGAAAATTATTTCTAGCAAACAAAGGAATTTTATTATCGACCAAAAACTTTCCATTGACTCTTCTGAGTATTATTTGTAAATATATTAAATGTCAAGAAATTTCAAAAGTTAAAAAGCATAAAGCATATTATTTTGAGATAAAAATATTAAGAATTGCAAAAATGTGTTATTTTAATTATTTTTAAATATTATCCAAACTGTAGTGGGAGATATAAATTGTTCTTTACTAATAAGCAAATTTTTACGAGATTATTTTTTTTTTCGTTTAATAAGTTTTCAGTACCAATAATTTTATGTTAATATTTCTTAAGTTAATTAGAAGGCATAAAACACAAATTTTAGTATGAAACTTTTTTGTTTTAAGTAATAAACTAGATTTTTTATTTCTCGAGTGGGAAAAATTTTCATTACTATGCACTCTTTTAAGGGTTTTTTAATACCAAAACTTTTAGAGAACAAATTGAAAAACAGCAGGTTTTAATTGGATATGCCTCTTTAGAGTGACAAAATTGGGAACAAATTCTTGAGAAAAATAAAAATAAGATCTAATAAATTAAATGATAAAAACATAGTCGTGATATTTCTAAAAACAATTGCAGATAATGAGATGTGGTTAGCTCTTACTGCAATGAATAAACAGTAAATAAATCACAATATCTCATGAATACTTCACAAAATATTATATCACAGATACGAACACAGTTGGACATTCTCTAACTGTGCTTTACAAGTGGAGTGTAGACAACAGCAAATAAAAAAGCTTCTTACGTATTCCGTTAAAACTGCGAGCAATTTGAGCTTACGATTCGCTGGTCGTCAGGCATAAAGGGTTTATTTTCTTGGAGTGCATGATCTGCTTCTTGTGTCAAGGTCATCACACAAGCCTGGTAAAATGAAAATATTTATAAAACATTATAGAAGGTAAAACGTCTGGGCCACATGAAAACAATAATGGGAAGGGAACGTAATTAAGACATGAATTTACGAAAATACAGAATTCTGACCGCTCGTACGCAGCTGCAACGAGCTTCAGTTTCGGTACTTGGAAGTTCGATTAATGATTTGGTCTGGCTTTTAAGAGACTGAGTTTGATTCCCTTGATGATGCAACTCGTCCGTAGCTGTCCAACAGCTGTTTGCGTTCAATTAATTTTTTTTTCTGTATGGGACTTACGCTAGCTGTGCTTTCATTGCAATACAAGTTAACATCAAAGACTTATTCGGAAACCGAACTTAAGCCCACTACATAAAAGCACGAAACTCACTGTGCAGCATTTTTTTTTTCTGTATGGGACTTACGCTAGCTGTGCTTTCATTGCAATGCAAGTTAACATCAAAGACTTACTCGGAAACCGAACTTAACCCACTACATGAAAGCACGAAACTCACACACTGTGCAGCATTTTTGTTTTCTGTATGGGACTTACGCTATCTGTGCTTTCATTGACAAGTTAACATCAAAGACTTATTCGGAAACCGAACTTAACCCACTACATGAAAGCACGAAACTCACACACTGTGCAGCATTTTTGTTTTCTGTATGGGACTTACGCTATCTGTGCTTTAATTGCAGTACAAGTTAACATCAAAGACTTACTCGGGAACCGAACTTAACCCACTACATGAAAGCACGAAACTCACACACTGTGCAGCATTTTTGTTTTCTGTATGGGACTTACGCTGTCTGTGCTTTCATTACAAGTTAATATCAAAGACTTACTCGGGAACCGAACTTAAGCCCACTACATGAAAGCACGGAACACACACTGTGCAGTATTTTTTTTCTGTGTGGGACTTACTCTAGCTGTGCTTTCATTGCAATACAAGATAACACCAAAGACTTACTCGGGAATCAAACTTTATGCCCACTTCATGAAAGCACGAAATTCAAACACTGTGCAGCAGGTAATATATAAATTTCAATTAAAATCGATTTTTTTCTAAGCTTTGAATATTTAAAGAAAACGATAAATAGAGTCATTTTCACTAAAAAAAATCATTTACTTTAATATATTCATCAAGTTTTGTTTTCTTATTCATACCATTTCTAGATCTCACAGCCTTCAACAGCAATTAGATTTTCAGATACTGAGTTCGTTCACATTGATAACACAGTAATTCAATTTTTATCTATTTGGGCCTTACTTACGTTAGATTTGCATTTGTTGCTTTATAAAACCTTATTTGAAGAATTTCAGAAAAATCTCTCCATCGTCGAAATAGGAGCCACACATTAAGCTCAAGTTCAATTTAAGCTAAGATAGAATACAAAAAATCTAAAGTCTGAAAATTACTCAGAGAAAAGTAGCGGAGAACCGTATTAAAAAGATTTTTATTAAAAATTAATCTAAAGTAGTATTTAAAAACATATTGCCCATTCCTTCATGTCTGTCGCAAAACATTGATTTACATATTATAAGCTTTTAATCTATACAATATAACTTGTTTCCAATACTTCTTAGGATATATTATTTGTATCGTGGAATTAATTTATATCTCGTAAACTTTTAACTCATTCACTATTGCTTATTCCTAAATGTAGTAATCCATAAACTATATAGCGTAATGTATGCAAATATAATATATTCTGTGAAATATTACAAGTATGCTATATTGAATGGGTCCAAACCATGCTTTGCATACACATATTGTAATACTTTGAATACAAATATAAAATACTTTAATCTTATAACACTCCACATACTTATGTCTTTACACATGTAAAGGTTGTATCTATCTCCCATATTAAACTACTTATTCCTATTACATTTATGCGACTTTGAAGCTGCGAAAATAAAGTTGCCTTCCAATAAAATCTCCTTATAAGCTACATTCTTTCCATTGAGGATAAAATATGCATGATTTTGTTTCGAGTTATTTCCCTAAAATATTTATACTAATGGAACATTTCTAGCAAATCATCAGTATTAAACTACCATGAGAAAAGGGAAAATTTTATTTAAGGATAGTTAAATACTTTTACGATTAAAACACGTTGTACTATCTTTCTATTTATGAAATAAATTAATAATAATCTAATATCAGACAAACTAAGTCTTCGCAAACAAAAATCAATATGATCTAATATTAAAATATAAAATGCAAAATCTCTAACGCCTGTTACATGTACTAAATGGAATACAATAAATGCAAAAATATAGTACTAAAATGCATATAAATACAATATTGTCAAAAATATTAACAGCAAGAAGTGCATGTAGAAAACTTTTGTTAAAAACAGGGCTTAAAAATACTTTATTCAATCTCCCATGACTGTTGTATGGGATAATTTACATAATTCTTTACAACGTCGAGACAGACTCAAGGTTTTCTTTCTTTACTGCAAGTCCAGTGTGGCTCGACACGGTTTTTAAATTTAAAAATTACTGTTGACACTTTGTTTAACGCAACTGAAATTGCTAGAATAACAATATATTGATGCAACTCCAAACTTAATCAGGACTGGTAATTATGAAAATTAATTTGAAGAGCAAAGATTTATTTAATCCACGCAGCACTCCAATACCTCACAGCATGTGTTATACAGGTTTTCTCAAAAGTCTGGAAAGGAAACGCCAATATTTTTTAATTAAAGGAATATTTTATTGTAGTAACTTCTATATGACAGAGGAAACTTTAAATCGTACTGCAATCATTTCCTTTACCTTCATACTTAAAATATGCTCCTTAAACGTCTATGGATTTCATCAGTCTTTTGGAAGGCCAATAATGGCATTACAATGTGTACATAAAACACTTACTATTCTATGATCTTGCGTTTTAAGTTTTCAATATTTCTCGATAATAACTAGTATCTTAGCATGATCCTACAGACAGTAGTGGACAGACATAAAGTCTGGGGATCTTTAGCCCAAGATATATAAGACCTCTAACGCAAATTCATCTCTTCACCAAATGCATCATCAAAGAACTCCTATACATACGCTCCCTATGCAGGAAAGCACCATTCTGTTGCCGATAGAGATTATTCATGGTTATCAGATGTGGCACTAGACAAGTTTACAGAATACTGAGGTAGATGTCATAAGTTACTGTGTCGTCAGCGAAAAAAAGGTCCAATTAAATGCTCCATTATCACTCAATAACAAACATTTACTTTGGGATTGTCGCGCACATGTATCTTGAACTCCATCATCCTACAAATTTGGCAATTATAACGGTTGACTCTCCTTAACACATGAAATGTCGCCTCATCAAAGAAAAAAGAGACAAAAGCATATTATAATCTTCTAATCGTTAACAAATGGGTTCTGGAAAATTTCTTTCTCTTGTCATTGTCTTCTACTTTCAGTAAGCCGAGCACTGGCCGAATGGTTAGGGTGCTGACCTTCGTTACCGGTGTTTGTAGGTTCGAATCACTGTGGCATGGATGTTCATGCAGATATTGCTTCCCTCACAAACACCTGCTCTCATGTCAGAAAGTTTCATGTAGCACACCGGGTCAACCGGACTTTTAATCTAGGAAGAACTCCTGCGGAGTATCCCTCCACACTTTCGTAAACTGCAGTAGTTGTACTTATCAGTCTAGATTTTCTACATTTTTTTTTGTTATTTTAAACTTTATGGGTGGAATGCTGACTTGGCCCCTGCTTAACGCATTGCTGTCGGACGGTCAGATCGAACCAGCAATTCAACACCCTACACCCGACTTCGGGTGGGTGGCTGGTTACAGGTAGTACACGGCTTTAAGCAGTAGGTCCTGGTCTCATTAGCCCTCGTGTTGCAAAAAAGTAGAGCGTAACACTCCAAACCAAACCAAACCAAACCAACCTACTTCCAGTATATGCACAATTTTCAGGTTGTTAGGATTTGCTTTATGGTTGTCATTCTGTACTATCCTAACTAGCATAAACTTAGGCCAGCATCCCACAGGATGAAAACACGTACTAACAACTGTTTCGTTCTGCAGTCAGGCAAAAACTACTCTATCGCTCGTAAACTTTTGCCCATGGGCAAACCGGACAATCCCACTAAAGATTGGTCAGAACGTATTTTTGTCTCCTGTAACAGAGACCCTAGGCATTCTAATTCTAGAGACCGTTCTGAAATGGATTTCTGTGGACTACGCTGTACACTTACTTTAACGACATTAAAGACATCATCGCTGGTTCTTGGCTAATTACTGACAAATTGTAAATTCCCCATTTTTAATTCTGCCATACTTTATTAAATGAATGATGTTAATAAAACAATATTGTCGATTTCCGAAATGAAAATATTTTAATTCATAAAAAATAAATGAGCAATTTGCCAGATGAAATTTATTGTTTTTATGAAAGTAGGGCTTGCATGTATTTAAGACATTTCGGAACTCAAAGCACACGCACAAACTTTTCATGGTACATTGTTGCAAAGAAAAAATAGTAATTGTTTTTCAATAGAACTTTAAACTTTTCTTCTGTCACAAATGATATACTGCATTAAAATTTTTCTATAATCAAAAATGTTACTGGCGTTTAATTCATTTCAGTAGTTTTAAATGACTCTATATAATATATACTTTTGGGATACTGCGAATAAGCTATTCTGAATGAATCAATAATTTACAATACGTAAATTAACTGCCCACTGTATAACTAATAACATCTATGTTGCACAGAGTTAATATATATATTGTACGATTTTGATCCATTAACTATAACTCATTTCGAATATCGCACATATATTATTATTCAAGTTGTGGTAAGTTAAGTTACATATTAAAATCTCTTTATCCGTTCAGTAATTGTTTCAATATATTTTCAATAATCTACAGACTACATCACATGCATTCGATATGTAATATATTCTGCGAGGTATTGTAAGCAAGCGATACAGAATGAATCAAAATCCTACAATAAATTTAATGTAAATACCTTGGATTCAATCCTGAAACACTTTAATATTAACTAACTCACTCCTACAACAATGTTCTTATACATTTAAAAACTGTATTTGCATTAATTAACATTTTATTGCAGTTGCATTATGTGACTTTAAGATTAAGAAATTAAAGCTGCCGACTTGTAAATCTTCTTATAAACTGCACATCTTCTCTTGAGGTTAAAAGATAATTACTTTATTTAGAGTTAGTTTCTTAATATATTTATATGAAAGAAACATTTAATATAAAAAAAAACCATTATAGTAAATCAGCGATATGAAGTTATTGTTATTAAAGAATTAATTGTGGTTCAAAGTGGAGAGGAAATAAATGAAGAGCAACAACAAATATACCATTGTAATCCTAAATATTTAATATACAATTCATAGGAATTTCCTATACATCTGACAACATCTGGAGAGAAATGAAGAGAGCAGCTTTCAATACAAAATGGTAGAAGAATAGAAAAATATCACGAGATACCATAATGTAAAAGGAAAAGTTAGAATTGAAGTAGCGGCATTTGCTTGTGCACGGGGTAATATATTGAGTTACGTCACCGCAGTACCTCCTCCTAGTGAACACGTTCTACAAATCTCACTGGATGTCTAATTTTGCGGCCACATCTTGCTGCTTTGGAGATAGCACAGTAGAAGGAGTCAGAAAAGAGCATAAATTCTCCGCTTACCTGCACTAGGATCTTACCACTATAAAATGCGTATACGTGAGTTTCAATTAGAGTTCATTGTCTTTACAGGTCACCACATGGAGAGGAAATAAATGAAGAGGAACAACAAATATATCATCGGAATCCTAAATATTTAATATACAATTCATAGGAATTTCCTATACATCTGACAACATCTGGAGAGAAATGAAGAGAGCAGCTTTCAATACAAAATGGTAGAAGAATAGAAAAATATCACAATAAGCCATCAGGAAAAGGGAAAAGTTAGAATTGAAGTAAGGCATTTGCTTGTGCACGGGGTAATATATTGAGTTACGTCACCGCAAAACTAATTAAATACCTCTAAGATTGAAGAAGGCTGAACTTTTTTGTGTTTTGTACAATAAATAACATGGTAAATTAAAAATGTAAACTAAGTCTATATTATTACTTTGTTGGGAATTCGTTTCTAAAAATATTTATATGAAAGAAACATTTAAAGTATAAAACTTCGCAGTAAATCATCGATATTAATTTAATATTAGAAAAGAAAAAATTGTGATTTAAACTAAGTAAATACTAAGCTTGATGCAGGAAATCTGTTTATCAATTTTACATTCTAAATTAAATACTAGAAGCTCAAAAACTAGTTTTAATCCGCCTTCTTGTTTATATTTGGAATTAACAAAGTGGCTATTCCTAAAATATTTAAGGTGCTATTTTAATAATATAAGGACAGGCAGGGTGCAGAAGCCTCCTGAAACCATCTGGCAACAACTCTGGATTGTCAATATTTTCTTATTGTGCTTATTACTAACAGCTTTCTTTAAAAATTCAATCTTTAAAAATTGATTTAAATCAATGATTTTTTTTAAATCAACTGATTTAAATCGTGATTTAAATCACGATTTAAATCGGGCTGATTTAAATCGCTCAACCCTGTAACATAAATAATCTAAAATTTAATTTTAAAAATGCATTTAAAGATTCGTAAAAGAAATTTTGTTTCTAAAATGTCTGAGCTCCTTACTAAAAAAAATCGATATACTTTTATTAAGTTGTCAAAACACAGTATCAGTTTTTTTCTATGAAATCTGTATAAAATATACATAATACAATCTATGAATATATAACAAGTACTTAACGAAAACAAGTACTTAAAAAAATCTGAGCTTCTTTCTCCTAGTTCATACAAGCTATAATATTTTAGAGATACTATAAAATTTGTTTTTGAATGATACAGTCACAGTATTAAGCCTAAATATTTTGTATGCAATGTTTTTGGGAGAAATATTTTAAGAATTTTACATTACTTGAAACAATATACAGCAGTCGTCTTGTTTTGCTCAAACTTTAGGATATATATCTTTGCGTCGAGCGTCTACTCTAAGTCTGAATGCACTAAAAAAATGCACTTTTCTTAGAAAATTCTTCAGAATAAAATCTATTTGTCAAGTACCCAATGCAGCAGTACAATTTTCTTTCCTCGCAAAAGTGAAAAACTTGTACAGTTAAAGGGAAGAAATCGTTTTGAAGTGTAATTCTTCTAGCGATAGCAGAAAAATGTTGTCTTCTAAACTCGTTTTAGTGCATTCTCTAGAGAAACTATGCATTACAAAGTCAAAGAAAAAGAAAAAAATAATCTTTTCAACTGTTTTGGCTAATCTCTAAACTATTTCTCCTTTCTAAATTTCGAATATTACAAGTCATAGCAAAACAATCCTCAAAATAAAACATTTCCTTCTAAACGTGTTTGAAAGGTTATAAAAACTATGCAGATGCCCTTATTATTATATGCTAATAAATAATATTTAAATATAATAGTATCTTAAATATACACAGCTAAAAAGCAATATTTTGGTTAGAACATTTCTAGACACAATGAAGATCAACTGTATCAGTATAGGTAAGGAGCTATCTTTCCATGAATGTGATTTAATATAAATTGTATACAATAGAAATAATTTTAAACACTAATAAATAGTATTTAAATATAATAGTTTCCAAATATACATAGTTAAAAAGCCAAAATTTTGGTTAGAACATTTCTAGTCACCATGAAGACTGACTGTACCAGTATAGGTAAGGTGCTATCTTTTGATAAATGGGGTTTAATATAACTTGTATATAATAGAAGCAAATTTAAAGACTAATAAATAGTATTTAAATAGTGTCCCAAATATGCTTTGTTATTTACATTAAAGAAACAATAGCTCGGTCAGAACATTTCTAGACAGCATAAACATGAGCTGTGCCGGTATAAATAAGGCGCTATCTTTACATGATGAGCTATAATATAAATAGTATAAAATAAAAAATAGTAAGTTTAAATACTAATAAATAGCATTTAACTCTGTACTTAGCTTAAAAAACATTAGTGAATATAAATTAACACATTGCGTGAGGGTACATTTCTCAGCGGAATTGTACCGGGAGTGGTCGTTTTGCGCTTAAATTTAGTTATTCAGTTAAATCTCAACAGATCAAAAATTATTTAATTTTTTAACCAACTTTTCTTATTTTATATTGAAATAGAAACAAATATATAAATAGAAATATATAAATAACAACCATAAGATTTTTCTAAA
The DNA here is from genome assembly GCA_032207245.1 of Pardosa pseudoannulata. Classification (NCBI taxonomy): domain Eukaryota; kingdom Metazoa; phylum Arthropoda; class Arachnida; order Araneae; family Lycosidae; genus Pardosa; species Pardosa pseudoannulata. The sequence goes on from CM063498.1 coordinate 11,993,803, forward strand.
TAAAAAATATATATATTAGAGGATAAATTTATAACAGTATCATAAATATGAAAAATTAAATAGAAATAGTAGTGTATTGTTTCAATTTTTCGAATTATGGAATATATAAACATTTTTACAATATCAAAATGAAAGACAAGAACATTCGGCTTCTTTTTCCTGTATATACCGCTATTTTTGTACCCACAAACAAACCATGTTGTCACACTAACCGTTCTAGTACACACTCAAGTATCAATCGCTAGAGAACGTACTAGTACGTGTCTCGCACTCAAATATCAATCGTCAGAGAACGTACTAGTACGTGTCCCGCATACTATGTGTTAAGTGTATTCATAAAACACCAAAAATAGCTTTAAATTTCTGTTTTTTGACACTTACTTTGTATAGCATACCAGGACTGAGCTCCAAGTTTGGGTTGCTTTCATCCTATTTCGAAGAAAAAAAAACAGTATTTTAATGCAGTTTCACAATGTTTATTCAGATTTCAAAAGTAAATTTCGATTATTGACCTAATTTGGTATCATGTTAATATTTATCGCAACACAATGAAAATGAAATAAAGGTACGTGAAACTATATTTGTTCCCACAGAAAAAAATTAATTTGACTTTAAATGAACGTTTCAATAAAAGCAAAGCAATATATTTTTTCTTTAAATAAATTTGTGAAGATATCGTGGAGTAGGCCTGAGCAACCCAAAACTCTTTTGAAGAGAACGTTTGTATAAAACCAAAGTAATATTCATTTTTCTTTTAATATTTTTTGTTAAGATCTCATAAAGCAAACCTGGGAAGCCAAAAGGCTTTTTGGCTTTAAGGGAACATTTGGATAAAATCAAAGTATTATTTTTTTCTTTGAATATTGTTGTTGAGATTTTTGTTGAGAGAGCAGGCAACCTAAAAGGCTCTGTGGGCCACACATCTCATGCGTAAGTATATACATATGTAGAGTAGCACAATTTAATCCGTCTGTCATGTAAAATTGTAGCCTCTACTGTTTTTACTTGCCCTGACTACTAGACAAGAAGAAATCTAGGCAGCTAGTAGTACGCTGAAGAGGATGCAATCTGGCCGTTCCACAAAAGCGAAACACCAAAAGTCTGACGTGGAACGTAAACTTTTATTTCAGAACTACGAAAATGACATGTAACTCTGTCAAAGGCGGAAGATATAATGATCATGAAAAAATTTTGCAAATATATAATTAGACCCTACGACAAGAAGCGGAGACGAATTCCTTGCCAGAGAAAGTAGCTTAGTCAGCACCCTCAACAATTAAAACAGGGTTTCTTAACCTGTGGTTCATGGACCCCTTGGGGGTCCATGGGTCATATTTTGGGGTGCTCCTAATTTTTAAAGTGTTTGCATCAATATTTTTAAAAAAAAAAAACTTTTTTGTCACGGGCAACCTCTGTAAGCCGTCTGTCTGCCATTTCCCAAAAGAGACCTTTACAATACGAGGAAAAGAACAATCGCAAACCATATAAAATTTGAAATTTTTAGAAACACAAAGTAGCTTTTGAATTTTACTTCACTTGGAAATAAAGTGACGTTAAAATCAGTTCCGCAAAGTTCTTGCAAATCTTTAAAACAAAATATATGTTTTCCTTTTTCATTTGAATTCTTAATGTTTAATTTGATTATTTAATATTTTTTGTAGCCCAAAATGTCCAAAAAAAGAAAGTATGATGAAAATTATGTAAAATATGAATTCTGCTGCATGAAGGAATCGGACAGTGTTGAAAAGCCACAATGCTTTCTGTGTGGAAAAGTTTTGGTAAACGCCAGTATAAAACCGGCAAAATTGATAGAGTATCTCAAATCTCTTCATCCTGAAAATGCAGTATATCTTTGCTAAACGGGATTTTCCACACTTGTCACAATAAAAACAAAACATCGATATCGAACATAATATGTCCTTTGCTTTGTCGAAAACCATTCCTCAATTCAATCTGTTAATCAAGGAAAAGCAGCAACAGCCTTCACATTAAAAGTTTTAATTTCTTCAAATTTTTTATACTATTGAAATAAAAATATTAAAATAATTAAATGATAAAACAGAATATATTTTGTAATAAATGATGTTTAAGCAATTTTTCCGAGAGGGGTCCATGACATATTTAAAATTTTTAAAGTGGTCCATTGTGCCAAAAAGGTTAAGAAACACTGAGTTAAAAGGATCTTATAACATTGAAAAAAGAAGTTAACCATTCACCAGCGACAGGTGAATGGACAGCTAATTTGCATTTATTTCGAAATTAGCTCTAAGAAATATGGTCGCAGAATTCAAGTCGCGGACACTCCTTTAGATAAGATAATTTGCGGCTGGGAAAATAGATTTGTAGGAATAAAAATAAAAAAGAGGATAATTTATAAGAGATATTTAAAGTATAATAATCTTGCTATAATACGTATATATAAATATGTATATAGATATAGCTATTGATATATTTGAATTAAAAATTGAAAATAATACATTATTATTAAACTTTTTATTATTATTATTCATAAATTAACATTAAAACAGTTAAAAGTTATAAACGTTTGTAAAGATTTATAACGACAGTAAAAAAACACTCGAATACTATATATTTACTAAAATACATGTAATATTTATTTTAGTCATAATTTTTTTTTAATTCCGTGAGTCACGAATTTTTTTTTTTTTTTTTTTTTTTTTTTTTTTTTTTTTTTTTTTTTTTTTTTTTTTTTTTTTGCCCAGCAAGCCCAGCAAAATTGAATAATAGATGTTAATCATGTGTAACATTTTGAAACATACCTAAATTGATAGTTTATCCTTACTTTTTGTCATGAACTGAAAAAAGTATGTGACACACGCTACACACACACATATATATACAGTATATACATAAATTTATAAATATACATATATATATATATATATATATATATATATATATATATTGTGTGTATATATATATATATATGTGTGTGTGTGTGTGTGTATGTGTATATGCACGTATATGTATATATATATATATATATATATATATATATATATATATATATATATATATATATATATGTGTGTGTGTATGTGTGTATGTACGTATATGAATATAAATATCTATCTATCTATCTATATATATATATATATATACTATATATATATATATATATATATATATATATATATATATATATATATATATATATATTTATATATATTTATATACATTTATATATATATACATATATATATATATATATATATATATATATATATATATACATTTATATATATATACATATATATATATATATATTTATATACATATATATATATATATATATATATATATATATATATATTTGAGAGTATATTTATACACGTATATATGTATACAATATATATAGATATATATATATATGCATATATATATATATATATATATATATATATATATATATATTTATATATATATACATTTATATATATATATACATATATATGTATATATATATATATATATATATATATTTGAGAGTATATTTATACACGTATATATGTATACAATATATATAGATATAGACATATATATGTATATATATATATATATATATATATATATATATATATATATATATATATATATATATATATATTATATATATTTGTGTGTATATTTATACACGTATATATGTATATAAATATATATATAGTATATACGTATATATATATATTTATGTATACACACACATACACACACACACATATATATATATATACATATACATATATATACATATATATATACACATATATGTATACAATATATATTAAATATATATATTAATATACATATATAATTCTAATGTGTTGGAGAGAAGCCCCTGCACTTCTTATCTACTTTTTTCTATATTCTGTGTAGAACAGAAAGTTTGTAACAGACTATGTCATTTTAAAGAAAGGTAATAATTAAACGGTAATTTCATTTTGTAGCGAAAATGTTTTTGCAAAAACGATTTTGTAGCAAAATTTTTCTAATACAGGTAAGCTAAACGGGACACAGCCATTAATATGTGTGTGTGTGTATAAATACATATTGCTTCATAATTGGAATTCAATCAGCTCTGTATCTTTTTTTTAATGGAGTCAATAAAATTTAAAGACTAAGTGACCATTTTATTAAATAAAAGTATAGGTGTACTAATGTGTATTTTAAAAGCATCAACATAAAAATTTTAAACACTGGATTCCTTTCTTAACCGAGAACATAAAATTTTGTAACATACAATAAATTTTCGCCTGTGGCTGTAACACGTGTTCTTTGTGCCTGTGGGTGATATTTCAAACATGCACTTAAACAGCTCGTAAAACTTTCAGAAGCTTGCGAAAATTTGACTGGGGTGTTTCCATTCTCCCTTTATTAATATTATAAAAAAAAATAGCTTCAAGACGAAAACACTCACTTATACTATGTGTCGCAGCAAGTGTAGTTTCTAGCGAACAAGTCATCTGTTTATAATTTACAGTTAAATTTACTTTGCATTAAAGACAAGAGATTCCGTTTTTACTTAAGTCTAATTCATAGTACAGTGTCCCCTCATTACATCGTGCATTAATATATCGTTTTTTTTTTTTTTTTTGTTTTTTTTTTTTTTTTTTTTTTTTTTTTTTTTTTTTTTTTTTTTTTTTTGTCTACTAATTTATTTTCTGTTGAATGGAAAGTACTAATACATATGCGTATTTGTATATAAAAATGAAAAGGCACATGGGACTTTCCTATCTTAATACATTGTGTGCAGGTACATTTCGCAGCGGAATTGTACTGAGAGAGGGCGTTTAGAGAGTAAATTTAGTGATTCGGTTAAATCTCAATAGATCGAAATTTATTTAAATTTTTAACCAACTTTTCGTATTTTATATTGAAATATATAAACAAATATATAAATAGAAATATATAAATAACAGCCATAAGATTTTTGTAAACAAAATATATATTTTTAGTGGATAAATTTATAATAATATTGTAAATATGAAAAATCAAATAGAAATAATAGTATATAGTTTTAATTTTTTCGAATTATATTATATATAAACATTTTTACATTATAAAAAAATAAAAGACAAGAACATTCTTCTCCGTTTTCCTGTATATACCGTTATTTTTGTACCCACAAACAAACCATGTAGTTACACTAACCCGTATTAGTACGTGACCCACGCTCAAGTATCAGTCGTCAGAAAACGTATTAGTACGTGTCCCGTGCTCAACTATCAATCGTCAGAAAATGTACTAGTACGTATCCCGCAAACAATGTGTTAAGTGATAATCCTTTCTACTACTATGTTTACACTACTAATATTTTATTTACTAACTAGCATATAGCCCGTCATATAACGGGATCATTAAAATTTTTAACTTTCCAGAATTGTAAAGTACCCTATGAGGTAGGTAAAAAAATAGTTTGTTTTTTAAATGAAAATTATCTAGTGCACACTCAATAATTTGTTTATCTTTACTGAACGCATGTTAGTTGCCAACTTTAATTTATTTTGTCATATTACGTGATTCTATCAAATTCGTTTTCAAATTCTAATTTGCAACATATTAGGTTTCTTTTTTTACTATTTTACTATGGGAATACCATATAGGAGTTAACATTACTCTCTTTCAAGGAAAGAGATACAGGCCTTCTTCTTGAATCGTATTCAATCCTGCTGCTTATTCTACAGCCTACAATCTACTTTTTTTCTAGACGCAAGCTAATGAAACCGGGACCTATTTCTTAATTCACAATGGCTACGAACATCCCTGCCATCAGTAGGATTTGAACACGTGGAATCCGGTACTAAAAAGAAGCACCCTATCATTCATTTCCTTACTATAACCTTCTCAAAAAACAAAATCACGTTGTCAGAGACATTCTAAGTTGTCTTCATCAAAAGTTCAAAGCAGACACATCGTATATATATTTTATATGTGTAAACTAATGTTTTGAGAAATTGGGCCGTCATTTTTGAGCGTAATCTTTGAGTATGGCTTTAAATATAAAGCATATTATGAGGAATTCAAAAACATAGGGACTGAATATAGGCATCTATTTGTGATGCTAAATATTTATCCTTAGTTCTCAAGTGATTTACCCAAGCTCCAAAAGGTTTAGAAATTAGTTTCATGAGCTATTTCTCGTACAGTTCTTACAACGCATAGCTTAATGATTCATAAAGCTTGTTAAGCACAACTCAAAAACACAGGGACTGAAGATAGATGTTTATGTGGGATGCTAAATATTTATCCTTAGTTCTCAAGTGATTTACCCAAGCTCCAAAAGGTTTAGAAATTCGTTTCATGAGCTATTTCTCTTACACTCCTTAAAACTCATAGTGTAATGACACATAAAGGTTGTTAAGTAGAATCCTCACTGCTCAAGTCATTTATTCAAGCTTCAAAATATTCAGAAATTAATTTCATGAGCTCTGGCTTATACAGTTCTTACAACTCATAGTGTAATGACGCATAAAGATTGTTAAGTAGAACCCAAAAACACAGGGACTGAAGAAAGTTGTTTATCGGTAATGCTAAATATTTATCCTCAGTTCTCAAGTCATTTATCCAAGCTCCAAAATATTCAGAAATTAATTTCATGAGCTTTGACTCATACATTCTAAGAGCAGTACATTGTATATGGAGTGGAAAGTTAATCAAATATTGCCTCCTCTTCTGTTTACTTTCAAAGTAATAACAGATATTCTATAAAATGCTTTAAACGGTTCCAAAACCCGAAAAAAAACACATATCCATCAAAATTAAAAACTTTCTCTTAAACATACCATGACATTATCATAAATAAAAATTTAGAAAAAAACCATTAGAGAAAGCACTGCTCACTAAATTACTCAGTCTTCTTCTAGGAGGGAAATTAGGGAATGATTTGCGATGTTTGGTCTTGAGCATCGCTACATCGTCTCCATTAGCACTTTCTAATCACTAAATAATATTCCCTGGAAAATGGCATCGGACACATATCCTCAGAAGAGACCTGTTAAAGATCATTAGACAAGATTCCTCTAGTTCTCATTAATCAAAAGACGGAGCGTCTCGCTCAAGCAAGTGACTGCTCATGCCGAGGAAATCCACATCTCCAACACGATAAGAATTTAATGTTGTCAGCTTTACTAAGCACAAGTTTTGTAACGCCTTCATTCTATATTATTACTTTTTTACGATCAATTACACTGCTAGATATTTTTTAATAGTACATATCTTTTAAACGACGATCCGACTTTAGGCAATTACACTGTTACGTGATGTTCTTTATTTGCAATGACTTTTAAATTAAATTTCTTATTTAAGAAATCTCAAATCTTTTGATCATTTAAAAGTTACAGTTCCTATGAAACTTCGTCCAAACGATGACCAAATGATAGGGCAATGTTCTTTGGTACCGGAATTCGAATTTCGCGTGTTCAAATTTCGCGACTGGTATGGATGTTTGTAGCTGTTCAGAATCGGCTGTAAACAGTAGGTCCCGATCTGTTTAAACCTCTTGAACAAAACAGTGGGCCGTAGAGTTCTAAAGCAAACTTTTGAATCGATATTGTAACACTAGACTCAAGACTCGAGTTGGTGTTACATGGACACCTGCATTTTTTGTACGGCGCTAAGGAGCTAAGACGGACACACAGAGAGAGGGTGGACAAGCCCTGTTTCAGGGAGGTGAAAGTTCAACAGGAGGGGGGGGAGGGATGCCTGCTCTGAACGACGGAGAACGGATTATTCTGGAAAGAGCTGAAACAGAGAGAGGTGCTTTCCGCTCGACACAATTTGATTATTCTCGATCTTATTTCAGCCATGTTTATGATTGAGATGTTCAGTGTACATATGCTTTAACAAAATCTGTAAAATAATAAAATGTATAGTCAAGGAATTTGTAGCTGCAATAATTAATTGTCGGCCAGTTAAGCTATCAGGGAGCCCAAGATACCTGCTCCAGTAACAATAGGCGAACAGGTACAGAAACGAGGCAAGCGGTCATCGGAAAGGACAGAGGTGGACACGCGAGATGCTACAGATATATTTTTCTACATAATGATATCGTACCTAAAACATAAAACTTCTTACGATTTATAAACTTCTGCTCACATTTCAGCTTTCTAACGATATCTAACATAAAATTTAGCTCGACTTTTTAATAAAGAGTTACACTTCTGTAACTCTTTTATTACTATTTTATCACGTTACTATATTATTACTTTTTACGGGCAATTACACTAAAACATTTTTAAATACTTTATATCATTCATCTAACAATCGAAATTTTAATCACTTAAACTGTTATATAATGTATTTTATTTGCAATGACTGTTAAATTAAAATTATTTTTAAGAAATCTCAAATATTTTAAATTATTTAAAATTTACAATTCTTTTGTAATTTTTAAACTTCATTACGACATATCTCCGTATATATATATCTGTATTGTATTTTAAACATAAAATTTTTCACTTTTACTTCAGGTGTTTACTTTATTCATAGTTTTAATTCTAGTCACATTTCAGCTTTCATCACATAAGTAACTTTATATCTTAAACCGTATTCAACATACAATGTGGCTCGACTATTTAATTAGGAGTTACTGTTTTGTAACTCTTTTATTCTATAGCATTACTTTTTTATGAGCAATTGAAATGAAAGATTGTTAAGTACCTTTCATCATTCCTCTAACATATACGTCTTTTAAACAACAGTCTGAACTTATGGAGTTAAACTGTTGAAAAATGTCTTATTTGCAATGACTTTTAAATTAAATTTCATTTTTTTAAGAACTGTCAAATCTTTTATTTAAAAGTTACAATTCTTTTGTAACTTATAAACGTTGATTACCGCATATCTCCGTTTATATTAATATCTCTACTCCAACATAAAATTTTTCACTTTTTGTAAATTTTAGTTCTGGTCACATTTCAGCTTTTATCAAATAAGTAACTTTATACAATAAACCGTATCTAACTTAAAATGTAGCTCAACTATTTAATTAGGTGTTACAGTTTTGTAACTCCTTTATTCTATAGTATTACTTTTTTACGATCAATTACACTAAAAGAGTTTTAAATACTTTATATCATTCTTCTCACATATACTATCTTTTAAACGACGATTCAAACTTTAGGCGATTGAAATGTTGAATAATGTATTTTATTTGCAATGATTTTCAAATTAAATTTCCCTTCTAAGAAATCTCAAATCTTTCAATTATTTAAAATTTACAATTATTTTCAAACTTCTAAACGTTAATTACGATATTATATTTCCGTATAGAATGTTCCTCTACTAAAGTACAAAACTTTCACTTTTTATAAATTATAATTCTGTTCATATTTCAGTTTTCATCACAGAATGAAAAACAGAAATAATCCACTCACCCAGTTAAACAACGGTTTATGATTACACAAAGGACATCGCCAACTAAGCATATTTAAAATACATAATTCCATTACATACAAATGACTAATTATTATTAAAGTAATAATTAAGTAAATAATCAATCAAACGATAGATAAATTACAATATACAATAAAATAAATATACATATATACCCATATATGCACATATATATACACATACATACAATTACACGCATATACACATATATATACACAAACATACAACTACACACATATACACACACACATATATATATACATGTACATATAACAACACACATATAAAATATATATACACAGAGACATATAAACTACAGACATATACACATATATACACATATACACATACATACAATTACACACATATACACATATATACACATATATATACACGTACATACAACAACACTCATGTAAACATATATATATATATATATATATATATATATATATATATATATATATATATATATACACACAAACATTCATATAAACTACACACATATATACATATATACACATATACACATATACATGTACATAAATTACATACATATACACGTATACATACACACACATATATATAGATATGTTATATATCAAAATTATTTCACTTTAATATCTCTTTATAAACCTCCTCTCTCCCATTTTAATTCCTTAAAATCTATTTTCCCAGCCACAAAATGTCTTAATTAAGGGAGTGTCCTCTATTTAAAGTTATTCCAACACATTACCCAAAGCTTTCTGTGCAATAGATGTAAATTTTCTCTCCATTCAACACATTTTCTAGATATCGCTCGCAAATGGCTCAGATTTTTCCCTGATCTAACAGTTGAATTCGCTGACTAAGTTTCTTGTCCCTTGGGAAAATTCTATCTGTCTCGCTCTGAAGTATACCTCTATTCCAGCAAAGTGTTTTTCGTATCATTCTATTGTCTGCCGTTGACAGAAAGATGTCTTATTAGCAGTTCCTCAATAAAGATTTAAGTTTTCTCAAAATTGTACTTCTCTTCAATGTGGCCCACCTGCAACTTTCTTACTTCTAGCTGATTACGCTTTTCCTTCCCCTAAGTAAAACCATAGAAGCTACAATATTTATAGTGACCGGCAGTAATTATATTACTGCTAGATTATTATTATTATTATGCATATATACATATATATATACATCTATATACATGTATATATGTATATATATACATATACATATATATACATGTATATATATATATATATAATATATATATATAATATATATATATATATAATATATATATATATATATATATATATATATATATATATATATATATATATATATATATATACTATATATATATATGTAATATATATACATATATATATATATATATATATACATATATTATATATATATATATATATATATATATATATATATATATATATATATATATATGTATGTATATATATATATATATATATATATATATATACATATATATATATATATACACACATATATATATATATATATATATATATGTGTGTGTGTATATATATGTGTATATATATATATATGTGTGTGTGTATATGTATGTGTATATATATATATATATATATATATATATATATATATATATATATAACTATGTTACATCTACAACCAACAGAACATTTTCTTACACATACAACATTACAAAATCAATCGGCGTTATCTTTCACTATTACATGAAATCCGCACATTCTTTATTAGAAAAAAAGAATCATAAACCGAATCTTTTGCTTTTTCAACTCGTGCAAATTGATGTGTAAAAAGGCTTTTAAAACACGAGGTCTAATGAGACCGGAACCTACTACTCATAGCCGATTCCTAGCGGCCGTGCCAGCAGCGGGATTTGATGGCGTGACTCTGTACTAAAGAGCAGAGTTCTACCATTTAGTCATTGCGTGGCTTGAGCTATGCGAGATAAGTATGTACAGACCTTACGACGGAACAAGTAAAAATGCATTCAGTCAGGGTTAAGATGGATATTTAAAGTTAAAGTTTCCTTCCACGTACTTACGCTACAGGTACAGACGAAACTCCTAAATAGTCAAAATGAATGCCGTCATGTTCAAAATTGGCATGAACTCTTCTTGAGATCAAAAATTTCTTCTTTTACAATACTTTAAATTAATTCGTAATGAATAAATAAATTCGGCAACTAGCAAACATAAAGAAAGTTAAAATCAAATTTTTCGATCAATCACTGGCATTTCATTTAGCGAAACTAATAAAGACCTTAAAGATGAAAAATGAAACAGAGAAATAAATGAAAGAAAAGACAACTTTATTACTAGGAGAAATAAATTGAAGCTTGCAAATGAGATATAAACACTCAATTACGGAAACAAAAAGAGCAGGATGAAAAAAATAATGCGGACTGAAAAGGGGAAAAAATAAACAAAAGGGAAAAGCCTCATAAGCAGAGCGTGTAAAAGCAAGTGACGAAAACGCAAAATGTAGCGCAGTTCCTATAAATAAATAACAACCGTCGCGCCGGCAAAAATGCTAGAAAGCAACAAAAGGAACTCTCAGATCGATCGAAGCTTTTGTCAAGAAGGCGATAAAGACAAACGAGCAGAGAGCAAGATAAACGAAATAAATTCTGGTGTTTTTTTTTCTTTTGATTGTATGTGTGTTTTAAAATCTTGTCTCATTAGTAGGGAACACATTTTCAATTCTGGTTCTCTCTCTCGACATAAATTTCTGTCTAGACAAGAAACATCACGAAATTTACGCAACTAAATGGCTGCGATTAACTCTTGGCACGTTTGGCGATACTTTAGTTGTTAGTAGACACCTATTGTTCAAGGCATAAAATTAAAATTCGTCTCAGTAATACAATTCTGGGTGAATGTTGATACCAGATTGTTTCTTTTCATTATTTTCTCTAGAAATTCAAGATTACGAGGAATTGTGTTCTAGAAGGTTATTTTATTGTATCTATATCAATATTCTTTATCAATTTAAGGGAAAATAACTTCTTATACAATTCATAAATAACCAAAACTAAAACTAGAATTCGCACTTCTCCAAATTTTCATTAAAAGTTGCTCTTGGCTCATTAGTAAGAAACATATTTCAATTTCTGGTTCTCTCTCTCGAAATAAGACTCTCTCTCTAGACAAGAAACATCACGAAATTTACGCAACTAAATGGCTGCGTTTAACTCTTGGCACGTTTGCGATACTTCAGCTGTTAGTAGACGCCTGTTGTTGCATAAAATTAAAATACGTCTCAGCAGTCAATTTCTGGATGGATGTTGATACTAGATTGTTTCTTTTCTTTTCTCTAGAAACTAAAGACTACGAAGTATTGTGTTCTAGAAATTTCTTTTATTTTACGTATATCAATATTCTTTAGCAATTTAAAGGAAAATAACTTCTTAAATTGCTAAACTAAAACTAGAATAGTCTAAACTAAAACTAGAAGAAGTGAGAATTCTAGTTTTAGTTTAGGTTATACATAAATAACCTAAACTACAACTAGAATTCCCACTTCTTCAAATTTTCATTAAAAATTGCTCCTGTCCCATTTGTACGAAACATATTTTAGTTTCTGGTTCTCTCTCTCTCGACATAAATTTCTGTCTAGACAAGAAGCGTCACGAAATTGACGCAACTAAGGGACTGCGATTAACTCTTGACTCGTTTGGCGATACTTCAGTTGTTGATAGACGCCTATTGTTCGAGGCTTAAAATTAAAATGCGTCTCATCAATAAAATTCTGGGTGAATGTTGATACTAAATTGTTTCCTTTCATTCTTTTATCCAGACACTAAATACTGAAAAGAAATGAGCACTAAAAGCATATTATATTTTACCTTTATTTTAACAACATATTTTACCCTTTATCGGGAAAAATAACCTCTGGAATACTATATAAATAATCTAAACTAAATCTAGAATTCCCATTTCTCCAAATTTCATTAAAGGTTGTTCTTGTCTTATTAGTAGGGAACACATTTTTTTGTTCCTTTTCTTAACATAAATTTCTGCCTAGACAAGGAACATCACTGAATTTACGCAACAAAGGGGCTACAATTAACTCTCAGCCTGTCTTGCCATATTTTAGTCATTGATAGAAACCTATTGATCAAAGCAGGAAATTCAAATACAGCTCAAAAGTAAAATTCTGGATGTCTGTCATAACTAGATTCTTACTTTTCATTTTCTGCTGATATTAAGATTAAAAGGAACTGATTTTTTAGAAAGTTATTACATTTAACTCATACTAGTTTCTTACCAACTTATGGTGGAAAATAAACTAATATACAATACATAATAATCTAACATGATTGAACTTGCCAGTTTTTTTTCTATTTTATAGAGAAAAATAGGCTATAATATACGATATATAAATAATCTACAACTAAAACAAAAATTCTCATTTCTCCATATTTTCATCAAAATATGTTCTTATCTCGTTAGTAGAGAACACAGTTTCATTTCTGGTTCGCTCTCACCTAAACATTTCTTCGTCTCCACAAGAAACATCGTGAAATTTATGGAACTAAATGGCCACGATTAACTCTGGGCACGTTTTTCTACTCTGCAATTGTTAATATATAGAAACCTACTATTATTTAGAGGACGAAATTAAAATACATTCCAGTAGTAAAATCCTTATTTTGAATTTCTCATTCACAAATTAGAGGAAAAATATTTTAATCATCCTAAAATTTGACCTCAAGTGTTTGATAAATTTTAACGTTTTATAATTCCCTGAGTTAGAAAACACTATATTCGGAATTGTGTCTGTGTGTTTGTGTGCGTCTCTCTATGTGAAAACAATACCTCGAGGTTTGACTTAAGAGAAATTAAATATTGAATGTGCATTGCACCAAAATTTTAATTTTCTATCAACTTTTGTGTTATTTTTGGAAACCTAATGTGACAATCTACAAGCTACTTCTAGTTACTGTACATTGAAATGTGACTGTATTTATGTATTTGTGTCTCTCTTTAACAAACCACTCGACACAGAAAGGCGTCAAGAGAACCAAAAGATGGAAAATAATTCTAGGAAAAATTTTTGGCTGTATGAATTTTGAAATTCCAATTAGTTGAAAAGATATTTATGAAATACTTATCAAAAATTCATTTAATTATGTGGAACGTCCATTTCAATTCTGTCTATTTCCTTCTGAAGGAAGCAAAAACTGTTATATATATATATATATATATATATATATATATATATATATATATATATATATATATATATATGCTAAGTTTTCCTTTCTCAGTTTGGCAACAGCAACTCTGCTCAGTGGAACGAAGATATATAGATGGAATTCTGACGTAGACGAGCATGGTCGTTACAGCACTTGAATCTCCTTGTTTTATTGATGATTATTATTAATGTTAATCCAGACGGGATTTAATGTTTAACCAATCTATATATTTCAATAAAATGTTTGTATTTTGTGAATCTGAGTAGTTAATTGTGTGCTCAAGCCATCCAGGACTCGTGTATATATATATATATATATATATATATATATATATATTTATATATATATATATATATATAAATATATATATATATATGCATACATACATATATATAATGATATTTTTACCCTAAAAAATTAATCAACTTAATTATGCATATCTTAGAATAATTTTTGGGGAGATTTTTCCTTTTCTGCCAAACTTGGCAACTATTTTGTCGAAATGTTCGACTACGTCGAAAACGCAAAACTTCCTTTTACATAAAGGCTTTATATAACTCGTGACGCTTAAACTACGTCACCAATGTCGCCTCGTAACTGGCGATTCGTGAATCCAGATTGGTTGGCTCTTACAAATATAAATTGAGATGTACGTGTTTCTCGTGGCAGAAGTCGATGAGAGAAGATGTCTAAATATACTGCGTTCCTCTTCATAC
>CM063498.1:12014132-12179132 GCA_032207245.1 Pardosa pseudoannulata
TGAAATAAGGCTTCTGCAGTGCTGTGCATAGTGACGATGCCTGTATTGTTTGAATAGTTATAATCACCATTCTGGAAAAATTCGAACGTTTTTCAGTATATTTAAAATGCCTTAGTCAATTGAAAACGGAAGTGAAGTTTGTATTCGCGTGTTTTTAAGTAAGTGCCATTTTGAAATTTGGCAGTTACAGTGCTACGGATGCTCTTTCTAAGAGGCATTTTAAGTACCTACATCGGTGGTTGGATAGCCAAAGATATCATTCCGGATGAAGTCGGTAATTTAAGTCTGTGAGTATTCAAAATACCTTTGTCAATTGAATACAAGGCTGGATTTTTGCGAGTTTCCAATTTTTCTTGTTTATGCGAGGCGTGTTTTTAAGTAAGTGCCATTTCGAAATTAGGCAGCTGCAGTGCTGTGGATACCCTTTCGAACATGTATATTGAGGACCTGCATTAGTTGAGTAGCCACAGACACTATTTTGGAAGAATTCGACAGTTATTAAATCCGTTTGGGAGTATTTAAAATGCCTCATTTAGTTGAAGACCTGCTGTGAAACACTCTCTCTCATTCACTTTTTTAATAACAAAAAAAAATTGAAGGAGGCTGAAATCCTTAACGGAAATGCCTGAAAAATATTTAAGAGAAGAAATTCTATGAAAGTGCGTTTGAACATTAATAAATGACAGCATGAATGTGCAGGATGATCATAAATGGAGAGATCTTTTAAAATTACTCAAGTACAGGAATTTGATGGAAACATTGAGAGGACAGATGCTTTATTTCATTTTTATTATATGAATTTCCTCAAGTTTCGAATATGTCTTTTATGAAATTGCAGCACACTTAAATTTTCGTAAATTTGTCTTAGGATGCTACCATATTACAGTCGACATATGTCACTGGTGACTTCTGCATCATAATGACGTCAGAAATCGACAGAGATGGGAATTTGGTACCATAAATTTCATTCTCTGATGTAATATGGTAGCACCCTTACTCTAGGGGCCAAAACTGTTAACTGACGGCCACAAAACCCACCGTTTAACCAGTGCGTGCCCAGGCAACAGATTTCTATGAGGATGGAATTTAAAAGCTGGTTCTATGATACGACAAGTGCCTTGATATTGGTGATATTTAACCTGAATTGTAGATTAAAGTAAATATTTATATATAAATATATAAAATTAATATTAATGTATACTTCCTAACTTGTGTGTTTTTATATTCAAAACCAAACATTTAGTTAGACAGCAGATTTCTATGAGGATAGAGTTTTTAAGATATGACATGTGTCTTGATATTGCTGGAATTTAAAAAAAAAAAAATAGAATAAATTAGAGGCTTTCTAAAATTAAATTTGATAAAATAGTTCAGTTATGTGTTTTTAATTTCAAAACGGTATTTGTTTGAAATACACTCTTTGTATTATTATCAATACCTTGAACTGCCGTGGAAATTCTTTCTTCGAAATGCATTTAAATTCTTAAGTTTGTTGTGAACTTTACTGATCAGCTATTTTCAACTATCAGTAATAGCAATAACTGACAGAAAAACGTTTTGCTCGCCATTTCTTTCCAGTATTTCAAAAACACCTTTTCACCTGTTCAAATTGTCATCTATTCTATCAATAGATTTCATCCCTGTATACAAGATTAAAAGGTTTATACAGTAAAACAGGCTGTCATTGTTGAGCAATAAATTTTGTGCAAAAAAAAAAGGGAAATGGAAATGGAGAAAAGAAAATGTATGTTAATGTCTAGTTATTTACTTAGGCGCTCATCTCTAAGTGGAAAAGGACCATAAAACTTATCTACCACTTTTTATTTACAAGATATTTACATCAGTGGCAGCAAAACAACCTAGCCACTTTTAACCGATGCTACTACTAGATCTACAAGATGTAAGTTCAACTGGATTCTCTGGGCCGAGCCCTCTAATCCAGAGATTTCTAATAGTGAGCACAAAAATGAAGCGATCAGAGAAATAAACAACTAAAAGGGGGAAAGAAACACATATAAATGAAAAGAAAGATTAAGGATAGAAGACAAAAAAAATAATTAAGTGGCCAGGGACATCCAAACAAAATTACGTGATAAATGAAATAAAATATAAGAATTAAAATTTTAAAAAAAACCATTAAAGTTACAACAGAAATAAATAACCATGCAACAGACGTAAATAATCTAGCAAGAAATCAAATTAGGCACCAGTGGAGGGGGTCTGGGTAAGGCCCGAGAAGAATGCAAATAAGCGTTCCTCAGAGGTCTTAGCCCTGGCCATATTAATATTACATTTGATGTTTTTTAATTGAGTTAAGATTTCGTTAAAATCTCAAACTCCCAACATATTTTTGATTTCGTTTAATACGTTAAGAATATCGCTGAGTTGGTTTGATGAATTAGTAAAAGAGTTAACATTATCAGAATTAAAATTTTCAATATTAGCTATAGGGGTGGGCTGAGATGGGACAGCAACTGGTGCTGAGGTCACATTTGTCAAGAGCGCCTGAGCGAAAGACTTCGATAGAGGTTTGGGAACTGCATGCACAGATGAGGGGATGACAGTTTTTACCATAGAGGCTCTACTACTAGCGATTGGTGCTGGATATTTATACTCGTCGGGAAGGTACCTGGCGTCTTCTTCGCTCCGGATATTTGCATTCCCTACATGGTGAAATTTGCATGTCAGAGTAGAAGCTACGACCATGGTGAAAGTAGTTTTAATTGAAGAGTGACGCCACATCTTATTAGCAAAACATATCCATAGTGAAAATTCAAGTGTATAATTTGAGTCACCTATGGCTATCTTCAACGAATTCAATGCTGAATAATAACAATCATAATCATAATAATGAATAATCAATGGCGTTGAAAAATTTGTGTATAATCTTCGTGAAAATGTTTTGAAATAGAGTTTTCACTTTTGTCTAACATATAAGAAAAATATTTTCTCCTCTTTTCAGTCGAGACCGATTCATTACTAAGAAAACAGAGCTACCACGTTGAAAGTGTTTGCACTTACCGTAGATCAGCAGGAATAATTTATCTAGGGGAAATATCTATAATTACATATAATATCATATTTATCATATTTCTTTAAAATAAAAAAATCGTATTTTGCAGTCGAATTCATCTTTTTGAAAGTCTACTGTACCTTTAGACTTGATTGTATATTGAATAGAAAATACATTAGTAAATAGAAGATTCGTTTTTTTTATTCATCATTTTTTACGGGGTAGTATATTTTAATTACAATGGTCTAAATCAGTGACTGTTTATAAATTTAGAATCAAGAAATATTTATCTAGAGAAAATTATTATGATTACAAATAATATCAGAATTTATCAGAATTATCATAGTTATTTAATATTAAAAAAAACGAAATTTTCAATCGAATTTATTCATTTGAAAGCCTTCTTCACCTTTAGACTATATTGTATATTGTTCAGTAAATAGAGGATATGTTATTTCTCATGATGTACCGTATGATATATTTTAATTAGAGTAGATTTAATCAGTGATTATTAATAATTTTTAATTAAGAACCAATTATCTACGTGAAGCCTGCATAGTTACAAACACCATTTATCATAATTCCTTAAAATTAATAAATCCGATTTGTCAGTCGAATTCATCGTTTTGAAAATCCGCTGTATCCTTAGACTCTATACTGGTCAGTAAATAGGGGATATGTTATTTTTTATGATATTATGAATAATGCTGTAAATTTTAGTTACAAGAAACTAAATCAGTGATATTTATATTTTTTAATTAATAATCAATTACTTACGTGGAGAATAGATAATTAAAAATATATTTTTTAATAATTCTTTAGAATTAATAAATCGCATTTTTCGGTTAAATTGACCCTTACGAAAGTCCGCAGTAGCCTTATGCTGGACTACATATTGGTCAGTAAATAGAGAATATGTTATTTTTTTATTATGTTATGTACAGTGCGGTATATTTTAATTACAGGAGACTGAATGATTGATTATTTGTAATTTTTTAAATTAATAACAAGTTATCTACGTAAAGCATACATAATTACAAATTATATCATTTATCATGATTCCATAAAATTAATAAACTGGATTTTGAAGTCGAATTTACCCTTTTGAAAGTCCGCTGTACCCTTGAAGTCAATTATATATTGGTCAATAAATATAGACTATGTTAGCTTTCTGTACAAAACTACATTTTAATTACATCAAATGAGGTTTCAAATGTAAAAAAAAACCCATCCTTTAATTTGAAAATTGTTTATAAAAAGTCATAGAAAACTAGGGATGGAAAATAACTTGAAACTAGTCTAAGAACCCTTTCATTAACTAAGTGCAAGAAAAATTACTTGGCAAACTAGAGTGATTTAAATACAACTGTAAATTTTAACTGTCATCGTAGATACTACTAAACAAGACAATTTCCCAAATATATTATGTTTGAAAAGTCATAAAACAACGACACCAAAGTGCGGTTAACATGAAAAATGTACACTAGCCGAGGGTGGGGCGGGTGTGTAAACTGCCCCAGGCCTCCGAAGAATCTGAGGTTTTTTAAGTATATGTACTGTAGTGTAAGAGAATGAAGAAAGACGCCAAATAAAAAATAAGAAAATGGCTTAAAAGTGTCTCATGGGTGGCATTAAAGACTTTAATATGGACAAATTTAATGATGTTATACTACTGTCTGGATACTTTTAGAACTGTATGTTCCCGTAAGCAGACTCGAACTTTAGAAGGTTGATTGTTCTTTTTGTTAGCTTTCTTTTGCACTGGCAGGTAAATAAAAAACGTTTTTAAGAGTAAAAAACGACAGATTAGTAAGATTACACACACACACACACACACACATATATCTGCAAATAAAGTCTTATTAATAGCATTAATATGTACATATATACATATATATGCATATATATGTACGTATATATATATGCATATATACATATTATATATATATATATATGTATATCTAAAATATAAATAAATGTTAATAGATCAAACAAATATTATTATATTTATATTTTTATAATGATTTTCTGGTATAGTAGTTAAAGCTAGTAGTATTACTATCATTTAATTTGCATTTTTGTTTAATTTACATTTTAACACACATTTATATATATATATATATATATATATATATATATATATATATATATATATATATATATATATATATATATATATATATATACATATGTATATACATACATATATATACATATATATATACATATATATATACACATATATATACATATACATATATATACATATATATGCATATATATACATATATATGTGTGTGTGTGTGTAGGTAGGTAGATAGATAGATAGATATACATACATATTGTAGATGTAAGTTGGTTTTGCTTTAGTCTTTCAGCTGTTTGTGTTTCAACTAGTTTTAGCTATTTAATTTTATTTAAATAAATCCTATTTATGCATTTCTTTTGGCATATTATATGGTGCATATTCTTAATGAGAGATCTCAGGGAGATTTCTGTTTAAAGTTCCGATATCTATATGTCCACCATTGAATAGTGTCTAACAAATCTTGGATAGAATTACATTAATATGTTTGTTTAAAACACTCACTTCACTCTCTAATACCGCTGTGCACTCTAAGAAATTTCTCCAGAATTTTGCTCCATATTCTTCTACTGCAAACAAAGCAAAAATATTTATGAGAGACATTCAAATTATATTTCATATTTTTTCATTAGTATATATATCCTTTATCTGTGATCTACTATATTGTATAAAACTACATATATAGAGAGGTATCAACATGTACACATACACTCATAAATTTGTACACATATGTAATTACGTTGTAACGTTATCTCTACCGTTGTCTTCTACACCTCTATCTGTTACCCTCATTTTCCTCAGTTGTGGAATTAATTCTCCCATTTTTAACAAAACAGCAGCTTAAAAATTAACAACACTTTATGTTTCGTGTAAGGCCTTAACGACAGCTGAAACTCATAAGTACAAAAGCTCACGTAAGCTACTCCTTTTTTTTCACTTCCTCTGACTCAAATTTTCTTCATTTTTCAATTTCCAACAGTTGGGGGCACACCTCAACCAAACTTAGCGAGGTAGAGGGAAGAATACAATTAAGGTATCCGTCTACGTTCGGAGAACTTTTTTCTTTAAACGTAGAAACTAGTGCATGTTTTTACATTTTTAGATTTATTTTTTATATTTTCATAGAGAATAGCACTTAAAAAATTTATTCCTGGAGAAGTTTTTATAAAATTTCTAATAAATAAAGAAAATTTAGAAAAGAAATCGGGTTTTTTCAAAACGTCTAATTTTTTAATAAATTAAATTATTTCAATATTTTTTGAAGCAACTTATTTCTTATACACTGGAGTAGTTAATCACCTAAAATTTACATTTGGTAAAATATTTTGGTCCTTCAAAATCATACACATTGAATTTTTAACGAATTTTCATTACCTTTATATCTAACTATGAGTGTAACATCATCAAAAATTATCCAAATTTAAAGCTTTTAGGTCAATCACTAGTAAATATTATCAAAAGCATTCATAATAATTTTCAACAAATTATTTTAAGAACTTTTTGAGAAATCACATTTCAAGTTTCAACATCTTATAAAAATTCCGTTCTGAGAAAAACGCATTTGAAGTTTATGAAAGCAACTTTAACTATTAAAGAATTAAAATACATGTTTAAAATACCCCACACTTTCTTACTTCAAAACTTCCTAATTGCCAAGTTGGTAATTATGAAAAATACTACAAAAATGTTTAAACTAACATTCATGAAAATTTAAAAAGTTTTTCCAAAAAAAGGCTCTTTAAAAAGCCTTAAAATTCGCTACTTCCGTTTTGTTTTGATAGCTGTCACTAATGTTTAAACAGCTGTAACTTTTCTTTAAAATGACGTAGAGACAAAACAAAAACAGATTTACAAGCGTAAAAGTTGAAAATTTACAATAGAGAAATAAAAAAATTATGATTTTTGGCACAAAATGACGTTTTCAACGTAGACGGATACCTTAATCCATACATAACTACTGATAAATGATCTGTTCACATGCACACAAATGGATCAGGTAATTGATCTAACCTATTTACAATGTATACATGTGTATGTAAGTATATATAAAAGTCTCCAGTTAGTATTTCATTAAGGAATGATCTATTTACTCCAGTAGCAGCAGATTTTGAGCTCTTTTGGGCCCTTTTCGGAACTGAATAATTATCACCTACATAAACCTCTAGTTCTCTTAAGATGTTTCTTACTCTAAAATACAAATAAAGTTAAACTTTATCACGTATTACACCTTTTATAAAACTTACATAACTTATTTTAAGTTACTATCAACGAAATAAGTTTGAAATATTTGATGACTCACTCATCAGTAAAAATGATTTTCAAATGGACGAAACCAGATGGCCTGAAAAATGTTTAATTTAAACCAAAACAAGAACAAAGTAAGATATGTTAAGAACAAACGGAAATATTTTGAATGCAAAGCAAAAATTACAAGGTTTTCCAAACAATCTCTTACAATCAAGAGAGAGTAACTGAAGAGAAAAATTTTATTAATAACTCATTTAAAATCCGGCTGTTTGGTGATTATATCCTATAATACTAAATTATTATATGATAACTAGACAGATGTTGTCCTGTTTTAACGATGTAAATTCAAATATTGTAAAACATTTTTTAATAAATTATAAATTGGACCCTTTTGATAGAAAGCAAGAAAATTTTATCTTAAAAATACATGATGCCACCAAGCGTACAGGCATCACAGACGTAATTATATTAAATTAAAATCTCCACATGGCCTGTACGGGGATTCGATCCTGGAACTTCTCGTACTGAAGTCCGTTTTATAATAATCTCAATAAGCGTGCAATTATGATTTTAAAAAAAAAAACATTTTCTAACGGATCAAACTGTGAATCTAAACCATTCTCGAAGCAACTTAATTACATTTCCTTTTTATCAAATACGTTCCATAAATGGAAAGAATTGGCGTTTTTAACGCTCCTAACCACGTGAACCTCATATGAAATCCTACGCACAAGATCATCTTTAAATTTTTCAGTCATATTTAGAGATTAAAATATCTCATTATAAAATTAGTTTTCAACTAACGACCATTATGTATTTTTAAAATGAAAATTAGATGACTCAATATATATAATTGGCAAAAATACCTGTTAAAGTCTTTAAAAAAAAACCAATTAAAAAGTTAATTTCTGTTCACTTTTCGACATTCAGTAATCCTGAGAAGCAATCCATAAACAATTTCAATTTTGGTTTGATTGAATGCTCAATGCATTGTTTGGAGTTTCTATTTTGAGAATCAATCGAAGACTGCTATGTAGATAGGCCTACACCTCATAGAATCCCACATAACCACTTATACATCCACGTATAAAATGCGCAGATTTATCAGCATCATCGTAATGTAGGAGTAACATAAGTCAAAGTTCAATATTTGCTATTCAATATTATAATACAGGGTGTTTCATATTGAATGGGACAAAAAGAAAACATGCTTGTGAATGTTGTAATTAATATATTTAGAAAATTCAAATTTACCTCAAAACTACATTTATTCAAGTTTCTACAGGTGTTCAATATGTTCCCCTCCGTTGGCACAACAAATGTCTACACGGTTATCAAGCTCCTGTCACACTTGTGATCGCATATCCCCTGTGATGGAGTTCAACACTGCAGTTATCCGCTGCTTCAGTTCCTCTAAGTCCTGAGGAAGTGGACGCACAAACACCTTGTCTTTAACGAAACCCCAGAGAAAATAATCACAGAGCGTTAGATCTTGTGATCTCGAAGGCCAATGAAGACATGTCAAATCCTGTGTCCCAGCACGGCCAATCCAGCGATGGGGTAGACGTCCGTTCAGAAACTCACGTACTTTTTTATTCCAATGTGGGGGAGCACCACCTTGCTGCAAAATGAAATCAAGAACAGTTTCCTCCAGCTGGAGGAGCAGCCACTGAGAGAGCATGTCTTGGTAAATATCCACATTAATCAATTTTTCAGCAAAGAAAAATGGACCAGAGAAAATGTGTTTGCACAACAGTTACCGAGGAGGTTTGGGCATATTCGAAAATGCAGTTCGATTTCTCTTGCATGGACGACATTTGGTTTAACAGCGCCTCTAGCAGCGAGTTCGTCATTCGATAATTTTTCCCTGTTGCCAAATAAAACTTGTATAATTGTAGTTACAGAATAAATTTGTTTCGGATGAATAAATCCATTACGGCAGTCACACTGCGCTATTCTTTTTGTCCTATTCAATATGAAACACCCTGTACAAAAGATCGGGAAAAAATGGTAATGTTTAGTTTTTCAAAATTCAGTCTTTTAAATAAGCTCGTTCACCTGAACCTCATATTAGAATAATTAAAATAATTTGTAAGTTTAAAAAAATTTGTCAAGAAACTATTATCTTCAGTGACACTTTTATACATCTAGACCTCAACTGTGGCTTCAAACTTTATTTATATCTCGATAACAGCTCATAGAACAAAGCTGAAATGTGGACGTTTAAGAGAATACAGAATTCATCTGTATTCTCTATTTGTATTCTGTAAAAAAGCTGTGTAATGAAGATTTTAAGAGTTGAAAAATAATCTGCTCAGTAGTTTTAAACAAGAACAAAGTAAGATATGTTAAGAACAAATGGAAATATTTTGAATGAAAAGCAAAAATTACAAGGTTTTTCAAACAATCTGTTACAATCAAGAGAGAGTAACTGAAGAGAAAAATTTTATTAATAACTCATTTCCTTTTTATCAAATACGTTCCATAAATAGAAAGAATTAGCGTTTTTAACGCTCCTAACCACGTGAACCTCATACGAAATCCTGCATACAAGACCTTCTCTACATTTTGTAGTCTTATTCAAAGATTAAAAAATATCATTATAAAATTATTTTGTAGCTAACGAATATAATGCATTTTTGAAATAAAAATTGGATAGCTTAATATATATAATTGGCAAAAATACCTATTAAAGTCTTTAAAAAAATTCAATTAAAAAGTTAATTTCTGTTCACTTTTTGATATTCAGTAATCCTGAGAACCAATCCATAAACAATTTCAATTTTGGTTTGATTAAATGCGCAATGCATTGTTTGGAGAATCTATTTTGAGAATCAATCGAAGACAGCTATGTAAATAGGCCTACACCTCACAAACTCCCACATAACCACTTATACATCCACGCATAAAATGCGGAGATTTATCAGCATCATCATCGTAACGTAGGAGTACCGTAAGTCCAGGTTCAATATTTGCGATTCAATATGTAGTATAATACAAAAGATCGAGGAAAAAAATGATAATATTTAGTTTTTCAAAATTCAATCTTTCAAATAAGCTCGTTCACCTGAACCTCATTTAGATTAATTAAAATCATTTGTAAGTTTAAAAAAATTTGTCAAAAAACTATTATCTTCAGTGACACTTTTATGCATCTAGGCTTCAACTGTGGCTTCAAACTTTATTTATATCTCCATAAGAATTCATAGAACAAAGCTGAGCAGTGGACGTTTAAGAGAATACAGAATTTATCTGTTTTAATTTTAAAAATATATAGTAGAACCTCGGTATACCGACGCCCTGTGGGACCAACATCATATGGTCGTTGTAACGAAAGGTCGCTGTAACGAATTGAAAAAATAATAAAAAATTGAGCAAAGATGCAACAGTACATACCTAGAGAACACTTCTATTTATTTGTATTTCCATTACTGAATTTTTGAAAAAAAGTCTTTGATTGACGCTTGTTTCAAGTTCACTTGGGAATTTTTCGTTATCACTGATTCCATATCCGTTAGATTTTGAAGAATATCTTCGGAATTAAATTATCCTTCAAAATATTGCAACAAGTCATTGATTGCATTGAAAGCTTCTTTTTCATTCATTTTTTTCAAAAGCTTGGACGATTTCTTCGTCGTCGGAATCGTAGATTTCTTCATTTCCGGTAATACGGGCAATAAAATCGTCCTCATACAAATTTTCTTCGCAGCACTGTAAAGTTTCGTCTACCACAATTAACACTTCAAAAGGTCATTGAAGATCCTGAAATTTGACACTGAGGAGCTGGGTAATTTCATTAGTGAGTGGAATGTCACCTACCTAGGACATCAATGTCGTACGTGACGAAAGGGTCCTTTAAGCAAACACAAAGAGAGGAGTACAAGTTTCTTAAAGTTGCACCACAGTACAATAATTTTGAAATAGCCCACTTGCTCATGAGTTCTGGCCGACTAATATTGGCGGTCGTTCTAACGAAAAATAATACGCTTGGGGTCGTTGTAATGATTCAAAATTAACATCATTCCTACGGTAAAATAATTGGGACTTTTTAAGATGATCGTTCTAACGTAGGGGTCGTTGTATCGTGGGGTCGTTAAAAAGAGGTTCTACTGTATAACTTAAAATAACAGAATTAAATCATTTTTAAAGTTATAGCGCTATTAAATAACTTGTGTTTTCGCTAAATTGTGCTAAACGTTTGTATTCTGTAAAAAAGCTGTGTAATGAAGATTTTAAGACTTGAAAAATAATCCGCTCAGTAGTTTTAAATGTACATGTATTTTCAGTCGTTATCCATTCAAATCTCCTATGAGACTTCTTGAAATTTTACTTAGTAGACACATGATAAAAAAATTGCTTTTTCCATAATCTAGAATACCACATGAAGTATAAGAATTCGTAAAATAACCACTATCTTTAATCTTTATATATAAAATTCTTCTGTCTGTGTGTTTGTAATAGAACCCCTTCTAAACGGCTGGACTAATTTTAATGAAATTTTGTGTATGTAATTAAGTTGATTCGAGAATGGTTTAGATTCACAATTTGATCCGATAGAAAATGTTATTTGTAAAAAATCCAAAATCATACGCTTATTGAGATTATTATAAAACGGGCTTCAGTACGAGAAGTCCCAGGATCGAATCCCCGTACAGGCGATGTGGGAATTTTAATTGAACCTAATTACGTTTGTGATGACTATACGTGTAGTGGCGTCATGTATTTTTAAAATAATTTTTTATTTGCTTTTCTAATAAAACGGTCCAATTTATAATTTATTTAAAAATGTCTTACAATTTTTGAATTTGCAGCTTTAAAACAGGACAATGTCTGTCGGATCGTCTAGTTATCATATAATAATTAACTGTCATAGAATATAGTCAACAAACAGTATCGAATTATCCATTAGATGGAATAAGCAATTGCCTATGGGCTCCATGCTTTCTTGGAGCTCCACAACATTAAATTAAATAATATATAAAGTATATACACAAAGAAATCATTAAATGAAGAAATTTTGGTTACAACAAAAAAAAAATGATTGTACTATTAACAAATCTTACTGAATACAGGAACTTATTCCTACAAACAACTAAACAATATGGGGTAGGATTACAATAAATATAATATTTTCACATATATTTGTGGTTTGTTGTAATATATGCTAGTTTTTCTACATTAACATTTTTATTATAACAACATAAATATGATTGTTTCTCGTTTTATTCCTAGGTTGATTTTTATAATAATTTTCTTGCACAAAGGTGCTCCAAGATTACTTTTTATAATAATTTTAATAATTAGGTTGAAAATAATGCATAAGGTTTTCGTCAGGCTTTGTTTTGGCTTTTAAAACCTGCATGTTCTACTTGTAATCGCTGGTAACCAATAGAATTACAGAATTTAGGAAGTGCGTCTATATTCTAATACGGTGCTCCGCAACCGGTGTGCCGCGGCAGACTGGTGTGTCATGAGCCAGATACAGGTGTACCGCAATCAAATATATGTTACAATTTTTCATCATGTATTTAATACACAATGACAATTTTTTTTCATAATAATGTCTATTTTTCAACGTTTTTATATATTTCACTTGGTATGTGTGTGTGTGAGCAAATGGTTTTAAAAGCCTTTCCTTTAAGACTTGGAACTCAATAACATACAAAATAGTTTTTAATTATAGTTTAAAAATAGACCATGTAGGTTTCAATTAGTTTTAATTAAAAAATAATAGCTTTATAAAGATTTTTTATCCAGTTTTGTAAAATCAACCAATCAAAGTTGTTTATTTTTTTAATTTTTTAACCCTTATTTTTTAAAAACAAATACATTTTTTTCAGAACTTTAATGTCTATTATTAACTAAAGGAAATGGAATTAAAACACAAAAAAAACACATAACATTCAAAAACGTTGTATAAAAAGTTGATTTTATAATACAATTTTTCTAAATATACTTTAGACTAATTATTATAACTAAATAATTATTCAATGGTCCCCAGGTGAGAACAGTTGAAAACTGCATAGTGTGTTGTGTAAACACCAAGGCTCACCAAATACAACACAGGCGCCTGGAACCAGGTATTCCACTAGGCCTTGATTGGCTGGTAAGTACATTGGCAGTGATTTCTAAAATTGGCGAAATATCTTGGCGATACTTTCTACGATTGATTTCTTATCCATTGATTTAGATTGGATTCTTATCTTTTTATTTGTCTCTATTTATCCATTATTTATTTCTTTATTTCGAAGAATTTGGAACGTACATAGAATGGAAATTGAAAGTTCTAATTGTAAATATTGCAGCTCTGTGTTTTATTAGAAAAGTGTTTAACAAAGCATGTAAAAGTTTCTCATTTCGGTAAACTATAATTAATATAATTTGTAACTTTAATTAATAAAAAACAAACATTTCAAATAAAAAACAAATATTTGTTGTAAAATTTGTGTATTACTTAATATCTATATACTTTAGCTTTTGGTGTGCTGCGGAATTCTAGAAAGAATTTTGGTGCGTCATAGGTAAAAAAAGGTTGCGGGTACAGATGCATTATAGACGCCGTGTTTTTTTGTCGCCAAATTTGGCGATTTTATGGGGCGATAAGTAGTTTGGAGTGTTTACCCTGACTTTGGTAGCGAGGTATAGCAACTCTAATGTGTTCTTGCATCCAATTAGTGCACGGGATTTCTGACGTCAGTACCCGGCACTATTCCAGAAATTGGTTTACAGTCGCCTATGTCAGATTGCAATTTTTTTTTTATCATTTTCTGGGATTTAGTAAGTTTATTTGTTCTTATCCTTTTCTGGAATTTAGTAATTTAATTATGGCGGGTGTAGTTATTTCGGTTTTTACTATTTCTGAAATTGTTAAAAAGTATCAGGATATTCTAAATCAAACAAGATGCTTTGGTTTGGAACATTTTGTTTTGGATCTATAATTTTTTTTATAATATTAGTGCTTATTAAAATTCTATATATTGTATTTATTCTATTGATATATATCATAAATATTAATAATCTGTTATTTATTTTTTAAACAAAGTAAAAAATGATAATTATTATGCTAATTTTATTATAATAATGCTTTAAATTCTTAATCTGTTTTTTTTTCTTTTAAAGTTTAGTTTTGTTAATGATGTTTGTGTTTCTAATATGCCATGTGACAGCTGCCATGTTTTTCTACTTGGCGTTTTTTCAAAACACGTTTTTCTATTGGTCGCAAAAAAAAACATGGCGGACGGGCCGGCGTTTATAATGCATCTGTTCCAAGTTTGCGGAGCACTGTTCTAATATATTGAGTGTTGATCGCATTCAAAATAGTATAACGTAAATGTGTTTACAAAAACCTTCTAAAAATTAAATTTTTTATTTATTCATTCAATTCACTAGTTGTTATTGAATGTATATTATATTTTATTGAAAACGAAAATTTACACGACATTTGGGTAAATTAGTTAGCTTTTGTGAGTTTGGCTTATAATCAAGGCTTAATTTAGACATTAGAGCAACTACTTAAGTGCTATTCATAATCATAAAATTATCAAGTGGCAGGGCTCCAAGATTTCGACTGCCTAAGGGGCCTCCATCTTGTTTAATGCGGCACTGCCAACATAAGTGCATTCAAATCCTCGAACTCCAATACCGAAACGCAGCTCTTCATCTAGTCGTCCAATGGTAGTTTTGCATTTATGTACAGATACTAAGATACTTTGAATAAATTTAGAATTTGATATATCGTAACGGAAAACTGTAAAGTTGCTATTCTAGTCTCATTTGCTTTGTACAGTTTCAATTTGGAGAAAGGAACTAATCGATGCCATATAAAAGTAAAGAAATATATTAACATTTCAGGAATCTGTTGAAGAAGAAAGTAGCCAATACAAAATTTAATCTTTTTCTGTTTGTCTTCTACTTATATTGGCTTTGCACTTATTGCAACATAATACATAGGAGTATTAATCTGGAATCGAATACAAGACTATTTTGAGAGAGCACAAAACTCTTACCTCTATGCAATATAGACATCATTTGGTGATATATAAACTTCAATTAAAAATAATTTTTCCTTTAAATGATGATTAAATATTTAACCCTTCGTTTCACCCTGTTATGGATCTGTAACATGTCCAAAACTTGATGTCCTTTATCCAATTAGCTTTAAAAGATAGATTTGTTGATTGCTGCTCTCCTGCAACACTGCAATTAGCACGGCCTGGTCACGGCACCATGTGTCGTGTAGCTCTCGTTTAAATTTAGGTATTTACCCGTGATCAAATTTATAATGGTTATCTATTTTGTTAGTCACTAAGACTAAAGATTATTTGGGTTGCGTTGTGTAGACTATTAAAGTTTAATTTCAACCACAGGTTCTAAGAGACTACAGACTTACAATAAAATATAAACTAATAAGTTAAATTAAAAGTAACTGAAATCAACTTAAAGTAAAAAAAGCAAATTTATTATAAGGATATATACATGACTAATATACAAAAATTTGATCAAGTTTCATTAAATTTACTTTTAACACTTTCAATTAGGTGCCACACTAATTAAGATTTGACAATAATAATTTTCTATCACTTAGGTAACTATATATATATATATATATATATATATATATATATATATATATATATATATATATATATATATATATATATATATATATATATATATATAGGAGAGTGGACCCAATCTCAAACTCATATATAATAATGAGTACCTTTGTGGATCTATTTGATGTGCCAAGGCTGTACTCTTGGAAGCTCTCGTAGATACCTTGCTTATTATTTCGATTGATGGGATGATAATGTTCACTCCAGTCTTACCGCTGGTATGGGGCCTTCTAAATAAATTGGGATGTATCTGTAAGGTTGGAACACTTCTAGGCGGTGTGTGATGTCGAAGTCTTTCTTGGACCCAAATCTCCTTTGGTCCCCGTACTGTGTCCTCGAGTCCTGAACACTTGCCGTCGAACTCTCAACCTCCGAACTCTGACAGTCGAACTTCTCTCCTCAACTCGGCTGCCGAACACTCACAGTCGGACTTCTCTCCTCGACTTGACTGCGAACCTCCTTCTTCTAGACCTTTTCTTATTTTATATTATTTTCATCTCTGTTCTTTCTTACTTTTTTTCGTCTTATCGGGAGAGTTATCTAAATCTATTGGTCTCTTTTACCCCACCTTGAAACCGTAAACATGTGAAAACCTTGCCCCTTCAAATTGGGTACTGTCCCTTAGGGACTCAGAAATAACTCCACAAAGATTCTTATTTAGTGTCATGTACGGAGACGTAATTCTAATCTGAAACTGGGATCAGAACCCCGCCCGAGAATCCCGCACACGATGAAAATCCGTTGAAATAATTTTTTATGGTTCTCTATACTTTACAAAAGATATGATGAGGTCAGATTTAGATCCCAAGCATTTTACTTCTCATATTAATTAATAGCAATTATATTAATTAATCAATTATAATAATGATCTAAATCGCCTCATCACAACATCAACACAATTTTCTCTTAGAATTCGTACTAAATGGAGATATTAAGTTTGATTTTTGTATCAAATTTTCCTTCGGCGCTTAATAAGATGAACATGATTATTTGAAACTTTGTTAATTTAAAAAAATAGGAAAGCTCCAAAAACAAATTTGTCGCAAAGAGTTTCTGATTTTTTATGTAAAGAAAATTTTTGTGAAAAATAATTTATAGTATTCACTGTTTACTAATACACTTTTTTGCTAATAAATGTCCTCCCTTACGTTTCAAATTTTTAAACCCCCTTTAACATTTTTAAAATAATGTATTATGACATCTAAGAATATATTTTGTATTTTCCTGAGATACAAAGGGTTATTGCGAATTATAAATGGCATATCCTCTTATAGGAAGTTTAATTCGAAAATTTAAAAAATAATAATAAATATTGTTTTAACATATTCTTCACATTTTAAGATGTATGCCACTTCTAGACCCCAAACCACTAAAATTGCTTTATTACTTTAAAACTATTTTTCGAGTAAAAATTCTAAAATAAAACTCATTTAAATTTCACTGTAGTAATTTTGTTCGGTTATAAGTTGAAACACGAGAAGATTTTATCTATTTAAATGAAAGTAGAAATTTACAACCTCATTTTGAACTAGCTACTCTCTATAATTAGTTTGCTTCATTCTGTCTCTCTCAGATAAAGTAGAATTAACCTAACACTAGTTTTAGAATTTCGAAAATTAGTTTTCTTGGAATTCAAGTTTTAGTCTAAAAGATTTAGGGATAGAGCATTAGGGAAAAATCAAGGAAAAACTGATTTCTCAGAACTTTGAAAAATAATTCAAGAAATTAAGAGGATGAATTACTTATTAATTAACCCTTTAACGCTTAAGAATTGATAAAAGCCGTCAATAATAACAGATAAAAAAAGCCTTTTAGAACAGTTAAAAAATGTTCTTAAGAACGGTTTAAAAACATCCTTAAGAACAGTCAAGAATAGAATGTAGAATTATCCATATGTTCTTTGAAAGATAGGTCGCAATCCTAAAAATCAATCTGCTACACTTTCTGGTATACTCTGTCATTTATAATTTTTCAGTTGGACCGATATTTTATGTTATATCAAGCGCCGTTCATAAATTTACTTTACCAATGAGAACATCAATTTAAATCATGATAAAAAGCTGTAACCATAGAGAAAACACTCAATAGTTTAACTGTTATTAATATTATTGCATTACTCTATGAGTTGTACCTATTATAAACAGTACTTCACTTTGCAATACTGTGTTTGCAAAAGCAAATATATCACTTACCATTACATTTTTCTTTTATATAAAAGACATCCTATAACAGTTAAAATTTTGGATTATTACTATTGAGAACAGGGCTTAATATTCAACGTTGTTTAAAAATCACACTTTTTTTAAATCTAAGCTGTTCATAATAATTTAGATTTAAGATATTCAGGGTTATTCAAAATGAATCCTATTTCGAAATTTCCATTTTCGAAAATAAATGACACAGAATGATAAGTAATATATGAATACAAAGGAATGATATGAATGTTTTATATTGTGAACAATAGATGGTAATCATATTTGTGAAACTATTTTTCATGAAAGCTGTTTTCAGCTAAATTGCATAGTCCAACGGCATAGTTGGACTGAGCGAAAAACTGAATGATGAACTGAACTGAGACTTTATGTGAAACGAAATTTTTCCTTCACCTCGACCAATAACCTCAGTTCTTTAGAGTACTCATAGTTTTGGTACATAAAATTATAACTTGAGCTCCTAAATTTCTCGAATCCCTTACCATTTTACCTTCTTCCTTAACGGCGGCTCTGAGGTTATTAGTTCTTTCTCAATGGACTCACGTATCACATCAGGTTCAATAACTTTCAGTTAATAGATTAGTTTCCCGTATGCAACATATTTTATCCTGTTTCATTAAATATTTTTTGGATTCCAAAACGGAAGTGACCAGTAAGTTTAAATGAATATAAGGAGATATTCCTTCTTTATTCATTTGTTAAGTGCCAGTCATGGCAAAAGCTAAGGGTGAAATGAGTAAACTTTGTATGTAGGTAGTTCACTGTGTAGTTGTCGTTGAAAAAGAGAATCCATCTGCTTAGACCTGAGAACTGACGAAATAACAGAGTAAACTGCACAGTTTACGCAGTTTATCTTTAAGTTATGCCCTCATGAGAAAAGACTGCACTGTATAGTGTATGAGCTGCTTTAGGAGCTTTTGAATGTCAAAATTATAATGGCTTTCAGTGAAACATGCAGTTTTTTTTTTTTTTTTTTTTTTGATATCGTTTGGCCGATGTGGGCCTGAAAGCACTGTAAAGTGTGCATTTCGCAAAAAGTTCCTAATTAATCTACCATTTTTCCAACTTCGTTCTCCAACAAGACGTAGCACCATTCCACTGGGCTACAGATATTCGCCTTTCGCTTAACACAGAGCTAAATTTGCAATCGAATCGGTCGCAGTCCATAAATAAAATGTTAACATGACTGGTTTCCTAAGTCATCTGATATGGTCCAAACGATTTCTTCTTTTAGGGTTTGCAAAAGTTATAGTTTATGTGCCACCATTGCCAACAAATGGACTTCAACAACAGTTATCTTATGCTTCACAATATATTACCAGTGGTACTTTACAACGTATTTGCAGGAATTTATATGCATTCTTGACAACATTATACGTGTAACTAAAGGAAGTTATATAAAAGACTTGTAAAAGAAACAAACTTCCATGTTTTTCTTTTGTATGCATGTATTACATATCGATTTTGTATTGAGAGAAACTTAAAATACCATTCTGGCATTTAAGTTGGTTGTACCTGCCATATTAAATTTTTCTAGCTCAATATTGTCCAATAGAAAAAAATGTTCTACTTCTGGGTGGGATGCATTTAAAGGTTTCTTGAAATAAGTTTTCTTATTTGATAGAGCAGAATGTGTAGATTATGTGAGACCCCTTTTTAAAATTTATATTAGTAAAATGTCCTTTTACGTGTTCAATGAAAACTGTATCGAAAGATTTCTCAATAAGCTTAAATTAAATATATTTTCTTACTCATCTTTGAAAATCAATTACATGCATAACTCTGGATAATATTTCGCTCTATCACATACTAAAATCTGTTTAAATGAATCTTTAAATGCAAACCACTCAAAAGTGGAACGATTTTTACATAGGTCAACATGGCTCTAGAAAAAATCAATATGCCCTGTACCCAATCACCTTAAATACGTTGTTCTGTATAACACTAAAAACCTTTTAAATGCATGAAAAACTGCTGTGTATTCTGCCGGTATCTGCAACCAGAAAATTAGGAATAGCCCTTGCTTAAATTTAATAAATGATAATCAAAAAATTTAATTGTTTTAATCCTATTGTAAAATTTTTATTTTTACTCATAAAACATCAGGGTACGACGCAGTAACACTTACTGAGTCGTTTATGTATGAAGATATAGCATTTTGAAATCGAAGGACCCATTTTGAATAACCCTGTATATTCAGCTAAAATATTACAGGCGTTAATAGGTTAAATAATAATCTACCTGAAAAGTTTAATTCTACTGTAAAACTAATTAATGGTTGCTTCTTTTTTTTCACATCTCTGTTAACTAACGGTTTATCGCTAAGTACATAAATCTGTTCCTTAAAATAAACATCACCTCTACCTCTGATAAAATTGCTTGAAATTGGGAACATTTGGAGAACATGTCAACAAAAAGAACTCATGGCAATATATTTAGGATATAATCTCTTACAACGTTTAACGTTGTATTACGTACTGTTTAATTATTAAAGTTATTTAAACGACCTGTTTTCTAAATTTACATACTGAGTCAAGTATCAGAATTAACGTTTCTTTAACGGCAACTTTAAATCATAGAACGATCAATGGAATTGATTCATTTCTGTAAACAAAATATAACTTATAAACAAAATATATTATTTAGGTTTAAACTCAAAGAACGCGCTGCAATATGTTTAGGATGCAATTGTTAACGAAGTTTGTGTTCTGGACTATTTAATAGTTTAACTTATTTAAATACACAAGTTCTTAGAAATCCTTCTTTCGCTTTGATTTTAGTACCTTATAAAGAGCTTGAAAATAAGTACCCTACTTACAATTATACTTATCGTTACTTCAACGGAATCTAAAAACCGTACAACGATGAACGATTTTAAAATTGATTCAGCTCTGAAAGCAAAATACAAAAAAACAAATCATTCCACTACACTTATATATTATTCAGGTTTGTTCGTCCATATTCAATCCCAACCTTCGATATTTTCCCCACCCTACAAGTATTTCCATCTTCATTATTCTCAGAGTGAAAAGGCCTCTCGCATTTTTAGAGAACATTTATTCGCTGCTTTCCTCTCCGTTATTTAATGAATATGAATTGATAAAATTACGGAGACTAGCTTGAAGCACTTTCCAATAATGAAATAATAATTTAAATATTAAATTAGATAATGCCAGGAGGGAGTTAGAAATGGATTTTAAAAGTGTTTTCTAAATATCTGGTTATCAGGAAAAGCCGTTCATTCAAATTGTATAATGCGATGGGACGAAATAAATTCTTAAAAATGCATCCGTATAAAAAGAACTCTTAAAAAATAAAATTAGTTTAGATGCAGTTACGAAAGCGTAGAAGTAAAACCATTCTTTCGATGTAGGTGGTTCATATTTTTTATGGGGAAATTTCTTATTAATTCACTTTATTTTTCAGAAATTTAATTATTAATCTGACTATGATAGCTAATTAGTGCATTTTCAGAACAAAAAAAATTAATCAAAACGGGCTTTAAAAAGAAGAAACTAGCTTTGAAATAGCACGCTTAGTGTAAATCCCAATTCCATTTGTTATTGTTAGATACCCAAGTACAATAACGGTTAAATAATCAAAATCGCTTGTATAGCACAGATTTTTTTTCTTTTTTAACTAGAAGTAGTTATTAAAGACCTAGATTTTTTCCAATTCCACCTAGAAAAGATTATTCTGGCATAATGCCAAGAATACTTCCACTCTAAGTTGAAAAACTCGATGGAAATGGATTTTGAGGTATAATATTTAACATGATTTTGCTTCCTGTATTTAAAAAGCATTCTTTTCTTCCGGCTAAGATAGGACATTGCTAAAATTTAATAAATGGAACAATAACTTTATTATTTGTTCAAATGTTTCCTTCCTTTTTAACCCAATGACCAATATATAGGAATAATTTTAATTATCTCTCATTTAGCTTAAATTCAATTGTTCTGCTGATTTAGAAATAGATTTTCTTTTCTAATTAGCCCTTGTGTTTGAAAGAAACTGACCATAGCAGTCCAAACCAAGCCAAGCTAAGATATTACTATGTTCTTATGTTGTAGAAACTGTGTTGTAAAATAGAATTAACATTCAACAAATTGTCTTGTTACCCACCAATTTGTTTTTGAGTGTTTTTCTTTGCCTTTGGGTCAAATGCTGGCTGATTGGTTAGGGCGCTGATCGTCGGTAACGGTGTTCGTGGGTTCACTATGGTATGGATGTTCGTAGCCGTTTGGAATCGGCTTTAAGCAGTAGGTCCCGGTCTCATTAGCCCTCGTGTGCAAAACAGTAGACCGTAGAGTTCCAAACCACACCAAACCAAACCTTGCCTTTGGAGATAAACTTAACATACGACTAGACTTTGGTATCGAGCAGTTCTGACCTAGATTTGCAATACCGAATCAGGAAAAGAAATCAAGAGGATTTTCATACCGATAATTTTGTAAAATGGAATTAACATTCAACAATTTGTTTGTTGTTACCCACCAATTTGTTTCGGAGGATTTTCCTTGCCTTTGGAGATAAACTGAACATACGACTGCGATTTGGTATTGAGCAATTCTGTCCTAGATTTGTAATACTGAATCAGAAAAGGAAATCAAGAGCATTTTTATACCTATAATTTTGGTCTCAAATTGTTATACCGCAGAAGTTTTAAATAATTTTTTGAAATTTCTAACTGGGAAATATTTATTCAAAAATTTTAAGTTTTTTTTTCTCCTGGAGAAAGTATTTTCTTTGACTATCACAAGGAGTTAAGAATCAATTTTTCCTAAAGTAGAATCCTCCAAGTTTAGGGGAACCAGTTATCTTTTTCGGTATTTTTTAAAAAATTATATAGCCAAGAATAGCATATTGAACTTGTAAGTAGGATTTCGTAGGATATAAAATAACCGGAAAGCTTACAAATGTAACTACGTTTGGGGAATTCTATTTAAAAATCCCCAATAATATAATTAAATAGTTCAAAAATGAAAACAAAATATAAAAATGCTAAAAGTGATGCTAAGTTGCTAAACATGTATAATATATATATATATATATATATATATATATATATATATATATATATATATACTTTTAGTATTTTTATATTTTGTTTTCATTTTTGAACTATTTAATTTATATATATATATATATATATATATATATATATATATATATATATATGTTTATATAGTTTATGTATATTAATGACTTTCATTGTTTACCTGGAGTAAAAAAATTGCGTAATAGAACTGAGTGTCACGAGACATAGAATAGGTGCCAACAATGTCGCCAAGTAGCCAAATTCGTCAATATAAAATCAGCGGCCCAAGTAACAATTATGTCTCTGAAGAATCCAAGAAGTTAGATGATATACATTCAACTAACCTGCATTTGCTTTATGCTGAATTTATCATTTACGCACCGGGTGAAGGCTTTTCAGGTAAGTATTTCGGTACCGGAATCCAGGGGCTCGAATTCCCTTATTTGCATAGAGAATAGTGACATTTCTTAATTGTCTTTAAGCAGTAGGTCCCAGATCTGATTCTTTATTGTGTAGCAATAGTTGATTTCACTACATAAGAAGGTGCCCCTGCCAATGTGAACATAAATTGCCAAATATTTATACGTTTATGCACAGAATCACTTTCTTGCTTGATAATCTTTTGTTATGTATATTTTTAGACAACTGATCTATGTGTTGTTATTATAGTTATTACTTTACAATATTAGAGAATTATAATAGCTTTTTAAAAAATAAAGCTTGTTTTTATTTATTTCTTGTTATGTATTTGACACTCAAATGCAAAAGTCCTTTTATTTTACCTGCTGGTATTCTCAATGACGCCAATAATTTCACCAAAATCGCCATGGAACTCTCTATTCTGAAGGAACACCATTAAGCTACCGTAGCAATCATAACCAATCATCTGCTAATCCACCTTTGTCGTGATCGGTAGCATGAGTACATGTACGTAATCTTGTTTAATCCAGACAAAACAGGATTAAGGATTGTACCGCAAGCTAGACACTATTTTAAGGCATAGCTTCGGCACGCTTCCTGTATCACCTTCTAACTCTAGCTTGAACACTCAGCATAATCAGAGTCAGTAGGACTTATGAATGATTTTCGCATTATCATTTTTCTATAACCGTTAGTAAATCAATGATATTATCAACACCAATTTTGTATATTGACAGAATTTTAATATAGGTAATCGATTGCAGAAAAGGAGAAAAATCTATACTTGTTTTTTTAAGTATGTTTTACTTTGGTTTGGGACGTTACAGTTTATTTTCTTGCTACATGAGGGCTAATGATACCAGTACTTACTGATTAAAGCTGATTCCGAACTGCTACGAGTATTCCTGCCAACAGTGGGATTCAAACCCACAAACTCCGATATCGAAGATCAGTGCCCTACCGATTGAACCATCTTTCGACTAAAGGAAGGAAGAAAATGAAGTTTTGGAATATAGAAAGATGTGATATATAATGAGTATATACTTCTATATATAGTATGGTATATAAGAAGTATATATATATTAGGATCTTGTATATATATATATATATATATATATATATATATATATATATATATATATATATATATATATATATATATATACAAGAAGTATATATAGAAGGATATGCATATGGTTTATGCAATATAATTAATCTTCTTATAAATGGTATATAAGAAGTTTTGTTTGACTATGTGAAGTTACCAGAAAAACAAAATCATTGTTCCCTATTACAAATTTTACGGAGAACATTTTAATTTGGTAACCAGATACGAATGCGTTAATAAGTCAAAAGTTATATACGTAATATTTTATTGTTTTATTCCATTTTTATCCCTATCCATTCTTTTAGTATGTACAGATACCTTGAATTAAATAAGCCAAACTCTCCAAAACTCACCCTATTAGATTAATCTATTGCCTTGTCTATCGTGTTATTTCATATAAAACAACAAATAATAAAGTGTCATCTGGAGGATGAAATAATTATGTAAACAAAAGTTTACAACAAACATAATATATATTAAAGACATAATTGAGTGGTTATCACTTAACTACATACCTTTGAAAACTCAATATAAATTCAAGTCCATCATCAAAATTACATTTCAAATATTCTACGAAAATGAACATCTGTTGGGTATTAAAAATTCTCCCCTTTTGAAAACAAGATTTGATAAAAATTAAATCTCACCAAAAATTCAAACAAAACATGAATGATTGACTGCTTTTTTTTTTTCAGTTTTCTAGAACCAGAAAACAAAAATAAAATAGAATTCCTGCGTAAACAGAATCAAGTGCACGAGATTTTTTTATTCTTATACGCGCAAATTTTTCCTTCGGGACTTTGAAGAAATTAAGTTGGAGTGAAGTTTGATGATCAAATCAATAAACTTTTACGCCGTGGCGGTGCTTTAATCCAAACAAATCTCCTTCATTTTTATGGAGAAAAATAAGAATAGGGAACAGTAAAAAAAGAAAATTCCTGATCCAACAAGGCACTAACAAATGAGGAAAAATATTTATTAATATTTTTAATTATATCTAATCAGAATTAAGGTTTCCTCGTATTATTTTATTTTAATTCTTGCTCTCAGAGTTCGTAAAAATCAGGCGTAATCCATTTAAGATGAGCTAAGTACGTCTTCAATCATTCAGTAACACTCTTAACATAGTTGTATAATTTTAAATTTTCGTTCCACTTCAAAGTGTAC
Organism: Pardosa pseudoannulata; assembly: GCA_032207245.1. Classification (NCBI taxonomy): domain Eukaryota; kingdom Metazoa; phylum Arthropoda; class Arachnida; order Araneae; family Lycosidae; genus Pardosa; species Pardosa pseudoannulata. The sequence continues at coordinate 12,040,040 of CM063498.1, forward strand.
GGGAAAACTGTTGTACCTTGAATTTATTTTTTGATTTATGCCATTTTCCATTTTTCAAAGAAAAAGTTATCTTGTTCATTATTTCATTTCTATAAGTTATTAGTGAATGCATGTAGTTTTAATACAGTTTTTATATAAACTATTTTTATATTTCGGGGTATTTAACAATTAGAGTTTATTTAAGATCAAATTAGGTAAATTGCAATTAAGACCAATGATGTACCTTTGATTTTTATTCGTTTTTATTATTTTTGTTGTTGTTTTGTAATTCTTACCGCTAAAAGGCATAAATATTTGTCTCTAATCTAGCAGTGAATTAGAATACTATAAAAAATGGACTGTAGAAGTGTAGAAGACGCAACAGGCACAGCATGGTTAATTTTATTCAATGTAAGTTTTGAATAACGTCCGCTCGTGGTGCTACCTGCATGTTGTTACTTAGCTAAAAGTGAAATACCACATTCTGCCAGTTCTGCTTTAACTACGCAGTAATTTACTGTTTCATGGCGCTATATGTAAAATCCCAACATAGGTCTTTATAATTAATAACCATTTACAAGAAAAGTTAATATAGTAATTGCTAACTTAAGACACAGTATGGCCGAACGATGGCCGATTGGTTAGGGTGCTGGCCTTTGGAACCGTAGTTCGTGGGATCGAATCCCACTATGGCATAGACGTTCGTAGCCGTTCGGAATCGGCTTTAAGCAGTAGGTCCTGGTCTCATTAGCCCACGTGTTGAAAAAAGTAGACCGTAGAGCTTCAAACCAAACCTATGACACAGTATGATAAACAAAAAACAATTTCATTTTTTACTATTCTATTTAAAAGTGTTTTATTTGTTTCTAAGTACAAGCAATAATGTATAAATATTACCTGTTCACAAATATCAGAAATATCTATTAAAAATAAACTTATTCGAGTTTGCAACATGGTAAAAAAATTTGCTGACCCTAGATTTATTTGTTTATGAAACTAAAAATTTTAAGTTCAATTAAATCAGAGTTGTTGCTATACCAGTATCAGAACTAAAAAACCTTCCTCAAACATAAAAGAGTTTTAAAAGTGTTTTATTCGATTAGAGTGCTAGGCCTAAAGAACCCTTATAATCGACTATCATGAAAGTCCTGAAGGCCGGCTTGTTCGGAAAGTATTTTTGTTATGTAAATATTTTTTTTCTGTATTGTCACTGAATCTCAGCACAAACGGACCTCTAGGTTAATATTAATCCCCTTATTTGGGGCTTCCATAATTAAGAGATCAGCAAAAATTATGACTACATGATAAAATGTCAAGTTAGTGGGGAAATGATCGAAATCACTTAAGCAGATTATTTTCTATATCTGTAAAAGATAATGTTTGAATTCAGTGTCAATATTCTTATCATTCTAGTTCTGTAAATATAGGAACTTATTTTTTTGTGTTATTTAAAATAAAAGGCATTGTTGGATATATATTGCTAATTTAAGTTTTTCTCAAAAGATGATTTATATTAAAGAAATTTTAATATTCTATGTACGCATATAAGGGTTGTATATTGGGTTGTTCGAAAAGTAATTGTCTTTTTGTTTAATGAAAGACAATTTTCTTAGAGAGTATAAACATTTTTAATAATATATTCTCCATTTTAAGTCCATTATCTTTTGCAATCTTTATTGCTGCTTTAAGTTTTTCTTAAAGGATAATTTATATTAAAAAATGTTTAATAATGTGTGTACGAGTATAAGAAGTGTATATTGGGTTGTTCGAAAAGTAATTGGGTTTTTTTTTTTTTAATGAGAGAGTGTTTGCTATAGAGTATACATTTTTTAATAATGTATTCTCCATTTAAGGCCAATATTTCTTACCATCTTTCTGGAAAAAGTATGATTGCACACTTCTGATCTTTTCTAGGAAAAAAACTGATCAAGTCATTTTTTACAACCTCAATTGAAGTAAAAGCCGTCAAGATAAAAATTTCTAACGACTAAAACAAGTAATAATCTATATGGAAAATATAGTGGGTGAAGTATTACATCTCATCCAGGCTGTAAAAGCTTTCGGGGAATCACCAAACTTGTATGAGGTATCGCATAATCTTAGTGAAACGTTGTACTTTTTACTGATCATGTCTAGTCTTTTTTTGTGAATCCTCCAATTTGTCCACTTGTTGACAATACTGTTCAGAATTGATCGTGGTTTATCCAGCAGAAGCAAAAAAAATCCAATTCCAGTGAAAATTTAACAAACTTCACTTTTTTCCACCTTCTTTTGAATATTGGTTTTTGGAGTGCTTTGGAAGGAATCTTTTTTACATTTAGCATTGTTATACATAAGCTTTTCTAGTCGTCTCTGATGATTAGCTTCAAAAATAAACCATTTTCATGACGTTTGAGAAACGAATTATAGACGTCAGTGAGAGAGAAAATGTCTTTGAGAACATGCGGAACCCATATGTCGAGTTTTGAAACTAAACAAAGGAGTTTCGTGCGATCATGAACAATCGAATACTATCTCTCTAGATCTCTAGCATTAAATTGCATCAATAAATACCCTTTTTATGCAAACAAACAAGCATTTATTGTCGTTTTCATCTATTTTAAGTAGTCTTCCAGAACGTGGTATATCATCGTCAGTATCAAAATTTCCGAAATGAAATTTTGCAATAAAATTTTAGCACTGCCGTTTTGTCAATACATCTTTTCCCTACACATTGAATATTTTTTTCCTGTTTTAACAGAATTTTTACCTTTTTGATAGTGAAAAGGTAAAATATACCAAAAGTGCTGCTTTCGATTTTCTGTATTTGAAAGAGTATCCAAAAAAAATTATTGCGAAGAATCAAACAATTTTTTTTTCACAAACAAAGCAAGCTTTAGCTATCAAAATATATAAATATAATGTAGCTTAAGTATGAAGCTGGGTTTGAAAGAAAATATAATTAAGAATTCCCTTGTGAAAAAATGAAATTACTTTCCGAATACTCAATATATAAGAAAAATTAGGGGGGAAACAAAAATAGGCTAAAATAATTTTTTTTTTTTAAATTAACTACGTATATTATTCACAAATATATTCTAGCAAGGTTTGTAAACAATATTTGGTTTAATTTACACAGATTGCCTACTGCCTACTTTTTCGCTACATGGGGAGTAATGAGACCGACACTTACTGCTTAAAGCCAAATCAGAACAGCTACGAACAACCATGCAAGCAATGGAATTCGAACACACACTGACTCCGGGACTGAAGAAAAGTCCCCTACTTTCGGCTATTGTCCGGCAAACATTACACAGATTTATATTTGCTACAAGATTTAGAGTGATTTAAAATTTTGCGTTGTTTATTATCAGTTATTTAAGTTGGCAGATTAAAAAACAAAAATACTCTTACAAGAAAGGGGAAATCCCATATCTCTCATAAAATATTTGACTTTAAGAGGTCACTAAACGATAAATCCAAGAAAAAATGGAATTGCTAAGAGAAGGGGGGAAAGGCTGTTTAATGTCTTATCAAAACAGAGATTACATACACACGTGGTAACCTCATGTAAAAATCACTCTTTTTCTTCCTACTGTGGAAAAGGGAATTGCAGTGTGGATTTCAGTGCATGATAAAATGCAAATATGAGATAACTTCATAGTTTATTACAGGCAGAATATATTTACTCTAAGAAATCCATAATTTTAACAGAAAAATGTTCTTGTTAGCATAAAATTGTTAGTGTATAAAATATGAAATTTTTTAATTATTTGAAATAATTTTTCACAAATTTGACAAATTTATCCACTGCTTTCACAAGAATTTTAATTAGCCAATAAAAAAAAAGAAGTAATCGATGTTTCAGCTCCATTAAATTTTTTATACACTGGAAATTTAACTTGAAATTTTCAGGAAACATAATGCCTTATTAACAAACTTTATTGCCGAAATTAAGCCAAAGCAGAACTTGGAACACTTATAATGTAAGGATTTAAGAATGCCTGGGGTTCGCTGCTTGGGAGTATTACGGTCTACTTTGAGACGGGAAACTACTTCTTAAAGCCAAATCCGAAGGGCTATAATCAGTTATTCAGCATTTATTTTCGGTCATCCATATTTGCTTCCTTCGCTGAGTTTCTTTATAAAATTTTAAATGAAAACAATGAATTGTTCTTAAAATCCATTTTTATATCTACTGGGATATATTAGAAAGTGCATATATATATATATATATATATATATATATATATATATATGTGTGTGTGTGTGTGTGTGTGTGTGTGTGTGTGTGTGTTTGAGGTGGAAAGATAGAGAGAGAGAACAAAGTAAAACAAATACGATTCATAGATTCTATAGATTCTGTGGAATGCAGCGGTGGAATTATTCAAATTTCTTTCCATTTTCACCTAGCTTTGTCCCTTACAGAAAGGATGGAATATCCTTGACAAACTGTCAAGTGGCATATAACATTCGTGGTTTGTCTATACAAACACCCATGCCTGCAGCGAGATTCGAATCGACAGATTCCAAGACAGAAATGCTTTGGTTGGTCTATTCGTTTGGCCATTGTCCAGTTTAAGAGAGTTCGGAACACAAAATTGCAGACAGATGATTGCTTTATTACTTTGTTTTTAACTTAACCTTTTTATTAAAAAAAGCTTTAAATTCGATTATTACACTCAGATAGTGGCTATTTTAGGCTTCTCTAATTGTTCTTGCTACATCCTCTACTAAGACTTAAAAGTTCTTTTATTTAAAGGATATTTTTAAAAAAATTACAAACTTCATATTTCTGTATCTTAAATTCTATTTAATTTACATGTTTAAATTACATACATTTTTAATGTCCTTTCTTTTAATTTTCTTCGAAATTTTTAATCATGAAATAAAAATTTGTATAACCATAAAAAGTGGGAATTTTCCAAATTCGGAAACACTTGAAATTTTTCTACAGTACTCGAAAGTATAGAACCAACCAACCTGAAAGCAGAAAATTAATTTCAAAATGGGATCTTTCTCAAAAAACGATTTTATTGCAGTAAATAATATAATATTTATTAAAATATATACAGCAACATTAAAGATTTGTAAATATTAGGTAAAACAAAGTTTTGTTGAATTCTAACATATATCAGGCAACAATTCCAAAATACGAAAAAACAGAACTCAAAGAAATCTTGGCAATGTATGTCGACAAAATAGAAAAAAAAATCTTAATAGTTTTAAATAATGCATTCAAAACACACAGAGCATAGTGTGAATTGTGTAAGAATAGTAAGGATGTGTGTAAGAATGTAAGGTTTGTGCACTTGTAAGAATTTCAAAAAATATAAATTCTAAGCTATGTATAATACATGCTATGTTTACATGACAATACATAAACTGAAAATAAACTTTATGTGTGGTTCACATAAAACCGTGATCCACATCAGAAAGTCAAACAAATTAATCACCGAAAAAAAAATCTTAATAAAATACATCTTTGTCAACAATTTTAGTTGTAACGTTTATTTGACAATCTCTATAACAGTGGAATATTATCACGGAAGTTCGTTTCAATAGTGTTTAGCTTTTTTGTAACTTTATTCTCACACGATGCCATTCAAACCAACGTAATTTGTGCACTTTTAGGTAAACATTAACATTAGGAATTTCTATCTCGTTGTTTAGTAACTGAATAAATATAAAATAAGTATAATTAAGACAATTGTTTAAAATTATTATAAGTCAAAGTTTTAAAATACGAGTAAATTATTGCAGTTTTATAAAACAGTTTTTAAATTCTTAATTTCTTGTTTTATTTTTCTAAAAGTGTGTGAAATATTGAAAAAATTCTTTAAAAGTATTGAACTTTGTTTATTTATTGGTTTTACTTATTATCCATCCTTAAAATCATATTTATTCTTGTATATGTTTTAAAGGCATATTTCTAACAGGTAAAACATGTTCTAGTACATAATAAATCTAAAACCAACGTAACTCAGACACAAATAGAAAGTTTTTTATTGTTACTTATTTAAAACATATTTATTATAAAGAGCTGGATTGACTTTTAATAACATTCAGTTTAGTTGTTTAGCATACTCGGATAAAATGTTTTATATTATTACCTTAAGTTAAATATCATAGTAATGTTTGGAGAATTTTTTTCTCCTGGTTACAGTAACAGATAAAATAAATCCCTGGAAAATGTTACACTTCTGCGAATTCCCAAACTTACAGGTTTATTTACTGACAGGAAAAGTATTTTTGGTTACTTATATACTTATTAAACCTCACATATCAAGAAAAGAACATACAGGTATACTTACTGCACATGTGTTTCAAAACAGGATCAGGAAAGCTTTTCGAAGATCCCAGGAGAACCGGAACAACTAAACACCATGCCAGCATCGTAACGGAGAATTTACGCTTTTCCATTTTCAGTTCAACTCTGAAATTAGTAGTAGCCGCGCAAACACGTGTGTCTGTTTAACTGTAGTTCTCACTACCCACATAAATACGTAAGGACCTGTTCTGTCGGGATACGTTTGTTCTAAAGCAGATGCTTCAGCCGAACGGAAATTTCGTATTCGTTTGCGTGTATATTTGTATGTTTATACATGCATTATAGCATTTTGGTGTGGGTGTCTGCTGTAGACAGGTGAAGTAACAGCATGCAAGGTTGATAGTTTTACGATGTTCAGGACTGTTTCGTCATTCAAAACGAAATACGAAATTCTGCGGATGTGTTGCACAATGTACCTCAGTGGAACACTTAACGGTTATCAACAACGTAGTTCCCGCGCGTTTCGGCAAGTCAGATAACGCATATGAGGAGAGGCTCTTTTATGAATCATGCATTGATGCTTTCAGTTTCGATATTCCCCCAAAACAATTATCTTCACTGAAAATTATAGAAGTTTAATTTTTAATTTGTTTTTCATTATAGGATAAAACATTGCGACGTATTTTGAAATGGTCGAAATTGAAACATCATTAATGTGGGAAAGAAAATAAATATTTAACCTTCTATTTACTGTTACATCAAATAATAATATGTATAAAAAAGTTTTAAGCCATCACTTCTATATAACAAAAATGTAAAGAAAAAAAATTCGACTAGTAACGAATTAAAAGAAAATGTATTGAATGACGCTTATGAAATCGATGGTTCGATATTTCTATTTACTACTAAGAGCCAAGGTAGCTCAGTCGGCTAAGGCAACGCTCTCGTAACTGGAGGGTTACGGGTTCGGTGCCCGAGCGGCCTAAGATAATCCGTGATCGTTAAAGGTGACTGAGGAACGTAAAATGTGTTCGTGGTCACAGTACCCTCCAAGTTCTCCATCAATACCTCTGGGGGTGGCAGGCTAAGCCTGTGGTTCTTCTGCTTGGTCCCTGCTTCAAAATGACGAGAACCCTCTTGAGCATAAGTCGCATCTTCACCTTTGAGCTGCTCGTCAAAACAAAAGGAGCACCCTTTTGCCTTAATACGAGTAACCTCAGACTCAGTCGTGCTTGGTTTGACCAAGAGGCAGAAGCAACAACAATAACTGAATTCTTACAAATTTAAAAAATTAATTGAATGTAAATTGACAATTAAACAGTTTATAATAATCATAAATAAAAAAATGATGATTTGTTCAATCCCCAGGAAAATTTTTAGTTGAAAATTCAAGTGTTGTGCGCACTCCGGCTATCTAATTTATGACAGCGACATGGAGTTTTAAACTTGACCCGTGTCTGAATAAATAGGATAGTAGCATGTACCTCACTTTTAGATTTCGAGTTCTAATAAAATAGGTTTAATCTACTGGAATGAGATTATTGTTTAATTATGCTAAAAGATAACTAAAGGATCTTGACTAAATAACATCGTAGTATGGTAGGACTAGGGGGAAATATTAAAGTAAACCGAAAATATATCGTAAGTTTAGATAGTAGTGACTATGGCTGAGAATTTCCAAAATTAAAAAATGAAACATATCAAATCCGGGTTTTTTTGCCAAGAAAGAAAACATTGACATGCTGTCAATTTTCGGGAGGTTGTCTGATTGTCCTTTGGTAAATCCAGGTAGAAGAGACATTTATGACAAATTGAGATAACTAAGCTATCTAGATCGGCAAAATAAACCTTCAGGTTTAAATAAAAATAAATTTTGATTGCTAGAAAATTTCAGGAACTTGCAAAAACAAAATCGGAAAATAGTGCGCGCTTAATAAAAACAATACAAAAATATTGATCTGCATGAACGATGACATCACAACCAATCACGGAGCGTTTTGATGTCACGTGATTTTTGCTTAACTTTAAAATTAATTTTTTAAATGATGGACCCAGTTTTTTATATTTTTGAGAAAATTTTTGGAATCTACGAGTCTGAAATTATCAGAAAAACACTAAGTTGTTCGAATCCCCCACATGTGCAAATTCCTCATTCCTCGTATTTCTGCTCCCATAAAATCCGGGTTTTTTTGCCAAGAAAGAAAACATTGACATGCTGTCAATTTTCGGGAGGTTGTCTGATTGTCCTTTGGTAAATCCAGGTAGAAGAGACATTTATGACAAATTGAGGTGTAGTGTTTGGATTTAAATTTTGTTTTAAAAGGTTAATTTTGTAATGTTAATATAAATATTGTAAATAGATGGCGCTGCTTGCAGCAGCGCGGTGTACGTTGAAGGACGGAGTCTGTGTAGAGACAGCGTCGAGTAAGGACGCACCTGCCGCGTAGGGCAGCTCATTCGTTAAATAAAGTTTTGTTATTGTTTTGTTTTTAAGATTTTGCACTCTTACGAACCAGCCACGACATTGGCGCATCCGCTAGGATTGAGTGCTCTATTTTACATTTTCAAGTTGAACTGTAAATCGAGAATTTGGATATCTTCGTAAGTTAGAATTGTGCTATTGAGAAGAATGGCATTCCTTGGGTGTGCAAGGAAAGAAGATTTAAAGGTTCTGGCTGAAGAACTTAGTGAAACTGTTTCGTCAGAAATGAGAATAGTGGACTTAAAGAAACTAATTATGGATAGTGAAAACTACGAAGAAGAATTTGTGAAGAATCTAATTGTAGTTATTATAGAAGAAAGAAAACAAAGGGACGAAAGAAATTTTGAGCTTGACAAATTGAAGCAGCAATGTTCAAGTCAATCACGTGAATATAGTTCGCCCGTACCTAAAATTGAACTTAGACACCTCATGCAGAAGTTCGATGAAAAGGAGAACGATATAAGTTTATATTTACTGCTGTTTGAAAGACAGGCTGAATGGGCACAAATTAAAAGAGAAGATTTCGTGTCTCATTTGTTAGGATTGCTTCCATCAGATATCACGGAACTTATAGCAAGGGAACCCATCGAAAAAATGAAAGATTACGACTACATAAAAAATCTGCTTGTGAAAAGATTTAAACTGAGCCCAGAAAAATTTAGACAAAAATTCATGAAACATCAAAAAAAACCGGAAATCACTTGGTGCGATTTTGCTTACGAACTAAAAAATTATTTCGAACAATGGGTTCAAGGACTGGAAGTAACAACTTTCGAAGGTTTAACTGACTTAATTATAACCGACCAGATAAGGCGAAGAGTTCCACTGGATATTAAAGAGCATTTTATTGACGTTTGGTCACAATTTAAATCTCCCAGTGAAATAGCAGGAAAATTAGATGATTATGAGAATGTGCGACCTAGCATTCACAAGAAAACAAAAGAACTTTGCCGAGATAACTTTGCATTTAAACGGCACGGCAATGATAAAAAGGAAGAATCGACAAATGTTCTAGAACGAACGTATGTTCCACGGGAAGGTAAGAGTAAAACCTTCTATAAAGAAGAAATTTCAAATAGAAAAATAACCAAATGCTATATATGTGGATTACCTCATTTTGCAAGAGATTGCCCGGAGAGATACAGTAAACAACGATCCGAAAGCGGAACTGAAAAAACCAAAAAAGACGACGTGTTAACGGCCGAAATCCAGTCAGATATACTTAGAGGTAATGAATCGCAAATTAATATCAGTCCTTTAAAATATATAAACATTATGGTGGACAATCAGGAAATAAAAGCATTAATAGACTCGGGTGCACAAATTCCCGTCTTGAATTCGAATGTTGTGTCAAACGCGAAAGCTGGAAATGGAAAAATCATTTTGAAAAGTGCCTTTGGAGAAAAGGTAGAAGCCTCTCTATCTAATTTTCAGATGTCAGTGAAAAACGGGAACGAGGGATTCTCCAGGCCAATCGAGGTGGTGGCCGCTATTACAGATAGGGTTCAGGGACAATGCATACTCCCCCCAGCTGTTTTCGACCTTCTTGGAAAATGCACTGATAACGAATACCACATAGATGACCCCCACCCGCCTCCACCTAAAGAAACGGGAATCGGAGGGGTGCCGTTGGAAGAATTTATGTTCGATGACTCACTGTTTTGCGCCGGGGTTGAAGAGGAGGAATCGTTGCACGGGAAGAGCGAGCTTTTAGATAAGAAAAGCAAAACTATTTTGTTAAAAGAGGAACAATCAAAGTGCGAAACTTTGGTTTCGGTGAGAAAGGAGTTAGCCCTGAGTAAAGGAAATTATTTTATGATGGATGGACTCATATTTCACAAAGATAAAATATTAAATGAAAGGGTAAATCAGCTAGTTTTACCTGAAAGTAAAAGACAACAAGTTCTTAAATTGGCTCACGAATCTGTTTTTGGAAGTCACATGGGATTAAAAAAGACTAGTGAAAGAATAAGATATAGTTTCTTTTGGCCGAACATGAAAAATGATATTAAAGAATTTTGCAAATCATGTAAAGAATGTCAGTTGAGAAGTCCGGAGAAGATGATAGATAAAATTCCGATTACTCCTGTTCTTCGTCCAGAATTGCCATTTGAAGTTGTGAATGTGGATATTATTGGCCCATTGATCCACCGTCAGCTAGAAGACACAAATATGTGTTATGTCTCGTAGACCAACATTCACGATGGCCAGAAGCTATTCCACTACGTTCTTTAACAGCTAAAGCAACTTGTGACGCATTACTGAATATTTTTATGCGGACTGGTATTCCCAATATTATCGCGAGTGATAATGGTTCCAATTTTACCTCAAAATTGACCCAAGAATTCATCAACAGGTTGGGATGTTCTCCAAGATTTTCTACACCTGGGTATGCTGCGAGTAATGGACTGGTTGAGTGGTACAACCAAGTTTTGAAAAATTCACTTCATCACATAATTCGAACGGATCCGAGCAATTGGGATAAATACACTCCTTATATGCTCTTTGCTTACAGAGAAGTGCCTAACTGTACGACGGGTGTCTCGCCATTTAAATTAATGTATGGACGTGAAGCGCGTGGACCCTTGAGCGTATTGAAGTCAAGTTGGTGTGGAGAAATTGCCATCCCACTGAACATGGAAAAGTCAGTAGTTGATTACCTGCAAGAGCAAAAAATTAATTTTGAAAGAGCCGCCGCACAAGCATCTCTTATTGCTTCCGAGAAACAGCAAGCCTATACTAACTACTTTAACCGTAGAGCTGTGCCGAAGGAATTTAAAATTGGAGAACAAGTTTATTTGTTGATTCCAGATTCATTGAACAAGTTATATGCAAGATGGACTGGACCCGGCGAAATTATAGAACACTGTTCACCCCATTCTTATAAAGTGAAGCTCTGTGACGGAAAGATCCGACATTGTCATGTGAATAAGATACGAAAATATTATCCAAGAATTAATGCGGTTGGCTTGATATTTGAAGACGATGAAGACTTTGGAGAAATATGTGCTTCTCCTAGAAGTAAAAGCGAAAACAAGCTTTGTGAAATTATGCATAAATTAGATTTGCAACATCTATCTGAGAAAGTACAGAAACAAATTGTGGACTTGCTACTTCGTCATCAGTTGATATTCACCGGGAAAGTGAAAATAGCCAAAGTTGGTCCACATAGAATAAAATTAGAAGATGGCAAAGAAAGGAAAAAGCCATATGTGTACAGAATACCTGAATCTTTAAAATCACAGGTAGACACGCAAATAGAAGAGCTCTTAGAACTTGGTTTAATAGAAGAAAGCTCAGCAGATATAGCTCACCCAATAGTGTGTGTAAATAAAAAGGACGGAACAATGCGAATGTGTGTCGACTATCGAGCATTGAATCAGGTCTCGAAAACTGATGATTTTCCTATGCAAGATGCTACAGAATTGATATATTCAATAGGACGCGCAAACGTAATAACGACGCTGGATCTCCTGAAAGGATATTGGTCCATCCCTATGCATGAAGATTCGAGAGATCTTACATCTTTTAAGACGCACAGAGCCCAATATCGTTTTAAAGTTATGCCGTTTGGATTAAAAAACGCTGCTGCTACTTTTCAGAGAGAGATGAACAAGACTCTATCACCATTTAAAGACTTTTGTCGGGCATATATCGACGACATTGCCATATTTTCCAGTGATATTTCTACTCATTTGAAACACCTTAATCTTGTGTTAGATAAACTTAAAGAGCTTCGATTCACTGTCAATCTTCAAAAGTTGTCAATCTTCAAAAGTGTGCATTTGCTAAATCGGAAATTGCTTATCTGGGACATGTAATCGGTTCAGGTAAACACCGAGCTGACCCGAATAAATTGGAATCAATTTCTCGTTTGTCAAGACCTAAAACAAAGAAAGAGCTACGTAGTGTTATTGGACTGTGTAATTATTACAGAGACTACATTCCAAACTTTGCTGAAGTTGCCTTTCCGTTAACTGAATTAACGAAGAAAAAGATCCCCGAGGTGCTACCGTGGTGTGATATTCATAATAGTGCTTTCGAAAAATTGAAATCGTACTTGTTACGTGCTCCTACTCTTCACACTCCAGACATGTGCAAGCCTTTTGTGATTTATTGTGATGCATCTTCAATTGGGATTGGAGCTTGTTTATCACAGACGACAGATGGAAAATTATGCCCCATTGCTTATGCGAGTCAAAAACTGAGTAAAACTCAACAATCCTGGTCTACAGTTGAACGTGAAGCATTTGCCATAATATGGAGTTTAAAAAAGTTCGAATCCTTGGTGTTTGGATCAGAAATTCAAATTTTTACTGATCATAACCCTCTTCCATTTTTGACAAAATGTGCTCCCCAATCATCACGATTGCAGAGATGGGTATTTGCTCTTCAACGATTTAATATTACTATAAAACACTGCCCTGGATCAAAAATGCCGCACGCGGATGCCTTGTCAAGACTGTTTCCAGGATGAGTGACTCTTAACTGTTTTTTTGCTTGAATTTACTTTATGTTGTGTTGCAATCTATTTTTAATCCAGTTATATATTAAGTATTCTTATAAATGTCTAGAAGTTGAAATGTTTACATTTATAGTGATAAGTGTTTAGTATTTACCATTGCATTTCTTATTGATATAATTGTTTTATTTGTATGCTTGCTTATACTTTGTTTAGTTCTAGGTCTTAGTTTTTTTAGGATTTCTTTAGTGTTTTGAAAATTTGTTATATGCTTAAAAAAAATTGGTTTTTGTTTGTTTAAAATCCAAACAGTAATTGAAATTCAGTTCTGCGTTTATTTATTATTTTTTTTGTGTGTGTGTGAATATAAACGCAAATCTTACGTGGGGGGTGTAGTGTTTGGATTTAAATTTTGTTTTAAAAGGTTAATTTTGTAATGTTAATATAAATATTGTAAATAGATGGCGCTGCTTGCAGCAGCGCGGTGTACGTTGAAGGACGGAGTCTGTGTAGAGACAGCGTCGAGTAAGGACGCATCTGCCGCGTAGGGCAGCTCATTCGTTAAATAAAGTTTTGTTATTGTTTTGTTTTTAAGATTTTGCACTCTTACGAACCAGCCACGACATGAGGTAACTAAGCTATCTAGATCTACAAAATAAACCTTCAGGTTTAAATAAAAATAAATTTTGATTGCTAGAAAATTTCAGGAACTTGCAAAAACAAAATCGGAAAATAGTGCGCGCTTAATAAAAACAATACAAAAATATTGGTCTGCATGAACGATGACATCACAACCAATCACGGAGCGTTTTGATGTCACGTGATTTTTGCTTAACTTTAAAATTAATTTTTTAAATGATGGACCCAGTTTTTTATATTTTTGAGAAAATTTTTGGAATCTACGAGTCTGAAATTATCAGAAAAACACTAAGTTGTGCGAATTCCCCACATGTGCAAATTCCTCATTAGATCGCAAAATTTCTGTTTGGTTTTATATAGGTAACAAGTTTAAAATCGGTTAAAGTATATAATGATTCGTATATATGATTTACAATCTATGTCATTATTTTATACATTCGTTAGATATTCATAAATGGACGAAAACACCAAAACAAGACCTAACTTCCCTTTTCGTTCAGTAGTTTTTAAGAAATAAAAACAAAGGGCATGAAATTAAAATAAAAAGAATTCAAAAATTCTGATATGTATAGTTATATCAGATTTATTTCTTATATGACGCGTGTCACGAGCATTATCAGTAAAAGTAAAAATTTAATCTCCACATAAAAGTTATATGTATGATTTATTAGTTAACAGGTTAGCTGTGCATATTCAATAGAAAATGCATGTAAATCCGCTTTAAAAATAACGGGAGCAAGTTTATTATTACATGAAAGAATGTACACGTCAAGCTAGCGTGTTCAACCTTGACACTTAATGATTTCAACACCTTTTTAAAATACATTGGTCACCATCTAAAATACAATATCAAGAAAGAAACAACTAGACAACGTGAAATATGCATCACGCGTACTCCGCGATAGAATATGAAAATGATAATGATTGCAGCACACGAGTTCACCAAGGGCGACTGCAGCGTTTCTGTCAAACTATAGACAGCAAAGACAGCGCAATGGAGAAAATGTCTTTTAGTCAGAATATGTGGAACCCACATCTCGAGTTTTTAAATCAAACCAAAACGTTTCATGTGAGCGTGAACGATTGAATTCAATGCATTTAATCTCTCAGAGATCTCTCGCATTGAATTGCATCAATAAATACCTCTTTTATACAAACCAACAAGCATTTTTTTGTCATCTTCATCAATTTTAAGTGGATTCCAGAACGTGGTACACCATCATCAGTATAAAAATTTCCGAAATGATATTTTGCAATAAAGCTTTGGCACTGACGTTTTGTCAATACGTCTTTACCCTATACATCGAATAATTTTTTTCTTGCTTGAACAGCATTTGTTCCTTTTAGATAGTGAAAAGGTAAAATAGGCCGAAAGTGATGGTTTCGATTTTCTATATTTGATAGAGTATCAAAAAAGAAAAAAAATATTGCGAAGAATAGAACAAATTTTTTCTCAAACAAGGCAACCTTTAGCTATCAAAATATATAAAGATAATGCAGTTTAAGAATGAAACTGGGTGTGAAAAAAAAATATAATTAAGAATTCCTTTGGGAAAAAATTAAATTACTTTCCGAATAACTCAACATATAAAAAAAAATAGGGAAAACAAAAATTGGATAAAATAATTCCTTTTTTAAAATTATTTTAAATTTCGGATATTGTTCACAAATATATTCAAGCAATGCCAAGTATTGTTTGTAAACAATACTTGGTTTGGTTTGCAGCTCTATGGCCTGCTGTTTTGCTACACGAGGGCTACGAACATCCATGTCACCAGCGGGATTCAAACCAGCGAACTCTGGAGAGTTTGGTTGGGAGCGCTACGGTCTACTGTTTTGCACACGAGGGCTAATGAGACCGCTGGAGAGTTTGGAGATACCGTGAAGGAAGGATTCTCAATTGTTGTTGTACCATTATTATCCTTTGTCATGCTGTAGTGATGTTCATATGAATCTTTACACCTGGTAAATTACTATCCTTTGTGAACTAATCCGTGTTCAGAAACCCTTCCAAACGTTGAAGAAGAAAGGTATTTTTACCACTAAGTACCATTGATTCTAATTTTGACAAAAAACGATTTGATATATCTTTTACATTATATTGAAGGAGAAAAGTTGACTCTCCTGTCTTGGCCGTTTTTCATTACTATTTCACACGATTTTGTGAATGAAAAGTAAATATCCTACTCATATGGCTTGAAATCATGTGTAATAACTCTTAAAGCATCATGCTTTAAAGAATTCTTTTCTGTTTATAGATAAATTCGTACTGAAGCTGTAATAAAGAGGCTTGCCAGCTGTGAGATGTTAAGAATTAATGGAATGTATAATTAACTATATAAACTAAAATAAAAGCTTTGTGATTGAGAAATGACCAAAAGAAAGGGATTTACTAACAGTTTATTGTAGATTCGAATTTGATATTACAAAGCAAATATATTACTAATACTAGAGAATTACTACTAACATTTAAGATTTTAACACAATAATAGATAAGAATATGAACGAGGGGGATACAATACATAAACATAATCAAATAGAATTAAATGTATATGGATTGGATCAGCGTTGGAAAAATGAAAACCCAATAAGATTCATGATTTAAAGGAATTAAGAATTTACTTACTACAATGACTTTGAATATTTTCACTTCGAACGTCGTTCAAACCATCCACTTTAAAGAAACCAAGAAAAAACAGAATATATATAGACGATTTAATCCCCTCGCTCTGCGCTCTCAGCGAACACTATTGTATTTTTTTAGAGGGCGCTACGCTCAACAGTAACTATTAAGCAATTGCTGCCGCATCGTGGCTGCTGGACAGAACACCAGCAATTTTGAAGCACTTTTATTTATTGCTAATACTTTGTTATATTTTATATGAATATACTATACAATTACAAATATTATATATTTAATACAATTATATATATATATATATATATATATATATATATATATATATATATATATATATACATAAAGCCAATAAACCACATCAGCATTTAGTAGAAATCTGGGTATTCTCTGAATGCTGTCAACCATTGTAAATTCTTAGCCGGACTCCTCGAAAACTGCAGTTTTTTAATCGTTAGCTTAATAGCTAGAAAGGCACTATATCCTGCTCCAAACCAACATTTTGGCTGCTACAAAAATGCTTTATTCTACTACAAAATTTTACGTTCAGCTGCTCCGAAAACTGCTACAAAGGGCTTAAAGGGATGCAGCATCCCTGGGAATGGCAGTCCATGTCCCTCCACATGCCTGGCTTGATGTTCTCCAATCAATAACCAGACTAATTCTATGGGCGATGAATTTAGAGAACTGGCAGGCCTATTAATATTTATTAAATCGATGTCAACAAATTGTAGCTTCCCTACTTTCATATCAGAAAACTGCAACGTGTGTCCACGTGGCGTACCGGGTCAAACACTAGAACCGCGAGGTTGGTCATATTGACCCAAAATAAATTTTATTTCCGATTTTCTCGAAAAATTACTAATGGAATTGAAAAAAAGTTCTTGATTTTTCCTACTTTTATACCAATAACAAAGTTTGAAAATATGATGCGCTAAATACTTAGTAGTTTTTTGTTTTTTATACTTTGGTAAATTCCAAGTTCCGGGGGCCCCGCCGCCTTGTTTTTGGCGCTTTTCTTGTACAAGTGATCTCCAAATTGTCGCAAAGTGATGTTTACAATTTGTGTATTAAGTTTATACCCGATTTCAAAGCATATTTTGAACAAAAAAAGGGTTTGAAATTTTGTTCAGATGAATACAAATTTATATTTGAGTTTTTAATGTATTTAAAGGCACTTTTGTACTGTTTAATAAATTAAACAGCGCGGAATTTTTGCAATAAGTGCAAATTAAGCAAAATATAAGCATTAGTAGTTATATTTAGGCAATTATGCTGATAAAATATTTAGTTATATTTATAAAATACGGTTGCTATTTAAAGAAATTATTTTAAAAAGATTAAAAAGTTATAAAGTACAGTACAAATTACTTCTAGAAATTATTAGCTTAAAAAGGAAATATAAGAACGGAGTAAATGTTTTAAATAAATAATAAAGTTTTAGCTTAAAATTCTGAAGATAGTAAGGGAGTGAAATATTTTTTCTTATCTAAGTGAGGTAAAGCTCCCCTTGATCTTCCGTAACAATAACGGTAGAGGATCGTAATAAAGTTACTTTTATTACTTAGCGTATCACTTTTAACAATGTAGTACACTATAAAATAATATAGTTTAAAAATATTTCTTCTTCATTTTGTATTAAATTAAGACACAATGTTGAATAAAGTTCAAAAAGCAGTAAATAAAAAAAATATAAATGTGAATTATAACATCACTTGTTACTCTTCTAAAATTAAGCATAAAATATAAAATAAAGCGCTAACCTAATTTAAGTATCCTGAGTTGTTGGTGGATATACACGTTTGATCTGATTTAAAAAATTCTGAAAGGCATCTTGTGGATTTTCTTTCATTTTCCTCCACATAAATTCACAAAGGTACGAATCAAATTGATTTTCACACTTGCGAACTGTGCGGAGGGATCTCTTAATTCAGCTCCACAAGCCCTCAATTATTGGTGTGAGCTCCAGTATTAAATTTAAAAAACAAAAAAAAAAAAAAATGCCACAAGAGCTCAGGTAAAATGGACAAACCTCCAGAGCACAGCCGAAATGGACAAAGACTTGAAAATGGTTCTAGAAAATCGAAATTCAGCGGTCTTGGAGTATTGTTAGTTACAGGAACCAATAAGGGTCAGATATTCAAATCACGTGTCATTTCCCCCATTACCCTAAAATAAAGGCGCCGATTGACACCCCCACCTTTTTTAGGGGGTGGTGGAAGAGCCCGAAAAGAAGAGCAAGGTTTGATAGAAAATAGGGTTCTAGAATTTGGCGATATCTCCCTCACTTGGCGCCCCCACCGAACTGTGTTCCGGGGGGCCCCCGAACTGGGAAACGGTACTTTTACCTAAAACCTTTCTATTCTGATTTATTTCATGAATGGTGCGACTCAGTTTTATCTGGGGATTCTTGGCGATCAGATAAGTAGCTTTCCACATGCTCTCAGCCAATGTTTAAAGATTTTAAAAAGTGAGATTGCAATTATTCGTTTGTTTTATAACAGAATTTATGGTTGCAAGTAATGCTAATTATATGGTAATATTTGTCCGTAGTTAATGTAATGTCCATAGTAAAGAGGGAACGTGTCATCTTTCCACTGAACGTTCAGCTCTGTTATTGGCGTGTTGTCAAAAATAGAAAAACAGAAGCAGCAGATAACTGTTTTGTCACTACATCCGAGTTGTACTATCAATGGCAGGAGGTCGATGGCTGAAATAGGACTAAGAGAATGCACAAAGTAAATTTTTTTAGGGATTTTCTAGGGAAAGGGATAAACTGCCGCTTTACCTCCGAACATAGTAAATACAACCAAACCAATTAAGTGTAGCGCTAGGGTAGTATTTAAGTAGTGAGGAAAAACCAGTTAATTTTGTATTATAATATATAATAGTTCGTCAGCTGTTGAATGAAAACATTTAAGCCCTCATAAGTAAAAAAAATGATCAACTTTAGGAATGATAGAAATGGAAAAATAGTTCAGAGCACCAAACTTTAGGTCACCGGTGAAATCAAAAGTGTTACATACAATTAATTGAATTCTAAAAATACCTACCAAGTACCTACCTAAGAAGTTTAAGGACACACAACAAATGGAGTTCGAATGGAGAATGAATGTACTGCAATAGACACAGAAGACAGAAACAAATTAACGAAAAAGATAAACCAAAAATTACAAACAGCGAAAAGTACAAGGCTACCTGTCTGTTATCTTTAAGGATGGAATAAAGACATCAGGTATTCTAAAAGGTACTAAAGGTCTTTAATCAGAAGAGAGGATTACGGGATTGTAAATATAAATGGAATGTAGTACAGGATAATCAGTTTTGTAAAGATCTCTGGGAATCCTCCAAAAGTTTTTTTAAATTTCTGTAAGGAATATCCTAATATTCTGATAAACTTTAGTTTTCCAATTTTGGGTGAATGCCGCCGATTCCACAGACAGGAGCCGTGTGTGATCACCTATCCAATAAAAGCCTTATATAATAAGTTTTTACTTTAGAGACAAGCAAATTGAACGTGAAAGTAAAGGGAGCTTTTGGCAGCATTTGATTTCCGCATTAAAGAGAGGAGACACAGAATCGTCGTCTTCAGTAGGTCACTAGAAGTAGTTTAGAGAATGAATAAGGTTTGGAAAACTGCCTGCCTCTAGCGGGGAAAAATTCATTTCAAAAGGACCAACAATAGTTTAAAAAATGCGAAAGCAGGGTAAAATATTAAAAATGATTTCTAAATCTTAGTTAAACTGGATCGAACTCAGAATTACTAATAGCACAATTAACTAAAGGAAAAATTCCTAAAGCAAAGATGGTGGAAGAGAAAGACACTTTCAAGATTTAAAAGTAGCTGAAATATCAAACTTATGATTACCTTACCATGATTAATAGAGTTAAATAGCATGAGACTCAAAACAAATTATGCAAATAGGAGACAAAATGATCCTGAAATTAAAACTTTTGGTAAAAATTAATCTGCTGACTTATTTTAGAAAAACAGGTAAGACACCCAAGGTTTACAATTTGACAGGTAAAGGACTATAATTCGGAGTATCGAATGATTATGGAGATCAAAACACTTGTTAAAAAACATTAAATTATATACGAGTTCAAGAAATGATTCTCCCACGAATGTTCCTAAGAACTAGTTTATCAATTTTTTGTTATTTTATTTCTTTAAGTTTCGATCTTAATTTTGCTTTGCACTTTTCCGCCGATAGAGGCATTTATGTTTACATGTATATGAAATTGCCTCAGTGCATGATGATAGGAGACTAATTTTCTGTCTCGTCGCTTATTCTGAATTTTCAGCTACCGAGTTCTCCGCAATGATATTGCAACTCCCTTGTAACTGAAAAACAGATATCTGACTTTAGTCTTCCAGTTTAGGCCTTACTTATGTTGACATTTACTACTTTCTTCTGAAAAAGGATTTACCTTCTTCAATAAATGTATATAGCCCTATCTTAAAAATATTTTGAGTGGTGATAGTCTGGATCTCATTTTTCGGCTATCGTCATCCACAGAACTTATCAAACGATGATATATTGCTTGTTCCCTAATTGTTTAGGAGAATATCGTCATATGATATCATCTTTGGGCAGAACACAGCTCTACCCATTATATGGTCTTAGCCATATAAATCGCCCTCATTCCCATGTTTATCTTCATCTGCCTTTTAATTCTACTATTCATGAAAATGTTTATTTTATACGTGATTATATTTCTCTTTCAGGAGTTCCAACAGTATTAGCCGATGTTTGGCGTAAAGGAAAAATATTTTCAATTTGCTCTTCTAAAGAAGTAACGCCTGCAAAAGAAAAATATTAAATTATCATGCAAAAATTTCCTTGATCTAACAGCCCATATGAATAAATAAAAATTTAGTTTTATACTATGGAATAAAGCACTGATTAATATATTGAGCTCTCCGCCTAGAAGCAATAATTTATATATATGGTTGGGGAAAAAGAAATCCATTATTTTTTAGGTAAATGGCTGTAGTTATAGATATCTCGTAAAGCATCAATCAAACAATTTCAAATTTATACTCGCTGTCAAGGTGACATGTAACACTAAAAATTGCTTTTACTGTTTGGTCCATTCAGTTGTGAGTTACAGGGTGTTAAAAATGGAAGTCAACAAAGAGAAAATTTGGTACATTTTACAGTTTTTCTTTGATAAAGACGAAAATGTAAGACAGGTGGCTAAAATTGTGGATGGTGTTTATGATGTCGATACTGTAACATATAATTACATGCAATTTTGGTTTCGCCGATTGCTTTCAGGCATTTTTGATTTTAAAGATGCACCTCGCACAAGCAGGCCCGTCATCGAAAATGACGGTAAAATCACAGAAATAATCGAAGTTGACCTGCATGTAAGTAGTTGTACCATCGCCCAGGTGCTAAAGATCGACCATAAAACAGTTTTAAACCATTTGCGCAAAGTTGCATTTCAAAACAAACTCGATGTTTGGATATACCAATTAACACCAAAAAACATGCTGGATCGATTTCCGTCTTCGAAGCCTTGACCAAACGGAATGAAATCGACCCATTTCTTAAACGGGTGGTGACTGGGGATGAGAAATGGGTCAAATACGACAATATTGTGCAAAAACTATAGTGGTCAAAGAGCGGGAAAGCAGCTCAAATGGTGGCCAAATCAGGACTAATGGCCAGGAAGGTTCTACTGTGTATTTGGTGAGAATGGAAGGAAATCATTTATTATGAGTTTCTTCTGCATGGCCAACACTAAATTCAGATCTGTACTGTCAACAACTGGATAGTTTAAAGCTAGTGTTTGACCAGAAACGGCCAGAATTGACCAACAGAAAAGGCGTTGTGTTCCATCAGGACAACGCCAGGCCACACACGTCTGTAGTGACTCGCCAGAAACTCAGAGAACTTGGTTGGAAAGTTTTAATGCATCCACCATATAGTCCGGACCTAGCACCAAGCGATTACCACCTTTTTCTCCCATTGCAAAACTTCCGGAATGATAAGAAATTGGGATCAAGAGAAGATTGTAAAAATCGATTACTAGAGTCTTTCTCCTATAAGAATCAAGACTTCTATGAGAGAGGCATTATGAAGCTACCTTTAAAATGTCAACAAATTATAGAACAAAACGGTGCATATTTGACCCAAATCGGATAATCCGAAACATGTTAAATAAAGTCATTAATTTCACGCAAAAATAATGGATTTATTTTTCCCCAACCTTATAATACAGAGTACGGCCTTCAAGTGTATCCACAGTTCCGTTTAGATCTCGATCCAATTTTGCACACTGGACCATCTTGATGGTAACAGGAAGGTCAATGTCTGTTTTTACATTCCTCTGGGACTTAAAGGAGATATTACAACTTAAGAGGTCCGATTCCTTGAACCTTTAAAGTGAATTTTTTATCAATGCTCGACGAAATGGCAAGCGAAAATTAGTTTGCATAGTGTTTTGGACCTTTATGAAATTCCTAACTATTCGCCCGATAATTAATTAAAATATAATCACGAGCTGTAAAGTATATACCGATAATTTACCCTTTGTACGATATTTTTTACATACAAGAAAAGTATATTTAACGTAAATCTTGAAAGTACACAATGTTCTACGCTTGTCTGTTCGGAGAGTAAAAGAAAAATATATAGTTTGCGGAAAATAACGATTTTTACTGCTTTTACGAAACTATTTCGAAAGGTCGATTTTAAAACATTTTTACTTAGCAGATTTTTTAATTTCTCTGTATACTTTTTGCTTGACATGCAATTCTTCTATTCAGCACAATCTTGAATAGTATAAAAGTCCAGAATTTAATTTCTCGAAATGTGTAATTACACACACACATACATATGTATATGTATGTAATAACAAGATTCATTTTTTCCCGCGCTTTGTGAGTACTAACTTTTAGAATAAGCTAGAAGAATTAAATTCAACTGATTGGTTACCGGAATGACATCATTCCTGGAGCCACTCCCCTTACTTAATAAATAGGCCTAGCACACAGATTTCGAGGCTTTTCCTTTGAGAACGCGATGTAATATAACATCAAATATTTTCTGTTTTGTGTTCTCTTTCCCTTCAGGGATTTGAGTGCTATCTGCTGTTCTAAATAAAAGATTTTTTTTTTTTTTTTGTAAGTCTGCATCAGTCAACTCGGCTACATTATTCTACAGTACTTTCAATTTATGTGGACGTTGTATTAAATTATGTCAGCAATGTTATGTTATATTAGTCCAATACAAACTGAAATAAATTTGTGTTAAAATATGAACTGATCTGAAGAGTATTTACAACTTAGCAAGGATCAGAACTGACGCTGTTTTTAAGAGAAGTTTTCTCTCATTTTGAAATACTACCATCTTCTTCAGAATCTTTTTGTACAAGATTCTGAAGAAGATGGTAGTATTTCAAATATATGCATTGAAGAGGAAAACAAAGATCCTATCGACTGTTGACATAACTTAATATAACGTCCACATAAATGAAAAATACTGTAGAATAATGTAGCCGAGTTGACCGATGCAAACTTACAAAAACATCTTTTATTTGGAACACCAGATAATAAACAAATCCCCGAAAGGAAAAAGAACACAAAACAGAAAATATTTGATGTTATATTACATCGCGTTCTCAAAGGAAAAGCATCGAAATCTGTGTGCTAGGCCTATTTATTAAGTAAGGTGCGTGACACATAAAATTTCCATAATTTCTTGAGATAAAACAGATTAAAAATTAGACTCAAAATTTAACAAATAGATGACTTTTTGTACCAAAAGAAGAAAGATTTCTTCTTGCATTTTATTTCTTCAATATTATGAGATGTTACAAGTTGTGATAGAAGTATTTCTTTCAACATCTGTTGGATTGGTAATCTATATGGCAGCTATTATGAAAAATATTTAAAGTGTATTTATTTTATGTCAAGTGCTTAAAATTATTATTTGCACTTTGATTATATTATCTCGCAAAAAAAGTATGCAATCTTCCATTACCTGAGTGCAAAGATAATTCACAAGATATTTCATTTTTATACTTTTAGTTTACATTTCTAAAATTTAAGAAAGAAAATTAATCTAAATAAAATGTGATGTTAGTTTCCGAAAGTGTATTGCTTTGTTTAAGAAGTTATATTTGTTGCTGGTATGTAATATAATCTAAAAACTGATTAAAATTTTAAAACTATAACCTTTATTTTCTAAAACAGTAGAATATTTAAAATTTTTGTGATTAACCAGACCAATCTAATCAAGGATGTAAAATATTAATGCAGCAGAATTTTATGTCAATCTGGCACTTTTGTCTTGTTATAGCACGAAGAGAATAAACACCTGCTAGTGTTAACATAAGGCCGTTCTCGTGCTAGCGACATTTTAAAACAAAGCTGTTGCTTTTTTATCACTGATATGTTGCACTGGTTTTAATGAATGCTCATACTGTAGCAACTGCTTAAGCTTCTTTGATCGAATCAACACCCACACGTTTTTTAAATAGGTCAACAGCAGTAATGTGTTTTTATTGCTACTTCTCTATACAAAGTAAAAAAAGTATTGTAATCATGATGAATTTCAGAGCTCATATTTCAAAGAAAATATTTATTTTCATCATAACTTGCTGAATTTTTACCAGGGTTACTTCTGTATATCCATTTAAATCCAAAACTGTGCACTCTGTCCATAGATCTTCCGTATACATGCAACCATCACTAAGTAAATGAAATCTTTCTGAATCCACATACTTTTATTTAGCAATTGTTGTATGTTGAAATAGAACAAGAAACCTCCTGACCATTACATAAAATAATACAAATATTCATAACTTTAGAATTACGCAAATCGAGTGTGCCAAACATCTTCACACACTTTAAGGGGCACATCACCTTTAAATGGAAGATTTTTTCTTATATTTTGCATCATCATATCTGTTGGGAATTTACTTTAGTGCCATGCGACACCAATGTGTCGCATGGCCGCCAAGAGGATTCGAAGCATTCCCACAATCTCTCTCTCCATTGTGATGTATAGTCCACGATACGATGGTCTTCGACGGAACAAATGAAAACATAGCAAAAAATCTTGTTGTTATTGCTTAAATCCAGGACACTTACAATATTTATTTTAGTTACTGTAAATAAATGAGATTTTAAGCATTGATTCTCTAATTTTATTTGATTAGGTTTGCTGAATGTACTTTGTTTCTAAAAAAATAAGAACTTTTCAAATAAAGTGAAAAATGAGAGCTTTGTTTTAAAAATTTTCGCAGACTTGCGTCAATGCAAAATGAGTTTCATTAATAATTTTTGGTTTTTTTTTTTTTTTGTAAAAAATAATTATTAGGTATCATTTTACATTTATTTAAGTTTTTAAGAAGTATCAGAAATATTACATCAGGGCATAAAATTTTCAAAAAAAAGCTAAAATGTTTAAAAATTTCATTTCAGATATCTGGATATTTAAATCTGACTGTTGTAGAATACTCACACTGCAGCTGAAACTTAAAATACAAGCAATAACAAAATTTTGACAAGAACCCTTTTTTAATTAAGAAATTAGTGAAATTCAGGATATGCTTCAAGGCCTATAACCGTTTTTGGAATACTTGGAATTTAATGATATATATAAGAATTTTCAAACAAAAGATTATAAAGAATATAAGTACACATCTGTTCAATTTTAAAGTGTGTAGGGAGCATGAAGTGTTCTTATTTTCTCAGTGCCCTGCACCACAGCACAGCCTGTTTATCCTTCGAATAACATCTCTACTTCATTACAAACAATTGTTGATAAAATTAGAAAGACTCTTTCTTTCAGAAATATTTTTTGAGAGCTATCAAAAATAAAGAGAAAAATGAAACCACCAAATAAAACAACACTAATAAGCAGAATAAGTTTATTTACAAAGAAAAGACTGCATTATATGCAAATAGAGATTTACAGTTTTTTTATATAATAAACTTAAAAAAATAGCACAAATACAAAATTATATTTAAAAGAAAAATCCTTTCATCCTTCTTCCCATTCCTTGTCTATCATAAAGGATATTAAACTTATTTACAAACTGAAAAGAGAAAATATAAAGACATCAGTTTAAAAAGGAAAAATAATATCACAGAGAAAATAATTATTAAGGAGGAATCCTATTTTAAATTGGACTGCTGTTAAAAAAAATATTGATTTGTTCATAAGTTAAAAAACCAACATGAAAACTAAGAGCTTCAATGGCCTTAAGTAGCATTTAAATTAAGGAGTTATGAGTAGTATACAAATCTAGTCATACTATGTGGGCACACTTTGCATTACTATAAAAAATTATGTATTTTTTACATGAAAGTTCATAAAGGTTTACCGAAAGTAATAGTCACATTCTATCCCATGAAATGCCACCAATTATAAAGAGATTATACTACATCTATGCCAAACTATTCATTTAAATCCTTTCTTTGCATTACTTTGTTGCAAATCTGCAACATGCACAAATATTAATATCATTTCCACAGTCAGTTTTAAAAGACTTTTTTTTCCTATCTTAGAATGCTGAAATTAACATAATTTACTCCTAAAATCCATACCAAAATAGTGATGCTAAATTCAATTTTCCTATCGAACTTTCATTTACAATCAAAGTCATATGCCAAAAGTTTTTCACAAGGACAATTTAGAATTCTTCACATAAAATTTTTTCTTCAGCAAATTAATTTAAATATATTTGTAGAAAATGTAATTTTTGTTTGTAAAAGATTTGACAAAATAATAATAATTAATATGTAAATGTTAACATCACTGTTTAAAATTTTACATTTTAATGCTTTCATACAATTACATATTTATTTTAAAACAGTTATATATACCTGATTTATAGTATTACATCCTTTAGTAAGAGTTCCAAGGTAAGTCATTAGTCCGACATCATTACATTGCTAAAAAAAATAACAATAATTAATTTCAGGTTTAAAATCTACAATTTTAACATACATGTAATATCTTAGAAATAAAAACTTCAAATTTAAGCATAAATCAATTGTCATGGCTAGGTACATGAAATATGTTAAAAATATTATGGAAAATGTTAACTATATAGACAGCTACATTTAACTATAAAACTCAAAATGAAGAAAATTTAAAATAAACATGACTTCATACTATTATATTTTTAAAAAATTACAAGTCTCGTAATGAGCATTTGACTTATACAGAGTTGCCACCTGATTTATAGGTTTAACAAAATGAGAATACCAAATTTTCCAGTAGCAGTAGTTAGTGAATAATCAGTCTGTTTTTAGGAACCATTTTTATTTTGTTCGCTGTGTTCCACAACACAGTACAAAAACAACAACATATACAATACACATTGAGACAGACGATTGGCACTACGGAAAACAAACTAGATGGCTCTCTTAGCACCACCTATCATAAAAGTAGAGGGGAGTAATTGTACCCACTACAAGTTTTAGAACATAAAAATGGAAAAAAGTGAGTATTATAAAAGACCATTGTCCTCATTTTTCACTTAAACTTATTCCTAAAAAAAAAAGTGAATTAAATAAAAATAAAATAAAATTTCTCTCCCCATTAAAATTAACACAATAAAAACTAGTACATGATTTAACATTATAACATTATATTAAAAGATTTAATAAAAACATTAATAGAAACTTACAAATGAGTTATTAAAAAAAAAAAAAAAAAAAAAAAAAAACTAGACTTTTTTAAAGGGATAGCAGGGATGGTTGTTTTAATCACCTTGATGTAAATCTTTATTTTTTTTTTAAACAATTTATTTGAATTAAACTTTTTTTTACACACTTTGATAAATTTTAAGCAATTTTTATAAAGTAAATAAAGGGTGCCACCAGCAACATTAGGATGCACAGTACCTTACTATCTGAAAATGAAAATTACACAATTTGTCATATGTAAATAATATTCCACAAATTATAATTAAGAAAATAAATGGGATAAAAAAATCTTAATCTAAATATTTATCATAGTACTATGATTAATATTTAAATTACCATTATCCTATTTATATTAATATTTATGGAAATAAAGTTAGCCATATAAGTATTTTAATTTAAATAATTTCATTAAGGTGTAAATTGTAAAAAATAAATAAATAAAAATTAAATAAACCTGATTTAATTGCATTAAATCAGATTCACGATTTTACATATATATAATATATATACATCAACATCTTTAATTACTTTGGGCTGTAGTAAAGCAACAGATGGCAGTGGAACAGGCATTGCAATGTCAATTTGTAATGGAATGCAACTTCTCAATGGTCCATTTTAGTCAAACATGGTTATAGCTAGAAAAACATCCATTGCACACTCACAGTGAGTGTGTACAATTTCTCTTATTTTAGCTAATTTTTGTAAATTTTCGAGATTTTTAGAATTTTCCATCATTTTTTACTTTTGTGTCGTATAGGTCAAGCCTAGGTCAAGAAAAACATTTTTATTCTCTTTATTTTGACAAGTACTATAGGTATAGGAAAAAAATCCCCTTAAAATCTCAAAAAGAGAGAAAAGTAAAAATATTCAGGAAATACTCAACTTTATCCTCAGAATTCATCAAGCTTTTGAAAATTAAAATTAAGTTGTTTTCAAAACTTTTTAAGAAGTCGTTCAAACCTTTATAGCATTTTTCTGAAAGTAAAAATTAAGTTTTAGGGAATTTTATGAAGTCTTTTGGAATTTTTTTAAAAGGCCTCTCTGGTAAAGAAAATTGTAGTTGACAATAATATATTCAGATTAGAAATTTTAGTTATGATTCTTTATTCAGTTTCATAATCTTGTGAATGCTACTTGCTTGGTTTTCACTATTGGTTAATGATTTCAAATTTGAATGCCATTAAAAAATTTTTTTTTTAATTGATGACCTAATGTAAAAATTATGGTTTTTTTTTTTTTTTTTTTTTTTTTTAAATAAGTAAATAAAATTAAGAAGCTTTTAAAGAGTATATGAACCCTGTGTCTAAACATTGAAAAAAAGTAACAAAAATGATTCAGAGGTAGACCTGCTTATATGAAACTAAAAAATACAATATCACATAAAAACAAAATCAGTATTAAAACTACACAATTCATAATCACTTAAAATTGAATGAGTCCCTCTTACATTAAAATATTCTTCTTTAAAAGTCTCACTAGATATTACAGGTAGTCTATGACATAAACTGTATGCTTCTCTTAAAATTTCATGGTTTGCTGCTACTTTTCCTTCCTTAACAGCTCTAACATAGTCTAATATCAAATGTACCCTACTGTGTAACATTTTGATGGCACTATGTTGAGCTTGCAGTTGTTCAGCAACTGAAAGAAAAGAGAAGTTTACAAAAAAAAATTTAACAAGGTTTACAAAAATAAATCTTACAATGAATTTAGAAAAAATAAAATTACACTATAGAGAAAGGGTTGTTTGGGTTTTTGGTTTAAATTTAACAATGCAAAGCCTTGTTTAAGACATTAAGAGCTAAGTGCAAGATTAAATAATACTAGATATATATATACAAAGGAAAGAGTGTATTTTAGCTTAATAGTAATATAAAAGACTTGATTACAAGATAAAGCATAATAACAACAACAGAAGATAAGTCAAATAATGCAAAAATTAAAATTACAGATAATCATAAATGTATGGAAATCCAGGATCTAAATACATAGAAGGTAATGATTTTTAAACATAAACTATTTGATAAGTAGAAGCTAATAATAGTGAAAGTTTAAAAACAGAGAAGTATTAGGATAAAACTATATTACTGTTTAAAAAATTTTAAAGATAAAAGTTAAACTGATAATTTAATTGACCAAAAACAACCAGATAAAATCAAGAAAAAGAAAAAAAAAAAACAGCGATTTAGGGTTTACCCCAAGAAACCCTTTAAATGTGGGCAATGTACACCCATAGAGATATAAAAATATTTTTAAAAATCAAAATTTTAATATGGGGCTTAAAAAATTGAAGACATTACATTGATTCTAAAAATATATAATTTATATAGTTTCAGAACCTGTAAGATTAAAAACTGTAGAATAAAATTTGTAAACAATAACTGTCCTGCTAATTTATAAGACTTTTTTTTAATGATTTTTCAAAATGTCATTTTTATCTCATCTATCAGTAGACATTTTATAAATACTACTGTAACTGCACAAGTGAAACTTCTCTATATCATTCAATTAGTGGTTATGTTTCTACTGAATTTTAAACATTTATATAAATACATAATATATTAAAAAATTATCTAAATGCATCTAAATTATTTTTCCCCTTTTTAACTCCTTTTCATTATAAAGACTCAAATCAGGAGCACAATCTCTTCTGTTTTCCAATCAGTAAAATCTTAACTTGCAATTTTTTACTCCTTTGTCCATATTGAATTTCATAGGATCAGTGTTAGACAATTCAAACCCTGAGTGCTGATTTAGCAGCTTTGAGGATTTTGGGTGATTAACTGAAACACTAACAAATCACAGGACTGCTGATATAAGTAATTCATCTGGGTAAAGTGTGTGGTTTTGCTTGAGGGAGATATTAACTTCAGAACTATATATATATATATATATATATATATATATATATATATATATATATATATATATATATATATATGTGTGTGTGTGTGTGTGTGTGTGTGTGTCAGGTCTAAAAAAAAGGGTAGTTGGAAATTATGTGAGTTAAAAATGATTTTAAGCTCGCGTAAGCTTTTGGGATCATCCGCTCAGGAGGAAGCATTTTAGAAGAATTTGATGAGATTGCAAACAGATAAGATCAGTGAGCATGTGGACATGAAGCTGTCCACACCTATTTCCCGCTTAGCTCTGTCACAAACAATGAAAATGGCGCAAGCTGCTTTCCTTAAGAACGATGAGTTAATAAAATTATTATTATCAAGAAGACTGTTTTCCTTTCGCCTTAACTCTGCACCACGATATATATATATATATATATATATATATACATACACACACGCACATTAATGATATGCAGACACTCAAAACTTAATATTTAATTAAATCATATTGCTTCAAAATTAAACTTTTTCAAAAAAAAGTTAACAGAATACAATTTTTAAGACTTTCAATTCCTACAAGAAACTACAAAATTAAATTTCAAAATATACTGGGTACATGAAATTTCTCACTCTGACAACTCTATATATAAATAACAAATTAGAAAAATCAATTGCTCAGTAATATTTACTGCTATTAGGTTTTTAAATATTCATGAAATATTTGTCACATATATCGTCAATTGAATCATTAAAGAAATAAATCTAAATCTGAGAACTGAATACAAACTTTAAAAGAAATAGATAGGGTCTGCAACACAAGCTGGTTTATAAGTTCTAAGAGCATTATTTAAAAAGAGGGAAGAACTAAATTGTTCCTGCCACATTGATTTGTTATTAATATTATTATTAAACTTTTTTCAACACTTTAAACCCTAATAAAATAATTTAGTGGAATAAGAAATGAATATTTTCTATTCTACTTAAATTTAAACATTAATTTTATACATTTAAGTAAACTGCTGTTTTCCTATATCAGAATATATATCTGATTAGAAGACTTGAAATTAATATACTAATTATTTCAAACTATATTGAATCAGACAAACCTAGAGAACTTTCGCCTGATTCATTAGTAGACATTCTTGCCATATGGTCTAATCCAATTCTCTCAGCCTCCTCAGTTGCTAGAGTATATGATAATTCAACAAATAGCATGGTAGCCTGTAATAAATTTTTAAAATAAATAATTTCACTTTAAAAAAATTAACTGAAATTCAACTCACTTAATTTTAAGATAAAGTTTTGAATAAAAGCTTAAAGTCATTCTGAGAAAGCTATTACAAGAGATGTTAGTATACGTACTTATTTTATAATATATATATTTCAGTCAATAAAGTTTAAATAAACAATATCCTCTTTACAATAAATTACTTTGCTTTTATCAACCCATGAAAGGAGTTTTAAAGTAAATATTAACTACCTGATGAGGAACATCTATTTGTGCTGAAATTATGAGAAATAAATTGGTGTAATATATTCATAAGCATGCTAAACTTAAGTCTTAGTTAGTTTTTGGTATGACTGACTTGTTTTAAATACAGTTCATTATTATTTAAATTGTATAACAATTTCCTTTGGGAAAAAAAATCCCTCAATCAAAGGCGTACAATATTTATACACAATAAAATATAAAGTATATTGGCAATATAAAACTAAATACTACATTATGAGGGGGAAATATAGACATAAAAAAATCTTAATAAAATTTGAAATTACATGAAAAAATATTAATCACAAATTAAACTGTAATTCTTATTTAAGTAAATTGTACTTAGAAAGAATACATTACAAAAGTATTCTACATTTCCATGCCACAACACTATCATTTTACTTCCACTTCTTACAAAATTAACAAGTACAGCATATGTATACTAGTATTTCAATTTAAAATCACTAAAGTCAAAAATGGATTTTATATAACCACATCACTATAGTAAATTTGCAAAAATATTCAAGGATTTTTAATTTATCAATTGCAAAGTTATTGATCATAAAAGTTTTAAGAAAAAGCATAAGCAAATGTGCTTATTTTTTATGTATACACACTTATTTTGGCTTTATAAAAAATTATTTTATATAAGACATTATAGAACTGAAATTCACATTGTGATTGAAAATATTTCTCAATACATTACCTCTCCACTGACTAAATCAATGACAGACTCATACATGGAAACAGGAAGCTATAAAAAAAGAAAGAAAAACTATAAAAATGCATAATTTATAACTTTATGTTACTCAAAGCATAAATTTTGAACTTACCTATATTTTTTCAATAACAAAACCTTCAACTTGAAGGTCAATACATTTAATTAAAATACATAACATTTTCAATATTATTAATACAGAAAATTCATTGAATACAACAATGAGAAATAAAATAGAAAATGTCAAAAGAGTCAAACTTGTAAAGTTACATATATAGCTCATACATTTTAAGTGCTTACTATTTACTTTTAAGTATTTACTATTTTTACTTTATGTTATGCATGCACACATATTCTTACATTAAGAATGTCATATAAGCCCCTAGATAAATAAAATAAGCATTCTTTAAATACAAGTTTAAAATATACGAAGTTTTATAAGAATATTATTTTATGATTTGGTATAAATGTAAGGCAATTAAATAAATATTATTCAACATTTTATTTTTGTGGTCTGGCCTCAGTTAAAACTTTAAGGAGTATAATATATGACAACATTAGAACTACTTTGTATTAATTTTATAGTTAAAATCTTGTTGTCTAAATATAACATTAAATAGACCCATTTTGCTTACATTTTTCATTAAAAACAGGTAATAAAACACATTAATTAGTCATATTTCATCTTCTAGTGACCTCTTTGAGCATATACTATATCCCCTTCATCATTGGTTCTTAACCCAACCATAGAACTCAATAACATCACACATAAACAAACAAAATATTGTCCTGGTGTAAATAGTAGTAATGATGTAGTATTATTATATTAAAAAAAATTAATTTTTTAACAATAAATAAAATCATTTTTAAAATATAAATAAGATAAACACACATTAACAAGAGCTGTCTAAAAAGTACAAATCACCACCAAAACTTATATAAATTTTCAAATGCTAGCTACAATACTAGAAATTCTACCTTTAAAAACATGATTGAAAACATAAAAGGTATCTTACAAAATAAAAAATAATAATTTGATTATAGAGTAACAGTGAACTGAATGCAATGTACTTTATAAACAAAACATTTAAACATTTTGCACACAATAGCAACCAAATATATTTATTCATTTAGATCTCAGAAACAATTATAAAAATAACTGATTTGATTATAATTAAGATATTTAATTAAAATGTGTAATAAAATATACATACAGATTAGAAAAGAAAAATTTATGCATTGCATTTTTTTATGTGTAAAATATGCTGTCAAAATCATGAAATCCACATATTTTAGCCCTGATGCATAGTTTGGTAATTACTTTGTATTTTCTGTAATAAGTTCGATTAATTTATAAAAGCTGGAGGGTATCCATATAATTCATATAAAGTTTGGTATATTTTAATATTTTTTTAAACATGTATGCACAGAACTTGATAAAACCTAATACGAATGCTTCTGAAAATTTAAACATTATGTTTGGTAACATTTTTAAACTAAACATTCCTAGCTTGAGTTAAGTATTTACAAGAAAAGGAAAAAAAGAAAAAGAGAAAATTACAAAACAAAATTTTGTTCTGGCATTACATAAATTTAAATAATTTTAAATTTTGCATTTTGTAGAAATATAACAAAAAACAAAACAAAGATAAAAATAAAAATTACCTCTGTGTGTCGCCCAACAGGATTAAGTTTAAGAAATACAGGACTCTCATTTATTTCACATATCTGTAAATATAAAAAGAAAAAAATTACAATACAGTTAAATAATAAATTTTAGTTCATATTTTCAGTAACTCTAAGGATTTACCTGTTTATGAACTTTTATGTCAGATTCATTAACAGCATCTCCTGTAGTATACCAACCCAGAAAATCTAATTCACTGAAAACTTGTTTAACTGAAATAAAATTTGAAAAATTAATACATATTTACCTAGAAAATATACTACTTATTACATTTTAAGAAAAATCCCTTTAGATTTGAGAAAGATTAGAGACATAAAATAATTCTAAAACTTTTAAATCAGCACAGTGACATGGGAACTTTAAACAATGTCACATTAATTCATAGTTTATATTTAAAAGCTGAACAGATATCTATTTTAGAGACACTTAGCTACTGCAGTGAATATACTTTGAGTAATAACATTCTCTATTAATACATCAAAACAATTTGAATACAAATTTTGGCTTACAAAAGTAAATCACCCTATAAAATCCTGTAACTCTAATCACAACATACTACATAGTCATAAAACCTTTTTTAACACATAAACACTATTACCTATACAAAGAGATAGCAATTTCATTATATGTCTTCTAAATACATGGAATTACTGAACTATTAATAATTTTTCTTAATATCTATTAAGTTCCTGACAAATGATATCAAAATGTATTATAATAAAATGAGCAAAGTGTAGCCATCTTTAATAAAATTATGTTTTATGTCATGGATTCCCAAAGTATACACCACTATGCCCTGGGAAGTTGCATCATTTTCACAGGAGCAGAGCAAATTATTGTAATAAATTTTACATAATTAAATAGACCAGTGATTCTTAATGTACACAATGCTAGACACCTATCAGGACAAAGTCATTTTAGCTTAGTTCAACTAAAAGCAAAGTACAACTAAAACCACCAGCCAAATAACATTCTTATAAACATGAATAAACTACCTATAGCAGAGATCATTTGCATAAGATCTCAAATGGTACCAAAACCAGGTTTTGTTAAAATAGTTTACAGAAAAGAAACCTCATTTTCATTTAAAATCTAAAAATAATGGATTTACCATAAGATGTGTAAATGTCTAGTTACACACTATTGATCCTACAATATGAGAAAATATGATGTAATTTGAAGGCTTATCCATCCAAATGATTATTAATTTGACATTAATGAAACAAATAACAAATGGTAAAAATTTCTTAAATACTGCATTTGAGTTTTATTTCTTACTAGCAAATATGCCCGTGCTTCGCTACGGTAAACTTAATATATATCTTTTAAACAAAGATTTTTTTCGTGCATAACTCTCTAAATTTGTCACAGTTCAGTTCGAATCATTGGCATATTTATATATTTCTATTATAAGCGTATTATAACAATATTCAGTTTTTTATAATCGAATTTGTGTCATCTTAAATTTGCTCAAACTTTTTTATGGTAAAATATAAGTTTAACCCTAAATTACATTACTGTATTACTACTGTACGTTGATAAGCAACGTTAATAGATCTTGCCCTTTTACGAGGTAGAATAGAAAGCAGAGGTTTTGACAGCAAGTGCTAATTTTGGTGTTATTAATAAATGTTGTCCAAAATTAAGGAAATTTATGACAAACCACATGTTTTGTATGAAACAGAAACACACATTAATAGTAACAACCATATGAATATAAAGATAACTATATAAAATGATAGGTTTTTATTTGCCTATGACAGTCACTGAAATTTGTACTTTTTGTTGTTAGAATATTGTTGATAAACATTTCATTGTAACATAAAAATTAACCAAGAATTAAATTCAAAATTAGTTCTTATATAAAAATGCTATAATTTGCGTCACATAGAAATGAAAGTTAATCCCTTTATATCTAAATTTCCAGGTCAAATTGAATTGATACTACACAGACAATGTTTAAATAATATAAAATAAGTAATGAATAAACAATGTATTTAAAGGAATGATGCCATAATGATAAAAAAAAATATTGTTTTCACCTATTTATTACGTGATAAATTAAAAATTTTAATCTCCTGTTTTTTACCGAGGAAACAATTACATGGGATTAACGGGATGACGTCACATTGATAGAAATATAACTTCTTTCATTTAGTTATGATGCGATAAATTAGAAAGTTATCGTTTGCTCTTAACCAGGGAAAATAATGCTTGGAATAATGACATGAAACGCTCGAAAAAGAGGGAACGAATGGATTTCGAAACTTAAAAATTTTCAAAAACCTTCCTAGGGATGTACCTAATAATTTCCCAAATTTTCACGCCGATTGGATATATGGTTTTTGAGTCTATTGAGTACAGACAGACAGACACAAATTCATTTATATATATATATATATAGATTTATGATCAATTATACTTCAGGACACAGCAAAGAGGAGTGAGGTGGAATGTTGGGGTGTAACCAACCCACTCCATGAGGATTGTTGTTTATAGTATATACATATATAAGAATAGTATATAGTATACACATATATTATATAAGAATTACTACATTAATTTTCAGATATGAGTTGAACAGAAAAAGCTCAATCTCCCATGGAAAACTTCTTGACATTCTTTAAATTAATAAAGGCACTGTGAGAAAATCTTGATTGAAAAAAAGATGAGACTCAAGTTAGAAATCGATGCTTTATTGCCATAAATTACATGAAATTACTTTTAAGCGAAGTTTGATAAATGATACTTGATACTTTAGTTACTATATCCTTACACTGTTTTAAAAAATTATTTCTAGCCTGAATGGACTATAATTCAATGCATATTAGTTTAAAAAAAATTTTTCCAAAATTAATCTCAACTGAATGTTTTATGGAGCTTTTAAAATTTTTGAATGTGTTCAGTGAAAGATATTACACAAATATAAATATTATTAATCACATTAATACTAATAACTAACACTATAAACCTTAAAAAACTCAAAATCTTTTAATGAAAAAAAAATTGTATTAGACATTTTAATACTTATTTCTGATATGCAACTGAAATGAAATTAAACTTAAATGCAATAATATCAAATTTATATTGAGTATATAGCTTTGCAATATTTTTTTTAATTATTCCCAACAAAGGAAAGCCCATCATACCAGATACTTTGTGTTTTTCAATCCTATTTCAATCCACAAACTTTACTCTTTACAAATTTAGGTTCTTTGCATAGATGTGTTTGCTAGAATAAATTTACACTCTATAACACCTAGCACATTCAAATTTAGTCATATACTTTAATGACTTCATAAATAGGTGAAATATGTTTTCAATATTTGTCCCCAGACTTGAAACATTTCCTCTCCGATTTATTATTGATGCTTCTTTATTTCAACAACAATAATCATATAACATGATTTCAGTGTTATTTACCATTTTTTAAATGAGGACAGCATAATTTTTATTGTTCAGCTTTATAATGACCATAATAAAATGTTGAGTAGGGTGACTATCATTTTTTTGGCTCATTGTTTTCATTAGCAGTAATTTCTGCTTCTGATATTAACCAAATTAAGTTCTTTACTGCTATTAAAAACAATATTTTATTCTTTTACCTCTTTATTTCTGTCACTAAACTTACAGAAAAGCAGTTGAATTTCTGCATCTGTCAAATCATACTTATGTCATACCCAAAAACAGTTTTATGAGTGAGCTCCAGAGTCGTTTCATACTGCACCACACTACCATCAATTGACTTATCTACTATCAAATACTGTTGAGTAAACATTCAATTGGTGAAATGGACTGAATTAACACAGACGAGTTGAATATTATTATTATCACCGAGGAACTAATTTTTTTTTTCACTTTATTTTTTCATTTTAAAATGAAGATAACCATGTATTAGAAATGTTGCAGTGAAAAATAAAAACTAAAGATAGCATATCATAAACTTCCAAAATGGGTCATTTAAACACAGACAGTGTAAGAAGGTTGAAAATACCACTCCAGAAAATCCACATTAGTACATTTTTAAGTTTGGATAATTTTAGGGTACATCAAATTTTTTTAATCATTACTATAACAAAAATAACAATTTGAATAACTCAAATATTGAAGAGAAAAATGTAAGGCACTTACACTGCTGCTCTTTAGTACTATAATAATCTTTATCAATTACTATATCACCTTCAATTCTATCAAATACTAATTCAAAAGAGTTCATTATTTCTATATTACGTCCTTTCTGTTTTCCAATTAAAGCCCCAACAACTAAAATAAAAAAATTTAATGGTAAAATCAAGATGCAGTCTATAATTAATAAAACAAAAGATTTCATATCAAACTTTTAAAGACAAATGTATAAAATCAGTGTCTTACCTTGCAAAGGTGCTCCTTCCTGTGCTTTGACTCTAGTCCAATGCTCAGATATATTCATTATCACAAGAGGATGGAGTGAGACAGAAACACTACCTGTGGTGCCAGAGGCAGCCAAGACATTTTTAGGAGCTACTTCATCAACATCCATTGACATTTTAAAAATAAGTTACCTTCAAAATACAAATCATAATTACTATTGTACAAATAAAAAGTTATACAAAAATTGTTTTATAATACACCATGGCATTTTAAAATTAGAGATATTAAAACTAGTTCTACAAAAATAACAAAACTACACTTACAAAATTATTTAATACATTTTTTTCTCAAAATTGTTCATGTTTCTTAAATAGGCTTTAACCTCTTAATGCATTTGTCTGTGTCTGGCATGACCAAAATTCAAAACAAACATGTAATCAAATCATTTACACTTTGTGTAACAATTTTTTTATAGCTTTTACCTCTTTCCTGCTCCCTAGCCATCCCCAACTACTAAAATTACACTAAATCTTCCTTTTCTGTCAAAGAAATAAAAAAATTTTTTACCAGTTTTTCCAAAAAATATTTCGGTTTTAAGGGGTAAAAAACTTTAAATGATAATAATATGCTTAAAATAACGTAAAAAACTATTCTCCCCCTAAAATTAAAATATTAATTAATGAAATCTCTCTTAAATTCAAATTATACCTAATTGAACAATAATCCTTTTTCATTCAGTTACTGACAAATTTAAGCAGCACTCTCTAAAATTAACATTATACTTCCTTTCCCCAAAATACTGAATTACAAAATCAGAAAAAGGATATTAAATTCTAATATTTCATTTAAAACTCTGTACAGTTAATAGCTATTGATCAAAATGTGTGTTTGGTCAAAAACATCTGCTTTTA
Organism: Pardosa pseudoannulata; assembly: GCA_032207245.1. Lineage (NCBI taxonomy): Eukaryota > Metazoa > Arthropoda > Arachnida > Araneae > Lycosidae > Pardosa > Pardosa pseudoannulata. The sequence goes on from CM063498.1 coordinate 12,080,162, forward strand.
TTTGTGTGCATATGTGTTATGTGTGGATGCATACACACACATATATATAAATGTATGTTAAGTATGTATGTATACAATTAAAAAAAAAACATACAATTTTAAATGGCATTATAAAAGAAGATTTTTGCTACAAAACTGAGTTTAAGTAAAAATTTTCTATGATAAAGAGTTTTTATAGAATAGAGAAAGATACGTTTTAAACCAATTTGACAGAACGACAATGTCTTTAACAAATTTTCCTTAATTTAAGATATTAAGCTTTCTGTAAATTTTATAGCCTAACATACCAAAAGATGCAGCTAATGATCATGCAGAAAGGTATATTTTAACAAGGTGTAACTATTCAAAAATATACTATGGTTAAAACTTTTATTGAAAATAATCTAGACAAAAGTTATGGTCTATTTTTATTTAATATAAATTACAGCTGTACGGTTTTTCTACAGATGATGAGAAAAATCGCATCATTACAATACATTGCAAACTTAATAGAGAAACAACAATCGTAAATACAAAGTAAAAAATATTACTAAAAATCAGTATATTAAATGTACCGAAATCTAAACTGTTTAAGATCATATGAAATAAAATTGCAATTTAAAGTACAATAACATTGGTTCTATCGAAAACGAGTTACCCAATTGGTTTCATAAAAAATAAACTTCTCGGTGAGAAACCAAAAATACTAGTCGGTAAAAACAATATAATAAATGGGTTTAAATTAAAGAACTCACAAATTACGATGCTCAAATTTTCTTCAATGCTTTATTTGGAATACAGTGACAGTTGAAGCTAGATTAGTGCGTAGTTTAGTACATGTAAAAGTACGCAATTTAATAAAAGAAAGTGGTAAAATAAATAAAGTGTCTAGAAAATTTGAGCAATCTAAAGGTCTCAAACTAATAATTTTTATAAATTTTCGGTTTCACAATTTGCGGAACATCAAATAGTCTCAGAGCACTTCTTTTTTCTTAAAGATGCGCAACAATAAAAAGATTACATCATGCGCGCGCATACTGCGTATATTTCAAGAATCAACATGTGATGAAAATTCAAAACAAACAAGTCACAAAAACGTGTTAGGTGCTTCGGAGATGCTATTTTACAAGTGTTTATTCTAAGTCATTTATACATTTCCCCTTTCGAATCTCAAAAGTACTTAGATTATTTAAATTCAATATTTATATAACCAATCTAAGATATAAATTACTGTTGTAAAAAGATAGTTACATTTTTAAAATCACTTTATAATATTAAAAATTTCTTCATCTAAACTTTCTATCATTATTCATTATAAAATATTTAATACTAGCATAAATTTGTTTCTGTTTTAGTTATAAGTAATGTATACGTTTATCATTAGTATTGCTGTTATTGTGGACAAGTTCCTGGGGATTAAACCTTCCATTCTGTTGTATGTGTGATAAACAATTAGTTAACTATTGAATGAAGTTCTTTCCTTTCTCTATGTTCAGATTATTGAGAATAGTGAACTAATCTTGTCTCAAATCAACCTTTTAATTTTATGTAGGTAGTTTTTTTTTAATTTAACTTACGGATATTTACATACTGTACTTGAATATGTTTACAACAATATAATGAAAATGAGTCATAAATTTTACATATCGCTTACACAAATTTATTCCTAAAAATATGAATTTTGGAGCTTTTGAAAATATTTTATAATTGGTCTTTTGCTTCTAGAAATAATTATTGAATTATCACTGATTGTTTATATGAGTTTCTGATCTTTAACGGATATTTCACATGTAGATTTAATGCTATGATTTAATCTTTTCAAATTTCAATTTAATGAAAAATATGTTTAGTCTAGTAGAGGAAAATGGGCTATATTTCAAAATACCTCTTTTCACCTTAAGTTTGGATTTATTATTATTATTTATTTATTTAATTTTGTTGTTGTTGTTAAAATGTATTTTAGGATTGATACAATTATTTCTAGTTAGGTTTTGAGACCTGAAAAATTTTTAATGTATTTGTAGCTCATTTTTGTGTTCATTTCATTGTAGTTGTTATGTGTTATTAAGAGGCTTTCTTCTGTCTTTCTTTACTCTTCTACTTTCTGTCTCCCTTAAAAATACAGAACCATATATTATGTTAAAGATTAACAAAGAAACTTCAGAAGAACATAGCCATATTAAAAAAATAAAAATAATCTGTTAATTTTCTTTTACGTGATGAGGTAAAATGAGGATATAGTTAAATGCTGTATGGTACTATCATTTCTTTCCTTTGTTTACTTAAAAAAGTACATATTTTCTCTAGTGCATTTTACAATGAAACAAGTAAAAAATATTATTTGTTTTTGAGTTGAGTTGACAATTTTTAATACCATAAAACTAATTTTTAATATTTTGTAAATACATTTTAATGATGCATGTTAAAATGTGATAGCCACAATGAATGAAATTCTCATTTAAATTTAATTTTCAATAACTACTGGGATCAATCAAGCAAAAGCATCAAAGAAAAAAAAGGACTATCAATGATTTTTTTAAAAAGAAAAATTAGCTGAGAAATTAGCAGATCTAATAAAAAAATAATTAAAAAGCAAGGTTCATCAGAAGAAGTTAAATAACATTCTTAAAGTCACTTCAAAATACACACCTACAAAGTATCATCTGCAAAATTGCCAAAGTTGGGGACAAAAGACCTGGAGTGTATAGTACATCTCTACCAAGACTATTAGTCCAGTTGTATTTGGCACATATTGAGGGAACCTAAGTTTGATAGTCATAGACAGGAATATGCAGTGCATTTTCTCAGTATGATGCAAGTCTTCAAAATGCTGTGCCTTAAATGTTTTGATTTTGTTGCTTATGTTGTCTCTTTACATTGCTACCTGATGCAGCAATCTCTTTGTATCATAGCATTTTATGGTTCTGGTCATAGACATCATTTCTGTATTTAATATTCTGGCACCAATATTTTTCTGCACATTTTTTTGTTAAAGTATGTTTGAAATATATACTGAAATGTGGTTGTTTTACATTATACTTAGTATTAATATATTTTTATTAAAATATACACTTCATTTAATACTATATCCCCATATTTTTCCCACCATGCATTTTGATAAAATTTTTAAATACTTAATTTTTATTTCATATAGTTCAAATGTATATAATATGTATTATTGGTTTATTGAAATAATTTAATATTTTGATTTTATGACAAGATGTTTGAAAAAAATTATTTGATTTTACCACAATTTTTCATCCTACTTGAGCCTATTAAATGAAATTTACATTTTTTTTATGCCAGCAAAGTGAGGTTTTTGATTTAATAACTCATGTTTTGGTCTTTTTAGAATATTAATATCCTAAAATTTAGAATTTGTTTTGTTCTTCAAGATTTGCATTATTTTTTACTTTTGCTGAAATTATAATTTTTATTATTAAAAATCTATCATCTTACTTTTAATTTTTTATCTTCTGTAATATATATTATTGAAAAAGTGACAAATTGTAATTGTTTAAATATCTGTTTTAGAAATAAAATTGTAATATGAATTGCAAGATTTGTGGCTCATCTACCTTTTGTTCTACATCTGGTATTACATATTGTACAGAATGTAATTCTCAAATAGAGGTGAGTCTTGTTCATATATTACCCTGAATAAAGTTTTAAAAGATGTCAAGTGCTATGATTATTTACATAAGTCTCTCATAATAGAAAAGTTAAGAGTTATAATATCTTTTTAAATTTTTTAAAGTTTATTTAATGCTTCTTTCGATTTATATTCCCTTTAGTAATACTAATAACTAGAACCATTTTATATGTCCCCAAATTCATTCTTGCATAAATTTAGCAAAACATATATATTTCTCATATTATTTTGATACATTCTGTGTACATTTCAATACTTTATTATTTTTTAGTTCTTACCTTACTGTATAATATTTAGAGCATACAAATGCATAAGTAAAACTAGGTAGTCTTAATTAAACATACTTTATGTTTAGAACAATACAGGTTATTTGTTTTAAATTGTAGGGAAGGAAAAAATTTCAAATTGGCATACCCTGTAAAATGTTTAATCATTTACTATTCTCTTTGCAAGTGTCATTATAAACATGATTCTAAATTTATTGTCATTTTCAGGACACTCAAACAGAAACAGCTGCTGAGATTGCTTCTAGTAGAGATCTTCTAAGTTCACCCTCTGTAAAGAAGACAGCTGAAGATCGAGCCCAGGAATATAGCAATTGGATTACAGCTGAGTGCTATAATCACATAATATTTAAGCAAGTCTCATCCTTGATTAATATTGGAGCCTCTCCTAAATTAAAGGTCTGGATTTTTAAATACACTGACTTTCATATGAATAATTTGACTGATAGATTTGGTTGCATAGTACATGAAAACATCTCTCTGAATACTCAATATGTTTGGAAGCATAGCAAGCCTAAAACAAAGATGACAAGTAGCATTGCAAGAAATTTTAGTTTTTCTATTTATCATTATATTGGATGGGCCACAAGTTTGACATACTTGGTATACACTTAAAGTATAATGGGAGGTAGCACTTTTGAGAAAACTGATACATTTATACTAACATTCTTTCCACACAATTATCTAATTTCTTGTTATTTCTTTGAATTATCAAAGCATTTCTTACAAATATATATGCTTATATTGTCAAAAGGAAAGTGGTCACCGTACATATATTTAAACTGAGACAATTCACTAAGTATTAACCCCTTAATGCACAGTTTTTTTTTGTTTTTTTTTAAAGGCAAGCCAAAAAAAATCAATTTTTTTTTAGATAGAAAATGGCTTACAAGATCGTAAGTGATAAGTAGAAAAAATATATATTTTATACTTGAATAAATAAGTGTTATAGCTTACAATCTCATGTAAATGATAAATATCAATAAAATGATTGTTTTTTTCTTTCACATTGTTATTTTTAATTCTCGATTGCATTTGAGTGTGAAAAATTATAGCAACATAAAGTACAATGGCACTCGAATTATCTTGAGTGTGCACATTAAGGGGTTAAGTATATCCTTGATCTTAAGTATATCTTTACCCATATCTATAATCCCATTGCTGTAAAATTCAGTAAATTTCTTTCTAGCACTTCTCTGTCTATTATTATTTCAATTCTAATTAAAAGCAAAAGATTTAAAGAAACTAAAACTTAAGTATTTTTCTAATTGTGTTTGCTGATCAGGCATTGGTTTCTTTGATTTAAACATGAAGTGCATTTTCCATGTTATGTAAATTTAAAAATCAAGACCTTTAAGGTCTTGATTTTGTATTATATTGTGTATAGAATATATGATCCTTGGGTCATCAAAAAAAATTTTTTTGCTCTCTATAGCAAAAAAGTATATTATTTTGTTTCCTTTAATTGCATAAAAAAATGAGAACCTTATATATATATATATATATATATATATAAAGTGAATAAAAAAATAGATATATTTAATCCAGATATCATTGTTTAAATTTTTATTAAATCCCGATTTTTTTGTGGGGGGGAGGGGTTGCAAAATTTAATTAGAGGGTGGCCTGTGGGCCATCAGTTAGACTGTGCCGAGCTAAACATTTATCATTTATACATCTATTCCTTAATTACTGCTTTGCGTGCTTGTTATGTACATTCTATAATATTATTATTCCAACAGAAGACTGTTCTTTACATCTGGTCAAAATATCTTGAAAAATGTGAGGTAGTTTTTCGTACTGACCATCAGGCTGAAGATGGTACTCCACATTTAGGACCTGCTCCATCAAGAAGGTACGTAAAAATATCTAGCCTTATTTGCTTTTTGACTTATACATTCTTTAGTCTAATTTCTAATGCTGAAATTTTTTTAGTTTATTAACACTTTGGTTTTCATCTTAACTATTAAATTAGAAACAATTCAATTAATTGCAGATGTGTTGCACAGACTGATTATGTAGGATGGGAATAGTAAATCAATGACTTGTGAAGGCCACACACTAAACCGGAAAGACTTTGATAACAAACCCATATTTGTATAAGATTAAATTCTATGTCATAAAAGAGAGAACAAACAATTAAACTTTAAAAAGTTGAAGTATAATTTTCTAATGATGAATTCCTATTAAAAAAAGTTTCATTATATTATTTCATTGAGTTCAAAATATAAAATGATACAAAAGTGAAATTATTTCATATGTATTGTTTTTCGTAAACTAATTACAGCAGACTGAAATTGCTCTAAAATTAAAATTGTGTTTGATTCTAAATAATCTTAATTTAGCTAATTTGCATTGTAAACTTTTTGTAGGAATAAGAAAAAAATTTCAAGATATTGGATACCTATACATTTAAAATTACTGTTTCAAAATTTTAATGACATACAACAATTTTTAGAAATTCAGCACCATAAAAAAGAAATTCTGATATTTCTGCAAATTTATGTAAATTTTCCAAATATTGTAAAAAATGGATTTTTCCAAAAATTTGAACTTTTGAAAAGTATAAAAAAGGGTAGTTTTCCACTGTTATTAATATATATATTTATGTATGTTAATTTGAATATAATTTCAGTCTACAATTTTTTCTGTCAAAGAACAGGGAAGAGTTATTTTCAGTTGATTATAGCAACTCAGGCTACAATGTCCAAAAGCCATAGGACATGGCATAGATAAAGCATGTTAAATTAATGAGGTTATAGTAGTACAGCAAAGCTGTAATTACACTTATGATGAAAAATGGCTGTGTTTTCTGAATTTCAGCTCCAGAAAATCTGCATTTTTTTTAATGAAACATCATAGTTAGTATAATGGGCAGAATCCTATGTACTTTTTTTTTTTACCCTGTATCCTGCCTTTTTCTTTATGGATGTTTGCCGAATGGAGGTGCATGTAAGATAGAAAAGATGGATGTGATGTCCACTGGATTATTGTGTTCTGACATCCAAGAATTCTCATTATTAATATAGTTTTTATTTTAAATTAGAAGTGCATATTTAAAAAAAAAAATTCTGTGTAGTTCAGAATTAGTTTTCTTTTTACTTAGAATCACTTAAAGTACCATAATTGTCATCAGCAATTTTATGTCATCACACTCTACTTCGTGCATAAATATTTGAGTATCATGTTTAAAAATACATTGATTTTTTGAGTATTTATCAAATTCTTCAATATGTTCTGCCGAATATTGTCCAAGGGGATAACAGTTAGTCTCAGTTCTCCCAAAATTTTACTTGAATCAAAAAAATCTCTTTACATATCTTCATCACTGAATTGTGGGTAGTATAACCTCTGTTGAGAACCATTCATCTCAAGCAAATTTGAGGTTAGCCATTTATTTCTCAGTAAGCTGAATAATGAAAGTGTAAAAACTGTAGCGATAAAATGCAACTGTAGATTTCTCTATGATTCCAGATATAATTACTTTCTAAAATCCAGATTTTAGGATATATATATATATATATATGTCAGGTCTAAAAAAGGGGTAGTTGGAAATTACGTGAGTTAAAAGCTATTTTAAAAAAATAACTCTTATATAATAATAAAATAAATGATAAAGACCCATGCTCGCGTAAGCTTTTAGGATAATATGGTCAGGCGGAAGCATTTTGACAGAATTTGATAGGTTTGCAAACTGATAAGATTAGTTGTCATGTGGACATGGAGCTGTGAACATACTCTATGTGTGTCTTCGCCTTGAATAAATGAAAATGGCACAAGTTGCTTTTAGATGAAAGGAGGATTTAATAAACTTATTATTACATCCAAGAATTCTCATTATTAATATAGTTTTTATTTTAAATTAGAAGTGCATATTTAAAAAAAAAATTCTGTGTAGTTCAGAATTAGTTTTCTGTTTACTTAGAATCACTTAAAGTACCATAATTGTCATCAGCAATTTTATGTCATCACACTCTACTTCGTGCATAAATATTTGAGTATCATGTTTAAAAATACATTGATTTTTTGAGTATTTATCAAATTCTTCAATATGTTCTGCCGAATATTGTCCAAGGGGATAACAGTTAGTCTCAATTCTCCCAAAATTTTACTTGAATCAAAAAAATCTCTTTACATATCTTCATCACTGAATTGTGGGTAGTATAACCTCTGTTGAGAACCATTCATCTCAAGCAAATTTGAGGTTAGCCATTTATTTCTCAGTAAGCTGAATAATGAAAGTGTAAAAACTGTAGCGATAAAATGCAACTGTAGATTTCTCTATGATTCCAGATATAATTACTTTCTAAAATCCAGATTTTAGGATATATATATATATATATATATATATATATATATATATATATATATATATGTCAGGTCTAAAAAAGGGGTAGTTGGAAATTACGTGAGTTAAAAGCTATTTTAAAAAAATAACTCTTATATAATAATAAAATAAATGAAAAAGACCCATGCTCGCGTAAGCTTTTATGATAATATGGTCAGGCGGAAGCATTTTGACAGAATTTGATAGGTTTGCAAACTGATAAGATTAGTTGTCATGTGGACATGGAGCTGTGAACATACTCTATGTGTGTCTTCGCCTTGAATAAATGAAAATGGCACAAGTTGCTTTTAGATGAAAGGAGGATTTAATAAACTTATTATTATCAAGACAGACTGTTTTCCATTCGCCTTAACACTGGATCACGATATATATATATATATGTGTGTATGTGTGTGTTTTATTATCAATAAAAATTACAAAGCATGTTTTCCAATTTATGAAAAAAATTAAAGTGCTCTATTATAACATTGTAGATTTCAGTGAAAAATTCGTTATGTGATTTTAAGTGGTAATTTGAGTATGAAACAGGTAAGTTTATAAAATGATGTGGTAAAACAGAGATTAATGCTCAATAAATTTGAAAAATATACATTTTGGTTAATAATGAAAAGGAAATTGAAAATATGTGCATGTGTAAGTAGGCAATATTATGAATTATATGAAATTGTTAGGTTTCTGTTTGTGGTCACAATCTATTCCTCATAATGTTTCATCAAGATGTTCATAAGATTGTGAATATATATTTTATCACTCTTTAAACATTTCTCATTAAACAAAGAAATGATCTGTTTTGACCTAAATTGCAAAAAAAAAAAAATAATAATTTTTCAGGGGCACTTGTCTGAATCGACACTTTCACTTGCCTAAAAGCATTTGTACAATATCTGTAAACTGTTACTCATTTTAGCACCATCTGGGAAGCATGCATAGCTGGAAGTATGATATTGATGTGAGTAACATTACCTCTGCTTGGTTCTCATAATTGAGGAGGAACCAAGCAGAAAACCTTAGTTTTGGTCTGCAACCTCCAGAAGTATTGTCTGAGAACTTGGAGGATATTGCGACCACGAACATATTTTATGTACATTAGTCTCCATTAATGAACACAGTGGATCTTAGGCCAGCACCAGCCTTGATCCCATTACCTTCTGGTTATGAGATTGCTGCCTTTACCAAGTGAGGTACCATGGCTCATGCTCCAAAATAAGTTTTTTCATAATATGATTAATGCTTCAATTTTGTATGACTATTTTCTTTAATATTAATTAGTTTTGAAAAAATATCATGTTATACATCTCATTAAGTTAACTTAAATTAAAGAGCTAAGCTTTGTGTTGGAAAACAAATTTTATGTCTTGCCAATTGAAATACATATTCTTCTAACTGTCAAAGTTAGTATCAGATTAATAATAAGTAACTTATTTACCATCTCTTTACTGTGCTTTTTAATTTTACTGAAACATGGGTGAGCTTTAATAAGAAAGCATTGCATGTTTTAAATTAATATTTTCAGTTTAATTGTTTTAAGTATTAAAATTGTGTATACATAACAATGTTTAAAATTTTTAATTAAATTACAGAATTAATATTTTTTTTTTCATTTAGAGACATAAATATTTTATATGGAGACAGGAAAATATCAGGACGTAAACGTAAGAATTCAGAAATATCTTCAGTGAGTGGTGCAACAACGGTAAATAGAAATCAGATTTTATGTTCATATTTCATTTTAGTACTGAAGTTAAAAAAAGTGGAAATTTTCATTAGAGTATCTTATGAATTAAAAAAAAGAAAAATTTAATTTAATGGTTCAGCACAGCAAAATGCATATATGTTTTGTTATTTTTATGTTTTGAATCACTTTTAATATTTGTTAAATTAAATTACTGTATGTTTTTTCTTAGTTTAATTTTAAATATTGAATTTTTCATGAAAGATTTTTTAATTCATTTTTACATAAATAAGATATAAAATTTTCTCTTTTTTAGTTTCTTAAAAAAAATTATGCATAGTATTGCATGCATTTTAATATCCATATTGGCATTAATGTGTATATGTAGTTTGAATGCAAAAGTGGTATGAAATTATCTGGATAAATTAGATCATTGGATTTTTTAATTGTGGAAAGAGCTGTATTTTAGTGTGGAATAAATTTAACCCCTTATTTGTTCAATTTTGTAACTAGAAATGTTGCCAAAAAATATTCTTTTCTCAATTAAATACCATACTTAGTAAAATAAGAAAATGGAAGAATTTTTTCTTATTTTATTGTAGTATATTTATGTCATCTTTTATTCAGTAATTTTGCAAAAGAATATCCTTCAAAAGCTCACTCTGCATGTAGTAAAGAGTAATTCTCGGGTATTACAAAGAAGTTGGCACTCTGCTTAACAATTTTATTTTGTTTTGTTTGTTTTTTCCTCATCGTTGAAATTACAGAAGAGTCCTGGAAGACTCTTCTGTAATGGGTTAAAAAAACTTAATCCCCAAAGGTTTTTTTTTTTTTGTAAACAGTACTTGCTTGCAGAATAATAGTTCTCAAAATTTCTCAAAATTTACTAAATATTAAATGGACTAAATAATTTTCCTTGAAATTCTATAAATAGCCTTTATTATGAAAGATAACATTTTATTTTCCTCAATGAAAATATTAAAAAAAAAAAATACTCAAATTTAGTGTATAAATTATTTTGTATCTTTTTTTACTTATTTATACTGTTTTTTTTTCCTTCCATGTATTATGTACTTAAAAAATATTCCACATTTCTTATCATACAAACCAGGCTGGTCCAATGTAAAAGACATAACAGGCTGCATTGGAAATGCATTTTTTCTGGCAGTTCGAATTATATATGTATCTGTATATATTTAGGGATTAAAAAATTAAAACTATGCATAATTATTATAATTATTCTTTCATTTCCTTTAAAAGAATTTTTTATTTCATTATTTTTGCAGAAGGGATTTAATTCCCCATCCAAAATGGTGTTCTCTAATACTTGTTTTCTGATCCCACTTGGCATTTAAGTCTGTAAAACTATCTGGGAATTTTTTATGACCCCACAAACACTCCTAAAAATTATTTTTGTAGTTTGGACTATAACATTTCGAATAATTTGTTTAACATACAACACAATCCATTCTTGCCACATGCCTTATTTTTATTTGTTAATCTATTTCAGCATGTGTAGTTTAATAATATAAAATTAATTTAAATTATAAATACTCTACTGGAAAAGTTACCTTTTATTTTTCAAATATTTTTACAATGTTCAAGTTCTTTTTAAATTTGTTTGTTAACCACAAACTGCTATTAGTAAATTTGTATTGATTTATGTCTTTAGGGGGAAGAAAGTATTAATCTTAGTGATTCTGATATTGCATCTGATACAAACTCCACTGCATCCTCTGTTATTGTTTCAGCGAAAAAGAAATATTCTTCACATGCCAGAAAATTATATGTATGTATTTATTTGCCCTTCATGGTATTCAGCTTTAAACGTTGTGTGTACTTAGATTTATGTATTATGAAAAACATTTAAGGTTTTTAAGTGTATTCTTTTCTATATTGTTATTAGTCTAGATATCAGTTCATAAAATCTGTTATTTGTGAAGAATTCTTTCCTTTTTTTTAAAGAAATTTTATTAATATGGTAGCCAAGGCCGTAGCCAGAAATTATTTTCGGAGGGGGATTAAGGAGAAAGACTGTTTTTGTGAATGATACTTCAGTAAAACAACAGGTTTTCTTATGTATGTATATACCTAATGAGTACCATAACACAGTGTAGTTTTAAATAACAAAATGATTAAAAATGATATAATGAACAAATTTAAAGCTTAGAATGACTAATGAAGTTTCTGCACAATGAATTTAATAGTAAAATTAACATTAAAAACTGTTTTTACATTTATTTGTTTAAATTTCTCTCTTATGTAGCTATACACCAAAATCTAGGCTGAACGCTGGCCGATTGGTTAGGGCACTAATCGTCGGTACCGGAGTTCGTGGGTTTGAATCCCACTATGGCATGGATGTTCGTAGCCGTTCGGAATCGGCTTTAAGCAGTAGGTCCCGGTCTCATTAGCCCTCGTGTGCAAAACAGTAGACCGTAGCGCTCCAAACCAAACCAAACCAACACCAAAATCTAGGCTAGCGTAATAAGATGATGAAATTTTAGAAGAGAGAATCTGTCTCAAAATACTCACCTCAGACAGGAAGACGATATACAGTAGATTACAAATCTTGAAATGAATAACCATAAGGGATGGAGGTGTGGTATAGATGAAAGTCTATGACCCTGCAAAACATTTATGGCAGAAGCAGTATCTTTTGGAAAACACTGTTTGATATGCACAGCTAAGCAGATGAAAAACCCACACATGTGGTCACTTTTCTTTCCACAAAACGGTATTTTTGAATTTTGGGGAGGGACCAGTTCCCTAAATCCCCTCCCTTGCCCACGGCCTTGATGGTAGCAATAAAAGCAAATGATCATTCTTAAGAGTGAAAATAACATTCAGTGAAGGATTATAAGAAATAGAATAATGGAAGTCTTTCAAAGATTATTTTTATATTATATGTTTCTTTATGCCTGATTATTTTAGCAAATTTTTAATTTTGTATTAATAAAATGTTTTATTATGAATTATTAATACTGCTTCTATTTATAGAAAATTATTAAAAAGTTTTGTATCTGTAATATAATTCATTAATGAAATTTAAAAATTTTGTATTTGTATGCATTTTAGATTGTTAAAATTCATAAACTTTGCAGTTCCTATTACTTATTGTTCATTAATGTTTTGTTTATTTTGTACTGTTAAAATACTGATAATTTGGTTGTCAAAAGCACCAATAACAATGTTTGACGGTTATTTATAGAAAAGTATGAAGTTTTCCTTTAGATTACCATTTTTTTTATTTATGTCTTTGTAACTTAAATATCCCAAAAATATCTTTAGTGTAGTGATTGATGTGATGCAATGTAAAATATTTTAAGCAAATTTTGTATTTATTCATCATAAGATATGGTATATCCTGAATTATTTTATGCTTACAAAATATCTTATTGTTCTATTATCTGCTATGACCTAACACCAATAAAATGAAAAAAAAAAAAAAAATTCTTTTTCTAGAGAAAGTCCTCTTTAAATGCTGTAAATAAAACTAAGTACCGAAGACAAGTTTTTAGTATGACACTTCCTAAAACATTAAGTTTTTGCTATTTAGGACTTTTGTATACTGAAGATCAGTTATCATTAAGTGATTTTATTAGGTAGGTACATCATTTCTTTAATAGTTTTATTATATTTTCATCATCCAATATATATTTTCTGTATTTGTTCATTTTGTATTTTTATAGATTTATTTGTGAAGAAAAAATACCATATATTAATATTATTGATAAGTTGCCTGAATCTATGAAATTACAAGAAGTTTTGGATTATAATATGTTTCTAACGGTATGTTTTCTCTTTATATAAGGAATATTTTATAGATGTGTGTATAATTTGAACTCAGACTTAATAAACACCGAACTGTGTTGCTGATATATTTTTTCTTATGTAGCAATAAATATATTCCATTAACAATCAAACCTAACCTTTTCCACTTTGATACAATTTACAAATGTTTTTCATATTAAAGGATAGTATTCATAGAAATTAATCTTAGTACTTTAATTTCAACTTTAAGAATTTGGAAATTAATTTTTATTTAAATATATAATTAAATTTTTTTATCTATTCTCATTTATAAAAAAAAGAACTATGAAATAAAGGATTTGATTATTCCAAATTCCCTTATTAATTTCTTTTATTCTTTCTGAGCTGTGTGTTTTAAAATTTGAATTTTTATATTTGTAGTGTATTTTAGAATAGGTAGAGGGCTATTCAGCACCAGAGTCCATGAATTCAAATTCCATTATTGTTTTAGATATTCATAGTAATTTTGATTTAACTTTAGCAATAGGTTAAGGAGTAGCCTTCACATAGCAAAAAAATTGACTGCAGTTCTTCAAACCAAAGAAACCATATTGTATTTTAACCCATTTAATCGTTTAATCTCTAGAATGATATTCATACATCTCAGACACATATGCTGCATTTTCTTTCTCTACCCCTCTAATTCCATTCAAATTTTCACCACTATAAATTATGCTATTTATATTCAGTTGCCTGCCAGCTGTGGTGGTTGAGAAACCACAATGCCAACAATTGAGTAGACATTTTCTATTACTTTATATTTTTTGGGGATATTTCTAATTACAAACATAAATATTATAATATCTTACAGACATATTGTTAATAATTGTGAATGCAATTACTTATCCCATACATATTAGTACCAAAAATCTGACTCAAAAAAAAAGCATAGGGAGAAAATTAATAATTATAGACAGAAATATACAGATATAGGAAAAAAGGGTTAGGCATGATAAACAGCCCATCTAAAACATTCTCCTACCAAAATCAACAAAACAAAATATTGTCCATTTAATGCCATAGACTAAAAGTTTTGCAAATAATGTGTTTGACACTTTATATTGTTTTTAACTAGTTTTGATTCAATAATAATGGAAGCATTCTTACAAAAAAAGAAGTAATTGTTCACATTTGTCACAATTGTGGGCTAGTGCTTCATGTACAAGCATACACCCGTGTAACATAGATATATAATTTTCTATTTAGATTCTATATCTTTATTTTTATATTGCTGTTAGTAGTTGCGTTATGTGATTTTTTATATTGCTATCAACAGTTAAATATAATTAAAATTTTTATGTGTAACTACTGTTATTCATATGTTATCAAAAGTATTTGGGATAAGTTTAAATATTTCCTACTGTGTCAAATTTGCAGTCAGTAGTTTTTTATAGTTACTGAGTTTCTGTATATAAAATAATAAACTTTTAAAAGCTGAAAATAATTTTAGTGTAATAAATCATTTTTAAACAAAAAGTGTATGTTTTACTTGCCTTTCCTTGTTTTAAAATAAATTTTTACAGGGCACATGTAGTAACTACATTTAGCAAGAACATGATAGCGTTCTAAGGCTAGAAGTAAAAGGGCTTTTTCAATATATTGATTTTATGAAAAACAGTTATGAAGATTTTCATTTAAACTTGTATTTCTTACATCTTATTTTAAAAAAAATTTATATAATATGTATGCTTATATACTTCTAGTATAATGTCCCTGATGCATATTCCATACTTGGAACATCTTTACAAATTGCAAAATTTTTGAAACTGCCCAAGTTCAAAGAGCCTTCTATTTTCCTTTCTGTTTCTCGTTTTGTAAAAGATCTAAATTTACCAGGTTTGTTTACATAATTTCTATTTCTTGCTAGAGTTGTGCTTATGATAAACATGAAAACATGTTTATCCTAAATTTATCATTTTAAATTAAAAGATTTTAACTGATATTTACTATGTAAAATTTTAGAATATTTTCAATATAATTATAGCATCAAGCTGACAAAAATGTTTGCTATTAATTTTGTTGATTTCTGTGCTCAATTAAAATTCTTATAGTTATTTTAAGAAGTTGCTGTAAATGTACCTTTCTTACAATACTGAAATATTAATTAACAAATATGAAACAAGATGTATGCTGTGTTTTGTTGTATACAGTTTTCTATTAACTTTATAATATGATAAAAGTTACCACTAGATACTCATTAACCTTTTTAAAATTCAGTTAAGTTTTATATTTCTTTGTCATATATAACTTAGCATCAAACTCAAACTATACTTCTCTAATTGCAATTCCTTAAATTGTGAATACATAACTGACAAATTTCATGGATTAAAAATAAACCTATTTTCAATATTTTTTGCAAACTTAATATGCTGTAGGAAGAAATTTGTAGTGATAAAAAGCTATTAAACAGCTATTTTTTCATTTTGATCTCTTTTTTATTAATATTCTGAGTGTTATGCATGCTTCTAAAATAACTCTTTAGGCCACATATGCCAGTCTATCAGATTCATTCCTTAGGAAAAATGTGCTTTTTATAGTGGTTTTATAATTTAACACATTAATAGCTGGTGTATTTATTTGAAAATAGCTAAAAAATAGTTTGCAGAATTTTTATGTGTTTTAATGTATTTTTTTATTAGTAGAGATAGATGGAATACTCTAAACAATCATACAAAATTCCAAGGTTCTCGTTATATGTATATATAATTTTTTCATGTGAAACAATATTTTTTGATTTTTTGAAACTTGTATGTAAATTTACTTTTTCAGAAGTTACGTCAATTAGAATAATGATAAGTAGCTATATCTACTGTACAATTTTGCTTTGCAGTACTGTATTTACGTCAGATAGCAAATAAATCTCGTAACAAAATTTTTATAAATTTCATTTTATGATGCTTAAAATGCACTAATGAAGATAAATTGAAATAATTTTTTACTATTTTTTTAAGACACAGAAATACATAATTCTGATTTAAGATATTCATCGATATGTATACAGCAAAATAGCTTAACAGGAATTTATAATATTCACTGTAATATGTTTCTGTATAAGATCTTTGTAAGTGCTTTATATAAACATACCCCATCATACTAATGATACTGCCTGCTGAACTTTGGTTATCACCTAAATACATGTGAAGTGGCAGTCAATGACTTCAAAAGTTAAAAAGTATGTTTGCATAGCTCAGGTCAGCAGAATCAAAGAATGGTAGAGCCCTGCTCTGTAGTACTGGAGTTTGTAGGTTCATATCCTACTGCTCCCGGATGTTCATAACCATTCTGAATTGGCTTTAAGCAGTAGATCCCAGTCGCATTAGCCCTTGTGTAGCAAAATAGTAGACTATAGTGCTCCAAACCAGAAATAAAGAAGATATCAAAGAGCTATTTATGCTTAATAGTTGCTATTTATGCCTATTACTACAGTACATGGAGGCAGATGTCTGTAGAGTCGCAAATACCTATGCAAAAAGCCACATGCAATTTGTGAGTTACAGTCTGCATAACCCTGGTTTAACATTACAAGTGTTAACTATATTTTCAGAAAGCACAATCAAAGCAAAATTTAGTAATGTACTTTTCAGGAATAAGATGTTGTTTAGTAGACTTTTCTGAATGCATTCATTTATGAAAGTATTCAATAAAGAGTAAATAGTGTTAAGCATTTTAGAATGCTGTGCTCTTTTTTATGATAAAAAAATTTAAGGCATTTGAAGATCCTGTTTTGTGTCATATGTGTTAATAAATTTTGTATATTTCTTCCTCAGAAGGAATTTGATGTCTCTAATCATTTCAATTTTTATATATAGATGATATTAAATCAGTTGTTAAAGTCTTAATTGAAAAATATAAGGAGAAGTCACCAATATTAGAAAAGGTACCTCTTGATTATCAAGTTTTAGCTTTCATCATAATTGCTTTGAAACTGTTGTTTATTCTTGATGGAAAGTTTGAAGAGTAAGTATATTATGTATTAAATAATTCAAACTTAGCACATAAACCATAAAAATACTGCTTAATTACCTTATTTATTTGAAAAAAGTTACTAAAATATTGAGTTTCATAAATTCGTTTCATGTGAAAATATATGCTGATTGCTTCAAGTATGAATAACTTAATAGCATTAAAACTTTAGCCCAAATATCTTGAGATGTACTGTACATTTGCATGCCTGTATGTATTATTCAAATATCATCATATTTTACCTCTTTAATGAATTAGGAATATTTTATTATAGTTTTAAGATGCACTTTTCAACTAATATAGACATAAATATATGCATTTTATTATTATTCTTCTTTGGTGCTACTGACAAGAACAGGCCAAGGCTGTCCCAATCAATTTTTGCCATTTGCTGCCTATCGCACGCCACAATTCTCCAGTTTTCAAAACCCAAAATCCAAAGGTCTTTTTCTACATTGTCAAACCATCTAGTTGAAAGCCAACCACTCTTTGTAACACCCCCAGGCTTGCTAAATGTTAATTTTTTTATCTGGGTTTGAATCTTCCAATCTAAATAGATATCCTAAATAGATTTGTGGTTTAATGTGATAAGCCTTAATGATGCATTTTATTATTGAAACGTTATGACACTTACAAATCTGCTTAGGCATTAATAGTATATATTTTTTAAAATTAGGATATTTTATAATTAGAACAATTGATTGTATATATATATATATCAGTTTATATATATATATATATATATATATATATATATATATATATATATATATATTGTTTTCTATCCATTAGTGAGCACAGTAGAACAATGGAGAAACTTAATGCAATACACCCAGGTATGGAAAAATAATTTTTATTTTCTTAACCATACTTGTAAAATGTAAGAGTTTATTTTAAACTTAAAACTTTGAATATTAACAATTGATCTACTCATTGTTTGAATATTTATAAAGTCTGTATCATGTTAAGATGTTGATGTATAATTAAAAATCTGAAAGATTAGTTTGAATTCTGGTGTGCAATGTATCTGATTTGAGATTATATCTAATTATGCTTAAATTTCTCTTAAAAAGAGAAATAGTAAACATGATATTTTTTATATAAATTTGTTTTTACTATTTTTGCTCACCACTTAAGTAGTTTAATATTCTTTTTCAAGGCTTTAAATGTAATAATTTTATTGTTGGGATCAATGTCCATGTTTTTTTATACTGCATTGTTTATTTAAATTTATTAAACTATGTAACACCATGGCTTTTAAGTGCACTGCCTAACACCCACTAGGGGAAATATTTTTTATCTAGTTATGTTATAATGTGATGTACACAGGACTCACAGACATATCGATCCCAGTTGGTGCTTGATTGCATGTTATGTGTTGTGAAGTTAAAAGATGTAATTTTAATGGAATAAACCTGAAGTTTAAGTTTAGAACTATGGTGTCCTAGATATAACTATATATTTAAACTTTCTTTTCCAGTAAATTCTGTTTGCTGGAAATTTACTTTGTTGAATAGAAATGTATCTTGCAGTTTTTATAACAATAACCATAAGAAGTAAACTCTTTTATGTCAGGAGTGGCAACACAAGAGGTCAATGAGAACTGCATTCTAATTTTTCATATGTTCAGAACCATACTATAGTTATTCTCAATGCTCCTCCTCTGGAATGTCCGTTAATGAAATAAATATGAAAAGGGAGGAAATTCTTGAATTTTGATAAAGCAAAACATTTACCTTTAGGAAATGATAAAGCATTCTCACTAATTTAGTAACATCATCATTCTACAAGTAATTTTAAAGAATTCCTTTACTTCAGTGTTTAATAAAATCAGTAAAATATTTATATTCTTGTGATTTTAAAAGTTATTAAGTTCCTTAAACTAAATTTCTCAATGCTATAGCCCACGTGGGTCCATGCCTACAGTTACAATCTCTGTTTTTGAGACAATCAAGTACCAAACTGGGCCAATATGGCTGTGAGGCCCTCTAGGCTTATCCCGGTGGCGGTGGGCAGATTGTGAGTATTGGACCACCCAACCTGGCACTAAGCCTTTCAAAGTACCCAGGTTGCATACATCACACCACAGATGCAATCCATGAGCTAATGCAGAAGACAAGCACTACTGAGGAGAGAATTTGGAATACTTACTGGATGCTATCCAGACCTCCTGACGCAGGAATTAGTGAAGGTGGAATGAAACACGCTGGCCGAAAGCAAAGGAAAAAAAAGCAAGAGAGAATTTTGCTCGTTGCACCAAAGAAGATGGGGAGCCAAAAAGAAGAGCAGGAAAATCACTCAAGAATCATGTAACAAAACTGTGGCCCACCCTGCGGAACATAGGTGATCAACCTTATGCAGAACACCCTGTGTTTAGTTCCTAAGTATGCTTGGTCCTCAGTTAGTCTACCCACTGACAGAATGAAAGGCTGAGTCAACCTTGTCCATCCCAAGGATTATAAAGTTTCTTAACTAACAAAAAATGAAATAAGATAGTTACTTTTAGGCATTCATTAATCTTAGTGTACAATATACATATAATTTCATACAATACATGTATTCTATTTGCTAAAGAGCCTCACCACTCACTTACAATAACCCCAATATAATCCCACTTATTTTGATTGTTGTGTGAGAAGGGGATTTATATAATGAATTAGGAATTATCTTACCCTGGCTGTATAGTGATTCGCATCATAAGCTTTCTTGAAATAAAAAAGCTTCAGTTTGATCTCCAAGCTTAAACATTTTTGTGCTGCTGCTTTATGGAAACTGATGTTAACCTCCTATATTTTATTTTCTCATAATAAAATAGTCAACATACTTGAGGTGTAAGATTATGTGAATGCTTGAAGGCTAGTGCTTATCTCATTAACAAAGGAATTATGAACTATTATTTTAATCCATATAAATAGTGTATTTTTATATTAACTATATGGAAATAATTTTCTAAGGATCTGTCACAATGATTTTTTGTAGAACTTAATAAAAGTCTTATTTTGTGAAGGCATAATAATGTTATGTAGGTATTAAATGACAATGTCGTTTACAATTTAACTGCAGTAACAAATTAGTACCTCTTTTGTTTAAAATGAAAATCTCTACTAATTCTTGTGGATTAAAATGTTGGCTTTACATTTTTGTAAGAAATTTGATTTCATACTTATAGATAATAATTATTTTGTCTGGAGAGAATGGAAGGAACAAATGTCACTGAAAGACTATTTGTTTTTGTGTGAAAATCCAGGATATGGTGTTATGTGAGTTCAATTTTATTCCATTTAATGAAAAATTTTTATTCTTTAGCTATAACTTTTGTTGATTAAAAAACAGTTGGTGTATCTAAGTAGTATATATTGACTAACATTTCAGCTATTATGCTTGAGTGTTTTTACTGATATACATAATGTTTTAGCTAATATAAAATCTTTTCAAAATAAAATCACGTATTCATAAGGTTTTAATGATAAAAATTATTCATTTTTAGAAGGTATTTAAAATATGATATTTATTCAACGCTGTTTATTAGTTCATTAGATGCAGTTTCTTCAAATACATGCATAATAATAATAAAATAATTTGTTTCATTATATATTTCTTAAAGTATACATAATATTTCTAATGTTCACATATTCATTAGTATACTGAGGTATAATTCATAGAGTACTGAATTATAATAGTTGTAATTTTCTTTTCAGAAACAAATTAAATAGTCTAAGTGCTGATACAATTATAT
This sequence comes from Pardosa pseudoannulata, assembly GCA_032207245.1. Classification (NCBI taxonomy): domain Eukaryota; kingdom Metazoa; phylum Arthropoda; class Arachnida; order Araneae; family Lycosidae; genus Pardosa; species Pardosa pseudoannulata. The sequence continues at coordinate 12,101,609 of CM063498.1, forward strand.
CAAAATGTCAATTTAGTCGTCTAAAATCTCCTACAACAGATGTGCAAAATCCTCGTAAGTGTATTTTTTTTTAAATTCAGCTTTTAAATGTGTGCAGTTTTTTTATTAGCTTACATTAAAAATCACTTTTGATTTTATTTTACTTTGTTTAGTCACAAAAAAATTCTGAATGTATTTTATTTGAAGTGTAATATTAATTATTTTAACATCTAATACTTAGATATTTAACAAAACATATGATTTAAATACCTATAGTTTGTTTAGAAAATGTGAGGTTATTATCTTATTTTTTTTTATCTTGTCATTTACTTTTCACATCCTATTATAATATTTTACATTTTAGAAAATTCAACAATGAAAGTTTTTATTTCATAAATTCATTTTATCATTCAGAAATATCTATATTAGAACTAAAAATTTCCTGTAATTATTTCTATATCTTGTTATGTAACACATTTTGGATTAGTATTAATCATTAAAATTTTTTTTAAAAAAACTAGGTTGAAAGCTAAAATATAATTTTGGTTTAAAAATAAAAAATTATCTGTGAATTTTCAAAAATTAAATTTTTTTCTTTATTTGTGTAATTTTATTTGGAACATATATATGATTATTTGCAGCTTGCTTTATCCATCCTTTTATTGTTACACTTTAAATAGGGGTTGTATTGCATTTAAAAACACTCTATGTGTGTTTATGGAAAAATAAATCATTTGACATTCATCATATGTGTAAGTTTAGATCAGAACTTTGCAGTTGCTTTTTTCTCAGTATGATGTGTCTTTAAATGTGCTCCATAAATATTTTGATTTCACTGCTTATGCAACTCTTTATGGTGTCACTTGATGAAGCTGCCTCTCTGTATTTATAGCACCACACAGCTCTGAGTTACATTCGGTCCATTTTATTTCATTCTATTAATACATATCTAGACTTAAAAAAAATTGTTCAAGTATTTTATAGAAATACCTGATTATCTTTGTAAGATATTTATATTTAGTATTAAAGAAATTGTTTTTAAATAGAATTTATTTACATTATATAGAAATCTTATATTTTTTGGGAAAGTTCCAAATTTCTATTATTTATTGAAAAAATTCTAAAAATAAATGTTCTGAAAATTTAAAAATATATCATCACTATATTGAAGTCTATTTCAGTCTATTGCTGAAAATAGTTCAAAAAGTTGTTCATTTGCAGGAAAAATAAAATGTTTGAAAAGGTTGATAAAATAAATTATATATTTTATATAATTTTATAGCCATTACTTCTGGGCAACTTATTAAAAAAAATTCAAGTCATTATAAGGAAGATTTAAAAAGATATCAGCATTATATTGAGCTCTGTTTCAAATAATCTCACCAATTGAGAAAAAGTTTGGCTTTTGCTCACAAATTGCTAAGCTAAAATGTTTAAAAACCAATGAGAAAGTAATTTTAAATTTTAGAAACTCATTAAAATCTTATACAGGGAAAACCCAAAACTCTGTAGTCACCAGTTTTGGTGATTCAGGTGTTATAAATTACTTTCACATTTGTTTTCAAACATTTTATCATAGCAGTTTGTGAAGCCAAATTTTTTTCCTTAGCTACTTGGAGAGCTTTCCAAAGTATGGCTCAATATAGTACCAAAATCTTTTAAATTTTCATAACATATCTTTCACCTTTTTTTAATAAGTTGCCTAGTAATATTATTCATGAAATTATGTATATTTTGTGCATGCACAATAAAAGAGTAATTATATTACATTCTCATAAATTGCCATCAATTAAATTTTTAAAAATTTAATTTGCAACATTGTATTTTTCTTCAAAACTACATGATTTCTGTAAGATTCATAAGCATATGATATAATCTTTGGTAATCACAAGGAAAAATCTTGTTTCAGAATTTGCATTGTTTTAAAGAAACCTCTATATGATCTTTAACATTATCCGGGAGCTGTGCTTCCAAAAATTTATGTAAACATCGCTCACAGTCATATAAATGTTCTGAAAAAGTTCAAATTATAGTGCAATTTATAGTAAAGTATAATCAAAAATATTTTTTTTTCTTTTTTGATTTGTGGATGGGTTTTTTTAATGCACAACTCCCAAAACTTTACTGAAAAGTGTTAGTTTAAGTATGTTCTTATGTTCTTAACTCCAAAGTAGTAGTCATAATATTTTCTGCAGTATATATATATATATATATATATATATATATATATATATATATATATATATATATATGTACATAGTAGAAACATACTTTATTCTTACTTAAATTGCATTTTGAATATTTCATTCTTTAGAATTATAATTAACAATATAATGATATAAAAGTTTTTACTTTTAGGTAACAGTCTAGCTTTAAGGAAGGAAATAAAAGATATTTTGTCTAGTGTAGTAACTATTCCTGATAAAAGTGAAGTTGCACCAACATCGTTTCCACTTACAAATCAAACTAATTGCTTCATGAGAGAATGGAGAACTCTGCCAATGTATAAAGAAACTAAAGAAATTGATTTCACTCTTTTGCAAAAAGACTTTTCACCCTGTTCACTTTATTTCAATCCTTTGCAGTTTGATAAAGATGATGATGAACTGTCGTATCTACTTATGACATCACTGTATTTACATGAAACTGTTTTAGGAGAAAAATGTAGTAATTTTGCATCTAATATTTGTCAAGTTATAGCAACAACCTCAAAGTATTGGTTTTTCAACCATGTATGTTCTGGGAAATCTAACTTTTCTTCAGATTGGCTTGATAATTTACCTTCTTCTTTCAAGTGGCTCATAAATTTTATTTCTAAGTATGCATATTGTAAAAGTATTGATTTATACAAAGAAGTATCTCGAATTGAGAAAATCTTATTTTTAAAATCAAAGAAGGTATGCTCAAAAAATTTGTCAGAATATAATAATAAGATAATTCTTGGTTTCTAAATTTGTAAACATTTTGTTTTTATAGAAGTTATCATTTGTATACAGAAAAGTTTAATTGCATACTTATTGTAATTTTAAAATATTTGATTATGAAAAAAATTTATGGAGACTGAATTAAATTGTATTATAAAATGTAGTTGTAACCTGATTATCATGTTATGTAGAAAAATTCGTTTGTAGAGATAATTTAGCATACCATGATAAAGTTGGTTCAGTCTCAAACTGTATTTAAAACACAGATTAAAATATGTTGTTAATCAAGTATTTGCAAGCCTTACTAGACTACTTATTCTTTTCTGAGATTCTATTTTCACACCTCCTTCTAACTTTAGACATATACTGCTTTAACTCTTTATCACTGTGTTGCAGATCTACAACAACTAAGTTAAAAAATATATTGGAGATGCCATAGGTAGATTTCTTGCAAAGATAATATCAGATTCCTTATATAAAGTTAATTTTTGTGGAAAGTAATCTATAATATTTATAATAAATATGTATTTTTTCTTATTTATAGAAAATACTTTATTTTTGCTAGTAAATTCTTTTTTGTTTAAAATTTTAAACAAACAATGTATTCTAATATTTTTTAATTGGGGTTCTTGAGTTACTAAGGATTAAAAAAACAAAATTCTAGTTCAAATTTCAATAGTTTATTTATTTAGCCATCATCCACCCAGAGCCATTTGGGTATGCTTATTTTTTAAGAATATTCTATAATCATTTATTATAGTTTAAATGGAAATCCAAAAGAATTAAGTATAGAAATTTTTTTCCTTGTTAAATTTGAAAACAAATTACCAAATGTTGTATGTAACATTCCAGCTCATTTTCTATAAAATGGCTTGATTATTTTTCTTCTCTTACAAGCTTATAGCCATTTTATTTGATTAATATTCCCAGTCATCTTGATTACTTTTGTCTCTGTAAAGGATCGCCAAGAGGTTACGATGCTTACAGTCTCTTTCCATGGTTATTATAGTGCTAATTTAGCTCACTTTAGAAAACAGCACTATATAAATAAATATAGTTGTTACCTTAAAAATACTTTTCCTCTAAATCTCAAAACTCAAACAAACAATGCATAATAACTAATGTATTATGCTTTCTTTTCCTTAAAAATTTTCAGTTGTAGGATATACAAAATAGTCTTTTGCAGATATAAAAATAATTTATATGCATATATCAAATTTCAGAAATGGTAAGATTTATATGTGTTTTATTGTGCCATTAATTTTTCTATATTAACATGTTAAATTAAAATTTGATCTGATCTCTTATTAAATGGAGTTGAAATACTTTATGAGAAAAATTGTACTCAACACTTGTTATTCATCCATTATTACGAGAATTTGAAAAAACAAGTTTTAGCTTGGTTAAAATCAAGTTTCTTGGAATAAAGCAATTGTTAACTGTTAAATAGAAAATAACATGCATTTAGGGCACCTAAAAAACTGATGAATAATTCAGTAAATTGTGTAAGTAGTATAAATGTTTGTAGATTCATAAAATCACCCTACATATGATAAGTAATTTTGCTTTTCAATCAGTTGTTTTATTTCTTTTATTTTTAGATAATATACAAGTTTTATAAAATGTAGATATGTAATTTGTGATATCCAATACTACTCTGCTTTCCTTAACCTTTTATGTAGGAGACTCATCGTGTTCCAAAATACTAACAGTTTTATAAACAGTTCCACTTCTTGTTCGGCACTCCACAGTTTTCCAGCATTGGGGACTACAGTTTGAGAGTTGCTTAGATTTTCCAGCATTTTGATTAACTGCCCAAAAAAAGAATCTATGTTTTGAAAATTCCTTGTTATATTTCTTTTTCATATGAATTTGTTACATTGCTATTAAGACATCATGACAATAACAGAATGGAATCACTATTGATTTAAACCTAATATGGAACTTATATCAACTTACAGGGATCTTACCTACATCAGAAATTGGTTTGTTGTTTGGGCTCAAACTTTTAGAAGGCTTGTCAGAAATCATGTCATTACTTTTTTCTTTTCGACACTGAGATATCTTCAGTCCATTGTTGCCATTGGTTCTGTCTGTTGTGCTGCATAGAAAGTAATGTTTAAAAATTGTTACTTTCATATCATTTACAGCACATCATTCATTTTAGAAGAGGATTGTATGTAGAATACCATAGTGCTTTATGGATTTATTAAAATTTTTATAATATGAGATACTATATGTATTTGAAAAACTATTAACTTTTCAGAAGCATTTTATCTGCAATATTATCAGTATCAAAATAAGTATATGCTTTTGTTTTCACCAATAGCAACATTTGGATTTCAACACCTCTAATGTAAAATTAATGTACTGCAGCTAATCTATTACTGTTTGTGACTTACTGTATAGTATAGTAAGCTGTGAACATGATTTCTATTAACATACTGTTTTATTTTTTATTTCAGTATAAGCAACTGCTGTATACATAATGTGTTATCCCTTCTTTAATGATATTCATCTTTATAAACTTATCACCAAGTTTTTAAAATCAGTATTGTAATCTCTCTGAAAACTTCATCTCAATAACCACTGGCATTCCTAAAAATATAGACAAGTTATTAATGTTAGGTATTTTGAATAAATTAACTCATTTGATGTTACTTTCAAAATCTGATATTCACATATTTGGGCACTGACTATATTATTTCACTTGTGTTGTAACATGAAGTTCTATTATTCCTTTTTATATAATTGAAGACATGTGAAAGGGGAGGTAAGCTAATCTCACCCCCAATTCAGTAACATACTAGTTTTCTTTTGTGCAACCCAAAGTTTTTTGGTAATAAGGAAGAAAATTGGTCAGTTTCCCCACTATTGTTATATATTTTTACTTCCTTGTACAAAGTAAATGAAGTATTGCATTTGCGAAAAGTTTCAGTGCTCAAATCTTACAGAAAATATTCATTTTGAACATGCCTGAATTAATATTGACAAGTTTCAGTGTTATGTCTGTTGATGCATTCTAGGAAACTTTAACTGTCCATTTTTACCAGTCCTGAACTGGTTGATCTAGTTACTGGAACATCTAGTTATTCACCAACCCCTTTTTACTACAATTGGCATTTTATATTAAAGAGAAATTTCAATATAGCGAATAGTAATGCTTCTAGGCATAACTGAAAAACAATTACACATAGAAGGTTCAAATTTTGTACTTAGGACTGTTGTGTTATCGAGTTATGTACCTCCATTTTTTATTGCAATTCACACTCTAACAAAGTATCTCAATATTGTGAACATTAATGTTGCTTATCTACAACAATGCAACAGAAATATATCAACATATTCATATACAGTTGTAACAATACTTTTTAAAACAGCTGAAATAATGCTTTTAAAGTTCAATTATAGAAAACAAAAATAAAATGTATTATTTGCATAGAATAATTTTGAATATTTACTATTTCTCATTTTTTGGTATGAAATAAAAAAAAGTATTGTAATTATGAAACATTTTGGTCTAGAATGAAATGTCTAATTAACAAAAAATCTCAATATAACAAAGATTAACACTTCAGGTCTAGCCCAGAAGACAATACTTGCACTGTATTAAGGAAACACTGTTAACTTAAGAAATGAAACTTTGAACCTAGAAGAGAATGTGCTAACGATAATTCTGATGATCCTTTATACAAAATAGTATATAACTTAATAAGCATATAAGTGATCCACTTAGTGAAGTAGTAACCACATAAGATACTTTTGTCCCTGTGTATAATATCTGTTTTTTAAAAATAAGGACTTTTCTGTTTAATTGTTTGAGCTATTACTTAGAGATTAAACTTCCAAAACAGAATCCATTGTATGCCTAAAATTTCTTTGTCTGTGATTTATAAAACTCAATATTTATGTTTCCCTCATCTGTAAAGACAATGTCATGAGCTGTGTTCACAAAGTAAAAACTTTATGGAAATGGACTAAAGTGAAAATCAACTAATCAAGATACAAAGTCGGTGGTTTTTAAATTATTTTGATAAATGTTATGCATTGTTATGTTCAATATTTATCATCATTTATAGCTGTATAAAAAGTTTAAAGATATAAATAAATATATACATTTACTTTCTTACGTATTAGATGTCCCATTGCTTCTAAAACATTTTTTATGTAATAATTGTATATTGTATTATGATTAGTTAATAAATCAAAGTTGAAACAGATCAAAGAGGCATTTATATAAATGAAAAATTTCTAAATTCCAACTTTCCTACTAAATTACTTCTTTGATAAATAATTATGTGTTGTGTTAGAAGCTACAATTTTAATTTCAATTACTCCATGTACTTTAAACCTTTCTGATTCAAATCTGAAATTCAAAGAAGGAGTTACATATTTGAACTTCTTGCATTTCATTTTTTCCAAATTTAATCGTAACTTTCTTTTTCCATTATTTATAGTATTTTACTCATGCCATCTAAGAGCTAATTAATTTACTGAGTGGTAAATCACCTACTATATTGATAAGTAAATACGGGGAGCAAAAAGAAATATCGAAATATGTGCATCATACTGGTCAATGAAACATAATTTTTATAACTAAAATTATTGTACTCTATGAAGTACTTCTTGGATTTTGCATGTAAAATAGTGAATTAACTCACTTTCTTGTTTCTGTTTTTCTCATAATTCTACATATTTTTGCAATACAGTTGAGAAAAGTGTAGCCAATAAGAAAAAGAAAAAGCAGTCCAATAGAGGCACATACAGATTCAGAAGTTGTTATCAAAGGACTTGAAAAGACATTGTTGACAAAATAAATGCAGAATATCTGTAATGAAAGTAACACCAAAATGCAGTACAGAGTAATCTTTTAAAACGAGAAAACTTTTATGGTACATGAAACTAAAGATACTCAAATTTGTTGAATTACGTTATGAAGGGAATTTTAAATGAATTTTAGAAGCCTTTAAAATGAGTTCTATAAAATTCTATCAACTAGATTTATTAATCATATGGAACGTCAGTTTCATGTGAGCAAGACAGAAGTGAATATGAAGAGCATTGAACATATTAAAACAATACTCTACCAAATAAGTTAAATTAAAATAATATACGTTGAATAAAATGTGCTTTATGTTTAAAAATTTTATAAACATTTTAGACCTTTAACGTTTATTTTATTCTAGTTTCAGTAATTTTTTGTTTAAATCATTGGTTTAAAATTTAGACAAGAAAAACCTTTCTTGTCTTTTGGGAGAGTTTGGAGCGCTAAAGTCGGATTTTTACTACATGCGGGCCGAGACCTACACTTTAAAGACTTTTCCAAATGGCTACAAACATCCATGCTAGCAACGAGATACAAACTCGCTGTCTTATGTACCGATATGCAACGCCCTATCAATTCGGCCATCGTCCGGCTAGACAAAGAAGGATTTCATTGGTAAAAGCATAGTTTAGCTTAATCAGATTTCATCTAATTGTTAAAATGATCAAATAAAAATCTAAATAAAGGAAATACACCCATTTTCAGTATACCGTTATTTTTAGTTTCTTTTCATCGCGAAAATAAGCACAGGGCTAGTTCTAGTGTTTTTGCCGCTATTGGTAAAATTAAAAAATGTCGATTCACAAGCTTTTTTTTCCCCTTTTTTTAAAATACATTTAAAAGTAACTACAAAAAATTCTCTTAACTGGAAAAATAATGTTTAGTTAAGGCAATACTTCGAATAGAAACTTACAAAAAAGTATTATTGTTCTCTATTTTAGGCAGTTATGCCGCCTTATGCAGTTGTCGTCCATGCATACGAGCTAGGGCAGACCAAAGAATATAGACAGGTAAGGAAGGCTTGTCGGTGCATGCTCTTTTCGGTAGAGAACGTGGGTTTGAATTCCACTCTACATACAGCTGTTTGCATCTACCTGGAATCTCTTTACGCGGTATCTCAGTCAGTAAAGGCAGTAATCTCGTAACTGTACGGTAGCGGAGTCCAAGTTTGAGCCGACCAAAGATCCGTCGTGTTCATTAATAGCGGTTGGGGCACATAATATATGTTCGTGGTCAACAGCCTCCAAGTCTCAAACGATAACTGTGGAGGTGACAGGCCAAGCCTGGAGAACACTGATTCGTCCCTGATTCTAGTTTTCAGTCTTTCTGGTTTCTCGCGCAAAATGAAGCTGCATATTACCCTTAGCCATGGATCAATCACATATTACGACAGGGTCTATTGGACCTGTTATATGCCTAAATCAGGTATACCTGGGAGGTAAGTAACAATAACACTTAGGGGATGTACAGGATAAAGCTATGAGTCTGTATGTCTTTTCGCTGAGAGATTCTTGGTAGAGTGGTGGTGAGGGTGGAATCAAAAGCAAAATTCCTCCTCATGGTGATCATTAAAATTGAGGGAATCTCCGTCGTGGTATCATATACCACGACGTGGTCGCATCTTATACCTGTCAGGTTAGACAGCCCGCTGTGAATTATCCAAACTGTGATTTAATTAGCCTTCTTGTAACAAAACGTAAATCGTAGTGCTCTAATGAGACCCTCTCATTATGACATTATTTTGGTGGAATTATTCAACAGGTTTTATGGTTCTTATTAAAAAACTTGGTGTAGTAAACTTTTAAGCATTTTTTCGATGTCATAATATTAATATACTTTTTAGAGTAACAATAAGCAGAGGTCATTCTATCCTTGTTATTATTGAAAATACCAAAAAGTTTAGTTTTTGCCAAGATATAAACCCATGAAAAACACATAATAGACAGCAACATAATAGTCTTAATTGCTTATATGGGGTATTTAAAAAGTTACTGATGTTTTTAAAAAGTGTTTTACATAACTTACATGAATACATAATAAGCCAGAGAATCTCTTGAAGTGGTCCGAATAAAAGTTATTAGTCAGCTCCATAATTCCCCATAAAATTAAAGCTAAGGATTCAGCGAGAAACACTTTTAAAAGTACTATTGTATTAAATCTAATAAAAATATGAAATGGTCCATCGTATTGGCGATAAATTGTATTTCCGTCAGCTGTAAGAGCGAATGTAATATAACACAAAAAGAAAAATAGGGAAAATTGACTTAAGAAGGAAAAGAAATTCATGGATTTGTAAAACTTCCGACATGTGGTATTATTTAATTAAAAGCTAATGATGGATGGGAGAAAATGGTGTCATTAAAATCAATATAAACATTGCCTGGTATGAAATATTTGTGAACGTGATTTAAAATAAAATCTAATATGATTTAAAGTAGAACCAATGAGTTGTTTAATTCTACTTATAGGGACTTAGTCAATAAAATCGCAAGTGTTCGTTATAAAAAGGTTCATTAAAACGAACGCGTATAGAAGATTTTTAAAATAAATTTAGGGGGAACATCCTAATTCTTTGCTATGCATTGGAAGAAAGCAACTCTAGTTTACATTTTGTACTATTTTTGTTGTTTAAAATTATTTTTGACTGCGTATCACAGGTCTTGGAGGAAAATTATTAAGACTAAATATAATTACGGATTTCAGAAGTATTATTTCTCTCTTCACTTGGAAGGTACAAAATCAATTATTTTTTTTTCTTCGAACTTTTGAACAGAAGCTAACACAATAATACTGAAACATGTAATTCTATTACATTTAATACATAATATAAAATAGAGTTTTTGTTTCTAATGCTACTTGGACTCCTGAATTAGTTTTGCAAATATTTTAGGGATGGAATTACACTTCAATATTAACATCTTATTTAATATTCTATATGACTATAAGGCGATTTCATGCAGTAGGGCAAATTCTCAAATTATGAGAATTCTGACTTTAGTTTCAAAGGGAAGGAAGTTGTCTATTGGCTGTTGTAAACACGAAAATGAATGGGAAGGGCATTACAGTAGTTCGTGACGTTGCGACAAATTGCCTTATAAGACTATTTCTATAAGACTTAATAAAGGTGAAATTTAAGTAGAAATGAAATAAAGTTTACAAAGCACAAGATTGATTTCAGTTCTTCTTATAAATTTTATGATTTTCTAATCCCAAAATTTCAACAAAAGGGGGGGGGGTACAGCTTGACGCATGCGCAATTTAAGTGATAATACTATAATGAAATGGTTTTTTTTTTTTTTTTTTTTTTTCGTTCAAACTAATTTCAACTGTTTAGTTTCCGACCTCTTTCCCAAACAAGTATCCCAACGTCAGTGTAGGAAACAGTGGTACGCGTAGGATTTTAAAAGATTACGGCCGGCCCGTATGTAAAATAGTAAATAAATATGCTAGTACCTCATATTACAGAGGTTTTAATTCCATAATTCAGTACTCTAACTTGGTATTTATGGTAATTATGGAAAATGAAGTACTTCTTGCCGAAAAATTACTTGCTTGGGATTGTGAAAATGATCCGCTAGCCCCTCTATCTGAAGTTCAGCTAGAGAGTATAGCTGCCTTAGCTGAAGTATCACAAGATAGGCCGTTTCCAAATAATGTAAGATTCAAAATTAGTACTCATAGCGATTACCAACATACACCCGTATATATATATTTTAAACATTTTTAAAACAACATCCTTTCAGTTCGTATTAACTTCTCTTTACCCGGGGTCTTCTGAACTGTGTATAAATAAATAGTATTTAGATTATTTTGGGAAAAGTAACTAAATGTATTTTATAATAGATGTATGTAACATGAGAGTAGAACTTTTTTTTTTATCACGTGCTTGCTTTTAAATAGGGGATAATTTATCAAGATATTTACGATAGAAATTCTTAATTCGTGAAATTCGACAAGGATTTTAAAAATGTCCAAGCCAAATCTGCTGTGTATACGGTTATAATAATGAATTATTATCAATATGTTACTATTACTATTTATTAAAAGATCGAAACAAACAATACAATAATAGTTAATAATAGCGATTTCTTTTCTTCTCATTGTCCCCTAGTACATATTGAAATAACAAGAAAATCTAAAGAAATTTTATTTATTCTAAGATCACATTAAAGAATCCACCTATTGTCAATTACACATTATTCTTTTCTTTGTTGATTTAATGTTTGTTTCATTTTGTATTATGTCAAATTGTATTAATATTTTGCCTATTTTAATGTTCATATCTATGAACTTACCACAGTATGCTCATATTGTATAGAAGCTCATATTCAAATTATGATGGAAGATTCTACATTCAGTACCTTAGTTTTTTATGTCTTTAAATGAAAATTTATCTTGAAAATAAAATTAGGTGCTCTAAGATGCTTACCAACTTCTTTTTTAAAGGGGTAATTGACAGTGTATAGGTAGCTGATTGGTAATGCTACATATTTTAAATAATGTTCTGTACAATTTAAGTTATATGATAGTTAAGCTTATGTTTGCTTTTGATTCTAAAAATATCTGCATACTTGGATTTGTTTCAATTTTTAAATGTACCTGTGTTTTTTAAAGCTTAATTGCTTCACTGAACATCGTAATTCAGAGTTTATTGAGGAAACAGTTTCTTCAGTTAAATACCTTCTTATATGACTACAAGAAGACATTTTATTGTAAAAACTTTTTGAATATTCACATTTGATATTCATTCTGTATTTGTTGCATCTATATTTATTTCTATTTTCAAATTATCTTGAATATCTTGTATTATTTTTATTAAAAACTTCCTTGTTTACAGCTTAGTGCTAAATTCTATGTTACTTAATTTTAATAGAAAATATTTAGTATGATTTAAAAGGTATATTTATAAAATATAAATTTTATTGCATAAAAATATTTGATATTTTGAAATTTTTCATTTAAAACCATGCTTATTTTCTATAGCTGCCTGTAGATGATGAGGTTAACTTTGGTCAATCAGATGCTTATGAAACTGAAACCCAAGGAGTTGATTTATTAAACTTTTCTCCAGATGCTGAAATAAAGTATACAAAAATAGAAAATGCTCAACAAGTATGATAATCTGTTTAAAATATTACTTTTTTCAATGTATGGATGCGTTTCTGTGTTTTGATTAAATTTTGAGAGTGAATGAAATGCTGCATGAGGTATGAAGTCATAATAATGTTTATAAATTGCAAAAGATGAGAATAAAGTTTCTCTCAACCTAATTTATAGCAAATTTAGGTTATCTAATAAATATTTTCTTTAGAATAATAATTTATCTTAGAAAATAAGCTGTGTATGTACTTTTACTTAGGTTACATTTAAACTTTACAATTAATGATATTGTAGTTTTATCAAAATAAAACAAATTTATAAAAAAGTATATTAAAATTTGGGGTTTTCATTAAAAAGATATGCTTTCAAAAGTGTTGCTATTTCATGCATGAGATATGATAAATTCCATTTGAAATCTTAATCAAATGTTTTAAATTTAAAATATATTTGCAAGCTTTATTTTATCAAAGTTAGTTACTGTGTTCTTTACTTTAAATAGCTTTTATCCTGGTTTACTTCAGTTGAAGAAAAGCTGGTTGAAGATGAAAATGTATTGTACAAGTATGTGTTATCTCTCATGAGATTTTGCTCATTTTAATCATTAAATGTGCATAAATTTAGCATTTTCTCTGCTATTAATACGATCATATTAAATATTTTTATTATATGTTCAAAAATTATATATCCACAATCAGGGTTGAGCGTTTTAAATCAGTCCAATTTAAATCGTGATTTAAATCACGATTTAAGTTGGGCTGATTTTTTTAAAAAAAATTGATTTAAATCAGTTTTTAAAGATTGAATTTTTAAAAGAGAGCTGTTAATAATAAGCACAATAAGAAAATATTGATAACCCAGAGTTGCTTCCAGATGGTTTCAGTATGCTGCTGTAGCCTGCCTGTCCTTGTATTATTAAAATAGCACCTTATCTGCTATTCATTTCTTCTCCCCTATCTCTTTCTTATCTCTCAGTCAAATGTTGTTTTTGTCTTTTGTATTAAAAAATTACAGGCACAGTAAAAATTTCATTATCATATCTTGAAAAGAATGCCCTGACTTTTTAAATATTAAGTGCCTCTAAAAAATAAAACAAATGCACCCAAAAATGTAGTAAGTTTTATCCCCCTCCTGCTTTTATTTGTTTATTTATATGAACCTGGGAAAATTTCTGAAATTTATCTTGCTTTACCTATTTATAAAACCTTGTTTGGATGGAGCATATAGAAGTTTTTCTCCAAACTCAGATATGCACCTGCAGCCCAGGGCTGCTTCTATCACCAGGATTTTTTCAACATATGGATCAGTGCAATGTAAACTTCGAAACAGACTTGGAAATGACAGAGCAGCTTAACTTGTTTTTATTTATAAATCATTTAACATTTAACCACTGTCACAAAATAAAAAGTTGGTTGTATAATTTTCATAAAAAATTAAAAATTATTGTGATTACTTACCTCTTAGTCTACCCTCATCTTTCTAATAATTCAATGGTTGAAGGAGTAAAATGTATAAATTAACATGAAGCATCCTTTATTTAAATTATGATATAGATAATTAAAACAAACAAAAAACCCTATATTGCAAGTAATTATTTTCTACTGATTTATAAATTATTCTTATATATTATATATTTTTTTTAGTTATATGTATTTTTCATTATATATAAAGAAAGAATTGATTTAGACGTCTAACTTGAACAATTTAATTTGCTTGTATCAAATATTATACTTAAGTATATTAAAATTTCAAAAATCCTATTTAAATAAAACAAAATTCAACTTTTTTGATTAAAAAAAATTGTGATTTTTATCAACCCTGTCCACAATGAATTTTCTAATACATCTATTTCATTGTTTCTTGTATTGTTATTGATGAATGGTGATATATATTTTAATTTCTTCCCCCAGTATAAACAAAATGTAAGACTGACATGGTGCATCAGCTGTTATAATTTAATATTTATTGTATGCAAGTTTTAAAAATTATTTATTTGGTTTATTACAGATAATTGTAAGATAAAATGACTTTTCAGTTTTCAAAAACATTATATTGAAATAATCTATATTTTAGAGCCTATATTGAAGAAATATCAAATCAGTGTGGACAGTATAATGCAGTTTTTAACGACCTTTGTCAAGCATTAGAATCCCTAGAAATTTTACAAGAGAAATATGCTTTTGTGTCAAATAAAACAAATTCTTTGCATGAAGCATGTGAGCATCTTCTTACTCAACAGGTTTGTATAATTATTTTTTAATAACATTAAATATTTCTATCATATAGTATACTTGTAACACATGCGTATGTATATCAGGGATGTGCCATCTGTGTAGGCAAGATAGGCAGTGCCTACCCTTAAAATATATCAGAAACCATTTTTTTGGTTCTATTACATAATATTCCCCTAATCTAATAAAAGTTCAAAAATTCATCTGATTATTATTTAAAAACTCGACAAAGGTTAGTTTCTACATGTCCTGAACAAGTACTCATGGCTCATGGTATGTGCTAATATATATATATGTATATATAGTAGAAGTTGATAATGAGAAATGTAAACAAAACATAACATTTAACTAAAAAGAAAGGTTTACTGATGCTGTGTATCAGCACAGTACCCACAAATATCATTAGGCAAAAGGATTGCTTCTGAAAACTATGATCTAAACAGTAAGTGCATCTTGGTACTGTACAATTCTTATATGAAAAAGAACAACGTCTCATGCTACAATGCTAAGTAAAGGTGTGCTGGACAATAAAAAAGTTAGTGCAGCTAACCACTACTACTCTCACCGAATTGTAATAAAAGTATTATATAATATATATATATATATATATATATATATAATAGTTTTATAACATACACATATATAATAAGTAAATAATTATTATAGTATGACATATATTTTTACATTTTTTTTCCTTTTAACATAAAACAAAAATCGCTTAACGCAAAAATGTTTTGTTTATTAGCATGAATAATCATCCAAACACATGGGCCTTGTAAAGTGTGCCAAATAGATGGTTACATCTAATTGGCTGAGACTAAATAGTATTTTATAACTGTTTTAAAAACCTAAATTCATGGTTTCTGCGCACCTGGAAAGTCAGGGCAAATCATGGATTAATTTTGTCATGGAAAGTCTTGATTTTTCAAGTAAAATGAGTAAAAGTCATGGAAAGTCATGGATCTGCTAAACTACCAATTAAAAAAATGCATTGAATTGTTTAATTCTATTTTTACTTGTCATTTGGCTGAAGTTACTGAGTTTGGTATTTATGTCTTATCTTATTGACCATGTTGCCAAGTAAAATATGTTCAACAAAGAAACTCAAGCAAGAAAGCTTAATGGGTGTGTAAATATATATTATTCTGTTTTTTTCTTAAATTGTAAATTAAAATTTTATTAATATAATAATAATTATTTTTTAATAAAAATTAGTTAAGATTTTTGCTCAAAATATAAGTTTATCTCTTGGGAAATTGTATATAAACATTATAGGGTTATATTTCGCTATTATTCACGGTCATCTGGATAATACCAAAGTACCCTGAATTCAAATTGGAAACATTTTGATTGAAAAATTGCTATATGATTAAACTTAGGTATGTAGATACAACAATTTATTTTTATGTATGTGAGTTTATTACCACTTATAAAGTAAGTTTATAGTTTTTTTATGATAAAATTCCTGTAATTTCTCTAAAAGCATATATTTTATTTATATGTACATCAGAAGTTTTATTTATATATACTTTAACGAAAGCTTTTTAATTTTAAAGTCATGAAAAATGATCTGCTAAATCAGGGAAAGTCATGAAAAGTCATGGATTTGAAAAAATTTATTTTGGCTGATACCCTGTAAATTCTTATCAGTTGATTTTGGAATTTGATGATGGGTATATTGAAGTCATAAACAGTATTCAACTGGATGTTACAATATATATATGTAATGTATTAAAATTATGACACTTAATATCTCTTAACAATTTTCCTTTTTCCCTTTCTTATTCTTTGATATCTATTTTCCCATCTCCAAAATCTCAAAATTAATGGAGTGTTTATGACTGCATTCTTGGAACCCATTTTTCAAAATTAACTCAGAAATAAATACAAATTTTCTGCCCCCTTGGTTCATTTTCCAGCTGTCCCCAGCAATTAGCTCACTTTTTTCAATGATCTAAGTTCCTGTCGGATTGTTAATATTACTGATTAAGCTACTCTGTCTTGGGAAGAATTAATTTCATATCTTGCTATAAGGCTGACTGTTTTAATAGCAAAGTGTTTTTGTGATCATTTTATTCTCTGCATTTGACAAAGAATATGTAGTTTCCTTAGATTTTAATATAAAGCGAAGTTCCACTATGGACTCACTATTTTCTTTTGATGGAATGGCCCAACTTCTTCAATATTAAGATTATTAATTAGTCTTCTTGCCAGCAAGCCTGGCCAAGTAAAAACAATAAAGGCTATTTTCAGGTGTAAATGGTGGATTAATTTTTGCTGGTTTACATATTTATATATAATTTTCCAAAAAATCAGCAAATCTGAACTTCATATAATCTTTTAAATGTAATTTTGGTGAAAATACGTATATATTCTTGGTGCACTTGTTTAGGATGAAATTCATTTAACATGAATAAATACATACTTTGGACCCCTCAGTTTTGTGTTAAACAATTTTCTCTGTGTGTGTGACATGTTGTGGAATTTGGAGAATGTTGAAAACATTAGAGAATAGATTTTAGTTATTTAATCATATAATTCAGTCCTATAAAAAATGCAATAAAAGTACAGCAGAAAGGCCATATGTATATATATATATATATATATATATATATATATATATATATATATATATATATTTGCTGTTGATAGTTGCATTCATAAGATAACAAACTTAGCATTTGTTGTACTGTGTTACAGTTTTCTTTCATGCCATTATTTTGTTATGTTTCTTTAAAATTAAGTTTTATGTTGCTACATTATTTAATGTTTTTTTTTATATTTTGTTTTGCTAAATTTTGTTTTATTTTTTCTTCAAGTTAGAAACTATTAACTTTAAGTGTAATAATTTCAAAATTTTATCTGTTTTTTTTACAAACTGCCAAACAGTATTTTTAACATTTCTTGTTTTTGTATAACTTTTTATATATTTTTTCTTATCAGACTAAACTTGTAAGTTCTGCTGAAACAATATCAGAAAAACTTAATTACTTTAATGAACTTGAAGTATTATCACAGGTAAGATATCTGCATTATCAAATATATTTTACCTTTTTTAAATGTGTCCAATATATACTTATTCTGGTGGATTATTCCAAATTCCAGTTGAAATAAATGTTCTCAAAAGCAAAAAATAGTCTTTTAATAATCCCTATCATTTTAATTTCTGTCTATAGTTTGTTTTTAAATTTCATTCCTAAGGCACTGCAAAAATCAGTAAACCATTGTAGGTTTTTGCTAAAAGTAATATTAAAAGTAAGATTAGTTTGTATAATTACCTGTTGCTCATTAAGCATTATTTTGAAAGCTATCAAATTGTAGAAAACCTATTGACATACAAATAAAAGGGAATTCGAGACTTCCAAAAAATATAATTAAATTTGGCTTAAAAGGGCAATTATATGCAAGCTTATAAACAGAACATTTTGTTTTGAAATTTGCATTGCTATATAACATTTAATCTGTTTGATATATAAGGTAAATGGATAATAACTTACTAACATTTAAAATAATAAATTAGCAGTTCTGTAAAGAATGAAACATTTTAGAATATGTAGTA
Organism: Pardosa pseudoannulata; assembly: GCA_032207245.1. Taxonomy (NCBI): domain Eukaryota; kingdom Metazoa; phylum Arthropoda; class Arachnida; order Araneae; family Lycosidae; genus Pardosa; species Pardosa pseudoannulata. The sequence continues at coordinate 12,120,224 of CM063498.1, forward strand.
AAAAACATTTTTTTTACACTCCCAAGTTGTTTCACTTGTTAAATTATTTTTTATGCTTGAGATAGTTCTTGATGACAACACATCAAGATCTGCAAGAGTATGCAAAATTAATGGCATTTCCATAATTGTATGCCAATGGCATAACGTTGTATTTCATACATTTTTTAAGAGATTTAAAGATTCTTTATATGACTTCATTTGAAAGTATATAACTAAACATTTATTATTAGAATGAAGCATTATAATTTCTTAATTTTTTAGAGAAATTAAAATGTACACATGTAATGTACACAATTTCAAGACAAATGAAACACTATTGATAAGTACTAATGGCAATTGAAATAACTCTTATATATTCATTGGATGATCATTAAAATATAGGTATAAAATTTTCAGATACAATGAAGCATGATGCTAACGTATTGCCTCACAAATAGAAGAGAACTTTTCCATGGTGTGAGATCTTATAAAGGCAATAAGAGTTGATGTTGTACATACACTGCTGTACATGTGTGAGGCTTGCCAAACCAAGGCTATAGAAAAGCTGACTCTGAAATTTTCAATGCACTATCTTTGATGTGTATGAATAAATTTTACTTCCAGTTTAATCAGATTTCTTTTGGTTTCGATAATTGTGTTCATATTAATTTTAGGTGTTACATGAATCTATCCTTAATAACTGACCATTATCCTCTACTCTATTACAAAACATCTATTAGTCTTTCAAGATGCTGCACATTATATTTTTATGTAATATCTTCTAAGGAAAGATAGATTCTATTTTTTTTTTATATGAGAAGCTATCGCTTGGATGTTAAGCATTACAGTCATTTCTCTCTCCTGAAGTTAAAGTTAATGTATATTATGATTAATTATGCATTATATAACTACCTAGATTAATTTTAACTCCAAATATTTATTTGCAACAGCAATTATTTATGTTTCTCTCTTTTTCAGAAAATTTCATCTCCAACATTATCAGTTGTTAATGAATCATTTTTACCTTTGTTATCCCGCCTTGATGAATGTATAGCATATGTTGAAGCAAATGTAAGTTTGTTTATATTTATACCCTTTGTTTAGTAAATTTCCTAATTTTTAATGTACACATAAAATTCTGACCAGAAGTTTACAATATTTTGAAAATTTCTTAGGCATAATAAGGTTATTATAGACCTCTGTGAACTTTGGTATATAGTTTATTTTATGATAGGAAACAAAAGTCTAAAAGACAGTTTTACATGTTATGAATTTTCAAATTATTTATAAACCACTTATTTAAAATATTTAACAAACTGTACTTAATGGTTTTATTTAAATCTTTCTTTCTTTTCTTGACTAAGTTATGAAATAGTGTAAATTATTAAATTATTGAGGATTTTCTTTATTATTTGTAGACAATTTAGTATATTGTTATTATAGTTTTGAATTTTTAAAATTTTTAAATAATATTTCAATATTTAAATTTATGAATACAACTTAACATTATTTTGGTAGTTTGATTAAAATTAAAAAAAATTCTGCAGTGTGCTCCTACAGAAGAAAATAACTAGACTATAATAAAGAGAGAAATTTTTTTTATATGTAAAAACTTAAAGTAGGGTTTATGATTGTAAAAACAGAAAATATTTTATTAATTATATATGTATATTAAAATTTTATTTTCTTATAAACTTTTCTATTGACTTGAATTCTAGATAAATTATAAAGAATCTCCTGTTTATTTATCTCGATTTCGGCATCTGCAAAGCCAAGCTTTAGGTATGATTCGTTCATACGTTATTGCTACATTACAACAGGCTACACAACAGGTTCTTCCTAGAAGAGATAGTTTGTCTCCATCAGAAAATGCCTTTACTCTGTATTATGGGAAATTTCGATCTCATGCACCACGAATCCATGCTTTAATGAAACAAATTGAAGAAAGAGTTGAAAAAAATCCAGAGTAAGTAAAAGATTCATAATTAAGGTTAACAAAATAAATATCATAAACTACTTATAACTTTTTTGATAAAACTTATGCTACTTATTAAATTGAGTTTGGATGTATTGCACTACATTGTAAGTTATAATGATAAATTATTTCATGAATATTAATTTTTTTTTCACACTAAATTAATGTATATACTAATTTACATTAATGTAAAGCCCTTTGTAAAATTCTAATGTAATCAAAATTAAAATTTTATAATACTTTAACTTATCTAAGTTGTTTCTGTGTTAAATATTTGAGTTTTTTAAATCTTAGCAGATAATAGTGGATTGAATCCCACAGCAGAAGAATTTATTTTATTTTTTAAGCTCAGTTCAGTTTATTATTTTAGAAATACCTGCAGTACCTTGAACATTATGATAATTTAAAATAAGTTCTTAAACCATACTCTCAACTTTTTAAAAAGGATTTATATAACCAGTTATTAAAATTTAATAAACTGAAATTCTTTTTCCTGTTGAGAGTAATATTTGATTTTTGTACAAAATATGGCATCAGTATTGCTATTCTCCTTATTAATTATAAATAGTAGACCATAGTGCTCCAAGCCAATCCAAATCTTATTAATTATATTTCAATATTTGTGTTAATAATTTTCTTGTGGCATGGGATAGATACTTTGGTAAATGACTGCAGATTTGCTTCATATATTAACTTGGCTTAGAGCATTATTTCAAATATTTATTTTTCACTTTATTTCTTGTTGATTAGATTTATTATTATTATTATTATAAATGTGTTCTTTTTTGTTTCTCATTTTCATCTTAATTTTGGCTTCAAGCCAATTTATGAAAGTTATGAGTTTTGTGAAGGTTATGTGTTAGTTATGGGAGAAAAGCTGTGTGTGTTAAAAAATAAATATTGTTATAATTTGCCATGAGTTTTCAAAACTTGTAGAATTAAGTTTGTTTCAATGGGATCACTGAAAGTGCATATTGGATAAATAAGATGCAATAAAGAGATACTTCATTATAATAGAATATAGTTCATTATATTTATAACAGATAGTTCATTATATTATATTACATTTTCTGTGGAAATTTCTATCTCTGCAATTTTTTGTTGCTTTTTAAACATACACACACACACACACACACACACACACACACACACACACATATATATATATATATATATATATATATATATATATATATATATATATTACGTATATCTTTGTTATCTATATATAAAAAAACATACACATACAGGCATACTGCTTGCTTAAATGGCTTAACAATTTATATATCTTGTGAATTATGCTTTTAAAGGATATTAAGTTTAGCTCTTTTTAAAGGTTTTAAGCCTTTTTGTTTATATGTATATAATTTAAAATGCTTTATATTTTTGTAGCTATGAGCAGTTATTGTCTGATTGCCATCAGTGTTATTTTAACCAAAGAGAAATATTATTAGGCCCTAGTGTATCTGCTGCTATTACTGACTTGGCTGAAAAACACCAAAAAGATCATTGTTCACTTGTACGAAGTGGTTGTGCATTTCTTCTTCATATTTGTGAAGATGAACACCAACTATTTCAGCAGTTTTTTTCTCAAAATACCACATATTTAGAGTAAGTAATGTATTTTAGTAATCAACTTGCCATTTTTAAAAATTAGTTTTTGTCTTGAATAAATTAGGGAAATAGCAAAGCTTGTCTTTCATTATAAATGTAAATTTTGTCTTGATCAATGATTTTAGTTTGTTATCTGTGTTATCTTTACTTTTAATAGAAACATTAAATTATGCACATTTAATTAATTTGGGAGATTTTTTTTATGATTTAATTTTTCTTTTAATTTTTAAAATCTAGTTTTGTGAATTAAGTTTTTAGCTTAAATATTCAGTTTCAAATTCTCACATTTATTATATCTCTATTATTTGATTTGAGGAAAAAGTTATGTTTATGATGCCAGCCAGAAAATAATGAAATTACTCAATTTCTACAATAGTATGAGTGTCTGATGAATTCCAGTGTAATTCTGTCATCTCATTTAATAAAGTATGAAGATGAGAAAAGAGGATATGTTGTTTAACTCTAATATTGACTTTATTAGTATTAAAGGAATTACCTAAGTAATTCATTAATATAGAGACTAAATGTTTTCTTAATAATTGACAATAATTACGCCAAAATTGATTTTATTTTTTTAAAACTTATTTTATATTTTGTGTATTATGTATTAATTGGTATAATATCTACAATAGTAAGTCTGTTTAGTTTCATTCAAAATGATTTACTTCTATTAATTAATGTATATTAATGTATTTTGACCCTTTTAAAATAATAAGGAACATTAATGAATGTTAAAAAAATCAAAATTCTTTTCCATCCTTTATTCATGTTATATATATTTGCAGTTTTTAGAATTTGTAAAAGTTTAAATTATTTTTAATGTTTATTCGGATGTATTTTTTAGGGCATTTCTAGAAGCTTTATGCATGCGTTTGTATGATGTACTGCGTCCAATCATTATTCACATAAATCACTTGGAAACTCTAGCTGAACTTTGTGGCATTCTAAAAGTAAGTATATTATGTCATGTCACTTACACGTTAATCTATAACTCTTATTCATTATGAGGTTTTCATTACAGTTAGGTGTTGTTTTTATAGTATATGCATTGTTAGTTTTCCTAGGTATATTATATATGTATATATATAAATTATTACTCTAAAATTCTCCTTTTATCCCTTCTCATTCTTTTATATCTAATTTCCTAGCCATATAGTGTCTTATTTAAAGGAGTGTTTGTTGACTTAAATTCTTTTTACCTGTCTCCTCAAGCTAACTCTGGAATAAATGCTAATTTTCTGTCTACTGGCCTCATTTCCAAGCTGACTTATATGATCTAAGTTCATTTCTGATTGTTAATAATGCTAACTAAGCTGCTGGTTAGAGGCTGGGAGAAATACAACTCCCATCTCAGTGAACCTTTCACCAGAGAAGAACTTCTTAAGCCATTCCACGGTCCTTTCATTAGCACAACTTAAGATTAGGGCACCTCCAATCAATCTACTTGTGTCATTCTGAAGGCTCTCATTTCCAGAGGCTTCTGAAAGGTTGTCAATGGCCTCATCCATAAGTTTATGAATGAGTCCAACATCCATGGAACTCAGCTTCTGTGCTGGGTGGGATCTTTTCACCACAGCCATTCTTATCAAAGTGACAGCTTGGCTGTAAGACCTTGGAGTGGCAACATCCATCCTTGGTCTCTTGACTGGGCCCTCCATGTTAGGACAAGGAGTTCTGGTGTCCTCACTTCTTCTCTTCTTGGCTGCCTCTGGTCCCTTGCTTTCGCAATCTTTCTTCCTCAACCTTTTTAATTGCCACTTAGAGAGTGAGGTACTCTGTCCAGGTGGCGTGGATCCATTGCAGACCTCTGAAGAGGTACCAGCAGTGGTCTTAGACATTGCATCTGCCCTGTGGGCCGTCGGAGCGGCACCTGCAGGATTAGACACGTTAGAAGAGGAAGTGGCTCCAGAGGAAAGACCCTGTTCCGGTACAACAGCATTCTCCGATATTAGATCATTTTTTATTTCCCCCCTAATTTTTGTTATAAATATCTAAGCATATGTAGTTATTGCTTTTCTCTAAAATAATTGTTTAAATGAATTTAATTCCTGGTATACTAGATTTGAGAATGTGTATCAAATTTTATTAAAATTTTGGAATTTGCTTGTTATAAAGTTTCTTCTGAGTAATATTTATTTCTTTTATTAGGTTGAAATGCTAGAAGAACACATTCAGTATGGGGGTAAGAATTTCTTTAAAATTTATTTTATAGTTTTGATGAAAAACATAAGTGGATTACTATGATATATTTGAGAAAGTTCTTTTTATCAGATTAAGTTAGTATAAAAAAGCTTGATTATTATTAATCATACAAGTCATTGATTCTACTCCTTAACAGTTAAAATTTTACTAATTATTTCATTATAAATAATGTGCAATTTTCATTTAATATAAAACTTTATGCTAAGACCAGCTTTTGCACTTCCAATATTTTTAATGAGTTTTCTATTGATTGATATTTTAGGAACTAAAATGCTAATATATGATTCATTAATAATATTGAATGTGTCAAATTGTAGATTAGGAATCTAATTTTGACTGTACTGCATTAACCATTAATTTATTTAAGTTTAAATAACTAAAAATTATATATTACCATGTTTATAATAACTTGCATGTTATTATTTGTGTTAATTTTAACTGTTAATATTTGGTATTTTTTAATTGTCTTGTTTTAAATTTAAAGTGAATGAACTGGAAGCTGTGAAAGCAATAGTGAGACAAATGCTTGAAGATGTTCAAGAAAGATTGGTGTATAGAACCCATATTTATATGAAAACAGATATTTTGAATTACAACCCAAGCCCTGGGGATCTAGCATATCCAGATAAATTAGAAATGATGGAGGTATGTTATTATTTTTATTAACATTTATTGCTGCATAGTTTTTTTTAAATTTTTAATTAATTCTAAGTTAATCTATTATTTATTATTTAAATCAATGTAAATATATTATTTAATATTTAATTACTAAGCTTTATACCTATTTATTTAATTATATCTAAAACACTCATTTAAAAGTATGTCTTTATCTTTCTTATGTCTATATCTTTTGTGATTTAATTTTTTTATGAATTGTGCTTGCAAATCAATTATTTAAATGACTGTAGTTTGTCCATTAATCATTAATAATACTTTATTTGATTCAATGTTTTAACTTTTAAATAGAAGTTTATTTCATAATTTACATAACACATACTGTGAAAATGTACATTTGAAAATGATGAATGGAAACTTCTTTCATTTTAACATTAGATAAAGTTCTTAATTTTTCAAAGTTTCTCTAAAAAATTTAGAATTTTATATCTAATCTGTTATTTGAACATCTTTATGAAGTGTAAAATTAGACCATTATATATTTTTTTATGTAGAGTATTGCTGAAAGCTTATCTTCTGGTGCATTAAGTCGGGCAAGTTCCCGAGCTTCTCTGACTTCCCTTAATTCATCAAGTAATGCTGTTATTACTTCTTCTGTTGGCAATACTACTAATGCTGAGAAAGAAGAAGGTGCTGAAACTGAAAGTTCGACTAAGGAGTTTGAACCTTATGAGGCTCCTCGAAGATCCATTACATGTATATATATTTTTCTATCTATTTATATTGTGGCATAGAAAAACCTTTAAACTTTTTAATCTTTGTTTTATATCTTGTATAGCACTTATTACGCATGTTAACCTTTGTGTTTCTCATTGATTATATTCATTGATTATCTTTTAGATTCACCAGCTGATTTACATGGCATGTGGTATCCTACTGTAAGAAGAACATTGGTTTGCCTTTCAAAATTATACCGATGCCTAGATGTAAGTTTATATGTAAAATGTATCATAACTTTCCAATTAGTTCATTTTCTCATGAGATTTATTTTTAAAGATGTTTATTTATTTATATTTTTTTTTCCAGAAAACTATTTTTCAAGGTTTATCCCAGGAAGTACTAACTATGTGCATTCAGTCTCTGTCATCTGCTAGTTCAATAATTAGCAAAAATAAGGTAAAGATCATTTAAAAGGATTATATTTTTATTATTTGTTGTGTAGTAAAAATTATTCAATTATATGAAAATAAATTTTTGTTTTGTGGGAAAAAATGTAATGAAATTACTTTTAAACAAAAATTTGGATATGAATGCCACTTAAATAAATACTAGTTTTTGTAAACAATGTTCAGTATATTTTAAATTTTTTTGTGTTCTTTTGCTAAGCAAAAAATTTTTGGATTAAGAGTATAATAATATAATTTGTTTTTATATTATCTCATTATTAGAGTAAAAATAAATATTAGAGAAATTGTTACAATTAAATTGTTTCTTTGAAATGTTATTTTGATGTATGTCTACAATGTTTTGATGTATGTCTTTTGATGTATTATAAACTTAATGTCTCTAATCATTGATCTCATAATCAATTTATTAGTAAAAATGTGCTCAAGCTAGAATCAGGCCGTAAATAAGAAAGCATATTTTTTAAAGCTTATTATTTTAAAGATTAATATGCCATAGTATACCTATTAGGTAGTTTTTGGAGGTAGTTGTAGTTAATTATCATAAATTATTAATTATAAACTATGTTATTGAAGTGGCTTATTGTGATTTCAGTTCCTCTTCTCTAAAATATCAGATTTAGAGTTAACATTTACCTTTCATAATTTACATACATATTGGAGGGTTATATGAAATAGATTTTATGTTAAGTTAAAGATTGAATTTTATTATTTATTTTTGTAATTTTTTAGACTGTTCTTGATGGGCAACTTTTTGAAATAAAGCATCTATTAATTTTGCGAGAACAGATTGCACCTTTTCAGATAGATTTTGCTATCAAAGAAACAACTCTAGACTTTAGTAAAGTTAAAGGTAGGTCAAATAGTGCTGTTGATGACTGTTATTAACTTTTTAAAATCGTATTGTTTTTATAAATATACATAATTTTATTTTATAGTTGCTGCTTATGGCTTACTTCAAAACAGAAACCATTTGTTATCTCTTAATTCAAATAATGCCATTTTAGAATTTTTATTACAGGTTAGTAGAACAGTTTTTATTAGTTTTTTTAAAGATTACAAAATATTGCATAATTGTTGTATTTTTTGTTATAGTGGATATAAGGTAACACTTGTTAGGTATAACACTAATACCTAACTGCAATATATCATTAAATTATATTAATTTTTCTTTTGTCTTTATCAAAATTTTAATTGGTACCACTTTTATGTTAATTTCATAATTTTTTTAAAGATCCATTTATTTTCATTTTTTGATCTTCCTTTGTGTGGGGGAGAGAGATTTTTTTTTCTTTTTGTCTGTCAGTTCTAATGTTTGACTTTGTTGTGATTACATAGATTAAAAGTGTGATTGAAAATTAATGTTCAGAAAAGAATGTGTTTTTTATTTGTGTTATGTATGTACAAATACATATACAGCTAGTTTGTTATAAGGCAAAATGTTTTCCACTATCATTTTTATTTTGTTGATATTTTTAGGAATAATAAAATCTGCAGTTTTAATAATTTTTAAAAGTACATTTTCCAAATTTCATAGAATTGTGTGTTGCAGAATTGTTTAATTTTATTATTTTATGTATTTAACCGGTTTATTTTCTTATGACGCTGCTTAAAGATGGATGTTATGTGAATATAGTATATATATATTCCTATAGCCTCAATATGACATTCGTATAGAACAAAATGAATACAGTATATATATTCACTTTGTTTATACACAAGATATCTTGTATTATTTATCTGTTTATTATAGAAACAAAATTTCTATATTAATTCTTTAAATTTTTCTTTGTAGGGAGCTCCCCATGTAACTGAGCAGTTAATAGATTCAAAAAAGGCTGTTGATAAGCAATTAAAAGTGGTCTGTGAAGATTTCATTTCTCACACAGTTACATTATTAATTCCATCATTACAAGAATTTCTCGAGAAAGTGAGTTTTTAAATCAGATTTTTTTTTTCAAACTTAAAATGTTGATTTAATATTTCTGTAGTATTAGAGAAGCTTTAGATGAAATCTAATTGATTTATACTGCCAGTTTGTATTTCTAGATATTAAATTCATAAAGAATACAGTAACTGGTGTTTTCAAATCAAAATTTTGCCAAATGATGGCCGATTGGTTAGGGTGCTGGCCTTCGGTACCGGAGTTCGGGGATTTGAATCCCAGCATGGATGTTCGTAGCTGTTTGAAATCGGCTTTAAGCTGTAGGTCCTGGTCTCATTAGTCCTCGTGTTGCAAAAAGTAGACCGTAGCACTCCAACAAACCAAATCAAAATTTTCTTTTTTTTGTAGAGGAATTACTTTTGCTCTTTTTCATTCTTAAACCTCCATTGTCTGCAATATTCAGAGTAGGGAGTTAAGGTGTAATGGGTTTGGTTTGGAGTGCTATGGTTTGCTGTTTTTGTTACACAAAGGCTAAGCTGATTCTAAATGACTATGAATACTCATGCCGCCAGCAGGATTTAAATTCATGAACTCTGGTATTGAAGAGCAGCACTCTACCATTCAGTTTGGGTGCAGTGGGATAATAATAATAACAACAACAATAATAATAATAATAATAATAAATTGTTTTTACTCCAATCTATCAGACAAATATGCCCATTTTATCCCACTGGGCGGAAAAGCATATTACTTGTCTAAAAGCAACTTTAGTGTGCAATTCAATTTTAAAGAAACTTACAAAAGACTAACAAATGAATTAAACTATGTCACAATTGTATGAAATCCTTTTTTTCAACATATATTATCAAATTATAGGGTTCATTACACTAGCATTTTATTGGTTGCTTGTTTTTGATTTATACTTTGTAAAAAATTAGCAAAATGTGTATATTTAATATGATGACTGATAAATCATTTTTTTTTTTTATATATATGAGTATAGTTCTATGTTATGCAATTGTTAATCTCACTTGCAAAGTTTTAAATGTTGTGAAAAAATATTTTTAGGCAAAAGTAGTTACTCAAATGAAAAGTGCAACAGGAAAGCAAGAAATCAGCCTCAGTCAGCAGCCTTTTGCATCTGCAGATAGTCTTTCTCAGGTAGTTGCAGATAACATTCGAGGCTTAAAAACAAAATTGCCAACTTTACATAGAAGTATGTCTTTATATTTGGCCAATCCTGACACAGAGTACATCTTGCTAAGGCCAGTAAAAGTAAGTTCTAAGTTAAATTTAAAAAACTTATGTCTTTTTGATACATTATGTGTTGCAATTGTTAATTTTTCAAACTTTTCCTGGTTTTTGTATAGTCTCTTCTTATATACCATTGAGTATCTTCCTGTAGTGCTTGATTAAAAAAATTTGCAGAGGATAGTTGACACTAATATAAACAATTTTCATAAAACGTGCATTGTCTAAAATGAAAATGTACTAGCACATTTTGAAATGACAATTCCTCAATTGTTAAAATTATTTTCCTGTAGTGATTTATCAGGAGAAAAATAACACTGTACATGAAAATGTAACATGGTATAGGAATGGCACCTGTAATGTGTTAGCAATTCATTTTAGACCATACATTCTCTGATGAGAAAATTGTTTGTAAGGGTGTGAACTTTCAGTTGTCAGAGTTTTTCTCATCTTTGTTGAATCCCCCTGTACTGATTTAGCACATACTCTATATGCTCTTAAAGAGGCATTTTACTTCTGAAAATAAACTCCTGAAATAAAACAAGATTTTCAATTTTTTAAAATTTATTATGTCATAAGCATAATAAATTCTTGTGGGGATTTTTTAAAATTATATTATTTAACTGTTGTGACTTTTTGATGTTATTCCACCAGTTGTAGTTGAAAAACTATTTCTGCTTAAAACAAAAAACTTAGAGTTTTCACAACCTTACAAATTAATAACCCTTTTGCATGATTTATTACATTTACATAAAATTTAAATGATTGTTGTGAAACTTGACGCTTGTTATAAAAATATTTTGCAGTATTTAGAACTGATAAATAATCTGCAATACATTGTAGTTGTTGAAGTTAATGAAATTAGATTAATCTTTTAAAAGATTTTGTTAAATTCTTTTTGAGACATTATAAATATTGCCCTATTAAAATTATCTTATATTAATTTAATTTTTTTTTTAAATTCAGAAATTTTTATGTCAAAATATTAGAATATTATATAATTGACCGTATCAATAATATTTATAGAATTATCTCAATCTTTATTTGCCTCAAATAGAATTATAAAGGTTTCAAATTTAAAAGCATAAAAAGTTTTTTCTGTTTAAATATTTTAATATGAAATGCTTTTAAAAATTCTTTTGTGTTCTGATTGACACTTCTTTGAGCATAGATATTGAAATGTGTTGAATTGTTAAGTATTGTATTTAACATGTGAAAATAGATTTTAAAGAATATTACCATACAGTTCATTGCATAGATATTCATGTAATACATTAAAAATGATTGGTACTCCGTTAAACCCAATTACCTTGACCTTGATTGCCCCTAAAGTTTTACCTAATTCTCCCAATTCAAGTTGCTGATTTAAAATGTTCTCATGTGAAGTTATCCACTGGATTTCTCCCACCTCAAGACAATTTTTTTTCAAATCATCATGTTTGCTTATGTAAACTGTTTTGCTTCTGTAAGATGCATTGATCAGTCACCCAACTTTAAGATGCAAATAAAGGATGTTAAGCACTTTGTTTGGTCTTAAAGTCAGAATAAATTGCCTTTCACAACATGACTACAATAAAGTTGCATTGCCAAGTAAACCTTGTCATCTAAAAAATATGGGTTATAACTTCATGTGGGATTTGGGAAAAAATTTTTTTTATAAAATCTTTTATATCATATTTTGAATTATATCTATTTGTGATGTATTAAAAGTTAAATTAGTTTGTAACAAGCATTTAATTCAATTTTTTTGACAGTTTTCATGAAATTTATTTTAAAACTTTTACTAAAATGCTTATTTCTTATAGACACAGGTCCAGAATTCATTTGAGCAACTACTACAATTAATTCGAGTAAGCTATTCTGAAGAAGAACAGATAATCATTGCTTGCCCTTCTTTAGAACAAGTAAATATTTCAATTAATGATTTTTTAAAAACCTGTTTACTCTTTGTTGTATATTCTGCTGAAATGATTTATTTTTTAGATTAGTACATCTTAAGTGTTAATTTGTTCTACTTATTCGTTAATTCTTTCATGCCCATTGACTCATTTTAGGGAATTAAAAAATAGTTTTTAGAATTTTTATGTCATCTTGGAATAATTTTTCCTTTTCAATGTAAGTAGGCGGTATTCAAAAAAAAATCTCCCAAATTTTCAAGTTTTTGCTTTATAATTTTAATATATTTTTACGTATTGACATGTTATAATTTTTTAAAACCTGACAGGGAAATAATCTTTTTTGACAGGTACTTCTAATGATATCAGAATTAATAGCTATCCCTATTACAAAATTTCACTTTACAGTACTGTATATTGCATACAATACAAATGAATCTCTTATTATAAATAAATCTTTTATTATACAATTATAAGTATATATATAAAAAACCCCTATGGTGTTTAAAATTTCATCTCATCACTTATGAAGTTGGCTGTATTATTAACAATTGCTTAAATTTCATATTTAATTTATTCTCAAGAGTCTGTACCAACGTAGTTATTTAAGATATTCATTTATATATATTTTGCAGGAATGATGCAAGCATTAACCCTCTGCCTGCTCATCCCGCAATTTCCACGGGCAACTCAAATGTAGCAAATTCTGCTCATCCCTCGATTTCCGCGGGCATGTGTTTTTCTTCCTTTATCGATGAGCGCATCCTGTTTATTCCCCGTTTAAGCTCTTAAATAAATCATATACAGTATTAGACGTATAATTTACGTTTTGACCAACAGATACCATTAGTTATCAATTTAATTGCCGTATTTGAAAGCGCGTAGTATTACCGCTAACTTTTTGCCGCTGTTTTCTTATCAGAAATGGCTGCTAGAAAACGTTCAGCGATTGACAGAGTGTATATTCCTGATTCAGATTCTGAAAGCGATTTTAGTTGAGATAATAATATTGATATAGAAGTTTTGGACTGCTTCTCATATAGTGATGAATCTGATAATGATTCAATAAACGTGCAAAGCGTTAGGCAGTGGTGCAAAATTGATAGGAACCCTATGCTCCGAAAACAACAGGGGAAGTATTATATTAAAATTTTCAGGCGGTTCTTAGATCAATCGTTGTGGAATGCCTATGTACTTTACAAAAAGCAAAACCCCAGACAAACTATAAAAGTTTTGGAATTTTGTTTGAAATTTGTTGAAGAAAGTATCGAAAAATATTCGGACACAAATAAAAGCGGTTGTCCTGGAAGACCGAGTTCTACTTGGAACCCTTTAATATCGATAGCTCGTTATTTTCCAAGTCACATACCACCTAACCCCATAAAAAAGGAACCTCGAAGACAGTGTCGTGTATGATGTTCAAGAAAAGATGCAAATGGCAAAAAAAATTGCAAAGAAACACGAAAAAGACTGGGAAGTTGGACTTTGCCTTGAACCCTGCTTCAAACCCTATCACACTAAACTGCATTTCTTAGATATTTTTAGTCAGTCCTTTATGTATTCTTAAATTTTGTATATTTTTTTATATTATTTAATAAATAGAAACTAACTGTAATTCAATTGAAATTTATTTTAAAAAGAATTACTTTGGTGAAATCATCTGAAATTAGTTTCTAATGATACTTACAACTTAGTTTCTAAGGATAAAAATCTATATAAAAAAATATTTCCTGGAAAGAAAACATGCATTTTTCAATTCTCCAATATATATAGATTTCAAATAGGCAATAAAAAAATATGTCATTTTTAAAGCGATTTTGGTCTAAAAATTGAGCAGTCAGAGGGTTAATAAGTTAAATCGGGGGTTAGCCCATGGTCACACGGTATTAAAATTTAGTGATCTACAATGTAGTTCATTAAATTTATGATTAATACAAAAATTACAATTTTTGTAATAAATAAAATATTTAATTAATTTATTGATTATTGTTACTATACATATTTACCTATTTTCTTTTTAATTTGTGAATAATAATCATAAAATCTATAATAATAATGTATTAATTTTAATTTTTCCTATTTATATATACATATTGTGGCATAGTGAACAAACTAAGCAAACCGTCTTGAGATTTAAAAAAAAATTTTATTCTTTGCTTACAGCTAAATAGATGTTAATGCATGATATTTACAATATTTACAGTGAGCATTGTTAGGTTAAACATATATCAAAGACTCATGTACAGAAGTGAAAACATATTGTGAGAAATTGCTTTTTCTCTCAACTCGTTTATGCACACATGTGCACAGATGTATTTGTTATACATATTTATACAAACTGCCTGTATGTAATATATATATATATATATATATGTCAAGTCTAAAAAAGGGGTAGTTAGAAATTACGTGAATTATAAGCAATTTTAAAAAGGGAACTCTGTTATAATAATAAAATAAATGAAAAAGATCCACGCTTTTAAGATAATCTGGTCAGGCAGAAGCATTTTTGAAGAAATTGATGAGTTTGCAAACAGACAAGAATAGTTGGCATGTGGACATGGAGCTATCAACACTTTTTCCACGCTTAGCTCCACCATGAACAATGAAAATGGCACAAGTTGCTTTCAGCTAGAACTATGATTTAATAAACTGATTATTATCAAGAAAGACTGTTTTCCATTCACCTTAACACTGGATATATATATATATATATATATATATATATATATATATATATATATATATGCACACATACTTTTAGGTTTGCATGTATGCATATATATATACACACATATTTATATATTTGCATTAATATATATATGCATACATGTGTACAGAATAGCAATAATATTTTGATTGATATATCGTGCAAGATGGAACTTAGTTATTTGAATTGAATAGTGATAGTGTTGGGGGTATGACTACATGCATCTTTTAATAGGGAAAATAAAAACCTTTTTTTGATAATTAATTTAGTATATATATATATATATTAAGCAAAATATTTTTTCTCTTTCTTATAGGTCAGCTTAATGCTGTCTTCTGGTGCTTTAAAGTCATGAGTGTTTATAAATATATAGTTATGTTTCAATAAAACATAACAATTCTGTTATATTTTGTTACAAAAATTTAATCTTTTGTAAAAAAAAATGGGTAGTTGAATTGTGAACATAAAAGTAGCAATATGAATGATGTATGAATGACTGTAAATAATAAAAAAAAAAAGTTTAAAACAAGTTTTCATAATACTGACCAATTTATATTGTATAAAAAATTAGATTTTATCAGGAAAATTGTAAATACTTTTGTATTACGTTTGATTTTTATTTAATATATGAATATATTTTTCACATGATTTCAAAACATTTAAAAAGTATATTATAAAATATGAATATCCTCTTAGTTAATGAAAATGGAAGCACATTTTTCTCTAAAGCATTTAAAGTAAATGCATGGTTTGACTCCTATTATATAAGATTTCCTCGTCTCAAAATTAAAAAAATGAATAGTTTGATTATGCTTATCGAAACTTTGTTATTTCAAATTTATGTTGAATGTTTTAGTATATTCATACATTAAAATAAGTAGCTAAAACTTGTAGCTTCATTACATGAGATTCAGTTTTTTCTGTGTCATTTGTTTAGTATTTTGTCTTTTTGTTTAAGTTTTTATATCATTTATTTAATGAATCATATCACATATCCATAATTGGTTATTATAAAAAGAACTAAAGTTGTGGGACATTTTAATTGTAGTGTATCATTTAGATATGATTCACTCTGAAATCAACATGGTTAAATTAATTTTTTTATATTTTCTGATTTTTGTAAATTTAAATGGAATAAATATTTTATTTTAATTACTGAACAGTTTAATTACTGCTCTGACAATATTTATTTTTTGTTTAGCATTAAAATAATTCATAAAACAAATATTTTAATAATTAATGCATTAAAAATTTTAGATTTCTCAAATTTTTTTTCTGGACATAACCATATTGGATTCTGAGTGGTTCATATCTTTTAATGTGAATATTTAATCTCTGTTTCTCCTAAAAAACTAGAATATTATGACATATTTTTGTATTTTTAAACAAACCTGTTTTGTAAAATGTGCAAAGTATGTTATAAATTGCAATTGTGCTTTTATACACATGACAACATGTTTGAATAAGAAAAAAAATCTATGAATGGATTGTTAACCATTTAGTGCCATAACTCGCATTACCGAGATATTAAAATGTATATCTGTTTATTTTAAGTTATTATGATTTCCTGTTAATGTATCTCTATTTTACTTAGTGAAGTGAAAATTTCAGGTGGATGGATAAATATGCTTACTTCATACTTAAAAAATTCTTAAAATTCTTCCTTTTATTCTTGAATTAAATTTCTTTAGGAGTCTTAGAATTGCATTAAAAAACATGTATTAGGTTGATATTAAAATACATAGTTTGTAAAATTGATTACTTAATTTATCCGTCATAGCTATCAAGTTCCAAAACTGTTCAGAATCATATTTGTTCAGTATGCAGTTTTGATTTATTTTTTAAAAATAAGTAACCTATTCAAGTTATTTGGACATAAATAATTTAAATTGAATTGTATGTATATATATATATTCTGTATTATTTCTTCATTTTTTAAAAAAAATTGGTATCTAATTTTATGATAAGAAAACCATAATTTATTTACATTTTCATAACTAAAATCTGTATTTTTAGTTAATTTTTCAAATTTTGGGAATAGATGATGCTTACTTTTAGTATTAGTAAGAAACATATTAAGGGAGGAGGAAATAGAGATCTTAATAATTCTTTACTTACCATATACTTCCACATATAAGCTGAATTTTGGTCCTACAGCTTAATTTGGAGAGTAGGGATGCAATCAACTTATATATGGTTCTGCAGAATAGTAATGACCTTACTTTACAACATTTTTTTGTCATTGGTGACCAAAAGTTGCCAATTTTTAAAAAATAAATTATAAGTAAAGCACAGCAAAATAATGGAAAAAAACTTTATGATTTTGAAGTTATTTGCAAACATTTTGCACCAAGAATAAACATAAAAATTGAAAAATGAATATATAATGAGTTTGACTAGTGCAATAGTTCTGCCAAATTTTTGAAAAATTGCGAAGAGAACTTTCGTATATCTACTATAGATCAGCTAATGTCTCAAAAACGTATTTACCTGTAAGCTAGATACACGCTATAAATCACCAAAAACAGTGTATTTATATATTTGTTTCACTTACATTGCTTAAATTTATTAAAATAATGGTAGCTTCCAACATGGTTATTAGAGTTGAAACTATCGTCGGTGGCACCTAGTAATAAAAAATATTATTGGTTATATAGTTTAGTGTCTAGCACTTTAGAGTGATTTGATTGGAAAATATTTCATCCGATTAAACTGCTTGGTGACATGTTTGAATGTTTGTTTTCCTTTCAACTCATATGCAAGTTTCGAATTTGAGGAAAATTTTTGAAGAAAAATCACATTATATATGCATAGACTTATATTTGGAAATATGCAATGTATATTTTTTTGTTTCTTTTTGGATTCAATCATGTTATTAGATTTTCATTCTATTTTTTGTGTAAAGTATTCTTAATAAGTTTATTGTTGTTTAGCTTATAAATTAACTCAAGTTCATCTTGTTTGTCATGTACTCATTAATGACTTTAAAAAGTACTTTAAATTTTTCCCTTTCTCAAAGAAACAGACAGGATATAGGATTTAGCACATAGTTGATAAATTTAATCTTTTTACTATTCATTTCTGTTAATTCATTTCTGTTTAATATGCTATACCCCTTTATCATTTACACATTCATGAGCACTCAATATGTGTGTGGATGCTATCCTCTTATAGTTCGTTCTCTAGAATATAACCACAGCAAAATAATAGAAAAACTGTATGATAGTAAATTATTTGCAAAAATTTCAAACCACGATGAAACATAATTGAAAAATGAATATGTAATGATTTTTTGACTAGTGCAGTAATCTTGCCAAAATTTAAAAAAAAATCCAAGAGGACTTTTCTGCATCTATATCAGACCAACTATTGTCACACATAACATTCTTTTCTGTAAGCTGGTTGAAAGTGATAAATCACTAAAAACAGTACATTTTTGTATTTTTTAGCTTATATTGCTTAAATTTAATTAAAAAATGATAGCTTCTTATATGGTTACTAAAGTCGAAATTATTGTTGTTAGCATTTAATAAGTAAAAAATATTATTGGTCGTATGGTTTAGTGTCTAGTGCTTTACATTGATTTGATTGGAAAATATTTTATCTACTTTCTCTGCTTGGTGATATGTTTGAATGTTTTGTTTTCCTTGCAACTTGTTTACAGGTTTTGAATTTACGGAAAATGTTTGAAGAAAAAATGCAATAAATGTATTTTTTGTTTCTTTTAAGATTTGATCATATTATTAGATTACTGTTCTATCTTTTGTTTAAAGTATCATTCATAAGTTTATTATTGTTCAGCTTGTAAATAAACTAAAAGTTCATCTTGTTTATCTTGTACTCTTTAATGACTTTTTAACACGTTCAAATTATTTTCCTTATCAAAATAGATAGGACTTTGGCACATAGTGGATAAATGTACTCTTTTTAATACCTCTGTTTATGAATGTTATATCCCTTTGTTATATACACATTCATACCAATTCAGTTTGAATTTCTGCTTATTGGCACTCAATATGTGTGTGGATATTATCATTTTAGAGTTTACAACCACATATTTAGCAAGTATATATGATCAGCATGTTTTAGTCATGCACATAAACTGTACATTGCTATCCATATATAATCCATACATACATACATATATATATATATATATATATATATATATATATATATATATATATATATATATATATATATATATATATATAATATAATGATTTTAACTAAACCTAACCAACTCAATATAATTTAAAATAAAGTTCAGGCTATTCTATCCCTAAATTGTAACCTTTGGCAAAACTCTTTTGTTCTTTACGACTCATTCTGAAAAATTGGTGACTTCTCATACGCCAAACTTATTCCTGATTGCCTCAGCAATCTTTATATAACTTAGTTTGCTTCACTCTGTGTTATCATGTGACTAACAATTAATACACTGATTGGCTGGCTCACACCCTTTTCCAATGACATGTACCTATTTTTCACACCCATAAGTTCTGGAGACATGATGTGCTGAAATAAATTATGTTAAAATAAACTCATATTTTTTTATTTCCATATTTCCTTGTCATATTTTTTTTTTTTTTTTTGGCCTATCAACTGCACCTGATTCAATATGGCTATCTTTTTCTCATTTATTGTGAGTTAAAATGAGTGAGCTGATACCAGCATTCAAATGTGAAGAAAATGGGATTGTTTTTAGTTAGTACATATTAGGCCTTCACATATGACTCTTGTTACTTACTTTCTAAATTCACACAGTCTGAAAATTTGAACCAACTTACAAACACACCACCTCATTTTTACTGTTGATACATTGAGCTGTGTCCATTATGACATTTTCTTTGCAATTCATATATAAAGTTCTGAAAATAATATTTTTAGTTTGTAAGGAAAATGGCCTTAGCTTTATATGGTTACATTCAACATGGTTGTTAAGGAAATACACATTTATTGCCAATTGTTATTTTTAGGTAATGAGATTTTGAATAGAAATAGTATTGTTCCAAACACAGTAAAGTAATTACTGGGACAGTAGAGGAAGTATATAGAATTGCATAAACTTGTTTCATTTAGTTATACCAATATTTATTTCTTGACATGAAAAATTTACTTAATAATCCTAAGATAAATGAGCACAACATGACCTAGAAATTAGCATGTTGGGATTGAGTGTAGAGGGAGATGTTTTCACCCATTTCTTGAGTGAAAACATCTCCCTCTACACAAAACATGCAGGATAAATTAGTAGGTCTGGATATCCTCTTGTTGTGTGGTTGATAGATGGGAGAGAAGTTCAGAATTAGTAGCAAACATACCTCTGTTTATAGGATGATCAAAATTGACAGGAATCTTCAGCATTTTATCAGAAATACCTTAGAATCATCAGCTTAGGCTGCCCATGCTAGGTTTATCAAATCAAATCATATCACAATAAGGATTAAATTCTCTTCCTTTCCCCCTATCTTATGAATCTAAAATATTATATAGAATATTAATATCATAAATTTAAACAATGGTTATCAAAGTGGTTAAAGTCAAACTGGGGACCATTGTGAGACTGGTGCTAAAAATATATGATGTGCAGGTATTTAAATTAGTTAACTTTGATCACCTTTATACTTAAGGATAATGAAATTACAAATGAAATATAGAATCATGACATGATAAGGACTTTATGGTGGATTAAATTACTGCTTCCAATTTTTCTTGCATTTCCAAGCTTGTATATTGAAACTGTTTCAGCCATGTTAATTCCATTTTACTGAAGTACACACACTCACATATATATGTATATATTATTATGATGATTTAAAGCTGAAACTTTAACAGTTTCATTTTGAGCCCAACATGTTGATCTTGCCAAATCATCCTCACATCCTCCACATTGCTAGCATAAGTAAATATTATTCTAATATAATATAACTATGTTCATGTTTATTCATTTTTTTAATAAAATAATAGGGACCAAAATATGTAATAACTGGGACCAAATAAGTTATTTTTGGTGCAGAGATAGCATAAGAGATAAATACTTTTAATAATTGGTCTTCGCTTGTGGTTAGCATAATCTATTGGGGCGTAATAGTGAAATTGCTGTATTGTCAGTCATAGGTTTTAAAAGTAAGTACTGTGGGAGCAGAGTATGAGTATGATGTTAGCATTTAAGTCCTAAAGTGCCCTTGTTGCTTTTCTTGCAAATAGCAAGAAGCTATATTGGATTTTAGTTTATTCATAATAATGCTTTAACCAATTAACAATTTCTTTTTTTTCGGTCAAAAGATTTCTGTATAATCAAATCCTGACATGGGAAATGGTGTAGATTTATTTTTTAATCCAAAATGGAATTTAAGAGAAATCTGTTGGAAACTGGAAACAAAGAAAATTTCTGATTAATTAGTCGTTTGATTTACGAATATAAACTGGCAGGGGAAAATATTTATCCTGTCTGAGTGGCATTTGGGCAAAACTTTAGAAGAAAGAGAAAAGAAGGAACTGAAAGATACTGATAGTGATCCTTAAGTTAAGAAAAAAATAAAGAAGTTTTTTGCTAATGACTGTGTTTATGTCTTCAATGCTTTTTCATGATGGATTTGTGAACCTCGCATATATATACATGTATAACTTCTGTGTTGAAATGTTAGCTAAATGATGAAAGTTCATACTGTATTCTATGTGTGAAATGTATAATAAGTTAGGAAAATCATAAGCAAAAATATCTTCTTTTATTGCTAGTATATACACAAAATGCTCTGCAACTATAAATTTTAGTTTATTTTGTAATTAAATGTAATAAATTAATCATAATTTACAATTACTATTTGCAGCTATAAAATAAATTGATTGATTTTTATCATATTACTGTTGTAATATATGTAACTACAAATAACATTTGTAATATAATTCATTTTGAAAATTATGTTTTATATGTATTTCGCCCATTTTAATTTTTTTTCCCAAATGCATGTGGTGATGTTAAGTGTTAAGACTTGTTATGTTTGTCTTGTTATAATTGCATAGCATCAAAATAGAGAGGTTTTCAGTTAAAAAAAGGGGAAAAAAGAAGGGGTTAAGAATTTAGGAGACCTCAGATTAAAAGTATAATAATCTTTGTTGAATTTCTAATATCTTGTCATTTGTATGAACTTCAGTCATTTATATGCATTAATAAAACAAATAATAAATTATTTTTATTGCATCCAAACTTTTAAAGTTGTAAAAGTTGAAATTTTGAAAAATACAATTATCATTTTTACAAATTTATTCTAATAGAAATGCAAAAGAGATATACATCAGCCATGCACATTTTAAAGTAACAGTTCACAGAACAGTTTGAAAATGCAATGTTCTTGCTGGCAGTGCTTCATTGACTAACATTGTATTGGGATTTATTTTCACATTGGCAGTGCTCTTTTGACTCAGAGTTGTACTTCCTAGCTATATCTATGTAAATATTTAATAAGTTATCAAATTTTATGTGTAATTCCTTTATAGCTCAATGTTGTTTTTGGAGAAATTGATACTTATATCTGTATACATATAATTAGTATATAATTCTACATTTTTGTTTTAAAGTAATAATTTCAAAGAGTTAAAAGTTCACTGGTTATTTGTGCTGTTAACGTTTTTACTAATTTATAATAAAATGTCATTTATATTGTTATTTTGAAGGAGAGTCATAACCTTTTGATTTAATTTTATGAATAACAGCAATATATCTTCATTGTGACATTATAATTTTAAATTTATATGCATTTCTTTCTCTCTTTGGGCCAAGGCAAACACATCATTAATGTGAGATAAGTTAAAACACAGAAATACAAGTAAAACAATATGAGACCATGTTAGCGATGTCTTTGTATAATCACAATTTATATATGTAATATTCATAAGCATTTTGAAAACTATGCATTTGATGTATTCTGCACATTTTAATAATTTCTTTCCCAAATGAATATAGTGATGTATATATGAGAGCAATGATTTGGGAATTATATAAGCCTTTGATAGCATTCATATTTAACTGGGGATGCGGAATTTACTTTCTATAATTATTTTCAACAATGCAGGACTCCAGAAAATTTCTAAAATGGCATGTATTGGGAATTTTTCTCTGCTAAATAGCTTCAGTTAGTGCTATGTAATATAGTCTTCCATAATTTCCAGTAATATTTTAAGTTATTTTAGATCGTTAATAAAGAACTAGTATGCTGATGTAGTTTTCTTCCATTTAGTTCTGTTTCTTTTGTTTATGGGAAGTAGAGTTCTGAGTCTTTATCCTTATGACGGTTTCTCATGTGAAGAGAACACATATATTACTGTACATGCAGCATGGATATGCATTTTTGTTGTGTTGATCTTTACCGATGAATGTCCATTACGAGCCAAAAGGTGGTAATCGCCTACAGACTTTACACCTCGAAACTCGAGATTTTAGACTTCCAGCTTTTAGAGTTTGTGGATCTGGAATAAGGAACTGTTTGTCGTGGTTTATGACGGCCAACCAGAAGCTGTAGGCTGTTGTGTAGTAATTGCACCGTCCCAGACCTTGGCACTCGATGAAAGGATTGGGTCGGAAGTCCTCCAAGCACGAACCAGGAGATGAGAGTGGCTGACCACTGCCTTCGGCTCCTGCGTCAGTATTCTGGAGTATGGAATGAAAAAAATAGTTATCCACTGTATAGTTTGCTGTAATATTTCAAATTAAGCTTTGTGTTTTCGTTAGTATCTAGAGTAAGGTTTCTCTAAGTATGTTCCACGTAAACCTAGTGCTTTGCAACTACGCTCCAGAGGTTCCTTGATAAATTTTTAAACACCATCGACTGTCTCAGTGATTGTATGGATCAATTCTTCCCTCATGAGCAGTATGAAGATTTAAAGAAGCAATTAGGAATCAAAAAACTACTGGTCATAAATGTAAAACCTTTTTCTTTTTCATAGGAAAAGTATGAAAGGTTTGGTTTGGTTTGGAGCGCTGTTTTGCAACATGAGGGCTAATGAGACCGGGACCTACTGCTTAAAGTCGATTCCACTATGAGCATCCATGCCACAGTGAGAATCCACGAACTCCGGTACCGAAGATCAACGTAGTACCCATTTGGCCATCGTTCGGCAGAATATGAAAGACTTAATGAACTGACATCGAACTGTTCAATATCATCACTTTATAAAACAGTGTCATTGTCAGAATTCTGGTGGTGTTTGAAAAGAAAGTATCCATCATTATCCGAAGAGGCACCATGCTGCTACCATTTGCAACGACTTTTACTTGTGAAACTAGCTATTCTGTGTATGCCTTATTGAAAACTAAATACCCGAATATATTGGATGCAGACCAGCATGATGTGAGAATAAAACTTTCTTCAATACACCAAAATTGTAAATATATTTATGACAGTCAAAAATAAAACCATTTATTTTTTTTTGATACTTTTTATCAGTGCATCATTTCATAAAAAAATTCTTGATTTTATGTCACATTTTGTAAGTATTATCTACATTTTCTTATAATGCTGCTTATAATGTTTAATTTTTATGTTTATGTTTAATTAGTGATAAGGCCCTTAGTTATTAAGCAATATTTATCCAGGGGTTCTATTGCTATATATGTGGTTAAAAATGTATTTTGTGGTATGTAAAATTTGAGAACCACTGATCTAAAGCAAGGATGCCAAACTTGTGGGCCGCAGGCTGCCCAAGTAGTATAACGGTTTGTAATATGGTATTACGACAAATTTCATAACTGAATTTTAAATTTCTTGTAAGCTCTTTGTCATTTTCGTTTTCTTTTAGTTTCAGGCTTGATAGGTCTCCCACATACACTGTCTGAGTCAGGGCCGTAACCAGAAATTATATTCGGAGGGGGGCATTGTTTTTGTGAAGGATACTTCAATAAAATTACAGGTTTTCTTATGTATATATACTCCTAATGAGTATCATGATACAATGTGATATTAAAATATCAAAGTAATTGAAAAATGATACAATGAACAAATTTATAGCCTTAAATGGGTCAAGTTGTAACTACATGATGAATTTAATAGTAAAATTAACATTGAAAATATATGAACTATACATAATATTAAATTCTAATTTCTAAAACAGAAGTATAACTAAAGAAAAAGAATAATTTTGAAAGAAAATAAAAATGTTCAAATTTTTGCTTTTATATTATAAAATATGCTCTATTTCAAATTTTCACAATTTCTTCCTATTGAGCAACAATATTGTGACGAGATGCCAAAAGTGCTAGTCAGTCAGTCCTTTCATGTTAAATCCAATTTGCACCTATTCCTTAATTCAACGTCTCATTTTCTAAGCTCACTGTTATCTATGCTCAGCTAGGCAGATGACACATCCACACACATGGTTTCTTTTCTTTCCACGAAACGTTCTTTAAGAATTTCGGAGGGAGACCGGTCCCCCAAATCCCTCTCCTTGCCTAGGCCTTAGTCTGAGTATGCACACATATTTTTACATATACTATACAAGGGTAAGTTGCTAACCCTTAATTTGACAAGAAATTTTTTCAAATATTTTTTAATTTCTCTTATTTTCCCATGTCTGTATATACATTAGGATCTCTGTAAAATAAACAACAACAAAAAAAAAAAATATTTTCCATTTTTGAGATAATTAATGTTCGCTGTGGCGAACACTGACAATTATGTTATACTATACTATAGCCCGTCATATGACGGGATCAGTAAAATTTTTAGTTTTCCAAATTGTAAAGTACCTTATGAGGCAGGTTAAAAAAAAGGTTTGTTTTTTGGCTGAGAATTATCTTGCAACAAAAAATAATCTACGATTAAATTTAAAGTTATCACATAAGTACCTAATATATTATTTAAGCCAAATATAAAAGAAAATAATTTACGTAATATCTAAGATCAATGATAAAACGTATGAAAATAAGGCATGATTTAAATAATTTAAAATAAGAAATGATTCAATGAGATAGTTAAAGGAATGACGTCATAATGCTAGAAAAATTGTTATTTTTAATTATTTAATATGTGATAAATTGATAAATTGAATCACCTGCTCTTAACCGGAATAAGAGATTTGAAAAAAAATTTTCAATTTTACAACTCCTCTTCAACCTTCACTCAAAATACGTGTTCTGCAAAGATCGGTCGATTTACTTGAAAAATTGAAATAAAAAATAAGTACCTAACGTATTCTGCAAAGATCGGTCGATTTACTTAAAAATTGGAAAAAGAATTTACCAAGTATCTAAAAATTTATTATTTAATTTTATTTAATTTAATTTATTAAAAATTTATTATTAAAAGTATTTAAAATAATCAAATTTTGAAAATTTTTTCCTCAAAATGTTGTTTTTGATTAAGAATCAATTTGTTGAGTTACGATCCCCTCGCCAAATTTCAAACGCCACGCTGCAAGCAAGCCACGCACGCAAGCTGCAAGCACGCCAATTTCGCCAAATGTGGTTGAAGCACCAACAAGATCCATGATTAGAAACAGGAGAGTGGGCTAAGAAGAGGAGTTGAAAAAATAGGAGTTGAAATAATGGTATTAAAAGCTCGAAAAGAGGGGAAGGGGTCGATTTCGAACGTTTTAAAGAATTTATTTTTCGCTGTGATATGAAGCATATTTATACCAATTTATTTTAGAATCGGATCTATAGTTTAGAAGATAAACATTACTCGCTTTGATTTTTGCTAACTATGGATGCCTCTATCCATTCCAGGTCCAACCGCTTCATAAAATCGAGGACAGACGTACAGATAACTTAGGCTATTATTATATAGGGGATAGTAGTTATAAATATACATGTCCGGTATAGCGGCCAGACTTAGCCAAATTAAGGGTTAAAGAAGCAATAATCGAAAATGTGATTACCCGTGTAACATGGCAATCCATCTGTGTCGTGTAGTTATTAAGGATCACGGTAACTAACTACATTTAGACCTGCCTTATTTTTGAAAAAAAAAAAAAAACTGCGGATAGGATTTCTTCTAAAGTTAGAAATATAGTTGGTGGCAGACAAGAGAATTTTTTTTATTTATTAAACGTAAACTTGTTGAATAAAAGTCATTACGATATAAGAGGTTTTAAATTTCAGGAAGAAATCATTAATTTATTGTATTATTTTCTTCTTACATTATTGAATGTTTTTTATACTTTAAATTTAACTCATTACTTTGTACTGTATACTGTACTACTTAAAAACACTTACAATTTTATAAAAAAAATGGAATTTATTTATTTACTTTATGGCATTTAGACAATCGACCCGTATTAATCTTTGAGTTTGAAAATGCTTATTCTAGAGCAGTGTTTCTCAAACTTTTTATATTACGGAACCTTTTTCTTGTCACATGTATCGGAACGGAATACTTGAATAGATATTACTTAAGGAGCAACTAAGGGCGTATTATTTATTGCTGATTAGACATAAACATAAAAACTAAACAATATAAAACAATGTAAAAATGTAGATAATGCAAGAGGTGACGTGGAAGCTAATTTTTTTTTATGAAATGATACAAATAAATTGATACATTGATGATGATGGAAGTAGTGGCTTTGTTTTTGACTGTCATAAAGTTCTTTGAAGTTTGCTTGTATTGAAGAAATCTTTATCCTCGTATCATTTGTTATCCTATTCTGGTGTGAGTACCATAGTGCTAGTACCAGTGGAGTACAATATTCTGGTACTCTAATTAATCCTATTTTGGTATTCAGTTTTCATTAAGGAATTTGCAGAGAAGCCAATTTCAAAAATATAGGTCGTTGCAAATAGTAACAGCAGAGACAGAGACTTTTCTGATAATAATGTATGTTCTTTCAGACGACACCAGAATTCTTACACTGATACTGTTTAATAAAGTGATGTTATTGGACTATCCAATCGTACTTCTCTTCATCCTTTAACCCTTTCGTGGACAGTGGGAAGATTACTTTCCACCTACACGGTCTCACAAAATACACCTGTGGGAAGCGTAAAACCCATTATAATATATTGGTTTTGTTATTGAAACGACGGGAAGACTGATTCCCGCTTCGGTTTTGCGCTGTCATCAAATGTTCGATCGATTGAATAAAATTAGCAGCTCTGTTTGGAAAGTTTGGGAACGTGGAGTGAGAAATAAATGGCCCACGAAAGGGTTAAGTCATGAAATTTCATTGGCTTATTTCTTGAAATTCTATTGGACGAATCTGTGAAATTTCATTGGTTCTCCTGGTTTTGGATGAATCTCTCAGATTCACAAAAGCACTCATTTCATCTCTCGTCGCTGGAGAATACGGATGTCCCTGGCCATAAAAATATGTGTTTTTCTAAACTTCCTCCCTTCTAGATTTCTGTGTCATGAACTCACGAATGAACCCTACTATTTATTTCTTTCATCTTTTAGCTGGTTATTTGTCCGATCGTTGTCATTAGCTTACTGTTAGAGATCTCTGGATTAGAGGGCTTGGCCCATAGAATTCAGCTGCACTAACGTCTTGAAGGACTTGAAATCCGATGTCAATTCATAAAATTGTTCATATTCCTTCGAAGAAAAACAAAATTTTTCATTTATGATAAATGGTGTTAAAAAGTTTCTCGAGGAACTCCCGGAGGATCGTTACAGAACCTTAGGATTCTGTGGGACACACTTTGAGAAGTAACACGATTTGAGAGTTTGAGTACGATTCATCTCATAGAAATGACCAGAGAATATTTAATAAAATATTCTCTGGTCATTTCTATGATTTGACCAGAGAATATTTTATTAAATATTCTCTGGTTGGACAGTGTGACAGCTAATAAAAATGAACTTACCATAAAGAAACTGTAACCAGACCAAAGGTCACCCCATCCGTCAGGACAGTCTGGTATATCGGTACTTTGACTGTGAATTGCTATGACCTGTGGGAAATTATTTATTAGAATATTAAATATATATATATTTATTATATACACTTATTATATATACATCCATATTGAGTGTTGCTTAAAATTAGCCATTTCTGCGTACAACTATTTGCTGAACATGAAAACTTATCCCCAGTCATGTCGCATTCTTGTGTTGCAACGTGACTGAAGTTTCTCATGTTCACATTCAGTGGCTGAAATGCGAAAGATACCTATAATGAATTTGTTTTCCTTTGATTGTTTCGATATTGTTCTAGGTACGAATTCGACCAGAACAAGGACACTTGACAAGAACTGAGTTGTTTTGGAAGAATATCACAAAGACAACTCTTAGCTCATTCAGATCCAGCATTTAAAACAACTCTAAATTCGTTCTGATTGGATGCTAGCATTTACAGGTTTTGAAGTGATATTTAAGCTTCGTTTAAATAATTTTAATAGGACTGAGGATGAGAATAAACTGGTCAGATGAACAATTAAAATTAGGAATTATGCTCTTTAACGCATCGCATGCGGGTCTATTTCGTCTCTGACTTGCGCTTGCAGCGGGCGTTTTTTGACTTGCTTTTAAAAAAATCTACTAAATGCATACTTTTAAGTGACCTGCGCTTCAGTGATAGTCTACGATAAACGTTTAAGTAAGTTTCCTGTATGCAATGTGCTAAAATGCACAAAAGGATAAAAAGCAAATTAAATTACGTTAAAACTAAAATGAGGGTTAAGACTGAATCTTTTATCCCTAAAGCGACTTATTTCTCATTTACGATTAATTTCCTGATTTTACCTATTCATATTTCATTTATATAGAGAAGTTACTTGCCTATCTTAGTCAAATGTAACTATTTGCTTCAGGTATTTAATAGTCTAATAATCAGTTCATTGATATAAATGATGTAATGGAGAAATAAAAAGAATAAAATCTATATCATACAATCTGAAACTCCTTTTGATGGAGTATTTCTTAACTTCTTACACTTTTCTGCAGGCATCCGTTTGGTTTGGAGAGCTACGGTCTGCTGTTTTGCTCACGAGGGGTAATAAGATCGGGACCTACTGTTTAAAGCCAATTCCGAACGGCTATGAACATTCATACCCCCGGGGGGATTCGAACCGGCCAATTCCGGTACCGAAGAACAGCACTATACCATTCGGCCATCGTTTGGCATCGTTCTGCAGGCATCCAGTGCCTCGTGCAAATTAAAATTGGCCTTCCACTTTTACAAACTTTATGCTTGGTTATACTTTGGCTGATAATTATTTCGCCGTCCACATGCTGTGCACCATTTTACCCCCTACTAGTATCGGCCATGACACATCTATAAAAAAAAGTGTACAGATTAACTGTACGGCAACGATGACATACCTTTTAAAGATAATTCTTTTGTTTGACCTAACATTATTTTCACTCTAACGAAACATTTTACATATTTATTTTAAATGAGCGAAATACAAAAAACGATATTTATAAATTTTATTTTATTTTCTTTAGGGTACTTAACTACCATTTCTTCTTTTAACGAATCATTAATTTCTCCATCTGTTCCTTTTAAAGTTTACGAAGTTCAAACAGTTCAGAGCATCGCTGCATAAATTGTCATACATATTACAAAATGAAGTAAACGTATTTATGTTGAAGGTAAAATAAACTTTAAAATATTTACTTGTGTCGAGGATTCGCAGACAGAACACCTGCTGATGAATTTTTTTATGTCCCTTCCGACAATTGGGGCCATATCCATGGGCATACTTTCTGGAGTGCTCAGCCAGTAACTGTAATCACTGCGAGATGCTAAATGACACACATTGTTCAAATTGCAGAACATGAAAGGCATGGTACTGAACTTT
Source organism: Pardosa pseudoannulata (assembly GCA_032207245.1). NCBI lineage: Eukaryota > Metazoa > Arthropoda > Arachnida > Araneae > Lycosidae > Pardosa > Pardosa pseudoannulata. The sequence continues at coordinate 12,151,270 of CM063498.1, forward strand.
CTCAAACAGCTACCCGGGCTTCCTACACGAACATATAAATAAAAACATAAATACATTAAATCCATAATTTATGCAATGCAAACAAATAGTTTGGTCATAGATTTAAACGCGAGATTTATTTTAAAATTTTATTAACAATCTTTGAAAATATTTTTATTTCAACATTTTTTTTCGAAATTTAGTACTTGTACCTACTGTCTTCGTGAAGTACTAGAACATGGTAGATTTAGTTGTATTTTTATGTTTGCTGTTTCTTAGTTGAGAATTCTTATATGTGCAGGCAAAAATTCTTTACATTTGAGAGGAAAAAACATGTAAAATCCGCTACACGTTTTTACTTGTCATTCCTGAAATGAAATATGGAAGGAGCTTAGTGATAACGTGCAGCACTAATGTTCTCTAAGTGACCTTTCTCCACCTAGCCAAATTTAACTGGATTACCAGTGAAATAGGTGTCGTGTAGCGCAAGAAGCTCACATCGATATCAAATTCAACCTCTAAAGCTTTAAAAATTCAGTTGTTCTCAGAAGACGCATTTTTCTAAAAATATAAATCTGATATAATTTGTTTTTGTAACAAACCTAGATCTTGTCCATGGGCTCTTTCGTTTCCTTGGATATAGAGCAGGGAATACCCGCTCCACATAAGTTCTGTTCCACCAGGGCACTCAGGAACTATCACATTTTGACTGTGACGGGTGTAAAAGAATCCCCTCGAAGGTGCAGGCGTTCCAGGATATCCTCGCTGTCCTGGAGAGCCTGGGGAACCCGATACTCCTGGGAACCCTCTGAGTCCTAGGGAAATAAAAATAAAAATATTTTAAGCCAAAAATTTTAGTGGCTAAAAGTAATGACAGTTTCTTTGGAACATTTGGGGCTCATTATCTGAACAAGACAATGCTTTCAAAATGTTTTAAAAAAAGAATCAAACCGTCTAATCCTCTGTCTCCAATAATTCCTTTTATTCCTGGTGCTCCATTATATCCGTTAATGCCAGGAAATCCAGGACTGCCTTTTACTCCCGGTTGTCCATCAAATCCTTGATCTCCATATGGTCCTCTTTCCCCCGGAAGTCCTGGTAGGCCTGGTGGTCCAAAATCTCCTGGATAGCCAGGGATAGGTTCGAAGTAATCATGGGAATCGCCAGGTCTACCCTTCCTGCCTTTATAAACATACGAGAAAACAAAGTATTTCAATATGATAGCAAAGCTGGCGATTTAATTTAGATGACATAGCATGGTACCACACAGCATATAGTTAATATTTCGTCCCATTCTTGTTTAGTTCGTTCAAAATACGTCCCACTCTCGGAAGTGAAGTCCCATTATTGTCATCGACTAACGTAAATTTAACTAACATGTTCAAAACATGTTCAAAACTGTTGACCTATCTTACGTAAGATAGGTCAACAGTACTGGGGATTACAAAGAACATATGAAAAGAACAGTAATTTAACCCTTTGCCTGTGGAATATATTTGAGAAAAATGTGTCAAAAATGTAGATTTTTTTCTTTAATTTTGTGAATTATTATCATCAAAATGTTATTGCGTTGTTATTTAGATTGAATAAAAACCAAAATTTTCGCTTTTGCGGTGTTACAGGCAGGAGGTTAATCTCATTAAATATTCTTTGATATAAAAAAAAGTTTTATTGAATATATATATTGAGGTACTCTCAATCAAAAATCCGTATGTGTTACCATAGCGCTAATAGTTCTCGCTTTTTAAAAATAACCACATTTTCTATTTTTGTTTAAATATTGTACCGGAAGGAAAACTAAATATATTTAAGAATTATGAAAAACTAACAGGTGAGAAGGAATGTAAAACAACTAACCATAAATTAGATAATTTGTTAAAATCTAAATTTTACAACTAAACATTTCGATCGACAGTTCAAATTTTAACAAATTGTTTTCCAAAAAGTAAGTACTCCGTTAGATCTACACGATAAATCAAAAATCGTATTTTATATTTGGAGTATGTACCAAATTGCATGAAAATAAATTGCTGACTTTTGAACGGAAAATCTTAAGAAAAATATTTGGTGCAGTTCAAGAGAATAATTTTTGGAGATCTTTATTCAATTTTGAAATTTATAAAAAATATAAGCAACCTCATGTTGTTAAAGTCATAAAAATCAATAGACTGCGATGGCTTGAACACCTATTCCGATTCGATGACATAAACCCAGTAAAACAGCTCACTTTCACTAATCACATGGGGCAGAGGAAACGAGGAAGACCGCCAATTAGGAGGCTTGACTCTGTAGAGAGGGACTTAACCACAGTCAAAAGTTGAAACTGGAGGAGTCTTGCAGCAGATAGGAACGGCTGGAAAAAACTGCTTGGGACAGCCTTGGCCTGTAACAGGCTGTAGTGCTTTACAAGAAGATTTGGAGCATGTTCTAGGTAATCATGAACCATCTTGTTTTAATATGCTATTAAGCTGTGAAGTAGATCAACGTATCTAGTTTCTAAATAGATTATTAAAATTGCGAAAAAATCTTGCAGAGTGGAAATTGGTTTTCTGCGATTGTATACTGTTTTCCAAATTAGTAGGAAAAAATATAAAAAATGTGTTGAAAATTTTAAATTTTACGAAATTAATATTTCATTTGGTATGAATAGTTTTTGCAGCTTTATAAAGGAAGAAAAATAATTTTTGTAAAATTGTATTTTTACAGGGTAGTTTGTACTTAAGAGGGCTTGTGAATTTAGTCTTGAATATAAATTTCTAAATGATGAGGATTGAATTTTTTTCATTCCTTTTCTTGCCAAGCTAGTTTCATTTACGATGTAGCTAAAAATTAAGAAATAAATTTTTAAAAAATTGTAAGAAAAAGTATGAAATTTGGAACAATTTTACATTACTTATCCAAAGTATAATTACCGTCCTAGGTACAGATGCATTATAGACGCCGTGTTTTTTTTTTTTTGTCGCCAAATTTGGCGATCTTCTGGTGGTTTTTATGGGGCGATGAGTGGGTTAGTGTGTTTGCCTTGACTTTAGTGGTGGGGTATGGCAGGTCCAATGTGTTCTTACACCCAATTGGTGCACGTGATTTCTGACGTCAGTATTCATCAGTATTCGAGAAATTTGCATCTTAGTTGTTCTTTTGATTTACAGTCGCCTAGTCAGGTTTTATTTTGTTTTTGTTCTTATCATTCTCTGGGATTTAGTAATTTTGTTTTTGTCCTTATCATTTTCTGGGATTTAATTAATTTAGTTATGACGGATGAAGTTATTTCAGTTCTTACTATTTTTGAAATTCTTAAAAAGTATCAGGATATTCTAAATCAATCAGGATGCTTTGGTTTGGAACATTTTCGTTTTGTTCTTATTTTCTGGGATTTAGTAATTTAATTATGGCGGGTGTAGTTATTTCGGTTCTTACTATTTTTGAAATTGTTAAAAAATATGAGGATATTTTTAGGTATGAGGTAGGTGTTGCATTTCATTCTAAACTCCAAATGTGTGGGATCAACGGTATTCCGAATCTGATTTTTTTTTTTGGTCAAAAAGAATTATTTCAAAGTTTTTTAAGGGAGGTAGGAGTGTTGAAGAATGTGGAGCTACCCTTTCGCCTTAATTTACGCAAAAAATGATAATTAGTATGCTAATTTTATTTTAATAATGCTTTAAATTGTTAATCTGTATTTTTTATCCTTTAAAGTTTAGTTTTGTTGATGTTGTGTCTCGAATATGCCATGTTACCGCCGCCAAGTTTTTCTACTTGGCGATTTTTCAAAACAAGCGTTATTCTGTTGGTCGTACATTCCGAATATCTCAAATATTGATTTTATGGTTTTCTGGGCCTATCTCATGTTTATATCGTTCATTATACGTGCAAGGGGTTTCTTCAATTCTTAATGTTCATATACTAATATATCGATTTTAAATCTTTGGTAACTTTCTGATGTTACTTTTTAAAATTTATATAAGGCGATTTCACGCAATAGGGCAAATTCTCAAATTATGACAATTCTGGCTTTAGTTTCAAACGGAAGGGCAGTTTGTTGTTTTTCTATTGGCTGTTGTAAACATGAAAACGAATGGGAAGGGCATTATAGTAGTTCGTGACGTTGCGACAAATTGCCTTATTATCATTTGTATAAAGTAGTTGTAATAGTTGGATCCACCTCATGTTTATATTCAATTCCTGTTATATTCATTTCGTGTCATTATTACACGTGGAAGGGATTTCTTTTACTTCTTAATATTCATATGTTAATATATCGATTTTAAATCTTTGATAACTTTCTGATGTTACATTTTAAAATTAATATTATTATCTGTAAAATGTAGTTGTAATACTTGGATCCACTTCATGTTTATATCACTTATTACACGTGGAAGGGATTTCTTCACTTCTTAATATTCATATGTCAATAGATCGATTTTAAATCTTTGATAACTTTCTAATGTTACATTTTAAAATTAATATTGCTATTTGTAAGAAGTAGTTGCAATAGTTGGACCCATCTCATGTTTATATCGCTTATTACACGTGCAAGGGGTTTCTTTAATTCTTAATGTTCATATATCAATAGATTGATTTTGAATCCTTTCTGATGTTACATTTTAAAATTAATACTGTCATCTTCTGAGACAACAGAAAATATAGCGTTAAAATTATCTTGCGAGTAGATTTTATGCATATATTCATTGTTTTGTTCGGAACTTCGAAGCACGACTTTGGTATAAGCAAGGAAACAAGTTTGAATAAACCAGTAAAAGAGACTGGACTATCATACTACATATAAAGATACGGTTGGTAAGAAACCCTCAATTATAATACATAAAACACGTGAATTAAACCAAAGATATTTGCACGGTTAATTTTCAATCTGGGTCTGATATTAATATTATTCAGCGTAGAAAATTTGAACACATTAAGCGTAATTGTTCAACCTAAGTTAACTGTACATACATCTGGTGTATTCACTATTAATGAATTCTTTCTCTTCTTTTTTATTTTCTCCAAAGGGCCCCTTAAATTGAAAGCACATTGTATCCTTCTTGCACCTGCAGAGAAATGGATGTAGTTTGTGGTTGGCTGATTAGTAGGTACTCCGTCTAGGAGAAGGTAATTAGTGAGTGGCTGGGAATGAATGTGGTCTTGCTAGAGGGGGAAATTTAGGTAGCAGGGTAGTAATTTTCATTTTTACTTGTTAACTTTAAAGGAAATCTTCGCTTTAGGTCTTTAAGGGGCATTAGTGCACTTTCAAAAATTATTTTAAGTACATACAATAAGCATTGTAATTTTAATTTAAATTTTAGAATACAATTTAAAGCATATTCAAGAAAGCAGAGTCTTTTGAACTGATCATCTAATTAAATTTTAATATTTTAGATTTCTTTAAACTTTTTAACCTTTTGCCTTAAAACAACGTATGGGAGACGAGATCGTACTGTTGTGCCTAAAATGAGAACCTCGTATCACACACGTGATGATACTGTCTGGCCAAAAGTGAAAAGCTCGTGTCAGACATGTTATTGTTTTTAGGCGATATAGTTTTCGTTTTTGCGTTATTGTTTGTTACGGTTGCAATATAAGAGTTGGTCGTTTATTCTTAGGCGTAATTGTAGTAGAGTATTATATTATATGCAGGGCCGTAACTAGGTCCTTTAGCGCTTGTGGCAAAAAACTGGTCTGCGCTCCTACCACCATAATTAGTGAGAAAATATCTAAACGTTATTGTTTTCTATCATATATTCAGAATAAACTAGCAAAATATTTTGCTAATTCTTAAAATGTTCCTAGTACATTAATTTTTAATTTTTCTTCTATTTTTACCTTATTAATACTTAAAAATATTTTTGAACTTTTTTGTAGGTATTATTTTGCTGATGAACTGAATAGTTTTTTGAGGGGAATATTTCTTATTTGAACACTGAATTTTCATAGAAAATTGATACATTTCTAAATTTAAATTTAGTTTTAATAAGTTTAAAATTTAAAACGAATACTCGGATTTGTATTAAGGCATATTAGGAATGCTTGGTAAACATTTTGCAAGAATATATAACAAGTTTAGTCTCTAGAAACATTTTAAAAAATAAGAAAATTCATTAAAAAAATAATTTATAAACACATTGGATTTTATAATAAAAAAAATTTATTTTTCAACTTTTCCTTATTTCTCTCGGAGCGAATCGTTCTCTTTCGGACTTCATTTTTTTCATCGTGCGGCGCCCCCAAGATTGATGCACCAGTGGCAGATGCCACATTTACCAAGACCTAGTTACGGGCCTGATTATATGCAAGAAATAATTAACTGTTGGTACTTAAAAAATTCTTAAAAAAATCTAAAAATTTAACCTAATGGCAAAAAAGGAAAATTTATACTAATAACGGTGCTGGAAAGTGTCCTGACTACACCTTAGAAACTGAAACAGATACCGAATGCAAAAAGTGTAAAGTTGCCCCACATGTTCCTGATTGTATCAAGAAATATCACATACTGGAAAATTTTTAATTTCCTGTCATAGGTTTAACACAATAACCCTTACAAAATTTTGACTAATATTATACATTATTTACTTATAGGTTATTCACGCAATAAATTCTACATAGAAAATATTTAAACGACTGAAAATTTTTACTTTTGTTTTATAACCAAAAACATAGAAATAATATTATGTGAAATAAAAACATTAATAATTTTTTTTAATAAAAACTTATAGGTTATTCACGCAATAAATTCTACATAGAAAATATTTAAACGACTGAAAATTTTTACTTTTGTTTTATAACCAAAAACATAGAAATAATATTATGTGAAATAAAAACATTAATAATTTTTTTTAATAAAAAGTTATAGGTTATTCCCGCAATAAATTCTACATAGAAAATATTTAAACGACTGAACATTTTTACTTTTTCTATATAACTTAGAACATAGAAAAAAATATTATGTGAAATAAAAACATTAATAAATTTTTTAACAAAAATGAAACTTATAAGGTTCAAATTCACGCAATAAATTCTACATAGAAAATATTAATGTCCACTGGTTGGTTTGCTCTCAATTTATCCTGTGATGAAACTGCTTCTGGGTACGACGCATGAGAAAAGCTTTCATCGAAAGGGGCACAATCGTCGCTCGATTCATAAGGCAAGAGGTTAAAAATCTTTATGACTTTTTCAAATATTAAGATTTTTGTTGTGGAAATTTGTGTTCGAGATCCATTAAAGCCCTTTTACAAGACTATGTACGGATTTTTACCTATCTCTGAAATTATGTTTCATAAATTTTTTTTACTGGCATAGTGAAAAACAATGAAATTTAAAAGTTTCTTTTATATGTTTTCATATATGAAAATAAGAAATTATAATTTCATGCATATAATATTAGTAATTCCGTGTACAATTTCATTCTATGCATTACAAAAAACATATATAAAAACTTAAGATTATAAACTGAAATATTAAAATGTCTGAGGATTTTTAATGTATGGAATTCAAGGAAAAATAAATATTCGGGAAAAAGTCATTAAAAAAACCCCTATAAATAAAATCCTATGCGTAAATGCACAGATTTTTCATTTCGTATGCACGTGTAAAAAAGGTTAAAACAATAATTTGGGACAATAATAATAATAACCCTTAATTTGACAAGATGTTTTTTCAAATATTTTTTAATTTCTATTATTTTCCTATGTCTGTATAGACATTAGGATCTCTGTAAAATAAACAAACAACAACAAAAAAAAAATATATATCATTTTCCATTTTTGAGATAATTAATGTCCGCTGTGGCGAACACTGACAATTATGTTATATACTAGTTATAAATATACATGTCCAGTGTAGCGGCCAGACTTTGCCAAATTAAGGGTTAAAGATCGTGTTTGGCGTTTCATACTCCTTTAAACAGGTATTAAAAGTTGTACTTCATTGCATCCATTTATCTATTTTGTTAAAATAGATATGTCCTTAAAAATGCATTTGCAGGAATCTTTATCATATTGATTTGGGAATATGTGACTAGAAATAAAGATCTACCAGTCCAAAATATTAATTTTTTTTGACTGCTTAGTTATCCTGACATGCATAAAGCTTGGCCGACTTTAAATGTGAAGCAAATTTCATTTATGTATGGATTTCTTCAATTATCTATTTAGTATAGTCATTAATTATAGTTATTTAGTTATAGATGTTTTTAATTCGAAAATTATTCATATTGTGTCTGAGGAGGAAAACGATACTATGCACATATCTATATTAAGGGAAAGGTACCTCTGAAAATCGATTTTTTTTCTTAAATCATAGAATAGTATTTCAGAAACATTTTAAAACAAATCCCAATGAAAAATTGCTTAAGTTATGAGGAAATTAGCAAACTAAGTGCAAAGTTGCAGTTGAAATTTCATCCAAATAAATTTCGAATGAGTATTACTTTTTTTCTTAAGGCAATTCTTTAACTATTTTGATATACTGTACCTGCTATCTAGATTAAATTTTAAAGGAAGCCCACAGTAAAATTTTATACTGCATGAGTCCTTAAATATTTTTTATTCTACTTTGAAAGACGATTATAAATTTATGCTTTTATTTATATATCAAAACTGCTAATAATAATAACATCAATAATAAAAAAATCAGAGGTTTACTTACCTGGAAGTCCATCAGGTCCTTTAGGTCCCGGAATTCCATATCTTCCTGGCAGACCCGGTTCTCCCTTCAGACCATTAAAACCAGCTGATCCTGGAAATCCTCTGTCTCCTTTTAATCCTGGTAAACCAGGGAAACCGTCTTTACCCTACGAAAAGGAGAATGTTGAAACTGCTTTTTATGCTGTGGCATAAGTGCTAGATTTAACTCTTGATCACTAAAATTTATACTCAAACAGTATGGTTTGCATTCTACAATAAAGACATTGCTTTTGTAAACTACAGGATATGTGTACCAATATGATACAGGTATAGTAGAGATCTTATAAGCATGTTTACGAAATTTTGGCGTCTTTTTATAATTTTGGCAAGGTTATTGCACATGCAAAACTGATTATAAATATGATTTTCAATTTTTGCTTCTTCCCTTAGTTCCTAAACTGTAAATTTTATTTATTTTTCAACATTGCATGTCTTTTTTTTTTTTTTTAAATTTTGAGATTTTTGAGTTGCTAAAGACCTACACTGCATCTGTTCCATAAAATATAAATTTCATTAACTTAAAGTGTGTTTATGTGTTGATTTAACCCTTAATTTGACAAGATGTTTTTTCAAATATTTTTTAATTTCTGTTATTTTCCCATGCCTGTATAGACATTAGGATCTCTGTAAAATAAACAAAAAAAAATATATATTTTCCATTTTTGAGATAATTAATGTCCATCGTGGTGAATACTGACAATTATGTTATATGGTAGCTATAAATATACATGTCCGGTGTAGCGGACTTAGCCAAATTAAGGGTTGACTATTCGATGGATATATCAAATTGGAAAATTTTTTTTTTGCATTTATTTAAAACAAAACACAATACAAAACTTAAATTCATAGGTAGCTTCAGCGAATTTAGCAAAGTATACGAATTTTTTTATTGCAATATTAAATTTTAGCTAAATCTAGATATTTAAATTATTGCTCACAATACTACTATGAGAGGTTCAATGAGTATTAGCATCATTAAAAAAAATTTAATTATTGTTTTCATCTAAACATCATTTTGCTGTATTCTAATTACATCACAAAGTAAGTAACATTAGGTTAACCTTAGCCATTCGTTGAAAATATAAATACATAAATAACTTCAGTAAAATCTACGAATTTTTTTAATTTACTGGTAAATTTTAGATAGATCTAGATAATTAAATTTTATTGCTCATAAAATTGTCTCTCTCTCTCTCTCTCTCTCTTTTTTTTTTTTTTTTTTTTTTTTTAAACTTTTCTGGAAGAACATTTGACAACAGTAAATATTAATAGACTAGGCCTGCATTCCGAGACATAAAAATATCTACGCTAATACACTTACTGGTAAACCAGGTGCACCGGCAGGTCCTGGTGTTGCAAATCCGGGAAGTCCTCTGTCGCCTACTACTCCTGGACTTCCTGGATAACCCGGTTCCCCAGGCAATCCTTTGGAGCCATACAAGCCGCCAATCCCTTTAATGAAAGAGTAAGAAATTGTGTAATAAAGAATTATACAGAAACTGATAAAAAGAATCGTACTGGTTAAGATTTTGGGAAGTACTCATTATTAAAACATTATTTATGTTCTAAAGCAGGAAATTACAAACTTATGTTAAAAAGAAGAAATGAAAATACAAGCACCAAGTTCCAACTGAAAATTTTATACAGTAAAACCTCGGTATAACGACCCCTGTGGGACCAACATCATATGGTCGTTGTAACGAATTGAAAAAATAATAAAAAAATTGAGCAAAGAAATGATGCAACAGTACATACTTAGAGAACACTTCTATTTATTGTATTTCCATTACTGAAATTTTGAAAAAAAAGTCTTTGATTGACGCCTGTTTCAAGTTCATTTGGAAATTTTTCATTACCACTGATTCCATATCCGTTAGATTTTGAAGGAAATCTTCAGAATTAAATTGTCCTTCAAAATATTGACGCAAGGCATTGATTGCATTGAAGGCTTTTTTTTCATTCACTTTTTCAAAAGCTTGGACGATTTCTTTTCCGTTGTCGGAATCACATATTTTTTCATTTCCGGTAATACGGGCAATAAAACCGTCTTCATTTAAATTTTCTCCGCAGCACTGTAAAGTTTCGTCTACCGCAACAAATTCATCAAAAGATAATTGAAGATTTAGTTTTCCAGTTTTCGTCACGCCCCCTCCCCTCCTTTAAGCAAACACAAAGAGAGAAGTATAGGTTTCTTGAAGTTGCACCATAGTACAATAATTTTGAAATAGCCCACTTGTTCATGAGTTCTGCGGACTAAAATTGGCGGTCGTTCTAACGAAAAATAATACTCTCGGGGTCGTTGTAATGATTCAATATTAACATTATTCACATGGTAAAATAATTGGGACTTTTTAAGATGGTCGTTTTAATGAAGGGGTCGTTGTATCTTGGGGTCGTTAAAAAGAGGTTCTACTGTATAATGTTAGCAATATAGATGTGGTTACAACTTAAAGTTAAAATAGTATTAATTTAAAGGTTAGGAAATACTAATTGTTTTAAAAGTAGGTTTATTGAAAATGTTCCAAGCGAATTCCTTTTATGTATGATACGATCATGTTTGTTTATAGAATACCTTTTAGACTGTAGAATAAAACTTAATTGTTATTGTTAGCATGTACTGAAAATATAATAAGAAAAATTAATAATAGTTAAAATAACCATTTCTTTTAATACGCAATTCCTATAGATATTTTAATCATGGAATGCACAGATTTTGCTGTTCAAAATATATTAATTTCACTAACTTTTAATTTATCCTCTACAGTCTACAAGGCAAATAGTCGATAAATTTTGAAGGCAGTGACAGTTAAAATGCACCTGCAGTTGTTTTAAGTGTATAATGAGAAGTTTTGTTTTAAAAAGTGTTTTAAAACAAAACTTTAAGTAGTTATTAGTCACAATTGAATTGGATGTTGGGGTGATAATTACATTCATTATAAAGAGATAGATATTGAAATCTTTAGCTTTTTGATTTAGTTATAATTGGGTCGCTCATAATAAAATAAATATTTTTTTAGTCGTCAAAGAGTTTACTAGTTATTTCCCCGATAATGAACATCGTTTACTAATTAACAATTTTAATAATCTAAAATTTTAAAAGTTAATGAATTAAAAGTCATTAATTTGATCGATGGACTTAATCGCATTGGCTTCTGAGCAACAAAATTCAATGAGATAGAAATGTCGAATTTTCAGCTAAATTTCAGCTAGTTGAAAATCCTTAACTATTGAGGGATTAATTGCCCATAGATATAAATGCCCCGTGTCTAGGTGGTTTTGGGTTAATTAAGTAAAAGTATATAATTCTATTACAAAACTCTACACTAGTTAGATTCGTCAAAAGAGCAAGGAATACAATATTGTCACGAAGATTCGAATGAACACACAGTTTAGCCTAACAGACGAATTTATTAAAGCAAAGTAGCAACTCGCAACTTTACAAGATCGAGAAGTTGCTTACAACTAGTGGGTATCAGCTTTTATACCCGAACAGAATATTCGAGAAATAACTAATTTACATAATAAAGAAAGATCTAGAATGTTCGAGAACATAAGGCAACAATAAATAACATTTTTAAATTAAAAATCCATACTTTGGATCAACCGCCACGGCGATCATCGAACCACAAATTTTGGGTCTGGATCTCGTGCTTTGGCCATTTGGCCACTGAGCTCGTTGGCAATGTTTTTTTATGCGGCAATATTCGAATGGAATACCTTTGTGTTTTAGTAAACATCGCCAATAATTTCGCTAAAATTTGCCAAGGAGCACTCTATTTTTAAGTATTACCGTCCATTATCAACTTAAATGTCAGAGTTTAGATAAGCATCAATAAATGTTGGACTACCTGGAGGTCCTGGTGTTCCCGGCTGACCCTTTTCTCCAGGCTGACCCGGAAACGAATATCCTCTTGATCCTTTTCTTCCCGGTACACCGTCGAAACCGGGATTTCCAGCCTCGCCTTTTCTTCCTGGAACTCCCGGCCTTCCTGTAAATCCTGGAAGGCCATTGTCACCACGCTCACCTTTCGGCCCTGGAAAGAAATTGAGCTCAAGCATCCGTTTCAGTGTTGCATTTGAATGGAATATTAAAATAATAATAATAATAATTCCTGTTACCTGGACCTCCGGGTGAACCCTTGAGTCCTGGAAATCCATCTCGTCCTCGAAGACCTAAATTATAATGACAATAATAATAACAACAGTAAATTTCGATTATTACTGTAAGTAAAAAAAAAGTTGATAGGAAGCAGTGGCGTGCGGTAGGTTTTTATGCAGGGTGTGCAGAGAACATGGAATTTCTAATAAATCTTTAATTATTGAGACATCTGAGTTCTCCATTCTGAAACGGGTTATTTATTATGAATATAAATTTAAAGATTACAATAAATAAAATATTTACCTACGAGTAGTCGAGTTATAACTGTAAAAACAGCTAAACTTATGAGAATTCTACTAGCACTGAAGCAAAAATCATGTCTTTTGTTGTATGGTGTCATATCGGCGTCGAAAAAGCAACGCTTCGGGCTTCCACGAAAAACTTATATGTTCAGCAAACGTAGCACCACATGGCGCCCGCCGCTGCGGTACCTCTTCCGGATGCTCATTGGTACAGACAAACCGAACGTCTATTCCCCGTACATGCGATTTCACTGCACGCTAGCACAATATAACGAACTGTTTCTTGTTCGGTCAATGGATTAAATTATATTTATTAATTGTTTTTAACATTTGGAAATCATATATTCTGCGAAAAACATCTTGACAATTTTAAAAAACAAAACCAGGGATATGGTGTTACAGATATAATTTATATACTGTCTAAGACACAATGAATGGTAAAATTTGGACTGTTCTGTTAAAATTCGTTTCTTTAAAACAAAACAACATTGTTTTTCAGCTAATTATTTCAATAAATATAATACATCACCGAAATTACTTTACTGCACTAAAACATTTCACTTTATATTGATGAAATACTTCTTTCATGAAAACAAAATCTTACAATATATAAATTTAAACATTAACCGTCTGCAAAATCGTATTTACAGTTAATCAGTTAAAAAACCAAAATCGCTTCAGCACATAAGTCCCCGCTCTAATACAACGCTTAATAAACTTTACCTTCGGATGACTCTGACTGCCAAGTGCAGGAAAAATAGCTGCACTTACCTCAGTGCCATAGTATGATGTGCTTCTCCAGTCACCCATACATATAAAGCGTGATTTTCAATTTAGTGCGCAGTGCGTACACATCAGAACTTCCTATGTTCGTTTGCTTTTGAACGCGCTACGTGGTGCAGCACCTAGTACCGCACGCACTGCGGGAATGCAAGCAAGCAAATCAACGTAATATTTGAATATATTATAAATAATACTTATTATATACCATATGAAGATAGGTAGACATAGGTGCAGAAAATTATTGTTCCTCATAATTTTGCCAGGGTGTGCAGTGCACACCCTGCACATATGGACTGCACGCCACTGATAGGAAGATAAATAAGGGCTCATAAAAGTTCAAAACCTTTAAGAGAACATCACCAATAAGCAACTTTCAATGGAAGATCTTTTTTATTTTTCACCTTATTTTACTTTTTATAAATATTACGGGGAATAAGTGAGATTTTCAGCAGTTGTTTTCTATTTTTATTTAATTGGTGTTTATGAATTCATTTGTTTTTTTGTAAACAAGAACTTTTTACATAAAGGGCAAAATGAGAGCTTGTTTAAAAAATTTTTAATTTTTTTCTGACATACTATGAGTATATTGACAACAACACAAAAGTAAATTTCATCAATAATTTTTGATTTTTTGTAAACAATAATTATTACTTCTAATTTTTTACATACTTAAATTTTTAACACTTGGCATGCGGGTATACTTCACCGCCAACTTACGTGTGCAGCGGGCGTTTTTTCGTGAATCGCGCGAAAGTTTAGTTATTCAGAAAAATCGCAGTAAATCGAAAACTACTTTGTTTTTATGAACGAAACTTTTTTATTTTACACTTTAATATATACTGTATGATTATTTAACAATGAAAAAACAATATTTTTACGAAATCACAAAAATAAACGATTTTTAAAATTAAAGTCCGATAATCTGTCAGCGCCTATTTCTTCATCACTATCTTTGTCACAACGGCTCATTTTATCCATTTTGTATTCAACAATAAAAAACCAAGCTTCAAATTGACAAAATACGACTTGTACTTTCTGGAGCTAGGAATTCGATTGAAGACGAAACAACGCAACTAAAAACCGAGTAACTCAACAATCATAACTTGTGGAAAGAAAAAAGGCAAAGCGTTGCATAGCAACGCAAACAACCCGCATATAATGTCACACATATATATAATTATACATATTCAGTATATTTGTGGTGGTTAGCGGGTATCCATCACAAATCTACTAAATACTTATTTTTACGTGATCCGCGCTCCAGTGACATATTGGAAAAAGCGTACAAATGCGTTGCCCGCATGTAAAAAAGTGTTAAAAAGTATCAGAAACATTACGCCAGGAGATAGGATTTTCAAACGATCTAAAAGCGCCTTCACACTATGGTCCACCGCAAGCCATTACCACCGTCTGGAGGGGGTTTGGCTTATCGTGGCCGATTTCGGCAGACGATTTAATAGCCTTGGCGGACGATGGCTTCAGAGGCGGTTTTTCTCCAAAGATCAAAGGCAGCCAGATGCGCAATTAAAGTGCGTAGTAAACCCTACAGACGAATCAATGTGTTGAGCTCATATAGTGGCCCAGCGTGTGGATGCGACCCGTGAACCATCGTTCGAGGTCACCACCAGGAAGTGGTGAACAACTGACCATAGTGTGGAGGCTACATAAAATGATGTTCAAAAATTCGATTTCAAATATTATAGATTCTAGAGGAAATAAACAGTAAAAGTTGGTATAGTTGTAACAAGTCAATAATGTATTTACTGTGAAAATATGAAATCAAGATTTGCAATAGTTTTTTATTTACAGTGCATGTTAGTTGAAAAAACACAATTTTCTGTAAAATGCATTTGAAGTTTTTATAGTTTGCATAAAAGCTACATTAATTAATGCAAAGATTGCATAGTTTTACAGGTTTTAATTCGAATATTAAATTGGAATTTATTTTAAAAGATTAAAAATGTTCAAAAATTTAAAAAAAGAAAAAAATCTCATTTTTAAATGTTTAATTGGTGTATTCTTTTAAAAGAATGGGTAAATTTATTTACGCAAGATGGCCAAACAAATAATATATTCACCTTAAGCTGTTTTCTGTTTCCATTGGTTTATATAAAAGAAATTCTATCGAGTTTAGTTTTAGAAAACACTTTAATAAAATTGACGAAACCCAAGCTTGATCGTCCATGTTCGCTAGTACTACTCTTATCTCTGAAATTGTTTTAATAATGTACAGGGTGTTTCCTATTGAATGGGACAAAATGAATAGCGCAGTGTAACTGCCGCAATGGATTTATTCAGCCGAAACAAATTTATTCTGTAACTACAATTATACAAGTTTTATTTGGCAACAGGGAAAAATTATCGAATGACGAACTCGCCTCTAAAGGCGATGTTAAACAAAATGTCGTTTATGCAGGAGAAAGCGTACTGTGTTTTCGAATATGCAAAAACCTCCTTGGTAACTCATGTGCAAAGACATTTTCGCACGAAATCTCGTAAAGAACCACCGCATCGGCATAACACAAGCAGGTGGGTGAAGCAGTTCCAGGATACCGGCTGCTTATGCAGGAACAAAAGCCCAGGGCGAAAAGAATTCGTGATTCGTTTTTACGGAGTACCCCAAAATCAACGCGACGTGCAGGTGCAGAACTGGCTGTTCCTCTCACAACGGTGTGGTGTGTTTTATCGAAGTGTCTCCAATTGTGGAAGTGTCTCCAAGCCGTACAGATATCAGATGGTCCTGGCAGGGACGTAGCCAGAAATTATTTTCGGAGGGGGACCAAGGGAGAAAGACACCTTTTGTCTGTGAATGATACTTCAATTAATGAAAGGGAAAGCACTGTATTTCCGGAATACAGTGCTGTATTTCCGGCCAGCGGCCCAGCAAGACTTTTATGGTCTCAGTGGTTTTTTTTCTAAGAAAATAACCGTCATGTTCATGAAAAACTAGGCAAATAGCACATACAAACACAGTCGTGGGACTTTGTCTAACTACAAAATAGTCTTTCAAAATTTCGGGGGGGGGACCAGTCCCCCAAATCCCTCCCCCTGCCTACGGCCTTGGGTCCAGGCTTAAAAACCTACTGACAAACCGTTGCGTAAGAATTTCTTTGTGAATGGTTTCGAGAACACACTGGTGTTTACCGATGAAGCCACATTCCACTTATGTGGCAAAGTTAATCGCCATAACTTGTGATTTTGGGGTACGGAAAATGTCCATGTAACATTAGCTTGATTACCGTGTAGACATTTGTCGTGTCACCAGAGAGGCACATATTGAACACCTTGAATAAATGTAAAAACTTGAATAAATGTAGTTTTGAGGTAAATTTGAATTTTCTAAATATATTAATTACACCGTTCACAATCATGTTTCCTTTTTGTCCCATTCAATATTAAACACCTTGTATTTTATTTATCTACAAGAGGTGCTTGAAATTTTAATGTTGTTAAAATATTAGTCTTCAGTAATATGTAGAACTGGACAAGTTCTTATTTACAATTGAATTAGAACCTTATTTGTAAAAGGATGAATGATTTCTTTGGGATATTAACTTTCTAGCTTACTTGAAGATCGTATAAGGCTGAAGTTTTATCCATAAAAATAGTAAAAATATTTTTTTTCTGCACACTTTTATCTCCAGTTACACCTGTTATACATTTAAGCTTAATTAGTAGCTTCATATTTAATTTAGTTTTTGATAACAGTTAGTAAAACGAAATTGAAAAGTCGATGTCTCAGATTTGTTCACGAAATGGATGCACAGGCAAATTATTATTATGTTTTTTTTGTGCTTCAGTTTTGTCTCTTTATAATTAATATTTTTTCTGAATTATCATTTATAGCAAAGTAAAATCTTAATTTAAGTATAAAATTCATAACCTAAGTGCACTATTTGTTTTGTTAAATTTTTCTAAATGTACATGCATTTGTAGTCTTCCCCTTGTCCCCCAGCCATTCAAGCCTCTTATTAGGCTCTCTAAATTTTACTTAACCCTTTCGTGGGCGTTGGGATGATTACTTCCCTCATACATGATCTTACAAAATACACCTGTCGGAAGCGCAAAACCCATTATAATATAATGGCCTTACTATTGTAACGATGGGAAGACTAATTCCAATTTCAGTTGTGCTACTGTCTATTGTTCAATCGATTGAATAGAATTAGCACTTCTGTTTTAAAAGTTTGAAAACGTTGTGTGAGAATTAAATCGCCCACGAAAGGGTTAAAATGATCATGCTGAAAAAAACGATGTTTTTCTACATAACCTAGAATACATTAAGTGAAATAATTCACAAAATTATTTTTTTTCTTCGATTTTCTTATAATAAGTAAGCGAGAGGGTTACAGAATATAATATTATCTAGACAATTATAAAACTTACCATACGAAACAGGATTTACCTTTCGTTCCTTGTGCTCCCGGTAAACCTGGTCTTCCAGACAAACCCTGATTACCCACCGAACCTTTCACCCCAGGATATCCAGGAAGTCCATCGTCGCCTTTGCCGCCTGGAAGTCCAGGAGTTCCAGGAAAACCAGGTTCTCCCTTCGGACCTCTATTTAATTCTACAGTTGGAAGGCCTATTGAAAAACACGATCAAACATATTAGACTACAAAACATATAAATACAACCAATATTTAATTTTCAAGGGGTAGAGTAGAACAAAAGTTGGAAACGATAAAAATTCATCATTAAGCTGGTAAAAGACTTTAAATCTGATTTTTTTTAAAGATATCCAACTTTTAAGAGTATTCTTAATATCAGCATAATAATTTTGTTACATAAAATACAAAAGTCACTAAAATGTAATCAAAAAATTTTTTTGATAAAAATGGAAAATATTTTTAAAAAAATTGAGTCATCCAACATTATTTAATAAAAATGTTCTTAGTGCACTGCTATTAGTCAATTGCTTTCAGATGTTTACTGTATATTTAGCATTTATATAAAAACAAAACTGGGCATCTATTTTTTTATATAAGTATGAATGAAAGGAAAAACATATGTCTCTTTGCAGTTACATTTTTGAATAAGACTATAAAATAGTTATATGAATTCCTTAGATGATAGCTTTTTAAACAAGATTTTACCTTTCGGACCAGGATTGCCTCTCTGTCCTTTTAACCCTTGCAATCCTGAAATACCTATCACTCCGGGGAAACCTTTATCGCCTTTCAATCCAGGTAGACCTATGAAACCTTCTTGTCCTCTATCGCCCTGGAAGAAATACCGTCATTAATTTCAAATTCTATTCATAGAATTCAAAAGAAAAGAACACTTTTTGGGTAATGACTGAAATATTAGCAATGGGTATACAAACATTTCGGCACGTCCAATGATGAATTAGGAGGTCTTGAGTCAGTGATGTAGCAAGCGTAACTGCCTCCTAAAGGTACAAAATATTTTTGGTTTTCCATCCCAAGAAACGTATAGTAATGTAATATATATTTGGAACCATTTGGTGATTTTATGTGAGAGGCAGCCGAGGCATGAAAGCCTTTCTTGTTATTACGCCATTGTCTTCGATTCTAGAGCAAATCAGAGAAGACACACTCGAAGGTTAAAACTCGAATGATCTTATGCTGTTCAGCAAGGAAATCTTCCTTCAGGAGTCACCGTCTACGTGATTAAGACTTCCTGCTGTTTTAATTGTTATTGGCTGTCTTGGAGTAGTGACGTCACAGCGCGGGAACAACAAATCACCAGCTGTTTTAAAGCATGATACGACGCGCATACAGAAAGTAAGTTTCAAAGTGTTTTCCCCTTTAAAGTAAACGTAATAAGCCGTGTTAATTGCGCATGCGTAACAGATCTATGACGTATCAATCATATGCCAGCTTGACAGGTCCCGACTCCTGACAGTAGCGCGGTAACAGTGGTCCGAAATGGAAACTCTAATTCCTTCTCCCGCCGCCTGCAAGGTTCGGTCGACGATCTTGAATGCACAAAGCATATTGCGCCAGTTGAAATTCATCGTCAGCTGTGCCAGGTCTATGAGCCGAAAGTGACACCCGAACACAAAATTCAGCACTTAAAAGCAGCACTGATATTTCTGCTACAGTATCATGATGACGGCGACGAGTTCCTCGACAGGATCGTCACGGAAAATGAGACTTGAATTTAGCACTTTACCCCGGAAACCAAGCAACTGTCAATGCATTGGAGTCATAGTGGATATTCGGTCAGGACCAAATTCAAACAGAAGCTGTCAGTATGGTAAGAAATGTTCACGGTGTTCTGGGACAGGAAGGCTGGTTCCACTTACAGGCGGCAGAGTTCTACGACAGAGGTATGAAAAAGTTGATCCCGAAATACAAGTGTCTCAATTCTGCTGGTGGCTATGTTGAAAAATAGCTGAAACATTGCTGTATGTGTGGCCAATAAATATGTCCCCGAAAGTGTGAGTTCTTTTTTCATTTAAGTAGGGAAACTTACTTTCTGGATGCGTCTCGTACAATACTCGGTATCTCGGTCGAACTAATGTTCAATGCCACTTGCAGCTATCTGTTTGACATAAAATTAATCCAGAACATAATACAAAACTAATGTAAACATTGTGTACGTATTAGCATATCCTCCCCTACAAAGGATTTTTAAAAATCCATACCTGAAATCTACAAAATTGGTAATTTAAAAAACAAAATCAAGTGACAATTTAAAAGAGGAAAGGCGAAACTGAATCTGAGCAGAAGCCTAAATAGTAGTATTTCTGTCATTGTTTTTGGAGATTACTTCTTTCGCTTGTGTGTTTACATTATTTCTACGACGTCTTCCATTCTTTCTGTCTATATTCTTCGTCTAAAGTTAGTAGACCTGTTTGGGTTGACTCTAACAATGGGAAGTCAAGAATTTTTAGGTCTACACCCGCATTATAATAGTCATCAAATTAGTGATTTAACATGGATGGGATGATCTGCTCACAATACACCTATTAAATACAACAACAATAGATTTGTGTGATCAGTATAATTACTTATACCTTTTATTTATTTCAAACTAGCAAGTGTGCCCGTGCTTTGCTAAGTTGAACTTAATGTATTACTTTTAAACAAAGATTTTTTTTCGTGCATAACTCTTCAAATTCGTCATAGTACAGTTCGCGTCAATGGCATATTTATATATTTCTATTATAAACGTATTATAACAATATTTAGTTTTTATACTATTTTATTACTACTGTACGTTGATTAGCAACGTTAATATATCTTGACATATTAAGTGGTAGAATAGGAAGCAGAGGTTTTGACAACAACAGTTCTAGTTTTCGTGGTATTAATAAATGTTGTCGAAAATTAAGGAAATTTGTGACAAACCACAGGGTTTTGTATGAAAGAGTAACTCACATTCATATTGACAACCGTATGAATATAAAGATAACTATATCAAATGACAGGTTTTTATTTGCCCATGAGAGTCACTGAAATTTATGCTTTTTGCTGTTAAAATATTGTTGATAAACATTTCATTGTAATGTAAAAATTTACCAAGAATTAAATTTAAAATTAGTTCTTATATAAAAATGCTATAATTTGCGTCACATAGAAATGAAAGTGAATCACTTTATATCTAAATTTCCAGATCAAATCGAATTGATACTACGCAGACGATGTTTAAATAATATAAGAAATGAATAAATGAGATATTTAAAGGAATGACGTCATTATGATAAAAAAATATCATTTTCATCTATTTATTATGTGATAAATGGAAAATTTTAATCTCCTGCTTTTAACCGAGGAAAACTGCGCTTAAAACAATAAGACGATTTCACGCAGTAGTGCAAATTCTCAAATTATGACAATTCTGGCATTAGTTTCAAACGGAAGGACAGTTTATTGTTTGTCTATTGGTTGTTGTAAAGATGAAAATGAATGGGAAGGGCATTAAGTAGTTCGTGACATTGCGACAAATTGCCTTATTACATGGGATTAACGGAATGACCTTACATTGCTAGAAATATTGCCTATTTCACTTAGTTATTATGCGATAAATTAAAAAGTTAATCGTTTGCATTTAACCGGGGAAAATAATGCTTAGAATTTCAAACGTTAAAAATTTTCAAAAACCTTCCTAGGGATATACCTAAAAATTTCCCAAATATTCACGGCGATTGGATGTATGATTTTTGAGTCTACCGAGTACAGGCAGACAGACACAAATTTATTTATATATATATAGATATTACAGTCAAGATTTATTTGTTACCAAATATCAAACATTTTCATTTTTAGAATTACTTCTGTTAAAATAAAAGTCTGCCATAAAGGACGTGCCAACTTTAGACATAAAAAGAAATATTTTGTGTTAACCGAACCATCAATTAATATCTAAATAGACAGTAAAAATATTCATATCTACCTTTTCTCCGTTCCTCCCGATGTATCCAGGGGATCCATATTCTCCTTTTGGTCCAGGCAATCCACGAATTCCTCTAGGTCCTGGAAGACCTGGAGGGCCAGGAAATCCTGGTGTTCCCTTTTCACCCGGTAAACCTAAAGACAAAACAAAATTATACTAAATCCCCAAATATTTAAAATCCTAGGGAGCCTTAAGCGTTACGGTTTATTAAAGTTTTAATTCTAACTAATTCCGTTGGGAATTAATCGTCCGAATTTGCAGAAGACCTAAATTTTGTAGAATCTTAAAATGTGGATCTGATTATAATATAATAGTTTTAAATTATACTATAAAATAATACTATAAAATGTAATTTGATTATGTATATTCGACTGAAGCACCTGACTTAATTACCATCTTGAACTGTATTATTCCTCATAAACCATTTATAGAGATAGGTACTTGGAAAATTTATGATAAAAATAAAAAAGCAAAATCTAATCATTTTTCTTTCTTTAGCTCAAATAGTTTTTATTAAAGAAAATTAATAGCAATAAAATGATTGTTTTGCTTTAACTCTCCGAGTGCAACACATCTAGAAAAAAATTCTCCAAAATGCGCTAATATCAGTGGCCAAAGAGTTCTATGATTTTTACCTTCACCCTTTGCCGACTAGAATGAAATATGGAAAACCCACTTTCGTTATTGTCCCTTTACTTCCAGTTATATATAGATATATAAATAGATATTATAGATTGTTAATCTTTAATACACATAAAGCTCTTCATGTCTAGAATATTATCCCATAAGAAATAATGGATTCTAAAAGTACAAATAAAAATATTCTTTGAGAGACTTATTTATATTTTTTACGAAAGTTAAAAAAGATATTTAAGGGGTGAAATTAGAGATACATCTGTTACCGCAAACGAAATACTTCGAAATAGAGATTTACAAAACCATGAAAAGCTATCAGCGTCTTTGTGCCTCAGGTGGTAGGGTTGCATGCCTCAGGAAATGTCAGTGAAAGAGGGATGCAGTTCCTAAACAATAAACCTGACCCTCCTACCTCAAAACTCCATGGGGGAAAGTACTGGCAAAAATGTACATTACATCCATTCTCGGAGCGTTTTTGGAGATCGAAAATTGTACTTTTTGAAGTCATCATCGGTTTAGCGGAATTGTACGTGCGAACCGCTTAGAGGGTTAAGAATGGTTATCTGTCAGCATTCATAACATTTGCTGCTGTTATTGTTTCTAATGCCACTTGGTCCATCCAAGGTCGTGATGATAAAGTGCTTTGAGATTATTATTTGGCAGCATTCATAATATTTGTTGCTGTTATTGTTTCTAATGCCACTTGGTCCAACCAAGGTCTTGAGGATAAAGTGATTTGAGATGGTTATTTGTCAGCATGCATAATATTTATTGCTGTTATTGTTCCTAATGCCACTTGGTCCAATCAAAGTTGTGAGGATAAAGTGGTTTGAGATGGTTATTTGCCACATTCATAATATTTGCTTCTGTTATTGTTTTTAATTCCTCTTGTTCCAACCAAGGTTGTGACCAGAGGCTACTCGATTTAAGGCAAAGAGCTGCGTTTCTCATTTTGAAAAACACCGTTAGGGTGTAAGAACGACTTTTAGCCCAAAGTGAGTCCTCGTAAGTTTGGAAGCGGGGACACAAATTTTAAATATGTACATAGATATTGCAACCGAGAGCGAAGCCACGACCAAGGACCGACAAGCATCTGCTTATTTCGCTGCTGATCACGTGACGTATATAACGTCACAAGCATAAAGCAAATACTGTGTTTATTTGAAATCGTCCTATAAGTGTTGATTAAACTACTTTCAATACTAAAAAACTGAAAAATAAATATTAATAACTTTCATAAAGCAAAAAATGAATCATAAACAAAGAAAAAATCCCCAAAATAACTCAATACAGTTTTGTTCATTTTTTTAAGATCAAACAATGTTATACTAGGGTTACTCTGAAATTTTTGAGATACGACTAGGTTTTTAAAGTTATACTTACAAAATTTTAGGTGTGTTTAAAGTAGTTTCTTCCAGCATCAATGTACTTTTGTACACGAATTTTCCAGAAATTAAATGCCTCAAGCCATTCATTTCTTGGAATAGATGGAAAAAATGCATTTATAGCCACATCAATTTCTTCTTCTGAATGAAAACGATGTCCACGTAAGTTCTTTTTTAGATTAACGAATAACCAAAAGTCACCCATTGCTAGATCAGGTGAGTACGGCAGATGTTCTATCACTTTAATTTGTTTTTGTTTAAGAAATTCAACTGTTAATCCGGCTGTATGTGAAGATGCATTGTCATGGGGAAGCATTAGTCCCCTAACATTCACTTCTTGTATAATTTGTGGAAGACATTTAGTGGTATACCAGTTTGCTGTTACTGTCTTCTGTCCTTCCGACTTGATGGCTTTGACCAATCCCGTACTTCTGAAAAAAAAAAAACGGCATACATCACTTTTTTCAGCGCGAGTTGTCTTTTCACTATTGTCGGCGTGGGATCATCTTCAAAGACCCATACTTTGCTTTCTTGACGTGTTGGAAAGTCAAAAAACGGTATGTATGTTTCATCTCCAGTTACAGTTTTTCATTTAGCAATTTAAGAGTTTCTTTACTGATTCTGACACGCTCCCCGTTTTGGTGCTCAGTTAGATTATGGGGAACCCAACGGCAAACTACTTTTTTTTATATGTAATTCTTCATTAATAATTTTGTGTATGGCTTCGGATCCAATGTTAAGTTATTTCTGTATAATTTGATAGGTACAGCGATTATCATCCATTAACATTTTTTGTATGGCAGACACATTATCCGGGATTGCTGCCGACGGCGAACTTCCTGTGTGTTCTTCATCCTGAAGAAAATTACGATCTCTGCTAAATTCTTTAAACCATCTGAATACAGTAACACGAGCTGGAGATTCATCACCAAATGCCAATTGCAACCGTTGAAAGCATTCTTCTTGATTTAATCCTGCTTTACGATCGTAGAAAATCATAGCGCGAAAATGTTCTCAACTCCATGCGTCAACTCCATTTTCTCTTCTGATTAAAATTTATTCTACGCTAAGCAAGTTGAAGTAAGTCAGTAAAAAATTGTCTGCTGTGTTAAAATAATTTGTATTTTAAAATTAAACCGTTATTTTTATTTTGTAAATTCTTATCTGCGCTTATCTCAAAAATTTCAGAGTAACCCTAGTATAAAACAAATAAATGAAAGCGCTATATAATTTTAATACCAAATATCTGTGTTATTTTATAATAAAATAATAAATTTAAACCCGTGGAAAATCCTTTAAATATGTATTGCTTTATTAATTACAATATTACAAAGCTCAAATTTAATATAGATAGAGTTTTTAAGTGTTCTTAGGATTTTCCTACAAGTTATATTAACTTTATCTTTTAAGTGAGTAACTAATTTTTTTCTCATTCAAAAAGTTATTTAATAGGAATAAAAAATTTTAGGCACTTATATTGATTTCTTTTTAACAAACGTTTTAACAAAACTTGAAAAAGCTAGCTCTCAAATAAAAATCCCTCCCCACTCCTCAAGAAAAACAAAACGACTGTTTAGAGTAGCTATATAAGCGAAGCAAAAAACTACGTGTTATATTAACTTTCTCTTTTAACTGAGTAGCTAATTTTTTCTCCCTGAAAAAGTTATTTAATGGGAAAGAAAATTTTTAGGCACCTGTAATAATTTCTTCTGAACAAACTTCTTAACAAAACTTGAAAAAGCTAACTCTTAAATAAAAATCCCTCATCCTCAAGAAAAAAAGAAGAAGACTGTTTAGAGTACCTATATAAGCAAAACAAAAAACTACAGAGGTACTATTGAAAAGTTTGAGGATATTATGACCACGAAACTATTTTACATGTTTCATTACACGTTATATAAAAAATAGGATGAATATTTTGCTTAGAAATAGCATATATATATTGTGTGAGGACATTAAGTATGACCTTATAAGTCATAAAAAGAAATGAATTATAAGATAACATGAAATCTTTATGCTATTTTAATTCTTCCTTAAACACATTATTTATATCCTTCACTGAAAAAAATATGACCTATACATAAAATAATGTGAATATTTTTGTCAAATAATAAATATATGGAGACCCCTGCTATGGCTCGACGATGCTAAATGAAGTATCCACAGGGATCGCAACATATGTATAATCATGCTCAGAAGGGATTCACAGGGTGGATTTAAAATAACACAACTAATTCTAGACATACGCATTTATTCAAGATGGTATAAACAATAAACAAATCAGCACCCTCGATTCAACCGAGCCTTTGTGCTATTGGTATAATGACTCTTATATAGTCAGACAGCATATACAGATATTTTGCATATTAACAAAGATGTGCTGCCACAAATAAAACTACAATTATTAAACTTTACAAATGTGAATAAAGATCAATTAATTCATATTACAACATGTCAAAATACATTACAATAAATTACAAAACAATTTATAATGACTAAAATATACAAGACATTGACGAAGATGCGTAGGACCTCAATCGTCGGAAAATTGCGTAATCACCACAAATATAAAAATTCACAAACTTCTGAGTATCCCACATCATATCTAATTAAAAAAAAATATTTTGATACTTTGTACAACGCTCTGAGTTTTTCAAAATAAAAAAATCTGAAAGATTAAACTTAATGATTTTTAGTTTGGTGTGGTTTGGGATGCTACGGTCTTTCTTGTAACACGAGGGTTAATGAGACTGAGACCTACTGCTTAAAGCCGATTCCGAGCAACTATGCCACAGTGGCATTCGAACCCACGAACTCCTAATATCTTTTGATAATCCAGAAATCATATTTATTAGTGCATTTAAGGTTAAAGTATTTCATAAACTCTTTATATTTACGAGTTAAAGTACTGAAGAAAGGGAAAATCGTCGTGGGACACAGAATATTATGTTTAGAAATAATCTGACTTTATTTCCAATATATTAACCCCTTCCCTGTTTTGCCCGTACGCCATACGGGCACAGCTTTCGGGCCTTTACTGATTTGCTTGTACGGCGCACGGGCAATCTGTTTTCTACTTCGCTAGCACTGTTTCGTCCGTATTTTTCCAATTTTAGTAACAAATTATTCGTATAGATCCAGTAAATGATAGTTTGCAGTTTATTGTATTTTCTACTCTGATTGGTTCAAAAGCGCGGGTTTTTTTGCATGTTTTGTATCAGAAGAAGAATTTTTATCTTTCAGTGTATACCTTTCTGGTTATATTTTACTAACCGCCCGCTTATTTTATTGATGTAAGAGATGAATAATATATTTTTACTTTTAAATAATGGATAATTCAGAGCGTATGGAGCTAAATTCTTGTGATTCGAACTGTGACTCGGAATCAGAAACTGAATTATCTGTAAATGATAGTAGCGAAAGTTTACTAGATGACCTGGATAGAAGTGACTCTTTATAGTAGTAGAGATGGAATCAGTCAAGCAAGACAATTTTTTGAAATGAATTGTGATAATCCTTCGGATCCGCCTCCTAGATTTGCTTTCACTGGAATTCCAAAAATTAACTTGGATATCGATGAGACTAAAGGTAAACTTCAGTTCTATGATGCTTTCATAGAAAGAAAAAAGTTGTA